>JABFEA020000041.1:17204343-17224686 GCA_019775915.2 Cyphomyrus plagiostoma | reverse complement strand
GTGGGGATTCAGGGGGGTAAATGGCAAAAAGGCAATAGGAAAATCATTTAAAATGAAGCGATCACTATCATCACCAGAGGAACAGAAAGACAGCGGGGGCAGGGGGGGGAATGTTTCTAAATTGCAATTTCAAAATGGAGCCCTGCTCACTGATCTCTCTCTCTCTCTCAGCACAGCTGCTCTCTCTCTCCTATCCTCACCGAAAGGATATTAGAAAGACGGGCAGGAATTCCATCATGGGCATTCAAAGGGCATTGTGGGGGATGGAGATAAAAGCAGAAATATTTGGATCTCTCTGTGTGTGTACGAGAGAGAGAGAGAGCACCTGAACTCTGGAATTAAGCCAGGAGAGATGAGGCGACACAACAAATGGAGGGAAATCTTTTAATTAAGGCTGAGCTGATTGGCCAGGAGGCTGACAGCTATGCAGTTCAAGGGGCTAACTAAACAGGCACTTCTCCCCATCGCAATCCCATGCCCCTTCACTGCCTACACGCCAGTGCTCTCCTCTCACACCAAACTCCACTGCACACGATCCTTCTTTTCTCGCATTTCCCTGTGATAACCCTAAACCTGTTACCTGTTACCACTCTGCGTCCTGTTTTATACATTTGCAATGTATGGTATGTGTTTGGTAAACAAGTGCTTGGGTAAAAGGCATAATTTGCGTGTGTGTTGCAAATTTATCACCATAAACATTGGCTTTATACAAAAACACCTTTTGCATTTCAAAGGAAAACAAAATAGAACACTTCACGTTAAGGCTTTTGATTCATGTCACAGTAGTTTTTCATTTTTCAGCTGAGTAAATAAAACAAATAATTCTGGCCAGAAGTAAACAGACCTTGATATTTGCAAATTTCTATAATGCGCTTTAGGGATACTGATAAAAAGTAATGAATGAAGGCTATTTCCTAATATAATAAGTAATGTTTATAATACGCTAAGAAGAATTTACAGCCTAAGAAAAACAGATGTGTCCAACACTTGCATTTCTCTGCTCTGCACTGGTATGTTGTATTTTCCTGGTGGCAACTATTCAGGCACACGGACGTTTTTTCTTCTTCTGCGTGTTCTAAAGGTCAGGAAGGCGCAGGCACACAGAAATCGCAGCATGGAAGATACTCAAAGTACGCAAGGAGTCAGATACCTTTGAAATAGGTAACGAAGGGAAACTAGGAAAAAGTCACATCAAGATCTTGACCTAGTAATCTAACCAATGAGAGCCTGTAGCAGACTACAGCCGAATAAGACTACAGTTAGCCTCTGCAGTCATCACGCTCACATATTTGCATTGATCAGTCCCATCACCGAACACCACTGCTTCACGGAAAACACTAACACATTAAACGCTATCTAGCTCAAACTGATTAGACTAATATAAACATTTTTGACACGCTTCCTCTCATAAGAATCATTGACTTATTAAAACCATTAGGAAGCCATTAATTAAATTCCTTCAGATCACTAACTTCATTGTGTATATTTGCAGCACACTGGCTTGGGTACTAACACTATAATCAGTGTGTAAAGTGGGCTTTACACAGCCTACAATATCCCCACTTAGCACGGAGGACACGAGTCCCTGCAAGGTAGCTTAAGGGTTATAAACGCAATCCACCAAAAGCAGCCTAGTGGATGGTCCTCACCAGTCAAAGCATTCCAGCGGTCGGGAGGAGGAAAGGAGCTGGATGATGCATTTCGTTCCTCGAAGCCCCTTCCCCCACACACCTTTTAAATTAAAAACATGTCAAAGGGGGGATTAAAAGCAAATGGGCTGAGAATATAAGAGAAGAAAATGATGAAAATGAAGGACGGCCAGTAGGGACCAGTTGTGGTCAAGTCTGTGCCAGGCAGAAGGCGAGATCTGTAAACACAATCTAAAACACTTCAGAGACCTAAGTCACACCCCACGGCTCTGCAGGAAGATGTTTGGTAAACACATAAATGATTCATTGAATTTAGACCTTTCTTTTAAGAAGTGCAGTCAACCTTTTCAGAAATATAGTGGATAGATAACGCAACTAAAAATGCCAGTGAAAGTGGCTCCCTTTCACCTGTCATAGACGTGTTTCCGCGACCAACGCAGCAAACAAATGCAGGTCGCAGTTTTGAAAATGCAGGTCAGGTGCGTCCATTTTTATACGCACGCGGAGATGTCCAGTGCGGATGTCATGCGGCGCGCGCACGTAAATGTGTGCATGCCTACGTATCTGCGGATAACTGTACGATTGTGGATTGTCTGGCAAAGGAAGGGAGGAGGCGGTCGCTTCTCAACCCCAGACAGCAGGCCTCGAGGTCAAAGGTCATGGGAAAACCAGCAAACAAAAGAGTGCTTGTAGTGAAATGTGGGAGGGGTGCAGCATTTATGCAGAAAAAAGAGGAAAGCACAAAGTATATATGTGGGGGGGGCTCATCATTACAGAAGTAATTCTAGAAAGAACTTTTACAAAACTATTGCAGAAATCTTCAAAATGAGAGTGACTTCTGGGATGTATAACACACCATCTCAGCTGTACCACCCCCCGCCTCCATTTAACAAATACTATTGGCGAGGGGGAGTTTATGCAAGCTTTCCGCAGTGTAGATGCTCTGGATCTACATGCAGAACAAAGCACAGTCTTTGACGAGTCACGCCCGACAAAGCCGCTCTTTTTCCCTCCGTGCAGAAAAGCAGAAGGCCAGATGTACTGTAAATTAACTTGACCCTCTTAATTAGGAGCATGAGAGTCTCCAATTGGTTGACTTGCCAAGTAGTTCTGATTAACAGGGCTTTTGGGCAGCTGGGACCACGGGACAGGGCAGGACATACATAAACCACGAGAGAACTATTCATCTCTCCAACAAGGCAATCAACATACACAATCTTAACGCTAGAAACCAAACCCAAATGCTCAGCAGTAGCCCAACCAATTAAACACATGCCCTGGCACTTCTGAAGTGCTAATCATATGTAGCTAAGGCCAACAAGCCATATGGATACCGGAGGCAAAAATCAGTAATCAGTTCAAGGCAGTTACATTTTTAGGAAATATTTCCTGAGTAAAATAAAGCCAACATTGCATACTAGGAATATTCCTCACCCCAATGCACTTAAGATTTGGTCACTATATCCCCCCCACCACCACCACCAACCATCATTGCACCTGTAGGGGGGGTCAAATTAATCCCCTGCTTCTGTTAAGTCAGACATCCGGGGGCAAATGGGGGAAGATTTCAAAACACGGCCATTGATCAAAGTCATTCTGAGATGACCCTTGACCTCCTGACGACCTCTGACCATCTAAACAGAAGGTCCAGAAGTCTGCATATGTATCCATTTATTAAGGTCCTAGTCTACAGTGTCAGTACAGATAAACAGCCACCGGGGGGAACCATGCTTCTGGTAAGGCTGAAAAACTCAAACGTTACCAGTAGAACATGTGAACGTTTGGGTAGCACGGGATATTCTGGCGAGAAGGTCATAGTAAAGAACGCTATTTAAAAGATATACATGACATTTATTTTAACCAACAGATGTTCTCCATATTAGTAACAAGCCACACTTAAGTAAATGTCCCTAAACTCTTTCATTACTTTCTTGGGCCGTAAACTTCCAAGGGTGTTTTTTTTTTTTTTTTGAGGCAAAGAATTTCTTACCAAAATGAGATACGAGCAAATTGTGAAATTCGCCACAAATCAGTAAAAATCAAGCCCTCGGTTCAGGGCAATTATAAAACTCCGGAGAGCAACTTGATGCCTGATTTTTAATTTAACAATGATTTTTTTTGGCACGATCTGCCATGTGTGACTTAAAATCTGTACTAAAAGTTGGACCCAGCAAGACCCAGCAGTTACCAAAATATACTGGGCACCAAGTAATAAGACTGCTTATCTTATCAGCCAGAGACTCCTTCAGCACCATTTATGATCAAAATGATTCACTGTTTTATCAGGACTGTAGGTAGAAATGGAGACTGGTACCTTTTGATGCCTCTTATATTAGAATTCTCCTCCGCAGGTTTCAGTATGGCTGCCTGAAACCCCACAGAATTTACATTTTAAAATTAAGGAAGATTAAAAGAGGAATTTTAACACCTATATACACATTCTAACTCATATGATCATGGTAAAGCTGTTTTCGCACTTTGCACATGACCCTACCTATTTATCGTATGTTAAGTAACGTCAGTATTATTTGTGCTAGCAACTGTGGCATTAAATAAATTATGTTGTTGCTGATCTAACTTTCATTGGTCAGGTAACAGTTAAGTAAACTAAATCTTAAATGCAAGTGTTACTATTAATTTTCTCAGGTGTTGCGTAGATCTTATTGTTCCCTGGAAATCTACAGAGGAAAGACAATATGACCTCAGTGTTTCCATTTCTTTGGCTAAATTTGTCCCTCGCTTCTTTCCCAGTTCGTTCCAATAATCCTTGTCTTTTCAAAGACCTTCAGGCACAACAGTCCTTGCCTTTTGTCGCACCAGAGCTGCAACTTCGCAGACTGGTAACTTAACAAGAATTAAAACAAAACTATGAAGAATTACAAACTAAAGCAAAACAAAATAATATGAAAGTAATATGAGACTGATTCGATTTGACTCACATATATAAGCCTCTTGCTGTCTTTGTATTTCTTTTTGACAACTTATTTTCCACAAACTGTCATAGAAAAAGCAACTCGATAGTTTAATAGCTTCTTTTCATACCAATTATTTATACAGTGAAACCTGGACAAGATGCTTGTACAAGATGCTGCAGAAAAATCCTTGAATCCTGAATATGACAACTGAGTGAAGAAGCTGCTGGCTTTTTATGACGCGGCAGGTTCACATATTAATGAGCAAATTAGGAGGTGTGGACGGATTATGTTACAGGGATGATATCCGCATCAAGGTAAAGCACAAATGAGGAAAAGCTGGTTTTTAGTTTTTCTCAAATTATAATATCCATATAAATGCAGCAACCTTTGAATCAGCTGTTTAATGGCACAGAGAATCCTGTGTCCCACAGACCACCGCCAGCAACTGTATAGTTGGAATGAAAAATTACGTAAGTAAATAAAATGGTCTTTGGTGATTTTGTTTCTTTCAAATAAACACAGATTAGTCCATGCGGTGCTCTCTCGTTCACAGAGTACACAGAAATAGGTCAGCACATGCAAAGCCAACAGAAGGATTTTAGAGAATCTCATTTTAGAGAATCAGATGGCGGTCGCCAAATGCTTAACGAGAAACAGCTTCTTGAAAGCGATGGCACTGATGGCGTCGATATAGTTACAGACGCAATTGATGAGGGCGCTGCCAAAATGACACGCGGCCCAGAAAGACATGGCATCACCGACGCTAACGCCATCGCATCACTTCACTGCGCCCTGCCTCCCGAAAGTGGACGTCTACTGCCGACCGCAGGAAAGATGCAGTAATATGTCCTCCGCTCCTTTCCTTTCTCTGGAATCCTTTCAGTCTCCCTCGTCATCCCTGTTATACACACAACACAAAATTACTGCCATCTTCTATATCCAGGAATGCATACGGAATGGTCCACCAGTATTGCAACATGCATCCCAAAAGGTCAAAGGTCGCATTAAGATCAATACCGCAGAACAAAACAGTACAAGCAAACACACATTACTTGTACAATTACAGATACATTGTAATGCCCCATTTCTCTCTCTGTAGCTCGGGGTGACAGAGCAGAGTCAGCTAACAGGCACCAGCCCTGGTGCTGAGGGTCAAGGGCCTTGCAAAGGGCCACAGTCATGTGACTGTTCTGTCAAGGCTGGGGCTCAAACCAGCAAGCTTCTCATCAGAGACTTAGCCTGCTGAGCCAAGGCAGACAACTGTACAGCCTCTATAATGCCAGGACTGTTCAACATAATCTGTCAGCATTAACAAGCATTTGTATCCATGACTTCTGACCAGCAGCCATGGAATCAAGGGACTCTCATCTCACGGTGAATTTCAGAACAATCAGATAATGTCGATCGCTAATTTGTCCATCCACATGTAGGTTAGTTAATTTAATGACCTTCTGACAGCCAATGATTACCCGCCACAGGCCTGGAGAGCTTGCAAATCACCTGTGACATCATATTCGTTCAGCTCATGTCCACCCCCAGCTTGAGTTGATAAGGTCTGCTTACACTAAGAAATGTCACTTAACCAGGAGCTGGAAAATTTTTTTCCATTAGCGAGTCACTTCCCATTAGCACAGTGCTTCAAGAGCCAGTTAATATCAGAGCAGAAAAACATAGCTGTGCTTTTAAGCTACATCTTGGAGGTAATACTTACCGCAAATGCAACACTGGGAAACAACACGTCGTGGCACAAAATATATGCACAAAAATCTACTTTTTAATTAGACCATAGATTTGCACTATGAACTGTTCTTTTGTTTTTCCCCAGAATACTTTTATGGCTTTGAATAATCCCTTGCATCATCACATTTTTCGAGCTTTAGGGCACAAATACAGGAATAGAGCGTGAGCAGATCCGTCCGGCACCTCTTACACACGACGGTCAAGAGGTATCTGGGTTTAATGCTCGGTCCCAAAAAAGATTCTGCAATAGCTTTACAGGCTGACTCCAAAATTAAACGCAAAAATGGCAGTGAACTGCTGGTGGCGTCCTGTAGAGAGTGTATGAGTTGTGGTTCAGGGGGAAAGAGGGAATGAAATTCAGCATAAAAGCAGTGTGTGTTGCTAGAAACCACGGCCTGAGCTTGTCAGGGCCAGCAACTAGTCCAGACAGAGATAAGGACCCTGGGAAGCAGATCGCCAACAGCCGGGGCTAAGCTGATTGGGACGTCATTCAAGACAATTAATAAATATAATGGAAGGCTGCTGATCCTCCATGCAGAGCTCAGATTAGGGCCCCTAATGCTCCCCTTATCTCAAGCAGGAGATTGGCTTGGCCAAGGCCATCGTCACGGGCAGCCAATCAGACGAGGCTCAGTCAAATGCCACAAACGTCAATTCCCCTTACTAAATACCAACAGGGTATGATTGTTATAGATGACTAAGAGACCGTATACAAAAAAAGAGAAACCAGCTGGTGGTGTTTATAAAGAATAACATGGAACTAAACAACAAAAAAAAAACAAAAACAAATATTAATCTTCATATAGCATCAGAAGACCAGGAAAACAAAATAGCAATGAGAACCATCCTTGAACTCAGCTGCATTCTTCTTGCATTATTCATTATTCTGAAAAGCGGTGATATCAAAGGATCCTGGGGTGACAGTAGGTCAGGATACCTAGTGAATCCGTGGTATTATACAGATGTGCTTTTAACTCGTGTGGCAACAGACTGACACAAGCTGCCCTAAACTATTCAATGCATACATACAATGAGATGAAGATCTACCTCCTGTACATCCTAATTTCCCTGCCATTGCCTGACAATTTTAGAATAAAACGCACCATTCAGATGTATTTCTATGCATAGAGAAATGCTGAGCTTCCTCTGCAAGCCTGTAAATGATGCCCTTTGTGTTTGGTTTAAGAACTGGATGCAATTTGATTGGATAGAATACAGTGATGCGTTTTATTCCATATTAACATTTCAGCCTGGTAGGTTATCTCCTTGTTATACAGACTCCAAACTGGAAAAGGATAATGACATAATCATGTTTAGTGACTTATGATCCATATTTATACTTGCCTAGCAGACCCTTTAATCACAGCAATTTCTTTGAGCTGAATATTTTTTAATGAAACCGTATAAGTTTCTGCTCTGCCTGAGACTTGAGATGGACATTTTTTGGTTACAGATTCTTTACTATTATGCTACCTGCTATCTAAATATGAGCTATAGACCGACACGATTTAGGAAGGATTTGGAATAAAACAGTTTAATTCACAGTTTATTCAATATTTCCATATGGAATCAAATCATCTTGATCCATAAGTAACCACTTAACTAAGGACTTGGAAAGTCCAGCAGGACGTTGACAGTATAATGCAGGGCTATTCAACTCACAGTCCTCAAGGGCCGAGCCCTGCTGATTTTCCAGCCTTCCTTCACCTGTGAGCCAGGTGTGAAGCCTCTGACCAATCAGAATCAGTAATTGTTAAACTAACTACCTGGGAGAACTGAAAACAAGGCCTGGATTTGGATTCGAGAGCCTGAGTTGAATAGCCCTGGTATAAAGCATTGATGCCCAAGTCATTCATTAAAGGTCTCCATGAATCCAATGAAGTCAGGGCACGGTACACATCAGCACACCAACAGATTCATTGTTTGGGTTCCCATTGCAAACCTCAACAGAAAACAGGCTCTGCTACCTACCACCCTGAGCACATCTGGTTCTAGTTCAACAAAAAAAACATTGTTTACCCAGACAGCGCAGTTCTGAAATTTTTTTAGTTTAATTTTGATTGGTTTCTCGAGATCGAAAGGGCTTTTCTAGGATAAGGCATCTTTCTTCTGAATTCACTTGGATCTAAGACCATCAGGATCAGATATAGAAAGATGAAGAAAAAGCAGAGGTTACATCAGGACAAGGGGAACCGATATTGCTTGTCCCTGGCTGGCTCCAGTGTAAACTCGTTGCCCAGCTTAAAACCGTCTGTCGCTGAGGCTGGCTGAAACTGGAGCCCCTCACGAGTGCCAGCCACTACATCGGGTAAAATTAGCCAGAGCCCTTCCAATATGGGGGGAAGGGGGGATGGGGGCGGAGCTATCTCCAACACATTGGGGAGCCTGGGAAACAGTGCAACATGAGATTTATCCTTCTCTCATCTCGCCACCCACTATTTTCTTTCATCTTCCTAGCTCATCACCTCCACCGAGTAGAAAGCTCACCTCATCTCCGGAAAAAGAGGCGCAGACGTGTCTTTCACAAAGCTGCTCTGCCCCTGAACTGCTGACAGGCCACGGCACCTTAGCTCCTTATCAGGCATGTCCAGGGGCCCTGTCTGAGATACAGCATTCAGAAAGATTAGAATACACTAGAGACAATGGCGACCTCATTTCAACCATCAGCTAACGGAAGCGTTTCACAGCATTCGAAGGGTTTCAGACGTCTCCTTTGTGCAACTACTGGCAAAATAAGGTTCGTGCTGGTTTGCAGATAATCGTGCGCATTTAGCAACATCTAGCGATTCTTTAATGCAACTACACGTTATTGGCGAAAACTACGTCACACTGCAGATGATGGATGTCTTCCTATTTTTGCCGCTAAAATGATACATACAGTAGACCTGTACGTGATGTTGCCCTTGTAAAATAATGTATTTCTATAATACTATTGAAAATATAACGTTTTATATCAATCGTACTACTGTATAAAAAAATCAATGAAAGATTCACAAACCGATGTACGGCATATGATATTCAGCCAACTGCAATATTTACTTCTTAGCTAAACTGCATTATGCAATTTGTATTCAATTATCCAAACGACAAAAATGTGTTGTCGATAACCTTGATACATTCGGAAACAATAACATTCCGCGTATGATGTGAAACTAAACAGACTGACATTTCTCTTCCTAACTTCTCTTCCCCCAAAGATTTTCGACTATAAATTTCGCTGAGCATAGTGTAGTTGCTTGTATAAATTGTGTTGACGCGTGAAACTTAACTTAAAATATTAGCTCTAAACTGAAGAAATTACAAAATCACAGGATACAAATATGTATCTTTTTTCTTCGTTACGTCGTCATGCCGGTATACAGCGCCATCTAATGGCACTATATTACTGCGACCTTCAGATGGATAAATATGACAGAAACGGGTGGGTGAACGCAAATGCAAGCGGAATTGCAAAAGAATTACTTAGTGAATAAATTCATCATTATACTCCTCCTTACAAAGAAACGACACAGATTATGGCAATAAACATTTATTTGCAAACATAATTTATATTTTCCTTAAGCAGAAAATCATTATAATAGTCATTACCAATCATTTGCAACAAAATAGAATACACATTCTTTAAAAACACTATTTTGCAGCTGCATATAAAATTAACAATAATTTAAATATATAAAGCATTCAACACGTTTTGTTGTTGTTGCTGCTGTTCTTTTTTTTTCTTTTTCTTTTTCAAGTAAAGAGATCGCCACGGGGTCGGTTATTTTGCATACCGCCTTCTTTGTCCCGCCCGCTCACGCAAGAACGGAGCAAACCTGTGACTGCAGTTTAATTAATTTCAGTAAGCAGGAAGCAGGTGAATAACCTTCATTTTAACAGACAGGGCAAACAGGGAAGCAAAAATTATGTAAGTGAGGTGGAAAATGGAAAACTTAACCACTGATTCAATAGAAAAGAAATAAATAGAAAATAATTAAGCTCCGTTTCTATGTTTTGGTGACGTATATGCAAGAGCCTTTACTTTTCTAAAGTATATATAAATAACCAATGTGCGTTTTATGTATTAAAATATTGCATATCCATACATAGATATGTTTGTGTGTATATATATATATACACACACACACACACGTACATATATACATATATATATTTGTGCGTGTGTGGTTAAGATTTCCATATTTCACCATATTTCAAAGGTCTTCATAAAGGGATTAAATCAAATTGCATAATCAATAACTGCCATTCAAGTGATTTAATAAATATGTATGGCATAAGTCTTAATAAGACTAAGAAGTTGCTCCAAAAAAGCAGTATGTAACTAAATATCATTGATATATTAGTCAGTGTGAAGTGCTACAAAGGCATATAGCTCAACACAGGGACACAGAACAAAGGACAATATATATTCTACAACAGTACAGTTAGAACAGACACATTAGAATGCCTGTCTGTCTGATTACAATTAGCAATTGTCGAATTCACGCATTATACTGTGAACTCAACGGTTGCTCAGGGTGTGCATTTAAGCAGGAAACACACACAGCAGTTCCCTCATTGCCACTCCCACAAAGGTCTGGACTACGTGGTTTAAGCTCCCCTAACCATTCAGATACACTAAGTTTGCCCGCTGTCCATTGAAGCCTGGTCTGGCACTGGTCTGTATGGTGGTGCCTAGATCTGCCCTCTGCCTCACATTACATAGGATCCATTCAGTATGGCATCATTCAGTATCATGATACACCAGAATATATTAAATCCAATATGTAAGGAACATACATGTTCAATTCTACAGCATGTAGTACCATTCAGTGCCAGTTTCTCCAGCTTAACTGTTGGCCAGTTGAAGTAAACCTGTAATTTTTTTTAGTGCTATATGAATGTATTGTTTTGAAATTGATAATATCAATACATTATATTCTATTTCTGCAATACTTTGGCATGATAAAATTTTTATATTTTGAATTGAACGTATCAGTCTCACATTTTTATATATCCTGGTAATTGGATCATTGTTCCTTTCAGCACTGAAACAAATTTGTCATTCCAATATCTCATAAACTTTTGAATGCACTGTGTCGAATGCACCGATATGATAGATTGCTATTTGTTAAAATTTTCCTTGGCTAAAAGTTTGAAACCTCTCTTTTTTAAGTTAGGGAAACAAACATCCCAGTCATCCACTGTTTCTTCATACAAAGCCGCCGTTTAGGAGTCTGTTTCACAAAGCAGGATTTCTTCCTTAGCCAGATAACTTGCCAGATTTAAGGTAGTCTGGGCTAAACAGACCTTATTTTCACCAACTTACATTTAGCCCAGACTACCTTAAATCTGGCAAGTTATCTGGCTAAGGAAGAAATCCTGCTTTGTGAAACAAGCCCCAGGACTGTTAGAGGTAGTAAACATAGAAGCAGAAGACTACACACTCCTCCTTGGCTACTTCTAATTAATAATCAAAGATGACGCAGACCTCCCCGAACGGCTGAGTGCATCAGCACAATGGGTCACGTGGGTTTTATGTTGCTCTGTGAAGTCATCCTGCACCTTGAACGCAAGGTGTAAAAGCGCCATGCTGTGGACCTTGGACACCAGCAGAAGCTGAGGCTGACCGGAAGCTGGCGATTGGCCCACTTGCTGACCAAGGGAACAGTGAGATTTAATAAAAGATCACCCGTGGGTTCTAGCCAACTGGATGTTAAAGAAAACAACTCTATAGGCTTAAATAAGAAATAAAAGCTTAAAAAAACATATTTCAGAGTAAATACACACAGCGTGTGGGATGAATGCTAAAATAAAGTGGTCGACCTGAAATGATTTTTAAAAAATTATGTTTCAACATTGAAATTTTGGCTCTTGGAAATCTGCTATAATAGACTAAGAAAATGCAGGCAAAGGCGCCTCACTCGTGCCCAGCATGAACATAACGGGTCAATCACCAAAAAATGACCGAGTTGAGCCAAAAGGAAGCATAAATCAACCATTTTCTGTACGGGAGGGGGACAAAACAGCAGAACATGAGGCACAAACTCACTGCAAATCTGTTGAACGGGTCTGGAAGACAAGATAATGAAAGGGGTCAAGATCTCTCACCCCTCATCAGCCACATTCATGGTCTGGAATTTTCGAGCTTGCAATATTAGCAAATCTCCATATTGTCCATGATTCACTTTGCCACATCCAGTGACCAAAGTATTCAAAAGTAATTATCCAGTCAATTAAATACGACATATGTCATTGTTTGCATGTGACATGTCCTGTAACAGATAGGTATGTAAAGCGTGTGCAGAGTTGTTGATTTTCAGCTAAGGTTTCTATGAGCGGAAGTCATTCAGGCATGGTTTTCTAAAAGACACATTTAACCTATTCTAGCTGCCAGGATCTGGCCAAACCGCCCGGCCTGGCATTCTTGAGAATTACGTCAAAGGACTGCAGCCCAGTGGGCAGCAACGGTGCCTCAAACCCTGCAGGGCTACGAGTTGGATCAAAACCCAGATTTGCATGTGAGTGAGCCATACCTGCATGTGAGTCCTGGCCAGGGTTTACCTTGTCTTACCACACTTCCTGGAACACACTCCATATTTCAAGCTGGATAAGCTGTTATTTACAAAAGAGAGATGAATTAAATTTGGGTATTCCTGTAGACTGACCCCTCCTGATACAAATTAGAGGCCTTCTCTCGATTTTCCCTCCTGGAAAAACCTACGCTTGCTTTTTTTTTGTGCAGAAATGCATGTGAACTCCCCTACTGGGGCTAGTTCAGGTTCAAATTTGGAGATGGAACGTGGCTGTTGTGTGTACCCTTGAGTGAAACAAATTTTGTTTGAATTGCTGTAATAGATGCCTAATTGTATGCGTCACAGTCACTCTGAATCTAAAACAAATCACACGGAAATAAAGTAGAAAACTAACATGTGCCCTCTGATGCTGTTAATAAACTATCATATTCTTGTCACTTCTGATTGTCAAAGGGCCATTTTTTGTGCTTTCCACAACTTTATGGTACCTTCTGGAATTTGAATCACCTATGGGTGGACAGCACATATCTTATGTTTTTGGTTTCTCATCATGGGTTCACAGCAGCCAGATGAATAGGCAGCTGGGAGGAGTGGCCGAAACGGAAAATGTGACCCATCAGATCAGCAGAGAAGCGCAACAAGTCTTGCCTTTGCCCTTACTGGCCAGCAGGGGTCCCCATACTTACTGACAGCTGGACAGAAACAAAAATCAACTCTGTCACTCATCTCCACCCACCTGTGCCATGAGGCATTTCGAATATAGGCGGGGGCTACCAGGCAGTCACATGCTCCATCGGCGGTCACAGTCAAACCCGGGTGGCGTGGGCCCGCGGCCACGATTCCGCAGCTCTGATCATCTCCCGAAACGCACAGCCGCTCATGCCCGTGTTCGCGCACACATCCAAAGCAGGGAACTGGCTTGTATGTCTACATACGCATGTCGATGATGTCAGGGTGCGTTACACTGCAGTGCATGCAGTGGCGCTGGCGGGATACCGGTCAGGTATCCAATTTGCTGTCTGGGTCCAATTTGAGAGTGAAACACATCAGAAGCTGAGGGAGTAGAAGGCTGAGGCTGGGTTAGGCTTAGGGTTAGGTTTAGGGTTAGGCATAGGTTTAGGGTCTTGTGCGTCACAGGGGCTTTGGCGGGTGCTTTCGGGCTGCCCTTTGAGCTCAGTCCTGTAACAGAGTCTCCCTCCAGTTGAAGCTGTGGTTCGGCCCGTGCGTCAGAGGCAAGATGGGGGGGTCCACCAGCTGCCACACCCCCGTCTCGCCCTGCTCCTCACATGCACAGAAGCCTAGGTAGGGGATCTGAAAGGGAGGGCAGGTACAGAGCTGTAAGGTCACACACACACACACACACACACACTCGCACGTCCCCACATTGACCGTGACGACGTTTTCCGTGTATTCGCCTCAGTCTGCTTCTCACATTGCCGAATTTTTCTTTAAAAAGCAGGTCATGCTGAGAAAGAGGAACTACATGAAACAAACTGACTGAAACTTATCAAAATAAAAGGACGGCGAGGCGTTTAAGGGTGGGTGTGTGTGTGTGGGGGGGGGCACATTTACATAATAGAAAGCAGATGGACAGAAACAGAAGAAAGGATGACAGAATAAAGAAGGAAAGCGGAAAGGGAAGCCGACGAGCCCGAACGAGGTGCAGGGCGTCCTGACCTTCCGTACCACCTGCACGAAGTCCTTGGAGCTCTGCAGGCTGAGGCCCTGCATCTGGCGGGTGCAGGCCTCCAGGGATGAGGCGTGGGCCACAATCAGCACATTGTTCCCTGGATGAGGGCCCAGCATTGGGGGGGGGGGGGGGTACAGAAAGGAGCAGGAAGCCTTAAGTTTATATAAAAAGAGAGAACTTTCAAGCAACAATTTCTGCAAAGCGTGTGTAGTGCAACAAACAAGCATTAATTAGCCTGGACTGGCCAAATCATTTTTATTAATTACGTTTGTTATCCAGACAGAGGGTTTCCTCCACTTCTGGGTCAAAATGTATATTAGCAAACACATCTGGGAGTCACCGATTAATGTATTTGCACTGTGTTTTCTGCTTGTAGGCTTTTCCTTCAGCGGTAGGCCAACTGAGGCGGCAGGATTACTTGACATGACAGTAATGGCGGAAAGATAATTCCAGGGTGCACAGCGCCGGGGGTTAAGAAGGCAGCTGTTTGTTAAATCCCGATTCGCACCTGCCACAGCAGGGAAGGCGGTTTACTGCGTAAATACACGGCTTCAGTTAATCGGAGGGGGGGTGACTGAACTAAAACCAGCAGAAACCAGTCATTATGTGGGAGTGGCTTGGCTGTGGCGTTAGATGGCCGCAGCAGCTTACCCTTGCTTTTGCACTCGGCCAGGATCTCCCTGGTCACCTGGAAGCTCCGGCTGATGTAGGTCTCGTAAGGCTCTGACACGCTCAGCTTGCTGATGGGAATGTGAGGTCTGAGGAAGGAGGGGATGCAGGCATTTCAGTGCCACGTGACATTGTACAGAAATCGGGGTGATGTGCAGCTACGCAGGTTAGAATGCTGCACCCATGACCAGGAGGTTCTTGGTTCAAATCCCATTATTAATAGATTGATGTCACCGTTGTGCCCCAGAGCAAGGCAATTAACCCCCAATTGCTCCAGGGACTGGCTGACACTGCTTTCTCATTATACATTTATTTTATCCAAAGCGATGTACATGTGCACAATAAATATAATATTTATTCTTATAAAGAGTGAAAACCCTGATGGAGTACAGCCTGGCACTCAGCATACTCTGTATAGTCCCTGCTGTCTTCCCCACCTGTACGTTGTGTCGACACTCAGGTTGGCCGCAACCAGGTCCGCAGGGGGGATCCAGGACGGCAGTGATGTACCCGATACCCACTTGGTCCACTCAAAAAGCCCCGGCTCTACCCGGATCTTCAGCTTCCCGTCCTGCTGGAGGCCTGGAGGATGGGGGGGCATTACTGTAATGAAGTTCAGTGTGTGTGGTATTCAAAGAAGGGTGTGTGTGTGTGTGTGTGGGGGGGGGGGGGCTCTCAGAGAATGGAGCATATTGCATATTGTACCTCTAAGAATGCTGTGGGCGGTCTGGACACAGCGCAGGGATGGTGAGGAATAAACAAAATGTATCACTGTATTGCTTTCCAGCAGGGCCTCCCCTGTGATGCACACAAGCAGGAAATGGAAAAAAAAAAAAGAGATGAGATGCAAGACTCCAAAGGGAATTCGACCCAAGCCTTTATTATCAGTATCGTTAGCATTAGCGCACACGTACCCACTAGCCTGGCCTGCGTGGAGCCAAACACAGTGATAGGGCCGTCCTTTTCGTAGTCTCGGTAGCCCCCGGTCCGGGGGGGCAGGCTAGCCGGCATGTTGAGGTTGGTTCGTATGTATCGACCTGCAGCGGCATCGCATTTAACAGCCGGCTGTAGCACTGGTCATACGTGAACAGCTGCTATAGTTCAGAAGCAATCCAATGAGCAAAACGGAACATTCAGGGGCAAATAAGGTGTGGAATTCTGTAGAATTCTCAAATCTGATTGGTCAGAAGGGTGTAGATTACATCTGTAACCGCTCCCCCGTATTGCCAGCTGGGCGAATCAGAGGAGTAAATCAATGCACTATAATAATATTTTATTAAAACTAACATTACTTAAAATTCCAGACACGCAACAGAATTTACAAGCAATGTAAATGGACACTACAAACTAACAATACCTTCTAAATCAATGACGGTGGCTTGGGTCACATCAAAGCAAAATATTTAATTAAACTGGTGGAAGAAAATTGTTATACCAATAAATCGGTTTTACCTCCACACGTGTGCATTTAAAAACGTAAAATGTACAGCATGTTGCGGACTGACGCCTATAACATTGGACTATAGATGAACACCAGTGAGGTGAAAGACCTCCCTAGTGTTTGATATTTAAAGAATGTGAGAGCCCCGAGTCTTGCTGGGTGTGGTCCATTCCGGTCTGATGAAGGTGTTCCTCACCTTTGGCATCAAAGCACTGGTTGAACCAGTGTTTCCCGAACACCACATCCATCCGCTCACCGTGGCGACAGACGAAGAAGCACCGCTTGGGCAGCTGCGATTGGCTGCTGATTTGTAGCCCCTGCAGTGGGACGACCCGGCACAGAAGCCTGAGACACATCGGAGCTGAAACCCGCTCTGGTCTCAGTTACTGACAACAGACATTCGGCACCTTCATGGTTCCATTACATTGAGCTGTTTAACCGATGGGTTTACCCTAACCAGCCTACGATCGACACTTTGTGTTAATAAGGTACTTTGCCTGAGGTTACAAAAGCACAACCCAAACAGAAGGTCAGCTTCAGATGCCGCTCTGAAGCTGAGCAGACTTGATCGAAATATACATGCGTTACTGTTTACTTGCGCATGACTTTATATTATTATACATTCACTGAGTTTGCCCAGTTTTGCAGTGCAGTACCTGTAACGGGTGACAGATGTTACTGAAAGTGTGCAGATCCCCCAGGCTGGACTCCTCGAGGTGCCGGCTGTCCAGCTGCCCATCACAAGTCCCGCCCATGGCCCCCAACGCCGCAGAAGGGGAGGCGGAGCCAAAGGAGTAGGACCTGCGTCGCAAAGAGTCACACCATTAACAAGCATATCACAAACACGACATAGCGTGCCGCCCAAACCAATCAGCCACTGAGCTCACTGGACGCCAAGGACCCTCTGATGACTCCTGCTCTTTAAACAGGCAAAAATTAAATGATATAATGATGCTTTTTTGTGCCGGAGTACATCGGAATGCCTCTTTTCATATTTTCCGTCTTGCTCAGAATTCAGAGCAAAGCTTGGGGTCCAAGCACAGGGTCAAGCATTTATTTAGCCCCTGGAGCATTTAGTTCGTGGGAGTTTCACGAAAAAATGTTCAGAACGAATAATGATTGGTTCAAAGAGATAACCAATAACATTGTAGAGGAGGTAGGTCCAAGCAACTAGAGAAGGTGGGACCGCGACATGTGATTAGTTGGTCCCACGTTCTCGAATTGCTTGGACCAATCTCCTCTACAGATCTGATTGGTTATCTCTCTCAACCAATCATTCTTTGTTCTGACCTCAGAACATATTTGGGCAAAGAAAACTCCCATCAGCAGGAGGTTAAGAGGGTAATGTATATGCAACGTTCCTATCACAAGCACAGCGGTTTACCTCTCTGAGACACACAACAACAAGCCTTAACACACTGTGCGCTCTGCACGGCATACGTGCAGCACGCAGGACCGCCGATTCCAGAAAGCTCCGCGGGCAGGGCTCCAGAAGGCGGATCGTGCGAGGTGCCTCGGGGGACTGACCCATGGAAGACCCAGGTGTCGCACTCATCGGCCCGGCTGATGTAGTTCTCGGGCAGCAGGCCAGACACCCCCGTGCTGTGGGAGGTGCCGAACACCCAGCCCTCACTGGTGTTATTCTGCTCCAGCGATGACATATAGATGAAATCGCCTGGTGACAGTTCCAACTCGTCCTCGTTCTGCGGGGCGTAGGGGTACATCACCCTCAGCGTCTGCACAGGGATGAAACGACATCACCATAAGCTTGGAAAAAAAAAAAATGATAATGCCACATGACAGCACCTGAGAAGCTGAACCACGGCCTGCTGTTTATCAGAAAACCATCTGTCTGACCGCAGTGCCACCCAGCGGCATGGCCGCCGTCGAACAAAATCCACCCGACCTGATCTATTTCAGGCGTGTTGGTGATTAAAGTGTTAAAGCATTAATGTACCCGCTATAGCTATCAAAAAAAAAAAGAGTGAATAGACGGAGGAGAGAAGAAATGCCTAAAAGGTGTCGAATTTCAGATCTTTGCTGAATCTTGTGCGTGCTGCTTAGGGCCAGTGCTTTTCTTTCCGGGACGCGATGCCTGAACATCTAAGGGAGGATTGAACTCCCATGGCCTTCTGAGCTCGTCATACGACATACAAGCAGTGGCCAGCGGCGCTCAGTCTTTTTATACCTTAAGATTTATTATTTCGCATTCAGCAATCGTAATAGCTACGGAGAAGACGTACAGCAGATTGATAATTAACAGGATTTGATTAAAATACTTTTTCAAAATAAAATAGAGTCACGGAAGTATTCCTTTTTAAGTCAGACATGGTACACGGGGGTTAGATAAGACGGGATACCTCGTGATTGGCGAATCGAATGTCCCGGGAATAGAGCACGGCCAGCCAATCGCAGCCCACCGACACGTCGATGCCCTTGGCCAGTTTCTCCAGTGCCGGCAGGTGATTGGCTTGAAAGTGGTAGGCCAGGGTCACATGGAGCTGCTTCTTGTGTGGCTCCACATGGATATCTGTGGTGTGCAAAAGGACACGGAAACATACTGGAGGTCTTGACATAACAATACAGAATGCCATAACCAGCATAAAAGAGTAACCTGGGGGGGAGGAAGGGCAGGGCTGCTGACTGAGGGTGATGATAATTAATTTAGTTCATTTAACTTTATCCCCCATGGCTAAAACTTAATTATTTTCCACCCCTAGAAGGGTCAGACCCCATGAGATCCAATACCAGCAGCGTCTATTTGGGTTTTCCACTTTCATCCATCTCAAAAGCCATTGGATTTCCCCCCCCCGTCCTCCATGAAATGAAAGCTTTATTCATTGCATTTAATTGTTGTGTTACGTCCATCCCATCCCTCTCCCACACACGTGAAACACACTCAAGTAAAATGTTTAAAAGGCCTCATATACTACACCACTCCTACACTTTAATTATTCAGACTATAGATTGGTGTTACATATGGCACGATCGATTGATATATTATTTACTGCACTATGCTGGACATAAGCTTTCTTGCATTCCTGGATATTATGGTTACCTGGATAATGCAGCTAAGAGATACATGCAAGAAAAACAGCAATAGCAAATAGTACATAAATAAAGACGAAAAATGTACATATTACTGCTGATTTCTACTCATAATATACATACAGATATCTAAATGTATAAAAACATCAAATGAAGAGCTCACAATAACAGCCCCCTGCCCGACACAGGCGATTCACCTGTGTTACCTGTGGCAGTGGCAGCGAAGTCCGCAGCAAAGGCCTTGAGGACCTCGGCCATCTTCTCCTCCACGAAGAGGCCGATGAAGCTGGCGGACGTGTAGAGCTCCAGCGGCAGCGGGTTGGGGAAACGGCCTCGCCACTGGTTCACGGTGGCCTGCAGGGCTTCACACAGAGCCTCCACCTTCTGGTCCTCACACTGGAGAGCAGAGTGCAGTGTGTTACACAGGCTGACATAACACGGTGAAATAATAATAATGCACAAATAAGCAGGGTCACTGTGACACAGGCTAACACAGCACAGTGAAAATAAAGTGCATAGGTAATGGAGTCATTGAAACGCATGCTAACACAGCACAGATAAATAATAATAATACACAGGTAAACAGAGTGGGGCGGCATGGTTTCCTCCGGGTACTCCGGTTTCCCCCCACAGTCCAAAAACATGCTGAGGCTGATTGGGGTTGCTAAATTGCCCG
>JABFEA020000041.1:17172693-17191094 GCA_019775915.2 Cyphomyrus plagiostoma | reverse complement strand
CGTTTCTGCACACATTTTATAGATCATAGCTTAATGAAAGACTCGCTTACTCATAAAAAAGTTACAGAAAATCTGTAGTATCCAAGTATCAATCAAGCAAAACCATCAGGCCAATATCCTGGCCAAGAGGCATCCATAGATGGTATGCAGATTTACATCTGGCCCAAAGTCACATGTGAAAAACCAGTTTTGGGCTGCTATCCAGTCTTTGAAAACCGCCACTTGGAGAAGGTGATTGTGTGGATCATTGTGATGTGGTTATCAGTGCATGTTGTGGGCTTTTGGATGTTTATTCAGATTTTAAATGGAAAATTACTTTAAGAACTGCTTGGAGGTACGTAACATACAATACTTTGCCTGATATTTGTGGTTGTATGCTAGTGAGAGGTATTCAGAGTGTGTGATGCGTTTGTATTTTGTGATGTGTAGATGAAGAAGGTGGAAAAACATTTACATCTTTTTATATAAGGCCTGTTACATATTTCCAAAAGGGGAAACCATTGTTTGACTGTGAGGTACGTATACAGGTGTGGAAACACTGACAACAAAACTGCACTCAACAGCCAGCTGGATAGGCACAGCCATTTACAGACTCTGCATCCCACGCCCGTATCACTTTGCAATAAATTGGAAAACGGAGGCATTCTGCAGGGAGAAGGAATCCAGATCAGAAGTACACCTCTGTATTCCCTTCATCTCCCGGGTGTCCGGAACATACACATCGCCTTTATCATATATCACAAGATAAGCTTCGTTAAGCCGCCACTGTAGCCACAAAGAAAAGGTTATCGGCACCAGAATTTATGCTAAAAAAACAAGAGACCCCCCCCCACACAGATTTTTCCGCTATGTCAGATGGGTTTGTGAGAAGAGGCAACAAAAAAAAATAAAAAATGTAAAATCGGAATTTCAGTTGCAATCCCGAAACGCAAGCTACATGTTAGTCACTTGTGATTCACCCTATGAATTATAGTGACCTTATTTTTTTCCAGTGCTCTTGCAAATGACCTGATGAGACAGAATTGCCAACTTCGTTCCGCTGCCATCGAGTTACAGGAAGACTGGAAAGCACAGACGGTTCTCAGCCTGGACAGATAATTTCGGCCTAAGTCTGTTTGGCCAAACAGCCTTGACCATCCCCCACCACCAACGCCAGGACTGGTCCAAAATCTCAAGTGAAGGGCGTGAAAGCAATAAGGCTTAGAGCAAAGAACCGGCAGACATCCACACCATCTCACAGCTAGCCAGAGCATGTAGGCGTTCCTCTCAGAGAGGAACTCACACAAACTCGCTCTCTTCCTCTCTACGCAGTCCCCCAACTTGCCGTAAAAACAAAATGGACGCCGAAAAAGTTAAGAAAATGTAAAAAGGGGCTGCTTCCTCAACACACAGCCGCTCTCACGCAATGCGGACAGGCCACCAAGGGTCGGATTGGGAGTGGGCGGCGAGGCTCTGGTTTCTCGCTTCTGTGAGTCTTGGTTGAATGTCTCACACAGCCAGAATGTCTCACGCCTACCACAACAGCGGCTCCGTCCACTACCTCGAGCTGTGCGAATAGCCCTCTGCGTGAAAGACAACGCCTGGCTGATTCTCAGCTGCCCTGAATTCAGCTCACAGGCATCAAAGTCACTGGGCCACACCTTAGAGAAGCCCTGTGATTACAATCCATATCCTTCAAGTCACATCCATAAACACACACTTCCTTCACTGTAGACAGAAGACAATGAAAAAAGCCATCTGTTAACTGACTCCCCTGCTACACACACACACACACACACACACAAGTCAGGAGGGAACGAAGATTACTTAAGTACTTAAGCAGATGGGTAGCAAAAGGAGATGGAAGGGGGAAACTGAGATACATTTTTCAAAAAAACTTACAGAAAATGTATATGCAGCAAAAAAAAGAAACATTTAGCAGAGCAGTTCAAATGAAATATCAAGCCAAAGCATCCATTCGTACAAGCTCTCAGTTGCGAGTACGGTTTCTTAAAGAATACGCAGCCCCAGTACGTTAAAGCAGTCGCCAGAAAAACACTGGAAGGAGACAGATCTGCAACGTCCAGCTGGCTGTTAGGTCATGGTTATCTGGCCACCTGAGCAAACGCGTACGAGGGCCGTAATTAAAAGCCCATTGGTTACGGCTCACTTTCCGAGCACTGAAGAGTGGCACGGTAAATTTGCCAGCAGGCGGTCATGCCAAACACTCCAGATTGTCCTAGAGCATTCGGCCTTTGGGTGGAAGAGTAGGACGCTGCTAGCGAACTTCATTGTTGGAACGGTCTGGCTCACACTGGCAAGTGTTACATGGATCACAGATGGTCTGTTCCCACACACACCAAGGACACGCATGCGCATGTATACACACACACACGCACAGACAGGTTTGTAATTATATCTTTGTGGGGACTCTACATTCATTTCTTTGGGGAAAATTCAAATCCTAACATGACGACCTTAACCCTCACCCAGCCCTAATTTTAACCATAAGAAACCAAACAAAATATGAGACTTTTGGCATTTTTAGTTTTTTGATTGCATTCAATTTTGCATATTTGATTGCATCTCTGTGAGGATGTGAAAAATGGTCCCCATAATGTCAAAATAACAGGGAACATTTGCCCCCCTCAATGTAATAAAAACATAATCCACAAACACGCAGATAGACATGCCGGAGTGGCAGGTCTCTGTCTACACACAGAAACCTGATATTTTTTTTTGGCTTGTTTCATTCCTGCCCACGCGCAGCCTGGATATGCGCGCGCACACGCACACACACACGCACACACAGAGATGCTCCCTGAGCATCTGAACATGTCTTTTGCACAGGGGGATGATGTGCTTCAGGACGCATTCCGGAAAGAGCAACGCATCGAACGGGCCCAGCTGGTCAGAACAGCAGAGGAGCTTAAATACTTGTTGCTAGACACCCCTGGCATCTAGCGTCTTTACTGTCCTTGCTCTCCTCGCGACTGCTTGTGTGGGTGTGTACGTGATCTTTTGTGGGGAGATAATTTGAGGAAAAAAAAATACTCAAAGATAGTAACCCATATAGATCTTACACAGGTAACTCCACAAACGTTTTTATCTGTCTGTCTATGTTCGCTTTTACAAAATTATAAAAAATAGTGTCTATGTAGGTTCAAGCAGTGTGTCTTGGGTCTGTGAGTATGTAGGTCGTGTGTATGTGTGTGGATTAGGTTTATATTACATTGCGGGGACCAAATGTCCCCCTCAATGTAATAAAAACCATTTTTTACATTGCAGAGACCATTTTTCAAGGCCCACAGAAAGGTCTGTGAATCCAACCAAAAAAGTAAAGATTTAGTTTGGCTACTTATGTTTAGGGCTGGGTAGGGGTTACGGTCATCATGTTGGGATTAGAAATGATTGTAGAGTCCCCACAAACATATGATTTCAAACCTGTATGTGTGTGGGTGGGGGGGGCGAATGTCTGGTTAAGGCTCACGGCTGCTCAATAAACTTCGGGTCACGCCTGGCGGGGGCGATACCAGTGACATTGGAGCAGAAGTCTCCGCCTCCTAGCGGCAGCCAATCTCACGTGTCCAGCCACCCCACCCAGGACTGTTTTACGAACAAATGGAGAGCGGACAGCACCCGGAGACGCCAGCTGTCGCAGAGAAATGCAGCCACCTACCAACAGTGCATGTCAGGCAAAAACAGACACGCGGAACACATCAGCATCTGCTAAAAAATTGCACGTACACAACGACAGCGCTGAGATACAGATGGCAACACAGCAGCCTGATCGCAGATAGTTTGCAGTGGAGGAGGGACACATTTCTGTATAAAGTGTTTTACAGATGCCCATTGATAACAACCCATCGGCAGAGGACACCGTACACGTTATTACACAAAAGCAGGAACGATGGCGACCAAACTGGTTAGCATGTTTACCCAAGACTGCAGTTTTCAGACTGCAGGTCTGTGAAATGTGGACGTTGGCTTTATTGATGACTAAATTTAGCCACATGCTCATTTCAGGAAGGAAGGAAGTAAGTGATACTATCCAGACTGCTAAAGATACTGTCATCTCCACATGGAACTGCGGCCATACGACCGAAATGGACACCCAGGCAGGAGGGCAACATTGTTCTATACCAAACAGGAAGTTGTTACTCGAACTTTGAATGAGGCTCCTGAATCCAGGACATTGCTATCAAACTGGCTGAACTGGTCATTTGACTTATTCAGCATATACTTTTCTCCAAATCGAGACACGATTTTGAGGGAAAGCAGGGTCAGATGAGCTCTGGAGTACTCTGGGGTTAAGCGCTTTGCTCGAGGGCCCAAGAGCGAAGTCACTCTGCTGACTCTGGGATTAGAACCGGCAACCTCCTGATCACAGGAAGTGTCTTAACCCACTGAGTCACACACCTCCCACTGCTATATATCAGAATTAGAAACAAAACGACAAATTAACATTCATATAAGCAGCACATGCACACAAAGTGCCAAACAAAAACAAAGAAGATAGGCTGGCCCCGTTTTCTCAGAAGATCATAACACAGGTGTCCAAGATTGCTGCAGTCCCTCAAACTAAACGGTCCCCCCTCTTTGCCTTAGGTGTGTCATCACGGGGTGTGGGGGCAGAGTGACTGAGGGGGATTCCAAGGCTCAGCAGGTCCTAGAGCCTCACATAAGCACAAGTTTCCATGTGGGGAAAGCTGGGCGTTTCTAACCTGCTTCAGAATAACCGAGTCCACCCAACTTGCCTCCTCAGACCCTACGGATAATGGCGGATGGAGATTTGAGAAAAGTAAACTAACTGCCCCCCTCTCAGGGGCATTCCCGGATGCCACTGTCTCCATCAAAACGCAAGTTGACCCATGACGCACACTTACAGATGCACCCTCAATGCACCCGACACGATGGGATGCCGTACACTGATGGTGTATTTCCATTCCACTTAAGGTCCATGGCATTAAGAATGTCTGACGTGGCATTTTAAGATTAGAAGACATATTTGGATGGAAGGGGGCACCAGCAAATCAGGAAACGGTCAATTCGATCGGTATCATCAGTAAATAGGGAAAATCAGTGCTTATAAACTCAGCTCACTGGCCGGCCCTGACTTAGGGCATCCAAGACATGTGAAGTACAGATCTGGGGGGGGGCTCCAATGGATGTAAGTGGATACAGAGACAGTGGTCCGGGCGATGAAGAGATGACACTCAATGGGGTTGCCAGGTAACAATGATAAACCTCTCCAGTAGGGGTATAGGGTTCACTTCTTTCTCTTTTTCCAAATATAGGCACCCACACACACACACACACACACACACACACACACACACTTTACCACCCCCACACAGCACTACAGTCTAAAAAGGGCAGTGAGAACCTCACATGGTGACAGGCTCTTTCTGGTAAAAGGTCAAGCCTGCGATGGGGTTTTGACACTTCAGACAGGGGTGGGCGCGAAACGGCACAAGAGGCCGAGCAGGATCAAGGGCTCCCCGGGGCGCCCTAAGGTGTTCCCCTGGAATGGAATATGCGTGCAGAACAAACGCTACACTGTGCTCTGCTCACACGAAAACAACTCACGCAAATTTCCAAAGGCAAAACAACCATACAAATAACACGCCGTCCTTTAAACGAACATCATACGTTCAGAAACACTTGCTAACACCTCAGGTCTAGCAGATGCATGCAGACATATCAGGTAGGGCGTGAGGGGGAGAGGAGGGTTCATGTATTGCCGCAGCAATACTAGATGTCGAACAATGCATCGGGGGGCTCTCGGGAGAATCTGGAGACTGACCACAGGAAAAGGATAAACGTGATCGAAGACAAAGGAGAACACAGATGAAGGTCAAAAGCTGTGGGTCACAAAGCTAAGCTTCATCTCAGCCAGCCTTGCAACATCACCATCAAAGCTGCAAGCCTTTTGTAATAAACTTCCCGGTTCGTCTTTGTGAAACCTGCCACATGCCTTTTTACGCTTCAGCGACTGGGCAGAGCTACAGAGTGTAGCAAGGGCTTTGCAAAGTTTAGTGGCTTGTTGGGTCGATTTTTTTTTTTTTTTTTACCCCGGGTCCCTGCCGTTTTCTACACAAAGAGCAGTAACCCTTTCGCTTTGTGGAAATCCTCATCGTTTCGGTTTGCGTCACACCGCTGACTGCAGAAAGGACCAGGTGAAAAAAAAGGAGACCAGAGAAAGCTGGTAGGCAGACTTTATTTGTGGGGGTGTTTGTACAAGTGCCAGGGGAGGACTTTGGCAATGGGAACCGGTAGACAAAGTCAACATTAAATTTTATTTATTTATTTGTTGCTCCATCCACCTACTCAGGAAGGCAACACACAAGTACAACAGTCTGGTCTGTCTCAGGTCATCGGTCAGTAGGACGTGGCCAAGGACAAGGACTTCATCTCAGCATTAAAGGCTGCAGAACGAGACGGTATTTCATATTTCTGTTCAACGCTGCTTTTTAAAAGTGATGTCTGGACACCTGCGTCTTCTGAAGTCCCCTATCCTGTATCCACCCAGTTTCCAATCCTCAGTCCTCACCTCACCCACTCAAAAACCGTCTTCAGCCAAAAGTCACTGAAAGATCTTAACGAAAAATACATCTGCATGGTTAAAGTTCAACCCAACTTACTCACGGCTTCCCAGCACCAAAATTAACATTTAACACTAAGAACAAAAAAAATCAAGTTAATGTTTTGCGCAGGAAAAACAGGTGAGTAAAGAGGAAAGACTGATCACCCAGTAAAGGTTGTCCTTGTGCACATAACCTTGAAAGTCACTCAAATGACACCTTACTGCCAATACATCTGTATATAAGCATATGGTGCCAACAGAGGAATTGAAGTTTACTTGACAGCACAGACATACATTTCCACTAATTAACTGCGTACACCAGCAATCAAGCGTCAAATTAATCATGGAAAATATATTTAATGAACATGCATTTGGTATACGTTCTGGATGATGTTCCAGTAGTCATAATCTGTTCCCTTCTTTAGATTAGCTATTATGAGAGTTACTTTAATTACAGATCTCATCCTTCAGCGCTAGTCCCCTCACTCCGTGTGGCGGCTGTATTCTTCATCCGTTTCGGAGATGGAGCAACACTGGGGATTTGAACTAACTGCGGCCGCTAAAAAAAAAAAAAACATGGGATTTGGCCTAAATCTGGCTAGAAACTGAGGGCGCCAGAGAGTGAAACAGAATAAATAGAAATTTCACCGCAGAAAAGCTACTGTCGGTTATCTGACACTGACCCAAATCTCGGGCTTAATTTACCCCACTGAGGGGCAAGCCGTCTTTCGGGGGCGGGCAGGGGTCATGGCGGGGGAATCGAGCAACTAGAAGCAGTCATAAGACGCGGCGCTCCGCCGAACAGTCACCCTTTGTGCCGTTAATAAGCGGCTGACTGCGCTTCAGCAGCGCGATGAACGCAGCCGGGCTGCCAACTATCACGCATCTGCGAGACACTCACAATTTCAAACTAAAATTCTTGCAAGAAATATTACAGCAAATCTATATTATTCCATTATAAACCTAAAATTAGCTACATCGAAGGCGTTGGGGTAGTTTGCAAACCCTACAGACTATTTACAGGGTAACAAAGCTGTAACATACATGTATGTAACGCAGACCGAACTCTGATGTGCCAGAACTTCCAAACACAACTGCACCGCGCAATGAAGCTCGTTCACACGCAGGGAAAAAAGGCGTTTGGCATGGCCACAAATTCACACAAACCAAAAAAGGAGACGCGTTAAATCGGTTGCGGAAAACAGAAAATACTCCTTTATTAAACATAAAGCGTCCTTGACTGACTTGTGCAGTTCGATGCTGACTCAGTATGACTAAAAATATAGAAGAAAAAAAACTGTACCGCCCAATGTCTCAACAACAAAATTATAAAGGTTTAGCTTTCATGCAGCGCCCGTATCTCATGAAACATCGTGTCGAAATACTTGTCTTTTCTAAGTAAATATTGCAACTTATTTTACGCAACGCACAATGTTAGGAAGGCAATGATCGATTATGGCGATCCTTCAAAAATTCGCAGATCAGAAAACCGGATGATTTTAACTGAAACGAGTAAGAGTATGTTATTCCTGCTCGTGATATTCACTCGCAACCCTGCTCGCTGCAGCCTTGTCAGCCATCCATAAATGAACTTCTCGTGCATCGGCTACCTCTTTCTCCTTCTGTAGTCAGGTTCAGTTTTTTCGATTCTGATGTGTAACTAGAAACGTTCCGGTGCAAAGAATACAGCTGGAACAAATGCATAAAGAATACCTGAGGGAGCAGATATTATTACCGCTCATGGCTAGTGATGCCGCGAGTGTTCAGTTACAGACCTTTGACTTAGTATTGCTGCAATGCCGGACCAGCTTTATTAGAAAATTATGCTCCATAAACACTTAAAGCATTGGGTTTATTATCTGAAAGATTCAATATGAATATACAATACCTGCAATTTATGGAAAAGTCCATCTTTTTTCTAATATATATATACTTCAGAATATTCTGATAAAAATTGAACTATTTGATGTGATTCTATATTTGGTACAAGGCATTACTGATGGCAATATATGTCTGGGCATACTTTAATTGCTGGCTTTTTATAATTTGAAGCATTTTTATTCACAGAAAATAGGTATCTTTTTATTTGTATGTAAATATTTTTTCTTATGTATACTGTGTCTCATATTTGGAATGCACAGACCTCACGGTATGTTTTTTTATGTTTGTAAATAAAAAAGTATTAGAAAAAGATAAAGTACTTGGTAGTGTTTTGTCAAGCATCCAGAATTCTTCCGGAGTTTAAACATTTGCAGGAACTAGTTCAATTCGGCACAGAAACCTCCAGAACTCACAAGGAAGCAATTAACGACGCAAGACTTATTTTTTCCTACATGTGGGGATCTAAAGGCCTTTCATAGTTCCTGCCCTCTGATTCTACAATTGTGTACTGTATTGCAATAACCTTCACAACACTGGGGAAACACAGTAAGCCTATTCAATGCGTAAATATCCCAAAGATGTGGCCCGTTGACTCATGGAACCAGGCAGTACCCCTGCTAAGTTAAATATGATGAAAATTCTTATAAAACACTCTTGTACTAACAAGTCAATGGTCTCGCCTGGCATTGGTTAAAATAATGGTTAAAGGGAACAGGGGAAGTGTAGTCTCTCAATATCTGCCTTCTGCACAAGTAACAACAAAACTAAAGGATGCGAGTTAAATTGCGTATGTTCTAGCTGGTCACTGTATCCTCTTACTGGCTTGGACTGGTGACAAACCAGTGGCCAACCAGCATGCTATTCAACACAACTGAACTTTCCAAAGAAGGCCTCCAAAAACTCCCGCCGACTCACGCCATCTCCTCATTTCCGGGCGGTGGATCAAAAAGTTAGTGGACTGTTGGAAAGTATCATTCGCTGTAGCCCTTCAGGGGAAAAGCTGGGTCTCATCCGCTTCAGCATAATGGCCAGTTGTTAGCTGCTTTGCATATGCTAGTGCACATGGAAAAATAAGGTGCATCACGCAAATATATGCAAATAAACAAAATACCACTATTTTTCCGATGTAGCAAATCTAATTGCTTTATTTCTAGGCTCAATAAAACTATTAACATTCCTGCCCAGTGTCCCTCCTAAAAGACTAAATCTGCACATCATCCCTTATATTAGAACAAGTCAGGAACACAATTTAAGGAAGAGTTATGCCTTTTTGAAAGTAGTTACAGCCATGCTTATAATACTTTATAAATGCATTACAATGTGTTTTGAAGGTATCTAATGTATTATAGATGAAAGCGTGACGTAGCATTCATAATGCATAATAAGCATGTTGTAGTTATAGTTATAGCCACGTTAATAATACTTTATGAGTGCATTATAATGCATTACGAAGGTAACTATAATGCATTATGAGAACTGCTTTAAGTAAAGTGTTACTGAAAAACCTTGCAAACATGTCAGATGCCATGGCTAGTGTGGTATGGCAAGGTAGATGTGTCATGCTACAGAGAGAGACAGTGAAAGAGGCCGCAGATGTTGGTTGCTGTACTCAGCTGTGCAACTCCTCTGTAATGGATCCTGTCCATAAGGCACTACACCAGAAGCATGGACTCCTGCTGACGCCATAGCACAGGCCACAAATCTTACGTGGAGCTCAGTGCCATAAATCCCTTTCAAAAATGCTACGAGGGCCAGCCTCCAGAGTGACAGCCACGTTTTAATCCACCTTCCTGAAATAAGCCCATGTTGCTTTGGAGGAACTTTTCATCTCCAGGAAAGACAATTTCCTCAGAAGTATATTTAAATCAGTTGAAAATCAGTTTATTTTTGCACTCTGCTAATTCTATCGCGATACCCAAACAAAGAAAAGGGGCTCATGACATCGCTAACATTTAAGGGCAGATCAAGGAGTTTAAATAGGAACACATTTTGAAAAACAGACTAAATCAAAATAAATCTGGTCTGTCTTTGGAACACAGAATAGGTGGATTTCTTACCAGTAGTTGTTATGGATTCAAGTTTCACCAGGCAGAATGATATCCTTGGATGGGAAGGAATTTAGCTTGAAGTATTTCAAAATTCAGTAGATATAAGTGGCTGTACTGTATTGGTGTATGCTCCATTGCAAGACTAACTGATATATGCTTATCTTTATTCCACTATAGGGTATTACAAAGAACAAGGTTGTTGATGTGCTTTTCCTGCATTAGAAACAGAGGTGATGTGGAAAGATTGCATAGGGGCAACTTATAGATACCTCAGCCATTGGGCCTCATTATTCACATATACTGTACATCTGGTAACACCTATCTAACATGGCGTAGTTTGCTGCAGTGTATCTCCAAAACTCCAGCCAGAATATTTACCACTTAAAATTGTTAAACTACTGACTTCACTTTGGATGTGAAGAGGTACTACGAAACAAATAACACCAATTGCTTATCCTACATCCAAACATCCGCTTATCTTGGTCAGATTTGCGGCCAGCTTAATCTCCCCAGAAAGTCATTAGAAGTAACAGAAGTAAACAACTTACTTAAAATGACTAATATATTTGAATCAGCTACATCTGTTTCACGTCAATCCCATAACTGTGGAGGGTCATACCGGGGGTGGCAAGGTTGGTCCAAAATAGTAGCAAAACCAGCTGCATCCACCCACACAGGGGACACTCGGCATCACGGGGAAATGCACACGCTTGCTGAGTTGCACAAGTTGTGGTGTTCAAGACACGGGAGTAAACTGAAGGACCGGCCCAAAAGTCGAAATATACGGCATATACCATTAAAGCAACACACTGTGTGCACGAGGGTGCTCTGGTCTGTGTGACGCAAGTGGCATGAATAAAAAATTTCCAAAGTAACCTGCACCTCTTACAAATGCTGTTCACTCCTCGTTTTTACACGGTTTACTCGTAATTAATTCAAAGCAACACGGCTACCAATTCTAGCAAAATCTACATTTGATGTATTTTTGGCAAAACAGTGATATAACGCACAAGTTAGCTATAATTTCCTCTTTCTAAAAAAGTTTTATTCTAAGATTGCACGCAGATGGATTTCGAGCATCCGAGCGGTGGACTTCACCTAGCGCAATCGGTTAGTGCTCAGATACAATCTGGTGCGACCTTTGCATTGTATCGGAAAAAGTGAGTTTTTTAACAAAAAAAAACATAACGTGGATGCTTTGATGGTATCTGTGGCTTAAAAACAAGGGTTATGAGCGGCCGGGAGGGGGGGTCCGCACCGCCTTGCAAAAGGCCAAGGCAGCGAGCGAGCAATACACAGCGATCCGCCGGCCGCCGGAGTAGATTTAAAAAGACGCGCTGAGGGCAGCGAGGTGTTAATCAGGTCCGTGTGAACAAGCAATCATCACCCCGAGGAGAAAGGCTTCAGCAAGCCTCTGCACTGCTCATCTCAAAGCCACATTTACGCACCTTTGCCGATGTTAACAATCTGGCACCTCTTTATCACCAGTTGCTAATACATCAATTATTATTACTAGACATTCTAATTGTGACATCTAACAATAACATCCTCCGTTTAACTGAAATGGACCACCCTGATTTCTGACATAACATAAACCCACATCGCTAAGTTGTTGTCTACTAAACAACGTTTATATATTAATCTTTGCATAGTAAACATAGCTCTACTGTACCGGTACAGTTTAACATACAGACGCGGACATAACCATCTGGGACAGGGACAGAAGCCAAGTGCAGTGGGATTAATATCAGGCTACTTACGCCCTGGTTTTGGGGAAACCCATGGACAGAAGAACATCCAAACTGGATCCATGCTTCACTGTGCCCGTTCGGTTTTGTCGCTGCCTCCGCGGTGTGATTTTGGTGTACAGCTCCTCTTTCGTAATCCCCGACTCCATTTGAGTTTAATGTTGGGATCCGCTGGTTACCGGGGGCAGCATTAGACCAAAGAGCCAGTACAGTGCGATCTGTGTCTTTCCTTCCCCACCGGACAAAAAGAAGGAAAGAAAGAAGAAAAAGTGCGGAGCGGCTGTGAGCGGCTACAGACTGCGCGCTGCTCTTCCTGGTGCTGCGCGGATCGCACGCATAACCATCTCCGCAGAAGGGGGCTGTCGCTCGGAAGTCACTTTTGCTTTCTCCGGCTCGTTTCAGTTTCTCTCACTGAGCTGAAAGATGCTGCAATGCCCGAGCATTTTTGATAACCAAACGGAGGCAGAAATAGCCACGCGTGTATTGCACACTAGTAAATCCATTTAAATAAGCAATCCCTTGTATTTGTAGCGATTAATTTATGAATGGATCGTCGCTGGGCTCGGCCTCTTAGATGTTGTTTTTGCAGACAGCCTCCCCCCTTTGTCTTAAAGGCGTAGAGCTGATAATTGAAACCGCTGATATGTTTCGCTTTTTTCATTTTGAACGACTTTATAAATCTCACGGTCCATTTGTTAAAGACATTGGTATCATTTATTCGATCGCTTTGCATAGTGATATAATGTTCGATCAATCGTTATAGTGAATGGCATAACCAACAGTAGCTAAACCAGGCATATGTTTTAAACTACATTTTTATGCCGTTTTCTTGGAGTTTCGGGGGAGTTCAAAAGAGCAATAGCGTTCAATAATGATTGTCTAAAATGTTACATACAAAAGCATTTAAAGAATAAGACTGATCTTTATACATCGAGGGAGTTTTTAAAATTGCATTAATCTGGTTTTAAATGACCATGGATAAAATCTTAATAGCTAATAGTACTCGTCTCCGTCCAGTGATTCAGCAGCGACAAACCAAACGACAGCTCCATTTACAAAACATAATTGACTGACTGGCTGTAGTCCATGTATGCATTCATCCATCCATTCTCCATTTCCCATAACCGCTTAATTAGTACAGGGCCGCGGAGAGCCAGGAGATATTCTGAGAAACACGGGGCTAGAGGCAGAGGACACCCTGGACGTAGGGCACTCACTCGCACAATGAGGCACAATAAAGAGCATTTCAGAGACACCACCTATAGAGGAACCCACCCATCCCAAACACGCGGAGCACATGCAAACTCTACAAACAGGGGCAACCGGCTCTAAGGCCCAGTAAAAAAAAATCATCCTTTCAATCAGAAACAAGTGGAGGGCGAATTTTTTTTTTATTTTAATTTTTATTTCTTAGAAAAAAGATAACGGAAGGTAACAGTTTTCAACATCAACAGTAAACAAAAGGAACAGCAACAGATGTATGACATATGGGCTGATCTGCAAAATTAATATTAAAAGGAAATGTTTCATTCAAAATTTGTGAACGCCGGCAGTGGAATTTACACAGGAAAATACACTTTAGATTAAAAAAAAAAAAATCGATGCGGGCTAAATTCGCCACGCGGGCGGGGATGATAAACTAATGATTTTTTTAATGGGCCTAATGATCATCTTTATTATAGTGGCAACGCCGGGGTTTGCCCACCGCCTGGAGATTTTCTGCCATCTAGTGTTCAAGTATTAAAATTAATATTTAGGTTACGAAAATAACCAGAGTGAGAAACATGTCCAAGTAATGATGTTTGGTCTTCGTCGCTGTATAGTGTTTTCCTATCCATCCATCTTCCATACCCGCTTACCTAGTATAGGATCTCAGTGAGCTAGTAGCTTATTCCGCGAAACATTCAACAACTTTATTTTGATTGAAAGGTCTTTTAACATACAAGTTAGCAGTATTTAAATTAAAGAAATGTCCGCTCCATAATAAGAACATAAGAAATTTACAAACGAGAGGAGGCCATTCTGCCCATCAGGCTCGTTTGGGGAGAACTTAACAAATATGTCAGAGTTGTTAAAATCTTATCTAGCTCTGATTTAAAGGAATCCAGGGTTTTAGCTTCCGCTACACTAGCAGGAAGACTATTCCATACTCTAACTACATGCTGTGTAAAGAAGTGCTTCCTTGAATTCTTTTTAAAATGTTCTCCCGCTAATTTCCACTTATGGCCTCGAGTTATAGTATTTAAACTAATATTGAAGTAGCCATTTGGCTCGTGAATCATGTCCCCCCTTAGTCTCCATTGCGCGAGGCTGAACAGATTCAGCTCAGCTAACCTCTCCTCATAAGACATTCTTCTAAGACCAGGAATCATTCTCGTAGCCCTCTGTTGGGCCTTTTCTAAGGCAGCAATGTCCTTCTTAAGGTATGGTGACCAAACGTGCACACAATATTCTAGGTGGAGTCTTACCAAGGGATTATACAATCGTAGCATCACCTCCCTTGACTTAAACTCCACACACCTAGAGATGTAACCCAACATTCTATTGGCCTTTTTTATTGCTTCCCCACACTGGCAAATTTAAGCAGATCACACCGTAAGCCTTTTTGTGATCAATTTCTCTTTTAGCTTCCTCAAAGAACTCAAGTAAATTCATTAAACAGGATTTACCTCTTCTAAATCCATGTTAGCTATCCCCCAGAATGTTATTTGCATCCAGGTAATATACTATTTTCACTTTAATTATAGCTTCCATTATTTTTCCAGTAATGCTAGTTAAACTGATTGGCCTGGATAACTTCTATCCCATTTTTTGAATATGGGCATTATATTAGCATGCTTCCAATCAGAAGATACCACACCCGCAGATAACGATTTCTGGAGTATTAAAGGTTGGCTAATAACATCAGTCATCTCTTTTAAAACTATAGGTAAGATGCCATCAGGGTACTGCAATTTATTTTGAGTTTAGCTAGGCTTAGTACCACATCAGCCTCAGTTGAACATACGTTGGTCATAGACAATGCTGTATTCATACTAAATGGTGGTAAATTACTCGTGTTCTCTACTGTGAACATAAGGTAATAAGGGTTACGCAATTATGAACAATTTGGAGAATTAATCAGATACAGCATGTTTACGAGAATTGGCACCAGAGGCTGTTCCACCAAGCAGGACTTCTTGCTTAGCCTTCTAACTTGTCGAAATTAGTCTGAGATAAACGAAATTGAACAAAAATAGTCAATTTAGCCCAGACTACCTCAATCCTGACAAATTATTCAGACAAGCCATGAGTCCTGTTTTGTGGGACACCCCCCATGAGTATGTAATAGGTGCACAAAGGCCACCAAGCACTACAGGGTCATGGCATTTTTAATATCTATACATTCACTCTTTTTATTGATGAGTATTAGTGTAAGTGCGTGGATCCCAGCAATCAGATTTATCAGTAGCTTCAAAGCACTTAACATTGTGAGAAACTCCTACTCTGCTCCAAATATTTTCCACCTTTTGCACGATATTCTAATGGTCAGCTGTAATCGTTTTGCCTTACGTAGGCTTATAAAGCGTATTACCTAGTGCTCTACAACGCAAGTAATCCGTCACCATCTTTGCTTTACTTTTCTTGCAAGGCGAAAGCAATTAATCTCTTCAATCCGTCAGCGTGAGGCTAGATTCCATGAATATGTTAGCGACTCTCACATTACGTAATATTTGGAAGTCGATACGCAGGCGAGACCTTAAAGGGATAAGGTTGCCTATTCCATCCACTATGGCATTCGATTCCGAACAGGGGTTGTGCTCTAAACTCTCCTGACATCATCGCCACAGTGAATAGTGAAAATTTGCCGCATTATAGGTGACAAAAAAGACAATAGGAAAAATATTCAAGCAGAATGACTTCAACAAAGTGTCTAGATAAGAGTTAATCCCCGGAGGGAAATCAAGTTGTCACAGCAGCCAGGTACATTTCAAGGCACATTATTACAGTACGTGAATCTTCTTGTGACGACTATATTCGCACAGACTAGCACTGGTGAAGAAATAGCCATTACTGGAGCGCTTGGATGAAGCAGTAACGGTGACATAAGCAACGGTTCACTGGTGGTTCTTAAGGTTTGACTGTAAAACACCATAGTAAACAAGTAATGTGAGTTCTTTTTAGTTTGACTGAGGCAAGAAAAATGAACTTGGAGCAAGTGCAGGAGATGCGAAGCAGCAAGGCCTTTTAAGAAGAGTGACGACATCAGGGGAGACAATCCGAACCACAACACCGCCCCTAAATTCAGCTTGTTCTCAACTGATTTAATATAAAATAAATCAAAAATCACAAATCTCAAAAGTCCAGTAATACACATTTATTAACAAAATCATGACTAAATTATTCAACAAATGTCTCACACGGAAGACTCCAATGAATCACAATGAACACATTGTCACAACATATTTCTAAAAAGCTATTTCAAGGGTTCTGATATTAATAACCTTCACTCGAAATCAACTCGTTTATTTATATATATTTTTTTTTAAAGAAAAATGAATCTTAAAAAAAGTCAAATATCACAGTGATAGAATGAGAGATGTAACAGTAAGTCATAAACAGCAGGAAGACTTTTTTTAACTCATTTTCTTTGTTGGCATAGCAACGCTTGGGTTTAGCTACCTGACAACCAAACACCTATGATTTTGTCCAGTACAGATGAAGTGGCCTACTGACTTCATACAGCACACTAATCAGAAAACACTACAAATTAAGGCATTATTTGGATGCTTAGGGATGTTGCGATTATACCCAATGAGACATGCTACAACACAGCACAGTCCTTGTATATATTTACTCCCCAAACACCAGAGACGATCTCCTTCATGACATGAGTAACGTTTTTACAGATTTAGTAGCCAAAGCCCTCAGTTCCATGTTACTATCATGGAAGTGTCGACTGGCACTGGTTATTCCAGGTTTATGCCTTTTTACAGTCTTGGAATGATGGATGTATAATGAGTGGTAATTTCTCCTTTTTTTGGTGTGTATTCTGTTTAAATATCTGCAAATGGGTCTAAACGACTTTTGTGCACATCCAAAATAACTTGACCAATAAACGCAAAAAAAAAAAAGCAATGACATCAGTACAAGAGAATAGTTTTGCATATAACAGCCTGTAAAAAATATATTAAAAGAAACCACACACACATAGACACACAGACCTTTTTGCCACTCCCAACAAAATGGACCGATAGCCATAAATGTAACATGACAGCAGGATAAAAGACAATTAAAAAGATAAAATAGGAAAAAAAAAAAGAAAAAAAGATAATTACAAATGATCAACAACGAGCCGGCCCCCCACACGACTTCCCAGCGGCACAGTGCCGTTAGTCGATCCCAGCTCAGCTTGCCGTCACACAACAAATGATGACTTCTGCTTGAATTCTCCCTGAAACACACAGAGAATACGATGCACATGCAAGCCAGTAAGTTTTGTGGGCAGCCCCACACCAAAACACCCCATGCAGGTACAGCTAATATACAACTTGGACAGATTCTGAGATGTTTAACAGAGAACAGTATTATTTAAAGAATGGTCGGGGGGGGGGGGAACAAAACAAAACACAATATCCACCCACTCCCTTGCCATATCTGAAACCATGAACTCAAAGCAACCTCCCATGTCCTGTAGGTGGCGTCAGAGGACGTTGCACTTACATCAGCATCGTCGTGGTAATTCATGGCTGGCTGTGTGTATACTTGCTTGTTGCTAGAGGGCAACACAGAAAACAGGTGAGGACAGTGCAGTGAACTCCTGCTCAGCGCATTCATGAGCAGCAAATAAACCCGGCAGCACTGTCAAGCACATGTCCCCCCCAATGTTTAGATTGGGGGGGGGGAAATCACCCTCCTCAATAATATCACATATAATTCCGGGTCGACAAAAAACACACGTTTAATATCTGTCATTACATAATTTAAAGTTTTTTTTCCTTACAGTTTTTATTTGGAGATCCCCTACCCTCCATTAAAAAGAGACGTAGATTTTAGATCACGGGTGTCAAACTCCAGTCCTGGGGGGTCGGAGCCCTAAGCCCATTTTTGGGTTTCCCCTCATTTAACACACCTGATTCAACTCCTTGTGCTAATTACCACACAGCTCTTGAGCTGAAT
>JABFEA020000041.1:17144896-17156094 GCA_019775915.2 Cyphomyrus plagiostoma | reverse complement strand
TATATACACACACACCACACACATATTATATGCGTATATATATATATATATATATATATATATATATATATTCAGTTCAGCATATGACCCCACACATCATGTATCTGTTGTTTGACTTTTTGAAACTTGATTGAGCACAACTCTCAGATAATACTTCCAAATTGGGCCCCACTATTATATGATTTCATCCTTTCAGTCAAGTGCAGTAAGGACCAGTGGAGTGTCTAGCTATTGATAAGATCAGAGGCTAAGTCTACCTGGGGTTTGACTGTTTTTGTTTTTTTGTTATTTTTTGAAGGAAGATCAAGGGCATCAGGGCTAAAATACTCAGGCCTGGCTTAAAATACTCGGGGCTATAGTCCCGAGTGATTGGACATAACACTGCCCGTGATTTGGACCATTGGAAAGGTGTCACATCCAGCAGTAAACACTGGCTGACAATAAGTGACAACGTCCCAAGCACAGTAACTGAGAGACAAATGCAAAGCTGTTTAAAAAGTGTCCGGATTCTTCTTCTAGGATTTAAGGCAGAGCAGGGTGCTGCAAAGAGTCCATTCATCGGCGGCTGGCGTACTTTGCCTTCTCTTCCCAAAGCTAACAAAATGTCTATTCTTTGTGCAAATAAGTTTCAGCGTTATCACAGCATGGCATCTCACAACTTGTGCTTCCAGTCCAAACGTGAGTGGAGGCACAAGTTAGGGCCAAAAAGATGCGAGGAGGAGATTATAAATGTTTACGTGCTCTTTCTCCAGTATTTTAAGAAGCAAAAACAAGGCCAAACAAGGGAAGTCAAGAATGAAAATGGCTAGAAATATTGTCCCCCCCCCCCCCAAACATTATCAGAAATTGAAATTAGGTATTCACTGTGAGGTTATACCATAGTTAAACAGGCACTTAAACGATTACTTCCATTAGTAGACAAAAGCAGCACTAAACTAAATAGCAGCAAAAACGTTCAATCTTCTGCGATGGGCTGGCCTCCCGTCCAGGGCTGTTCCCTGCCTCGTGCCCGTTGCTTCCGGCATAGGCTCTGGATCCCCCATGACCCTGTAGGATAAGCAGGTTGGAAAATGGATGGATGTTTAACCTTTAGACAAGAAAATGTGCAAAAACCAGTTAGACAGTATTAAGTGACAAGAAGCCTAACTAGTCATATTCCGGGTCTTAACTTGAAAAAACTATACTTCATAAATAAAAAACTTCAATTCAGTCTGATATTAGTTCAGTTCAGACTTTGATTGGAATCTTTTAATTTTTTTTTATTAAAAAACCATTATCAAACATTTTTTAAAGGCAGCTACGCAAAGCACCCTTCTATCTCGACTAGTGTGGTAATCAAGACCGTCTAAACCGAGACCAAGACATTGCAGAGACCGGAGGGTATCAAGACCAAGACCAAGTCCAAGACACACTAAGGCAAGACCAAGACACTGCCGAGACCACAAAAAACTGGTCTTGAGACCGGTCTCGAGAACTACAGCACTAATCTCGACATCATCCACTGTGCAAAGATAAAGATTTAACTTGTGTTAGAATGCCAGAAACATTCCACAGAAAGTCATGTCGTGGTCCAACATGTGACATAACGCAAAAAGAGAAACGAAAAAATAAAATGAACGGTATATGGTATATCCTGGCATGGCCTGGTATTCTAAAAACAACAACAGGGTCGCAGATGAAAGTGCAAATTTAATGGGGGAGCTTAAAAAAAAAACTATGACACTACCAAAACTGGAAATTCAGGGTATCAGGTTTCATGTAAACAAACAGCTCCCTTGCATAGCTAATTAACAGAACTGAGCAGGTGCAGTCTGAAAGTGCCTCGGATGGCGTTATGCTCTAGTGGGTGATGTGGTTCCCATGAGCTGCTCTCCAAAAAACAGGGTAGCAGGCCGGGCACACATGGCAAGTGTTTCAACTGCCATTGTATTGGCCCCATATTTTGTCATCTACAGATGTCCTCAGGATAGCCAAGTTACATTGTACCTAAAAAAAGTAAAAAATAAATTCTCTTCCTTAATGCAAAAATTCAGCATATTGATGGTCCTGATCAACTCTGCTAACCTTCCTGAGATGCCCAGCATTAACAAGACCTATAAAAACATTTTCAGCATGTATGAGACACAGCTGGAACATCTGGAAGTTCCCCGCACAGTTACAGAAGGTGCATGTAATTTTAAAAGCATTGATAAAACATACTCAAAGAGGCCACTATGTGATGCCGATTTGCATCTGTGCCATGGCTCTCTGTTGGGCCCCAGTCAGGACACTCTGAGATGACATTATCACATACTGCTGCCCTGTAAAAGCAAGAAAACATAAAACGCACCTAAGTCATTCAACAGAAGAATCAATCAATAAATAAATTAAAAAATAATGTGGCAGAGAATGACCAGTGGGTCATATTGTAACAACAAAAGACAGAATATCTCTTTTATAAAAGAAACATAAGTGCTTTATTTACTGACAGCGGACTATAAGTGGTACAGTCAGAAGTCAACATTATTTTTTATTAACATATAAACAAATAGACACAAAAGGAGTTAACACTCAGCCAGGGTTGGGGAAAAAAATAAAAATACAAATCAGAATAGCCTGACACGTAACATAACGCAAAAAGAGAAACAAAAAAATAAAATGAAGGGTATACGGCATATCCTGGCATTCTAAAAACAACAACAGGGTCATGGATAGAAGTAGTGGAAATTTACCAGGCGAGCTTAAAGAAACGATGACACTATCAAAACTGGTAGTCATTTAACGGGATGACATTTAATGGTTGCATAGACCAGTTATACAAAATAGGAAGATAAGTACATTTTATGATTATGCTAATTGGTAACATTGTGTGTATTAAAGATTACAGGTTCTTAACTGCTTTACAATTTTGCACTGTGTTTATACAATTATAATATTTCATTTCATTCAAGAACGAGACAAATTTTAGAGTTATATCTGACCATTTATGTATATGGAATTTTCCAAAAATTATAATAGGTTGCACCAAGAAGACTGCATTTTTCCCCAAAGTATCATTACAATAATAAATTTAAAGACATCACTACCAGACAGCATAATTGTTTGACTGGTTTTCCGGGACAATACGTTTTGTACATCATTCCAAAATATTTTACAATTTATGCAATGAAAAAAAAAAACAGATGAAAAACTGTTTCTTTGTCAAATCCACAGAAAGTGCAGGAATAACAGATATTTAACTTAAACCTCTCCAGCATGTTTCGCAGGATATATTCCATACGATATTTTAAATGAAATCTTTCTTGCTTTATTTGTGACAGAATTTGTCCAATATTTCCATGCCTTTTAAAAAGTGTATATGACCTAAATCAGATCGCTGATGGAACACTGTGTTCCAAAATGATTTGCCTTATTAATTTCATTGTGAAGGATATCTGTATTTCCAATGAAAATCTTATTCCAATCTGTGTATTTGGTTATATGATCAGCTGAGTGTTTCAATATCTGTAAGTCAGCTTTTGGAATGGCATCGAACACAATGGCGTATTCTTTGGAAGTCAACAATATACACGACACTCACACTCGAGGCCATAACACTAACCAAATCGCACACTACAATAGTTACTACTTACTTTTCCGTGCGCAGCAACGAGGGCTGATCACGTGTGCGTCGACCTCGCATGTACAGGAAAATGGAAAAGGGTCCAGCTGCAGCCGCCTGTAGAGTGGAGCTCCACTGGAAATACATCACATCCACAGGAAACAGGTGACCTCAACTCTGTGTTACAGCAAATAAACACTAACCTTAACCTTAACCCTAACCGGTGTTCCACTTTACGCCCTTAGAGATCACGTGTTTCCTGTGGAGGTGACGTATTTCCAGTGGAGCTCCACTCTACAGGCGTCTGCAGCTGGACCCTCTTGGGGGCTGAGTGAGGAGATGCGGAAGTATCCACATATTTATAACTCATCATTGAAGGAGCACAAATTCGTAGAAAGAATTTGTCTAAATACTGGGAAAATAAGAGAATTCCTGCGGGGCAGAAATAAAAACATATTACTTATTTAATATGTTTTGCACTACAAGAACATTGCATATACAATCTAATTTAGTGTTTTTTTGCATTTGTATGCAGCATTTAAATTAGTTGTTGTTCCGTTGATCACACTGGAGTTCTACTTGTTACATTTATTGTCCTTAGTCGATCTTACTCATAAAGGTCCGCTGTGTATGCGGGTTGTTGCTGCAACTCCCTAATTAGATTACTAATTAAAGGACTGATTGGCTGAAGTGTATTCAGACCTGGGTTTCGTCAGCTGACCAAAAGGTTATCCCAATAACCTACATCCATACCGGCCCTTGGCTTTTTGGATAACATTGGCTACCACTGAGGTAGGGTGACCAGCTAATCCATGTTAGAAGGGACACAAACTACTTTAAAACTGAAAGGCTCCCGTCTTCGGCTAAATTGTTTGATTCGTCTTGTGCTTTTTGTGGTTCGTTTCCTTCGTTGAAAGACTCACCCAGCTGTTACACTTTAACATTAGTGACACACGCATGATTATAGGAGACAGACTAATTAGTACTCAGCAAGAACTCAGTGCTTACGTGAATTCCGGGTCCTTTTTAATTGAAATGGTTGAAATAGCAATTTACGAATACTGTCGTAGCTCATAGTGTCCCTCCTGACGGATCAGGTGACTTACGTGTCCCACTATACATTTCATGTGACGAAGAAACCCTTGCTTGTTACAGTTCATCTGCCCTCTGCTGGTATGGTGGAATATCATTGTACTATACGCATCCACCTACTGTGACTATCTGCGTACACGAGAAATGTAGTATGTATACAAGGGTCTGCATGCGCGATTGAGTGCGGACCGTAACGAGACAAGGATAAGTGAAGTATGAAATACGCTTTAATATGCACAACGTACCTGCACAAACACATACATTAAATAACACAATTAACACATATTACTGGTGTAAGGCATGACTACATTTACTGACCGCTCCCCGCGGCATCACAATAAATAAAATGTTATCGATGTGCAGTTGTATTGTAGCTTAATAGTTGATATCTGCAAGGGGTGGCAGTGTTTTGTCTTAAAATATATAACTTTCTGTACTGTACTATACTTTATTGTTGATTTCCAAGCATTTTTCTGCTTTTATTTCTGCGCCTTTGGGTGTCACTTTAGCGCGTGCTGTACCAGCTCAGTTCATATTTAAACGTGCGCACTATAACAACTCAGCCCACGTAATAACAATGTGACTTCATCCTCTTCTTTGGTTTTATTCTTAATGTTGGAACATTTTTATTTGTGCGCCGCCCAGTGGTAGAGTGCGAAAGGTATTCTGCGGTCTCTATCAGTTTTTGTCGACTGACGTTACACTCGCTATAGCCACAGTGCATCATGGGTCTAATCGCCATTTTGTTTGTATATAAAGGGTGAGCATTTGCATGCGGCATTATCTTTGGTAAGATGGGACATTCGTGCTGTGTGAAAGGCTGCCATACTAAGTCACATAAAAATGGCAAAAAGATGGACCACAATTTAAGATTTTTTCGGTTTCCCACTTGGAAAAGAGGGTATGGACAGCAGGTAGAGGAGTTAACGCAGAGGCGTCGGGTGGCCTGGGTCGCAGCGGTGAGAAGAAAGGATATCACATTCAACTCGATATCTCCCTTCATGCGTGTTTGCTCTCGGCATTTTCATAAAGGTAAGATGTTTTTATTTAAGTAATACTGAATATGCATTTGTCTTCTAAAGTCGATATTTTCACACTGGTTAACCTCACTACTGAGGGTAGCAGAAATGGTTTAATCTGTTCGTGTTAAACTAGTGTTTAGAGTGAATGTTTTTAAAAGACAAAAGTAAACGGCAAAACTTGACATATTTAGCAATGCATGTGTTTATTAGCGTAGATGGATTCCCCCCCCTGTTTTATGCATATATAAACATACATTTAGGTTTGTGGTGTTCATTTAAGAACGTGCTCGACTAAAAAGAAGTCTTTAATCTAATCGTGCATTCCGTTTGCTTTGGGATCCGATTTTCGGATTCCAATATTACGTCACATCCGCTAAACTTAGAACCCATCCGACTCGGGTTTCCCATTTGCCACAGAAGTAGCGATACCATGGACCCATATGAAGTTTTTTTTTTTTTTTTTTTTGCTGAGCTGGACAACTGAATTTATGGTACCTCCGTTTAAATGGCCTTTATCTACTTACAATTAGCCCACACTACCTTAAATCCGACAATGTATCCTGCTACTTATGGCATCCAATTCTAGCCTTGTTAACTGGTATCCATTGTTAGCAATATTACTTGATAACGCATTACGCGCGGTGCTTCACGTGTAAAACTCCGTAGCAACACGTCCACAGATAAGTTGGACGGTATAGTGTGTGTGAGACCGATTTGATGGGCCACAAATGAGAAGTAGTGCTTAAGCAGGATAAGACTACAACTTTCCCTTCTGGGCGTAGCCATATTGGATTCTGAGCTCTGGATCCTCTGTGCTGTCCGAGATATTTTTCGGATCTGTGAGAAACGGGAGCGCGCATGTCGTCACTTTCGGTTTCCAAACTCGGAATCCGAGTTCGGAGGGTAAATGGATTTGCACGGTAATTTTAAAGGATAGTGTTGGAGCGACCCAAAACAAGTATTGCATAAGTAGGCAAGCTGTTCAAATGTTTAGGCGCCTTAGAACTGTCCACCCGTGGAAGAGATTTCTCGTCACTTCGGAGATCTGGTGTAATGGTTAGCTGGTACTATATCCGAGTGTTTAGGATTGTGAAACGTTATGGAAGCTTTCTAATTAAAACCTTGCATGTGTTTGCAGGGCAACCAGCTTATGAAATGTTGGAGACTGACCCTGACTGGGCACCATCCCTACATCTGGGCCATTCGTATGTTACACCCACAGACACTGCACGTGCTGAAAGGCGTCGTAGACGCGAGCAGCTACGGAAAGAGAAACTGCAAGCAGCAAAGATGAGGGTCGAAAGGGATGCAGAACTTAAAGAGATAAAGAAGGAGGATGTCACACCAGAGCCTGGTGAAGAAGGCAGTCAGCAACACGGTGAGCGGATGCCTGCCACTGAAGAAGGTGGAAAGCTACATGCTGAAGAGGGGACACATGAGGCAGGAGGAGAAAGTCATGAGTTTACTACTGAGGACAAGATACACATCACCAGTCACAATATGACACAGACTGAATGTGAATTATGTGTGCTCAGGCGTGCAGAAATAAACCGCCTGTTGGAAGAAAACAGAGCGCTGCGACTTGAACTCAATGAGTGCATGATTTCCGAAGGTTTCTTTGGAGAGGATGATGAAAAAGTAAAGTACTATACAGGTCTGCCAAACCTGGGAACCTTTATGACATTGTTCAACTTTTTGGTACCTCTCATGCATGGTCAAAGGAAAGTTCTCACCCCATTTCAAATGCTCCTGTTAACTTTCATGCGCCTTCGACTGGATCTGCCTCCACAACACCTAGCTCATCTGTTTCGGGTTTCCCTAAAGACAGTGTACAGAACGTTCAATGAAACGGTGTCATTCTTACATGCAAACTTGAGGTGTTCGATTGTATGGCCAGACAGGGAGACACTGCACAAAATTATGCCTCATGAGTTTGTGGAGGCCTTTGGACAGAGAGTGGCAGTGATTATTGACTGTTTTGAGATTTTCACTGAGAAACCATCGGATCTGAAAGTGCGTGCCCAGATGTTTTCCACCTGTAAGCGCCACCACACTATGAAATACTTGATAGGTATTACACCCAGGGGAACCATTTGTTTCTTATCAAAAGGCTGGGGAGGTGCTACAACTGACAAACATATAACCCTGAACAGTGGATTTCTTGATAATCTGTTGCCTGGGGACATTGTCTTGGCTGACAGGGGTTTTGACATACAGGACCGTGTGGGCATGTTGTGTGCAGAGGTCAGACTTCCATCTGTCACAAAAGGCTGCTCTCAGTTATCCACTAGAGATGTGGAGGAAACTAGAAAAATAGCACATTTGAGAGTCCATATTGAAAGGGTCATTCGAAATGTTTGTAAGTCGTATAAAATCTTATCAGGAACCATTCCCGTGAGCATGATTCTTCCATGTGAAGGTGAAGACGCCACAATGCTGGATAAGGTTGTCAGTGTGTGCTCTGCGTTGACAAACCAATGCCCAGTTATAGTTTAGGTTATAGTTTACAAACATTTCCAAGTACAGTTTTTAATGCTTGACATGATGTCTGGAAGGATCTGTGTTCTGTCTGCCACATTTCAAAAATGACCAATAAAGTTATGTCCAATGACATTTTTGTGGTGGTCTTCACTCTTCCTTCTTTAGACTCCTAAATGACTTGTGTTTTGGTAATGAAAATTAAAACATTACGTTTTTGTGGAGAGAGAACACTGAATATGAAATAAGTCTGTTATCCAAGTGACAAGCTCTAGTCCTGGGGGACCGGAGCGATGCACATTTTTGGGTTTCCCCTCGTTTAACACACCTGATTCAACTCCTTGTGCTAATTACCACACAGCTCTTGAGCTGAATCATTTATGGTGAAACAGGGAAAGAACTAAGCTACACTGGTCTGCGGCCCCCCAGGACTGGAGTTGATGACCCCTGAGCTTGACAGATTTTTAGCACTTCTACTGAAATTTTTTTTTTAAACAAACATTAGCAGCACAATGGTAAGCTGTTCAATCAATGATCAAGTCAGACTTGCATCATGTGTCAGCCTGGGTGGAACAATGAGAGCAGATTCAAAAGTCCTCTTTAGCTGTTGCATTCTGTAGACCAGTGTTTCCAAACCCAATCCTTGGGAACCCTGGACAGCCCTTGTTTCTGCTCCCTCCCAGCCAATCAAGAACACAGAATACCTGGTACAGGTGCACTGGGAGCTGAGAGGAAGCAAATACGTGGACTGTTTGGGGTTTCCCGAGGGCTGGGTTGGGAAACACTGCTGTAGACCAACACAACTTAAATGGAATCACACAATTGATTATCACAGTTTTGATTATCACATGCCACCATATCATCTTTGCTCTCTGGTCCACGACAAAAGCTTGACAGCCCATTCCGTCTTCCTGGACTTCTCTGCTGCTGTGTTAAATGTTTTGCATAATACAAAAGAGAGATACAAAAAAAAAATTGCTGTGCTTTTTTCAAGAGAGCACTCCTGAGCTCTGGGACAGGTGCCACACGCAGCAACAACACAGTCTTTCAGAGTCCACACAAGAAAATCTCAGTGCTCTGCATTTGCAGCAAAAAATTGTGTCTGTACTTGTTTGTAATATGGATGATTCTAGAACCACTAAGCCTGCACAAACCTGCATAAATTCCCTAGAGCTACTTGTCTCAGTTGTTAGTTACTGTCTTGTCTGCTTCAAAATCTGTGTTTGCAGCATTTGCAGACCCAGTGACCATCGTCCCTGCATTTGGAGCAGGTGGATTTGTGACACTTTACACAGGTAAACCTGTTGCCATTTCTGTTGCAGCTCTCTCGTACCTGGCACTGAGTTGTCCATACAAGTCCTGGCACAGCAGCAGCAAACGCTGCAGCAGCGTTCCTCTCTGTCTCCATTGCCTTTTGCTGCATGAATTGTTAACGGAGTTCCTTGGCTTGAAGTGCAATCAGAGGGCAATTGGCACTTTTGGCAGCATTCCATTCACATGGCAAGTGATGACAGACGGATGCTGTAAGGGGCTTTTGTTGGTGTTTCAGTGGTATGAACAGCTCAAAATCCAGTCAGTTAGCACATCCATTTCAATGGGAGGGCAAGTGGAAATGTTCCAATGACATGGCATTGATAGCAGTATGGCAGACTGTATGCAATTAGGCCGGCTTTTCACAACATGTAAATGCTGTAGGAGGTGTAACGCTGTCCTTTATGACTGTGTATATAAGGGAGTGGCATTGTTGTTTGCATAACTACAGGACAGTGCTCTGCATAGAAGCAGATTAACCGAAGTGGGAGAATCGTTTCTTCTTCGCATTTCTGAAAACGCACGTCAGGATGGCCTGTGCATCACTGCCACGCAGGAGGAGCCTCTCTGCGCAACAGGCTTCGGCCCTGCTGCAGGAAATGGATGCAGCAGACTCTGACGGAGGCCAGATTTCGTTTGCCCGGCAGCTCACTGATGCCTCATCGGAAGAGCCCCAAATGGATGGAGCGCCTCTCTCATGCTATTCTGCTGGAGTTTCCACTCCAGCTTTCTCCTATAATTGGAATTAGCCTCTTTCATTACCCCCTCAGCATTCCCTGAACCATTCTCACCTCCTCTCTGCTGCCTGCTCTGAAGGCCCTCGTCTCCTTCACAGGTAATTAGTGTGTTCGCACAACAAAAGCAGGAGGACAATGGAGCTGAAGGCCTGTGCAAATCTGCGCAGGCTTAATAGTTCTAGTTATTTTTCACCAGAAAGTAAAAAAGCTCAGTAGTTCTAGTGTAGGTGCAGCTCGCCATCGCCATTTCCAAACAGAAATAGTTTCAGCAGTTTTTGTGTCCATTGTTGCGTGCCTCCGCAACAGCAGTGTCACTGTACGTGTTTGGGTATTTTACTTCAACGCGAAATTTACCACTGCACAGTCCCATCTGGTGATGCCCCAGCTTGGGGAAAGTGTGGGTTTCTGATAAACCCACACTGACTCATTTCACAGTTACAGTGAAGTTTCTTAGTCTGCAATCTGTATTGTTTTCCAACACTCCTCATTTTGTCCTCCCCATGCAGCAGCAGAAGATCAGTTTGTTGCATTGCTCTCAGGATAACACACTGCTGACCAGTGGTGGAGGAGGTACTGAAGCTTAGTACTTAAGTACAAGTACAAGTACAAATATCCTGCAAAATGAGTACTCAAGTAAAAGTAGAAGTGCTACATCAACAATCTTACTTAAGTGAAAGTACTAAGTACTTTTAATTTTACTTTAAAGTATTTTTTAAGGAAAAGTACTCACACAATGGTTTGTCTCAGTCTGAAGTGTGCCATTTTGTAAAAGAATAGATATACTGACTTATGCCTCTACTGATGTCATTGCTCGTAATAATTACAAGCAACTATACAGTATACACTCACCTAAAGGATTATTAGGAATACCTGTTCAATTTCTCATTAATGCAATTATCTAATCAAACAATCACATGGCAGTTGCTTCAATGCATTTAGGGGTGTGGTCCTGGTCAAGACAATCTCCTGAACTCCAAA
>JABFEA020000041.1:17129191-17143230 GCA_019775915.2 Cyphomyrus plagiostoma | reverse complement strand
TAGTAGTGAATAGTACCAGTTTAGGTGTTAATGAAGCACTACTCCTTTGTTGCTGCTTACTTCCTGCATATTTACCTATGGAACAGTATTATAAAGTGTTACCAAATCAAGTAAAGCTGAAGGGGAAGGACAGTCTTGAGAAACTTTTCAATGTCAGATACGATCTAAACTATGTAAGACCAGTAGCCTGTATGTCGACATACTGCTAAAGGGGAACAATAAGAATGTTGTGGTCAACCGTGAACCACTAGCCGTTTATTAATATCATTTAGAACTTTTTAGAGAACAGATTCTGTACTAGGATGAGCTTTAAAACCAGAGGTGAACATTTGAGGTCCAGAAAGTAAAAATCCATACCAGGATTTTGTTCCAACCAACCAGTTGAGTACTTTGTGACTGCGACTCTTTATACTCAACTGGTTGGTTGAAACAAAATCCTGGTTTGGACTTTTATTTTGCCTCTGTTTAAAACCAAAGTAGAATACTTCACAAATACCCATTTCATCCAAAAACATTTGCAGAGCACATCCTTCTCCAGAATTTTAGAGAGAGATGGCAGCATGGAAATAAGTCTGAAGTTTGAAAGAACCAAGGGATGCAGGTTTAGTTATTTTATCATTGACTAGACTAAGGCATGTTTAAAATACACTTGAAGAGATACTGCAGCAAGGCAGCTGTTGATAGTAATGCTCGTAGACAGGGTTGGGGCTACTCCGGAATGCATTCATCAATTGAACTGGCGTTGGGATTGGAAAAAAAACTAGGGGGAACAGAATTGGAATATAATTCAAATTTCAGGGAGATTTAAAATTCCAACTCCAGTTCCATTTCCTGATTTGGATTGGATTTGATGAATGCATTCCGGAATGGCCCAACCCTGCAAGTTGGAAAATGCATATGAAGGCCTGTGGCCTGTACTATGAAGCGGGGTTACTGGCTGATTGGGGTAACTTGTCATATTTAAGGTACCACAGTTTAAATGGACTTAATATTCGTTCACTTACATTTTGCCCAGACTACTTTAAATCTTACAAGTTACCCCAATAATCCAGTAACCCCACGTTGTAGTACAGGCCACAGGGAGGTTTTACTACACAGACTTACCCACGCTGATGCCCAGGGGGCTCCGTTGAAAAGTGGCCTCAATCAACCAATATTAAAACTTTATACTCACCATCTATCTCTAGTCAGCAACTATGCAATTGTAGAAAATAGTAGTGGTGAGTCTGGCAGTGTTAATGTGTGTCATCTGATCAAGGCAAATAGGAGCACTGATTAATAGCAACTTTCAAGATACCAAAACTCTAGACCTGTAGCAATTATTCACAGTAGCATCTGAAAAGTACTTACAGTATTTGGTTTATCTTTGGTAGCACTTCTCATTTCAACCCTTTCATTTTGTATTTGTTTTGAATTCTACTGGTTTGTATAGGTTTGTCAGTTCATTGTCTGTTTCTTGGTTATTCTGTTGTCAGTTTCATTCTCCTTAGTGTTAGGACCTGGGACGCAACCTCTCAGTGCCTGTTAATTGTACTGCCCCACCTGTGCCTTGTTGCCCTCGTGCCTTTAATGATCAACTGATTTCAGTGTCCTCATCACCCCCAATTCTGTGTAGTCAAACCTGCCATTTGTTAGTTATTGATAATGTATTAAGTGCCTGCCTTTGTTTTTTCCCCGTTGGTCAATCACTGCAAATGTCACCATGTTCATCTTATGCTGCCGTTTGGTTTATCGTGTTCTGCTCCTTGTGTTGCTCTTTTCCCCCTTGTTACCTTTTTTGTATTTTTGCAGTTCTTGCCACCCCCATTTGCTTCTGACCATGTAGTTCTGTAGTCCTCAGTGCATTCAAGTTCCCCAATAAACCCATCTCCTGGATGGATAAGTGGACCACCTCTTAACTGGCCCACTGTGGTGATGGCTTCGAGGAAGTAATTCTATCAAGTAATAAAGAACAAATCAAACAGGTGACAGATTTCAAACAGGCCTTTGACTTTATTTGATCTGCTTGATAAACCAGTATTTAAGTATCACCACAATGGTTTAAAAAAAATCTAAGTTAAATCAGGCTGCATGTTGTCACTGGGGGGACTGATTAATATAAACAAATGGCACAGCTTGAGCTATGCTAACTGTTTAGCATTACATATTGAGCTTGAGGCCAGGCAGGGAGTGCAAGAATCACAAGTCAAGGAGTGGTTCAAACAATTGACAGATTCACAGTAATCAGAATCTAATCTGCAAAATCTCACATGCTTAATCAGTGGTGCTGCTGTGCTTCTGGTTTACTCTAAATACAGATGCTGTTGGTGTTCACTGGAGCTCCAGCAATACAATTAGTGCCAAAATGGTCATCTGTACACCCGAGCCAGGCTGGAACAGAAAGCTCAGAGCAGAGCAGACAGGAATATCTGGGGAAGAAAAAAAAGACAGTCATTAGCTTCTGGGCACATGGGCAAATGTATTCATAGAAGCACATAGTGACCTCATTTCATCAATAAGGTCAAACAAATTCATGCATGTATAGCAAGACGAAATCTGTTCTTGCATACGTTTGAGATTCCCATGCTTTATCCCCCTATAAATACATGTACTACCACAGAATAAATCAAGTTCATGGTCATCGTCCTTACTCTTGTCCACTATGGAGGTCTTCATAGCGGACAGTCTCTGCTTGATAATGCAAGTGAAGTTCTGAGGCTTGTCAGATGAGAAGCCAGTGAGGTCAAGCCTGCACACTTTATTGGTTATGTTAACAGTGGCCCGACGGGTGTAGGCTGGCTCAGGCTTAGCAGAGGAGTTGGTGCTTCCAGCCAGACTGTTCCCATTCAGGTAGTCACAGGTGACTTGGCCACCAGTTGGATCAGGCTCAAACAAGCAATCCATACGCAGGTTATTCTCCTTGGTTTGGCATGACACCAATTCCTGCACCCTCTGGGCTGATGAGAACCCTGCAAAATATTCAGTTCAGTACAATGGTGTGTTAAAGAGATTGAGATGTCCAGTGGCATCTTAGGTGAAGCACCTGGTTAAGCAGTGCTACCATGAGAGATTTGCAACCTCCAAAGTTAGCCTAGTGCTCAAGGACAAGCTACTTACTAACAAAACAATTTCTTTCGATAATGTGAGCTTAAGTGAGAAATGTACACAAGACAGGACAACCAACAGTACTCATGACTGTTGAATGTAAGGTTCGGTAAGGAGCATTTTCTATTGGACAATCACGACTTCTAGCCAAGTTACTCAACTAACCAAGAAGTTCTACTTCGCAGAACACCCCCGGAGCACTTAAATACAGCTACATATCTTAGTGGGACTTAATTAGCAAAGGGAATGAGAGTCATGTATAACTGTTAAGAGGTAATCGCAGGTAGAGTCTTTGCTTACCTAAAAAAAGAATTAAGACAAGGCGCATCATTGTATCCAAAATCTGAAACGAGATGTCAGACAACAAAACATTATATTCACTATGCGCCGCTTAGTCACAACGCGAGGATCCAAGTGTCTTAATTGAGTAGAACTAAAGACACAGAACAAATACGAACACAAATTACATTTGCCAACAAGAAACATGGTAGTTTAAAATACATGGTAACTTCAAAATACAGCATACCGCTTTTGCCTCCTTAAGCCAAGACGGGAGGATTCTTAAAGTTCGTGTTTAGATGGTTTAAATTCTTGCGCATTCCAAACCTGCAGAGCCGCTTGTAGCAACTTGTCACTCCGCCCGTATAACATACACGTATGAAAACAATTACAATATAGCCGAAAATATTTAAAAGGAACCTTTAAATCAAATAAAATTCTGCTTGCATACGCAACAAAGAACTTTACGTTATAAAGGATATCAAAAACAGATTAAATCTATTGAAAATGAAGCACTGATGCCAGCCCATAAAAGGGAACCAAAATTACAATTAAAGTCCGCACATTCACCCTATTTAGAGGACTGCGAGTACTTTACTATCCAATTTGTCCAACATTGGAACACGTAAGACAACATTGTTTATACGAAATTGATCTCCACGTTTCAATTTATGAAGCTCAGTATTAGCTAGGCTGCCTTTTTAATGCGGTGTTTGAAATACATGGAATTAAATCAACCTCCACAAAATGTTTGTAGTTATTAGATTCAGTAATAAATACTCACCTTCAAATGTGTCCGAGTTCAGCAACTTGCACAAAAGCCTGTGGTCTGGTTAGACCTCTTACTGATGGGTGGATCTGAACGAGTCCAAGTACAGGAAGAGGAAGAATACCGTTGGTTTGGAGGATGTAACATGCAGAAGGTCCTCAAACTGCGGTAGACGTCAACTTCGATGTGACAAGCATTCTCTCCTGTTAATCATGCAAAGCTTATTTTGTAAAACACATTAGGTCTGACATTGTATCGATATGCATAATGTTAAATCACGTGAAGAAATACACCCTCCTTCAGTTCTATAGCTTTACGTATCAGGACAAACCCACACCTGGTCCATGCCAGGTTATACAAATTTAGGTCCAACCTCATGCCGCTGTTTCCAACCCAAATTCCACCATGCCATTTATTTGCCCAAAATAAACCCGAAACAGAGCTGCCATGTGTGGAAAAGCTAAGTACACCGCATGATGCAATGGCTTGTAGAACCACCTTTAGCATTTAGTAACTACAGTAAAAGTAGGCACTGTAGAAGGCCTACCCTTTGCGGTCTAATTAAATGCTAGGAGCATTAGAAACAAAGTACATGATTAATTTCAGACACCATAGGAATAACAAAATCATGGCCAAGTGACAATGATTGTGAAGAACATAATGCAGCTGCAGCAGAATGTTATGACGATATCAAGAGTATGAGTAATAAAAATGATGCGCTGGCTACCCCTTCCCAGATGGTCGGGCTTCTCCAAGACCATTTCAGATGCCTTCCCTCCTTGGCAATGTGCTACCACACATCTAAAAGCTCCAATCCTGCAAATTACCAAAACGTCTGCTTTTATAGAGTTGGTCACACTTGCTGATGATCAATTAATCAAGTGCATTTGATTACCGGCACCTGGCTGCTACTTACCCCCTGAATCCCTATGGAAACAGTAAGGGTGTACCTCATTTTTCACACACTGCTTCTGCAGTTTGGGTTAGTTTTTGTTAAACAGGTAATGACAGTGTAATGTAATAATGAGGTTATATTTACTAATTTTAGTAAGAACCTGGGGTCAGTTCCACAAAGCAGGGTTTCTTGTTGGTTTTAATGTAGTCTGGGGTAAATATAAGTGAACAAAGACATAGTCCATTTAGCAAGAAATTTTGCTTCTTGAAACAGGCCCGATTTTTAAAAATTATGTTCTGAAATCAAATTACAGTTTATTTTGATATGAATGCTCGAATAAAGTTTAAATTCTTTGTTGAGGATATATGTTTTGTTTTCTGCAGTAATCACAGCACTGTATTATCTGGACACGAAGCCATGCAAATGTATGACAGTTGCAGTAATAAGAGATTCCATATTACACGGTGCACTAATGTTAAGGACTGCAAGTTTGGACATACAGAAATTGTACTATTGGGAAATATTTTACATTTTAGTTACACTCAGTTTCTGGATAAGCATGTAAATGCAATGCCGACACGAGGAATCTCTGGGTGTATGCGACTCCAAGTAAAAGAGTTCAAAAAGTCCACCTTAAGGTTTATTTTGGCTTGCTTATTTTTTTTTTAAGATTCACCTAAATGCAAAACACAAGTATACTGCTCTGAGCATTTACAACATTCAGTGACATTCAAGCGTAAGCATGAGTTATTTCACATTGTGGTAGAAATTTCGCAGTAGTGGATTTGTTCAAGTCTGACAAAACTTTGTTACCGCAAAGCTCTAGCAGTCTTTCTCTGCGTCTCATGCTCTGTTCCCCAAACAACAAGGGCACACATCTTTTATAGGTAAAAACGCAAGTTTTCAGACAGTTTTCTATGAATGCCATGTCTAAGAATCCTTGAACATCTTCATAATACATTATAATGCGTTCATAAAGCATTATAGATGTGGCTATACATCTTTATAAAAAAGCATAACACATTATAGCCATGTTTACTGCGTATTATGAATGCTTTATGAAGCTGTCATCTATAATGCACTACAGATATCTTCATAATGCAGTACAAAACATCCTTAATTCTTAGCTGAATGTTAGCAAGTAAGCATAGTCAACAGTTTGTCTCAGTCCACAAACCTTTGTATCTTTTGATCTTCCAGGTTTCATGTCATCACTGTTCAACTTCAGCTCGTTGTTTTAGTTTCAGTCTTTGGCTCCTGAATTCTGTCTGGTTCATGTTTACCAATATCACTGTTGGCACCCTCACTTTGAATTGTGTACAGTTGCCTGGATATCACAGTTCAGTGCCAGATTTCTTCTGCTCTTGGATCTCATCCAGCAAGTTCTATCGAAATGTTGTGCTGAAGTTATCTGCCACAAGTACTACAAAGTCCTTTTTCATGTAGGGTTTCCTTGATTCAATCTCCTACTAAACATTTCTGCAAAATGGCGCTAGCAACCAAATATCAAAACTTTGAAATGATATTACAGAATTTCTGAAGCTGCTTGATATAAGTCTACAGGTTTCAAATCTAAATACTATTAATGCATTTTACTTCTGTGATGCAAAGTATTGGGGAAGACAACACAGTAAAGGAAACTGAGTGATAGTTTGGATGATTTCTTACATATTACTCAAGTGCCAGACAGGGTTGTCTTTTTTCAGAGTAGGAGAGTGCAGGAGAAGCTGTAAGGAAATCCTCAGCTAAACTCTCCAGCTGCATTCACAGTTCAGTAGATAGTGCCACCCACAGGTTGTTTAGGTGTATTGCAACAGCGATAGCACATTCTTAATGACATGCTGAACACAAGGTCCATCTTTCTCTGAAAGGTCATATTTCACAGTCAACAGCCACATCACCCCAATCCCTGCAACCTGAAAAACACAGAGGCTGAATTTATACCTATATATTACAGTACATTTTATTTCCGTATTTTTTTTTTATAAAGAGATGGCTAAGAGAATTGTATACATTCACCCATACAAGACCTATTTATTAGGATACACAATACATTCAGCCATTCAGAGATATGCTTGATTTGTGCAGAGCAGATGCACTACAAAAGCCATGCGGTGCAAGCAGGTTACATTAGCTGTTCCTGTGGAAGGATAAGTGCCCATACAATAAAGTTATGCCTTAAATACAAAAGATTAAATAAAATCCATCAGGCACTTAAAACATGTGCAATAGGTAAATGGAGTGTCACATTGTATTTCTGCATATATTTGGTGATGCAGGCAAGTATGACTTAAAGCAGCATGTCATCACAAATAATACTGATTACAAATGCCTTCAGCTAATACTCCGCTACAATCACACCTCCTAACACTGATCTGAATAATTTCTAGTCTTTAAAAGGTACCACACAGCAAATGAAAGTAATATATTGCAGGTTAGAAAAAAAAAGAACAGGTCATCAAAAAGAAAAGTTGTACTGGTTTACCGACCAAATTTTAGAAATGTTGTAAAATTGTTTTCATTGAAATATCTAGGCATTAGATTGAGTTACTGTATAAGGGACTGGCATTATTTATGGAAAGCCAGTCTTTAAGTGCAGGTCTCAGTTATAAAATGACAGATAAATTAATGTATGTATCTAACTGAAAACCTACAAAAAAAAAACATAATACATAACTAAATATTTGATATATACCCATAATTTTTAAACCATTCTGGATCGAAGCGACATTTTATATAGTATATAGTGATGGTATGATATCATCATATTCCTTTTAGAATGCAGTGCTTCAACTTTCTAGAATTTCTGAATGGTGTCTGGACTACGTGCTAAATTAAACAGTTCTTAGCGGTGGAGATTTAACATATAGATGGACTTACGACTGCATTTCAAAAATGTTTAAAAGAGATGCTGTGGGGCAGCACAGTGGTGCGGTGGTGAGTGCTGCTGCCTCATAACAAGAAGGTCGTAGGTTCGGTCCCGGGTCCTTTCTGTGTGGAGTTTGCATGCTCTTCACGTGGGTTTTTTCCGGGGCCTCTGGTTTCCCCCCACAGTCCAAAAGCATACAGGGTAGGCTGATTGGTGAGTATACACTGGCCCTGTGTGTGTGTGTGTGTGTGTGCACGCCCTGCATGTGTTGGCGACTGCCCAGGGTTGGTTCCCAGGATAGGCTCTGGGCTCCCAAAGAGGTTTCCTGTTTTGGTTTTCATTTTAAAAATGGAAGTCATTATCTCACAAAAGCTATCTGATGTAGACAATACTAATAATTCTAATAATAATTAAGTGGTTATGATAATGGATGGATGTGTGCTGCTATCACGTGTGTAAGATATAAACTTTGCCTCAGCACAAATTGTTCTGAAATATGTATCCGTAAAACTGTGTGTAGAGAAAATCAAGAGAGATTGGTTTGCTTAATAATCTCATTGTCCCTGAAAATGACCCATTCATCCATTTTCTGTCCCTCCTCATCCTAAGCAGGGTCACAGGGTTGCCGTCCTGCCCCTCCTGAATATTTAAAATTTTAAATCACATAAAAGAGGAAGAAAAATCACCACTGTGTGACAGTTGTGCTGAATATACATTGGTAAAAGGATTTTTAAAAGTCCTGTTTTTTTGATGACAGATGAAAAAACGTCTACAGACTGACAAGTGTGTGAGACCCTAGGAACGTTCCTCCAATCCAGAAAGGCAAAAGGACATTTGTGTTCATGCAGTCAAAAATCCCAGAATGACAGGAAGTGACATCGCAATCAATAGGAATCCTGAAGTACTCTGGATAGTTAAGGCAGCACAAACAGGAACATTTCCTGAAATGAGACAAAATAGACACTCAGAGTCTGACATCTATACTGTGACATCCCAAGCATCAATTATAGAAACAAAGCAAGCACTCCCTGAACTGGGAAACCTGTACCTTAACTTTGATACGGCTTGCACGTTAATGGTGAATCAGTTTCATGAATTACAATATACATTAAAATATGAAGCCATCATGGCTCCTTAAAGGGCCACACGTTTAAATTCATAGCCTACTGTATGCCCATGATGAGCTGTTTTAGGTTTATTTCATACCTAGAGAATATCACAAATTCAGTTCCAACTAGACATAATTCTATTGTGACCAGTTAAAATACCACTTTCTGATATTAGGATGTTAATTGTACGTAGCTGTAATAAAAACTTAATTATAACTAGTTAAAACTGAGTTCTTGGTATCAGAAATTGGATTTTCGACTAATTAAAAATTTTATTTCTGTGCCACCAACTGGCATTCTGACTGGTCAAAACTGAATTCCTGATATCAAAAATTGGTATTTTAACTACATACATTTCCAACTACCACGGAAATAAAGAAAAACATTTTGAATCTCACTAGCTAGAAAAGAATTTCCGATATCAAAAACTGCCCTTGTAACTAGCTGAAACTGAATTTCCGATATCAATAATATACATTTTATCTAGTTAATGTTGAACTTCTGTATCAGAAATACACACTGCAACTTGCAACAATAGAATTTTTATCAAGAATTGGCATTATAACGAGTTAGAACTGAATCAGTGATACCCTTTAGGTATGAATGACAGACAAAAACGGCTCGTCACATGTGCCTGCGGTTGCATGGTAACATTTACTCACTGGGGTGCAATGCCATGCTATTCTCCAGGGCTACATCACCCTGTATGACCCGGCAGGTATAGGTGTAGGCTTTTTCATCAGAGGTGCCGGGCAGGCGGGCGTAGACGAGACGGCACAAGGTGGGGTTCACCAGGCTGACATTTGCCCTCCTTTTCAGGTCGAGCAAAGGTTGGGCCCCAGGCCGGGTGCTGCCTGCCAGCCTGCTGTCCTGCTTGAACTCACAGTAGGGGCCAGGAGTTTGGTATGTGGGTGGGAACTCGCAGTCCACCCTCAGGTTCCTCTCAAAATAGGTAATGCAGGGGAACATCTGCGGGCCCCTTGGTACATTCCCTATTACCCATGCGCCAACACCTGAGACTGGTAAGTAAAGAGCAAAAGTAGATTATCAATTATCAAAATTATCAAAATAAAAAGACATGACTTAGTACTGTTAAACTGAAGCATCAAACCCATCATTACAATTTTCTGGTTTATAACAGTTGTGTGATATATTTGCATACAAGGAAGAATTCCTATGTAATTGCTTTTGTGACGTCAGCCACCTTTTCACCTTACCTAATAAAATAGAAACCACGGCAGACAAACAGGACTCCATATTGCTTTTATTCAACCCTCTGGTCCAGGGACAGATCAAGAGCATTGCTTTAAGTCTTTAAATTATAAACCTGCGTAAACAAAAAACCCTTTATCATAATACTGAATGCCATATCTATGGATTAAAACATTAATCCACATCTAAAAATGGTAGAGAAAAACTGCAAAACTGCGAAGGGCAATTAAAACGAGAAACAATATGAAAATCACATCGGTGGTCATGTTTGCGACATTCCAAGACAGACCAGCCCTTAGGTCCCTAGATGTTAAGGAAATTATTCTCAGAAAAATCAACGATTACATAAATGCCCGAGCGTTTTATTGCATATATAATACAGCAAGCAGCATAGGAAAATTTAAAATATTTCTTTATGATACCGCATCAAACGCTGCAACTAACATTTACATGCAATAATACTAATACATCCGACGATACCTAACTAACATTGCATTACGAGGTTATGTGATTCGCAGTCCTCGTAAACGTGTTTAGTTAAATCACAATAATACGAAAGTAAAACGTCTCACCTGATGTAGAATTGATCCTTATTCGGGAACCGGGATGCACCGTTTTATAACGGCAAATGAGACGTGGGCAACTGAAGGGAGCTGCAAGTGCTGAAATAGCCCAAAAACAATAATTTTTTTCAGCCGGAGATATCCGGTCAGGGAAGGACGTGGTTTTGTTCTCCGCCTGTGTGCTTCACGCTCTTCAACATTAAGACCTTTTGTAATGAGCTACAGAGATGATTTATTTGGAGATTGGACCAGATTCCCCCCCCCCTGTACAGAAAGCCACTTAGAACGGTCCACTTTCCGGTCATAGTGACGATGAATATATATATTTTAAAACTTTATTTATTAGGTTTTGCCAACATATAGGATTGTGTCCAAACAATTATAAATATTTATAAAGAATACATTCTTTATATAAAAAACACAAAAATGGGAAAGTATTCGTTAAAATATTTTTCATACCTAAACAACTTACGAGAACTAACAGCCACACACCCGCACACAAAAATCCCACACACCTCAGTCAGCTAGACTAATGCGGCTACAGACATTCATAATCGGACATCGCCATATCTCCAGGCTGTCTCAATCACTTGAGTCAGGAATGAGTTGGAGGTCTGGCCTCCTAACAAAATGAACCAATGGACCCCATACTTCCCCAAATTTACTAGGGCAACCACTTAATAGCAGTCTGGTGTGACAAGGCGGTTCTGTAGATTTCCAGTTCAACACAATCAGTCTTCTAGCTAATAAGGTGGCCAAAGCTAGAACATTTCTTTGGTTTTGGTGAGGAAAGACAATGAAAGGGCAACCCCAAACAATGTACTAAGAGCATTAGGTTCAATTTTCTCTCCAATTACCTCTGACAGAGTGTTGAAAATCTCTAACCAATAGCTATACAGGGATGGGCAGAGTCAGAACATATGTATGAGGTTTGTGGGAAACTGCACACGTCTGTCACCCATTATACCAGCCGAGCTTTGGTATAATAAACACGGTGTACCACTTTACACTGAATGTATTCGCTTTAAAATCTCTATCCAGACATCCTCCAAAATTGCCATTCCCATGTCTTCCTCCCATAGTGACTTTATAGAGTTTAAGGGCCCTAGACGGAGAAGATTAATTTGATTATAAAGATATGCAATAGAACCTTTCAGATTTGGATGTTTAGTCAAAAAAAAACATCTAAAACTGTGTCATTAGGTAAATTGGGACGGTGAATCATTTTGAACATGGACATTAAGTGTGATGTTGATAAAATAATAGATTTAAAAATAACATTTAAAGCATCAGCTGTCATTAGCATAATAAATGCTGTTTTTTTGTATGATTATTTTAATTAGTAGGTAGGTAAACTATATTATAGGTTGGCCAATGGCGTGTGGCGTGTTCTGGCCATGGGCGTGTTCTGGCCCACCTAGTAAAATATTTGAGCCCCTAAAGAGGTTTCCTGTTTTGGTTTTCATTTTAAAAATGTAAGTCGATATCTCACAAAAGCTATTTCATGTAGATAATGCTAATAATTCTAATAATAAATAACATAATTAAAATAACTACTATTTAAACAAAATGTATTTAAAATATATAGCTGCAATTTCATGCATCTATAAAACTATACTGGGCCCTTACTGAGCACTGTTTAAAAAACCTTGGAAGTCACAGCTAGAATAAAACTCCAATCAGGGGGTGCCGTGAAGCAGTCTGCATCACTATTCGTCATCAAGTTAGCCGGCTTTGTATTGCATTGTGGACTGCATTGTGGAGGGTGGATACGGCGTCCACCATCACTCGCGTGTCCTACCTGACATGAACCGGTTGGAGTGGGAGGCAATGGGAGTTTGACTCGCCTCCGACACTGGGATGGGCACTGTGGCTGTAAATCATGTTGGCGTGGCGAACCACAGAGTTGGAGGCGTGGCGGGCTGAAATCCGGGATGCTTGCATCGTCAGGCTGGGTTGTTGTGCCACCTGGTAGTTAACATCCACACGTCTACCACCACTCTGCACCTTGGTGTGGGCACAGTACCCAACCAGCAAGAAGGGGGCCAGCAGTCAAATCAGAGGACACAACAGAGAATTGCAGCCAAAGGAACCACCGCAACCCTCCCCCCCCCCCAACACACAGGCAAAGTCCCTCTGGTGCAGCGCAAGGCAGCAGTGGAAATCCTCTCTGGAAATGGTGCAGACGGTTAAAGAGCTGTGAAAGCAGAGTAGTGTGGGCTTGACAGCTGAGCGGCTACGCAGATTGAAGACTGGGTTGGCATTTGGATATCTTCACGGCGGAGTACAGCCTCACCATGCTTGCCTGACGCCACATCGACACCAGAGCTGCCCAGCCATCCGGCTGTCACCTCATTAGCTGCTGTTTGAGAAGCATCAAGCAGCAGAGCAGACCATTCAGGAGATGGCAGCAACAGGTATCATTGGACCTTTGGACAGTCCATGGGCAGAAGGTTCTTTTGTGCGGATTTCTGGCATCTGAACAGCATGACAGATCAACCATGCACTGGATGACATCGCCAGGTCAATGTTGTTTAATAATCGTAATAGATCTCTGAGGGGAAATTCTTTTCTTGTCTCCCCCAATTTGCTCTCTGTATGGGCAACCACCCATAGCAATGCCCAGGGATTAAGGGTCTTGCTTCAGGATCCACAGACGTGTCATGCCGTGACCAAGCTGCCAGTGCAGAGTGCCAGACCTACCAGGCAGAGTGCGAATTACCCCTCCATAATTGGGGGGTACTGCCTTCATAACACTTCTATGACCATATATGGTCCGCTACCGCGTCAATACGAATAGTCGCCGTCGGGATCAATGTTAAGAGTGCAAGATGCGCCAGGGGTGTTTACTAACATGTATGCAACACACAGTCATGGTCTGGACATGCGACAAAATGAGAATCAATACAGATTTCATTATCCTTATCCCTATCCAAACGAATTTGGTTTTGATTACTCCCAGGAATTATCCTAGAAGTAGTATACTAGTAAAAGTAATAAGCCTTTACATTTACAAACAGCCTGGTCTGGTGCAGCAGTCTGGTGTTATTACTGCCCTCTCATTCCCCCCAGGTCCAACAGCCTTCAGAAATAAATATTTTCCTATTAAGATAATATCTGTCTTGATGATACAGTAAATCTTAAAGTACAGCCTAATTTCTAACTCACCTCTTGGTCCTGAGCACTGTCCTCATCCTGCCATCTCCCTGCTGCCTGCTCACTGTCCTCTTCCTGCCATCTCCCTGCTGCCTGCTCACTG
>JABFEA020000041.1:17100589-17124764 GCA_019775915.2 Cyphomyrus plagiostoma | reverse complement strand
GCTACACTGTAGAATATAGCGATGCAGCTGGTCAGGACTGCACTGTAGCCTAAGGCGACACAGCTGGTCAGGACTGTACTGTAGCCTAAGGCGACGCAGTTGGTCACAGGGCTGCACTGTAGAATATGGTGATGCAGCTGGTCAGGACTGTACTGTAGCCTAAGGCAACACAGCTGGTCAGGACTGCACTGTAGCCAAAGGCGACACAGCTGGTCAGGGCTGCACTGTAGCCTAAGGTGACACAGCTGGTCAGGGCTGCACTGTAGTCAAAGGTCACATTTAGGATATGTCCCCCACTACCCCATACTTGTAGTTTACCTTTCAATTGTATTTTATTTGTATAGTACATTTTCACAACATTACATTGTCTCAGAGCACTTCACATTAACCCTGCCCAAAGCCCCCAGTGAGTGAGTCAGAGGCAGCTGTGGCTAGGAAAAGCAACATAAAAGGAATACATCTTGGGAGGAACCACACTCAAAGGAGGAGCCCATCCTCCAGGGGGCAGCAGAGGAAGTCAGATAAACAAGATGGCAAAGTCCTAATTTACACTGTCCAAGATTTGAGTCTCAGTGTGTGTAGGCAGGTGATGGCACACAGGTGCTGGTGCTGCTTCTGATGGCACCCTCTGCTGCTTCCCTCCCTGAATCTGACCTCTGAGAGCTTAGCAAATCTAATAAGTAACAAAGCTAAATATTGCAGGAAAGTGCCCAGTTTCTCAAGGGGTTCAGTGTGGGTACAGCCATTAACAGGGCTCTTGTCTGTATGTTTCCTTTTTTGTGCAGTATGACCGTGTGGAGCTACAGGTAATCAGGCTGCACGGTGATGACACAAGCTCATGGATCAGAAACATGTGATAACACCTCAATTGTCCAAAACATGGAAGATCATGGGTCTGTCACCTGGTCTGGCGATACTCAGATGAGGATCCCAACTTAGAGAACAGTCATGAAATTGAAAATAAACTGTCATAGGAATAATGATATTTTAAACCAGTATCATACCAGTTTCATCGCAGTACCATTAGTGTTTGATCAGTACTAATTACACAGACTTGATGTTTTAATTGAGTAAATAGTTCAAAAAGCATATATATACAGCCTTGGAAAAAATTTAGAGACCACTCTCATATTTTTTTAAAATCTGCATTGTTAAATCCTGGTTTAATCCTGGTTCTGCTGGTAAAAGGCTACACTGCGCGGCTGGTTGGTTCCAGGTTCAAAGTTCTAAGGCAGCAGTACACAAGATAAAGCAGGAGACACTGGCAATTACCAAAAACCAGCTAGGACAGTTCATCACAGGCTCCTAGAAGCAGGACTGAAGACCCATAAAGCAAGAGACCCATAAAGCAATGAGAAGCAGGGAAGAACCAGGCTGGAGTTTTCTAAAAAAATGTATATTTTACACAGGTGCATATCCATAAATTGAGAAATGAGCGAAACTGAAAATTTTGCTGTGGCTCTTAATTTTTTCCGGAGCTGTATATACAATCCATATAGAAAAGTAATATTTTTACATTTTAACGGTTTTCCTAATTTAAAACTTTTTTATGTTTTATTTTAGATGTATTTAAGAATAAGACTTATCGCATAATTGTTGCAGTGCATTTTGTGTACAGGTGGAAATTCTGGAGTTTAAATTTTCATGTTCTGCCTTCTCCTGCAGTCTCCTGTGGGGCATATAATTGGCCAGTGGGTCAACACCACAAACAATGGCAGAATTCTGCAGATGTCCTTCCCACTGAATTCTAAGGCATACCCAGGATGGTACAGACTCTCCGTGTGGAGTCAGACTGGCTACGTTCAGGAAAATTTCAAGGTTCAAGACTATGGTGCGTTTTATAGGGAAAGGTTGAGTCTAATTAACAGAAGTGTGTGTGATGCATTCCGTAAGTCTCTACCCTTCCTCTTGACCAACACTACTAGATTCCCTACATCTATATTTACCAGGGTTATCAAACATTTTTGGGTTTCCCCTCATTTAACACACCTGATTCGACTCCTTGTGCTAATTACCGCACAGCTCTTGAGCTGAATCATTTATGGTGGAACAGGGACAGAGCTAAGCTACACAAGGCTCCGGCCACTCAGGACTGGAGTTTGACATCCCTGGTCTATAAAAAATGCTGCTAACCTCTTAGCTGGTCAAATTAGCAGTAGAGGAAACCTGTATACAGAACAAACTAACTTTCATTCATCTGGTACTTGTATTTAGTTTTACCAAGGTTCCAGGTGGACCTGAAAGTGCCAGAGGAGGTCAATGTCTTGGAAAAGGAGATTGAGGTTGGAGTGTGTGGCAAGTGAGTGAGATCTTCTGTTGTTTGTGTCACGGTTGCACAAAGGCACGGACTGTGGAAGCAGAGGCAGGACTCATGGAATAGGGAAAAACACAGGATTTGATTCTGGGCAATTCAGAACAGGCAGACATGATATGACGTTAATGACAAAACTGGGAAAACATACTCAAACATAGACTTAAATACATCAGACTAATTAACAACAACGAGAAATAGCTGGTAACACAGAAATTCCAGACAAAGTAGTGAGGGGAGCGCTAATCAAGGCCTCAGCTAGTGTTCAGCAAGTCAGATGGAAAACTTGGGTTTGCTGCATTTCTTCAGGTATACGTATGGGAAGCCTGTGGCTGGTGCAGCTTCGCTGAAGCTGTGTCGAGAAGTTTACAGTTATTCAGAGGACACTAATGCCACTACAGTCTGTCAGATGAAAGATGTTCAGGTAGGTGGGAAACCTGCACAATAAGTGTCCAACTTTGTTCATTATGTTCTGCACATGCACATAATCTCACTTTCTGACATCATCATTCTGTTCTTATTTTAGGGTATACATGAACTGTATATTACTAAAATTAACTTATCTAGGTGATGCAGTGGGTTAGTGCTCAGCCCTGGTGCCTCACACTTCTGGTAGTCAGGCTAACTGGCATCCCTAAATTGCCCATAGTGTGTGCATTTATGAGCCTTGCATCCGGGGACTGGCATCCTGTCCAGGATATACTCCTGGCTTGTGTTCTGGGATTGGCTCACAGCCTCCATATGATCCTGCTCAGGATAAGCAATTGAAAGGTGTTTCGATTAACATTTCTGCACCATTTATATGTAATCATTACTGACTGTAATGACTGTTTCAGGAGAAGCTTTTATCTACAAGCGACCAACCAGTTGAGTGCTCTGTGACTGTGACTCTTTATACTCAGCTGGACGGTGGAAACAAAACCTTGGTCTGGCTTTGTACTTTCTGGAACTGAACTTTCCACCTCGGGTTCTGATGTTAAAATGTGTTTTCCATGAGCAAATATACACTTGCTAGTCAGATAAGCAAAACCGCATAAGACTTTTTGAAGTATAGTATGTGTTGTATGATGATCACTAACTTGACAATTAACACATTATCTTTCTTTAAACCACTCCAAATTGCAGATTGCTGCAGAATGAAGCATTGCTCTCCATTCTGAACATGTGATACACTTATTTCGCCAGGTCAGCAAAAAAGGCTGTGCCTTCCACCGCTTCAGCATGTCCCATTTTCGTTCAGTCAATTGGGATAATTTTGTACCCTCGCTGAAATTCACCATAAAATTAGAGGAAGAGGGAACAGGTGAGGGTACGGTTACACTCCATGTGGTGTAGGAGATGTGCTAGGAAATGTGTTTATGGGAATATGAGTTTCTTTCTCTAGGCGTCTTCCTAGAAGAAACAGCTCGGATAAGCCTGAATAATGTTGCAGGAGAGTTATCGTTTGTGGACACGCCCAGTGTTTTCCATTACAACTCCACCTTTGAGGGCAAAGTAAGTTTGGAACATCAGTCAAATACTGACACCTCCAAGGACTGTTCATTCCACACTTCTCATATATTCATGGATTTTGTAGTCCAAAAGGTTATAAGTATATCAATAAGAGTTTTTTTTATTTCTGTACTAAATTGGTGCTGGATTTTAATGCTGTCCCTCAGTTTTCCAAAAGACTTACGACTAAAGACATCAATCCAGTGCCTTTGGAAATGTACAAGCAAATATCTGTGTTTTGTTTCTTTTTTCAGATAAAAGCAGTTGATTATAAGAATTTGCCCATGGCCAATATGAAAATTTATTTATCTGATTATTCCTGGACGAAGAATATTACCACTGATAGCAATGGTGTAGGGTCCTTCTCCATAAACACAAGTATTTGGTCTCAGTCAAATACAAAGTCACTCTACGTAAGTTCTTCTCCCTTGAATAATTCTTTAAAAAAATTTTGGCTGAATTTTTTCTCCTTGCAATATTTCTCCCCCGTTCAAAAAGACTCTCTTTGTCAGTGCTTGTGAGGTCTAAGGTAGCTGGTTTACTTTGCAGGGAAGCATACGGCAGGGGGAGAGTTTTCCAGGAATGGAGTTCCTTGCTTTCCATGGTTCGTACACACACCTCACTCTGTGGAAGCCCAGTTCTGTCAGACCTACAGAGCCTCCACAGCCCCAGAGTTCCCTGACCATAGATCCAGTGGAGGACACGTTACCTTGCTGGTCAGAGCAGCAGCTTCGGCTTCAGTACGTCATTGTCGAGGAGACTTCCAAAAGTGGCTCATTGGACCTGTTTTACCTGGTTAGTTCCTAATGGCAAAGTATTTGAGATGAGTCTCATGTGTGTCACGCAAAAGCATGGGTTTCCTCATTTTTATTGTCTATATCAACCAGCACGTTGTTTTATATTCACAAGGGGAGTTAAAGTATGTAGATTTCCTGATGCACTGATATAATTACTTTCATTAACTGCTGCTCCCTTGAGTTCAGCCTGCACTGAACGTGTTTTCTCCCTCCTAAGGTCTTGTCCAATGAAGGAATTACCTCCCATGGTCGTATTCTAGTTGCACTGCAGGAAGGCAGTGGTGAGTTTATTGCTGTGCCTCAGTGCTGATGGCGCCTCCTACAGGATGAGAACAGTAATTTATTCACTTTGCCACAGTGACCAAGGGGGAGGCATCCATCCCAGTGCAAGTTACCCCTGATTTTGGATCATGGGGAGAAGTGCTTGTCTACTCTCTGCTTCCTAGCAAGATTGTGATTGCGAACAATATGAAATTTAAAGCAGAAAAGTGCTTCAGAAACAAGGTATGGTGTGTGTGTGTGTGTGTGTGTGTGTGTTTCATCGTTTCATGCACTGGGGAAGAGGGCGGATCTGACTGTGTTTCTGTCTGTGTCTGAGGGTATGCTGTAAGTGTGTTACTTCACCGTGTGTATACTGTAAACGTGTGTGTGTGTGTGTGCTTTCTAGGTCTCCCTGCAGTTCTCACACTCTCAAGCTCTCCCGGGGGAGGAAGTGAACCTGCAGCTCAGAGCCCAGCCTGGGTCTGTATGTGGCCTCTCTGTGGTGGACAAGAGCGTGCTGTTGATGGATGACAAGAGGCTAAATGTAGGCAAGGTAGGTGCTGAGCCTGCCTTGTACGACCTTCCCCATGGCCCTTAGAGTCCCTATGTTGTTATCATGTTATATTGTATCAATCGACTTACTTCCGGGTTAGTCCCGGAAGTGAGTACCTAAGTCTGGACGTATCCTGATCATTATAGGTCAGAGGTCAAATATGCTGTATAACATAACATACAATATCACATAAATTTAATTAAACCTGGCAGCACAATAAGTTTGTTTTGGTTTTTGCCACATACTGTATGTCTGCTACATCTCCTACGTGTGTTTTCTTGATAAATTTTATTAATGTACGTAAGCACGATGAACTGTTATTCAACTTGACGTAAGAAGATGGCTGTACAGATTTTTGTTTTGGTGTTTTTGGTCTTTGGTGAGCAGTTTGCTACTCAGCATAGATCACATATGATTTGGGAGGAAAGAAGAGAGTGCCTACCTGTGAGGGCCACCCGCTCTTTACAGGATGAATACGTCAGTGGAATCTCAGAGGCCAGTATCAGAAAGTTTAAGGTAATGTGGCAGTCTCATAATACCACGCTTAGTGCTTAGCTGGGGATTTGAGTCTCACTCCCGGCTCTGAATGTGTAGTTTGTGTTTACGACCCATGTTTGTGGGTTTTTTGGGAGGCGTGTGGTTCAGTGGGTCAAGACTCTGTGCCCAAAAATGGAAGTTCCTCGGTTCGTGTCCCATGGTTGATACACTGATCTTACCATCCAAATAATCATTTGCTAGGATAATTTTCTGGGTCTGTATCTGTTGATTTTATTTGGGAGCATGGTGCTTTTCCTGTGTCATACAACAGGTTCCATTATGCAAAGATCAACGTCTGAAAACAAAGAGTGATATTGCAGGTCAATTAAGTCACCCTGGTTCTGGTGTGGGTTGTTTCTAGGAAATGGGTCTGAAGATTGTGAGCAGTTTCCTGGAGCGACCACAGTGTGTGAAATTTTTGGGGAGAGAATTTACTCTGGAATACTTTCCTTATATGAGATATGGTGTTGGGGCATCAGGGTTCTCTGCTATGGAAAAGCCACGCATCTTCTTCCCCGAGACATGGATTTGGGACCTCATTGAGGTGGGGTAAGTGAAGACCGTAGGTGAACCTTAAGATTACTGAAACTTGAGGTACTGATTTGGTATCTCACAAGTGTGAGTTTGTGTCTCCCTTGACATGGATGCTTTTGAACACACCTGTGTGACTGTATGTACCTGTTCCCCATCTATAGGGAGTCTGGCTCCTCTGTAATTCATCTCACGACCCCTGACACCATCACCTCCTGGGAGACGGAGGCTTTCTGCCTGTCCAAGGGAGGTCTGGGTCTGGCCACCCCCCCATCGCTGACTGTCTTCCAGCCCTTCTTCGTAGAGCTGACTTTGCCCCACTCCATAATCCGTGGGGAACGCTTTGAGCTCAAGGCATCTGTCGTTAACTATGAGCCCAAGTGCATCATGGTAGGTGAACTACCTGCAGAGGTTGCTCTATTAATGAATCAACTGAATTTGCATTATTGTCATATTGACGTTTGTGGCAGTCCTGTATCTGAGTGGTTCTGTATAAGCAATTGTTTTGTGTAGATTATGCCAAAGAGCAGATGTACTGGTGGGGGGATCCATCATACATTGGAGACCAAATTTCCAAGCATTTTTCCTGGCCCCTAGGTGACTGTAACTCCAGCACCTTCCTCCAACTACATTCTGGAGCCTTTCACAACAGAGCAATACTCTACCTGTGTCTGCCAATGGAAGACCTTCCGTTGGATTTTGGTGCCCTCTGTGATCGGTAAGTTTCAACAGGTCCCACCCCATAGAAAGTGAATTGTTGCTGTACTGTTTTTAATGCTGTGTGATACCACAATTCTCCTCGCCCCCCCCCCCTCCAACCAGGGTCTGTGAACGTGACCGTGAGGGCGGAGGCAGTGGAGTCACAAACCGTGTGTGACAACGAAATCGTTAGCGTCCCGGAGAAGGGGCGTGTCGACATCGTCACCCGTAGCCTGTTGATAAAGGTGAGCAAGTGTCACCTTTTGGCATAATTTCGCTTTGCCATCTGCTTTTGCTGTTTTCTAAGTAGTGTGGAAGGACTGCAGAGTACATGCTTAATCAACTGAGGTTTCAGAATATAATTGCATTATTCTGTAATATACGTAATATCATCATAGCTTTAGCGGTCTGGGCATGGAATTCCAGAATTTACGGTTATGCATGCACCATACAGTTCTGTTGTTGTTGTTTTAGATTTTGCTCCGTAGTTCATAGCTGCTCTCACCTCGTCCCCCTCATTTCCAGGCAGAAGGAACTGAAAAGACAGTCAGTCACGGTTGGCTGCTGTGCCCTCAGGGTAAGACACTGTATCCGAACACTGAGGAGATCTGTCTGTGTCCAAATAGTCTTCTAGAAGGGCAGTTAGACCATAAAAGAGCCTCAGGAGTTTCTGTATTCTTCTTTGAAGGGGGTGTGTGTGGGGGGGGGGGCAGCATGCCTGTGATGACATTGCATGTTCTGCAGGTGCACTCCTCCACGAGGAAGTGATGCTGCAGCTCCCTGCCGACGTGGTGGAGGGCTCAGCCCGGGCCACTGTCTCTGTGATTGGTATGAACACACTCAGTCACTGACACTGCAAATAATACAGCCAAAGTTGGAGGGCCGTGCATGTTCCGTCGTGAAGGTCAAACACCGTTAGCATAAGCGCTGCAGCCTGAAGTAGCCCTGGATAGTTAGAATCCATTCAGGCTGCAAATTAGTCTTTACTAAATCCATTCGCCTAACATGTTTTATTAGTATCAAACGTATGGTTTTCAAACTGATTTTGGAATTTTTCAAATGAAGACCTTTCTCAGGGATACCATTTAGCCTCAAGGAGCTTCATTCACCCTTAAGGGCAGTCTTTGTCTTGTATCCAACTAACCCAGTCTGTATGGACAAATTCAGGATGTTAATGTCCACTCCTCTGCAGGGGATATCCTGGGCAGAGCATTACAGAACTTGGATGGGATGCTCGCCATGCCATATGGCTGTGGGGAGCAGAACATGGCACTGTTGGCCCCAAACATCTACATCTTGCACTACCTGAGGGCTACACAACAGCTAGACCCCATCCTGCTCCAGAAGGCCACCCACTTTCTGAATACTGGTGAGAATACCTGACTTCAGGTGGGATGTTCATCTTCTGACCCAGATGTAAGAGTAGGCCATGGTCACTGTCTGATATTTAGGACAAGCTTGGTGACCCAGTGGTATTAGCAACCAGGAATAGATGCAGAGGTGAGATGGAGAAGGGAAGACCTACACAATCAAATGAGTTTCTGGGCTTTTATTTGGTTTGGAATTAAATTGGTCCTTCAGAAGACTGACCACTTGTAACAGTACAAAACAAGTGGAGTGTTAAAAGCAAGCATATAAGAAAGGATGTTGTTCATACCAACAGGCTACCAGAGGCAGCTGAGGTATCTGCATGTGAATGGAGCATTCAGCACCTTTGGTCATGGAACGGAAGTGAATAGCTGGTATGAACAGCTGATCGCAAGTCCATTAATGGAATTCGTGTGTGTCTTTGTGTGCATCTTTTGTCACTTTTTTTGTGAAAATGTCTCTACAAAGACAATAACTCCTGGGACCCAAAAAGAATCTTTTTTTCCACCTTATTTCAATACTTATTTTCAAACGTGGGAGGCGTAGTGGTGAACCAGTTACCAAATTGCCCATAGGTGTGCCTGAGTGAGTGAATGGTGTTTGAATGTGCCTAGCAATGGTTTGGTAGCCCATCCTGGGTTGTTCCCTGCCTTGCACCCGTAGGCTCCAGGTTAGACTCTGGACCCATTGTGACCCTGAATAAGACGAGCAATTACAGAAAATGGATGGATTTTAGAATGTTTGCTTGCGTGCAATAGGGAAATAAGATGTATTTTGTCTTATAAGGAAATGCCACGTGTACTAACATGACAGTAATGTTGTCTACTTGCCTGAATGCAGCACAAACACCCGTCTCAGTCAGCACCTTCCCTTCTAGGCTGACAACATTTGTGATGAGGTCATTTGGCAGTGCGCGAACTTTCATGTACGTCGAACCCAAAGTGATCAATGGTGCGAGAACCTGGCTGCAGTCTCAGCAGAAAAAGGATGGCTGTTTCAAAACAGTGGGGACCCTATTTAACAAAAGGATGAAGGTCAGGAAGAAAGGAGACCCTGAAAAATATCTTAAAACGAACGATGATAATGAAGATGTTTCCTTAGTTTTGAGTCGTTTTTTTTGGTTCTGAAAACAGTCGGCAACACTTTACTTAAAGCACCAATGTATAATGCATTTTGGATACATTCATAATGCATTATAATGCATTCATAAAGTATTATAAACATGGTTATAACTAATAATAAAAAAGACATAACACATTACAGCCATGTTTATTATGCATTATGAATCCTCTATGAAGCTTTTATCAATAATGCACTATAAATACCTTCATAATGCATTATAAAGGCTTATACTGTCCATTATAATGCATTATAAAGGTATCTATAATGCCTTATGATGGCTGCTTTAAGTAAAGAGTTACCTCAAAGTCTTTATTAGAAAAACAGAAAGATGGCTGGAAAAAAGGACCTACTTTGCATGTTTAGTTTCAATAAAGTGAGAAAGTAAAATCATTATTTTATTTGTGTGTAAGATGCAAAATGTGAATAATGTCATTGAGTTTTTGTTTTATATACAGTAGACTGCTTGGTCTTTTAGGGTGGTGTGATGGATGATGTGACTCTCACCGCCTACATCTCAGCATCGATGTTGGAGCTGAATACAAGTGCATCCGTAAGTGGTCCTCCGGAGAGTTCCTGGGCCCCTAACCCTTTGATCGCCTGCTGATGCAGAGCTGATTTTGATGTGACAGGCAATTAAACCAAGCACAGAACTGTGCACAAACCATTTGGCTGTAACCCCATGAAGACCGAATAATGTTTTACAGGATGCGATTTTGAAGAAGCAATGAATGTGCAATGTTAACCTTGACTTTCTATGGATAATATAGTATAACCAGAAGAAATAATCAACTGTCAACTATCACCACAACCACCTGACTGACAAAATCTTTAATTTTTCTTTGATGCAAATATATTATACTTCCTCTGTAGAGCCCAGCACTAGCCAAGAGCTTGACATGTCTGAGGGAGGCCAGTCATAACCTTAGTGACATCTACACAACTGCTCTACTGGCCTACACCTTCAGCTTGGCCCAGGAGACAGACACCAGTGCTCGCCTACTGAATTACTTGGATTCTGTTGCCTCCAGTGATGGTAAGTAGTGCTTCACTTGGCCTGACTAGTAAGGTATTCAGTGCATAAACTCAATCTGTTATCACCAGAATAGTCAGAATATAATGAGTATTTAATCATTCATTCATTTATTTACTCATTCATTCATTATGTTGGATAAGCTTTGTAATGCCTTTCAATACAAGGGTTTTTCCCAGTGGGGATGTAACAAAAAGCTGAACCCTTGAACACTTGATTCTGGTACTCTGTTCCTTCAGTAGTACCCCACTTTATTTAATAGTCATATAAAGTTCTTACATTATGTTGGATGATTCTTCATTATCTTAGAATCATATGAATAATGCAACAGAAACTCCATTTCCTGGCCTGCAGCTACAGGGAAAGTAAAAGTTTGATTTTGCTGGAGTTTGACTCAGTCAGCGCCATCCTTCCCTTCTTTGGGTCAATCTGATCTCACGTATCTGAAATTCCGGATGCCACAGACGCCGAACTTACAGGAGCTCGCCCCACGGTTTACCCATGCTAGTTGCACGATAATGAACCATGGTACCATCCACAGAGGGCCTGCTTCACTGGTCCCCATCAAGCTCAGAAGCGTCCACCTCGCTGTCAGTAGAGTTGACCTCTTATGTACTCCTGGCTGTCCTGAGTCGGCCGCAGCTGTCCGCCACTGACCGGGGCTACACCAGCCGCATTGCAGGTTGGCTGGTGAGGCAGCAGAACCCACAAGGAGGCTTCTTCTCCACGCAGGTACGGACAGGGCCATTTCGGTATCATCTGAGCCCTGCCAACTCTATCTGCAGTCCACAGCAAAGGTGCGATGATTTCTTTGTCTGTAGGACACGGTGGTTGCCCTCCAGGCATTGTCCCGCTATGCTACCCTGGTCTATAGCCCAGGAGGAGCCAGCACAGTCACAGTTCAGTCCTCCGGCGGTGACATGCACCACTTCACAGTGGATCAAACCAACAAGCTAATCTACCAAGAGAGGGAACTACGCAACATCCCAGGACGCTTTGTGATAGAGGCTCAGGGCAGTGCCTGTGTGTCTGTGCAGGTTGGTGTGATACACATCTGTCCTTTTCCATTGTTTTTGTGTAAAATAATGTATTTATGAACACTGCCAGTCAAAAATCTTGCACGCCACAGGTTGTTACCACTTTGACAAGTCAAATTGTAGGCTGTCCTGTAAATGCACAAGTTCACTGTTTTCTCTGTTGTTATAACTGCTAGAGGAGGTTGTTGATGAATCAAAGGTATGACATTTTCTTCCTAATAAAGGCACTCAAATGGCGAACATGCTGCGCATTTATTTAACAAAGAATATTGAGTGTATTTTTAGTAAATGTTAAGTGAGTAACATGCAAATGTGGAAAATCACAGTGTGTGCAAACACTTTTGACTGCATACATTAATGTCTTGTCATCAGGGTGTATTAATTTAGGAAACTGTGTGATTGGCTAGCCTGAACCACTGCTGATCCTCCTCTATTCCTTCTCAGACAGCACTCTACTACAACATCCCTCCTACTGCTGATGGCTCCATCTTCAGCATCATGGCTTCCACAAGAGGCAACTGCACTAGCAGTGGACGGAACCTCTTATTCAACCTGATTCTCCAGTAAGGATGCATGCTTCATTGGGGGCTGCTCCATATGGGATGCACCATGTTTAAGGCAGATGCTATCCTCTGGAAGCCACACCCCACGTGTCGATTTTAGATTGGCAACCCATAGGAAGTGTGTGGACCAATAATTGGTACTTCAGAATAATGTGTATGTTCTACTTCTGCGATAAATTTCATTTCATAGGAAATTGTGGCATTTCTACTGTAAATATGTAAATAACACACTGGCTTCACCTTATCTCGACAGATACAACGGCCCAAGAGACAGTACAGACATGGTGATTGCAGATGTGGCAATGCTTTCTGGGTTCGTCCCAGAGACAGAGAACTTGAAGCAGGTGAGCTGGCACCAGACATCAGGAGAGAGCGCTCACAACTAGCCCGGGGTCAAATTGGCCCAAAGGCACATGTCAAGGGACTTTTCTTATAGTAATAATTATTGTAATAATGTGTAAGAGTTTTGGTTACCGTTAAACTCTCAACTGACTAACATTTAGAATTTACAGTGTCAATTCCAAACAATGCTTTTAGTTTAAAAAATGAAAACAGGATGTTCAACAATTTATTACACCACGAAGCCAGGAATCCTCCCTTCCTTAGAGGAATTAGAGGAATCTTATTACACAGGATAGCTCTTGTTTTTCCAAAGTATTCCAGACAATACAAGAGTAAAAATAGAACAGTAGCAAAGAACCTTTCTACTACCATAGAAACCGACTTGTGACTCTTAGATCCTAAATGTATTCCTCCATTACTACTTCGAATGAGTCATTAATGTGTCTCGTGTAAATAATATACACTGTGACATCATGGGATATTACTGAGGACGAAGACACGAGAAATCTCCTCACAAATGCCGCCCTTGTTCTGCAGCTTGAGGACTCTTTGGAGGTTGACCGTGTTGACATTGAAAACAACCATGTGTTGCTTTATTTCACAAAGGTGAGTAGATCAAGTTTTATATAAATGCGTTTCCTTACCTTATCTTTAATTATATGAGGAGATTGTGTTGTACTTGACCCGATGTTTATTTACAGCTGTTGCAGAATAACGCTACAGAAATCAGCTTCAAGCTCAGGGGTGAGGTTCAGGTGGGGCACCTGAAGCCGGCCACCATCCAGGTGTATGACTACTATCTGCCCAGTAAGAAAATGCAGCAAGCGAAGCAAACTCAAATAGGGCGACTGTGGCATGTAGAGAGAAACCAGGCTGGAGTACTGGTTTATGATCCTGTCGACTGCTGATTCAGGTCTCCAGTTGACATACCTCTAAGCAAGGTGCTTAGCTGGAAATATGCTAGGCAAGAATTCAACTTGAGTGAATAACTATAAATGAAAATATAAGACGTTCCATAATAATGTCAGCCAAGCAACACATATAAATGGATGAGACTTACTGATCAAAATTATTTTTCAGCATTATATGTAAATTCAATCTGGTGGATTGCTCATGCTACCACAGGCCTCACTCAGCATAAATCTATGGAGTATTTGTGTAATTTGATTGTGTATAGACCCTATTGGTTGCAAATGTCCCTTCCCTTACAGCATATCTGCTCCCTGCAGGTGACCGAGCTGTGACAAAATACACTTCAGTTTGTGCCAAAGATCAATGACACGTGGGCAATTTCTCCCCAACAGAGGAATTATGGTAATTTGGTATATAAATAAATAATCCGAATCCATTTATTCACCAAGCACCAGAAGTACAAGGTGGTGGCAATAATAATGTGCAAACACTGGATGCTTTTAGTCATTTTTTATTTAGGTTTTGAAAATACAAATAATACAACAAGTTGAGCATAAAGTATGATTTAAAACAAACTTTGTCGTCGAGGTTCTCTCAACTTAAAGATGTTAATGATCCTGCTTAACGTCTTCTTTTCCATCCTATAGGATACAAAAAAACGGCAAGAGCCACGATGAAACATCTAGCATATTCCGGACTCCCAGAACCCCCTAGTGTGGCACATTTCCAGCTACAGATCTCCCTTGGTGTGTCCATCTGTCAGAGTGCAATAAATTGAAATTGGAGTGCAGACTTTTCTTTTTAAATCAGTCTTTGTCGTGTGTGCAGTGTGTACTTTTATTAAAAATAACATTTTCATCTCAACAAATTATACATACGAATCAGCCTTATCAAATAGCGGTACGGTCCTCATCATCTGTTGCGTTACACTGCCATCTGGTGTATACAATTTTTCTTCAACGTGCAGAAAAAAATATATTACAATTTAATCTTTGAGCTACTTTGCCACGAAAAAGTGTAGCATGCTGACTATTGAGGAGGATGGCTTGTTCAGTGCCACACTACCAAAATCACACTATGATGTATTACTAGTACTATTGCGAAGTACGCCCATAAGAACAGAGCGATACATTCATTTTGTAAGTAATGTACTATGCACGGTGTATTAACTTAATTAGATTGTATTACTTCTCTAATGCAATTATTAAATATTCACATTGCGTGATTTAAAAATCATCCGCAAAGTCTGGAATGTACTTTGGATGCGTACTGCAACACTGATTAATTTTGTAATACAAAAAAACTTAGAAAAACAGGACGCTATATGTTGACTGCTATCGCTTTCATCTGATCTATTTTTAGTTTGTCTAATTACCATAAACCCTGAAGATGAACTACCGACTACGTGCATCTTTTAAATTCAGGAAATCTGGTACGAAGTGCACCTTTAGAACTGTACGTCAACGTGCTGTACGTTTAACCACGCGACACTGCACGGGCACAAACGGTAGGGGTCGAGTTTTCCAGGCGCCCAGTGCATCTCATTGGTTGATGTACATCGGCGTTGGAGCCTCAGCCAATAGCGGCGTTCGTGGTGCGCGAGGATACAAGTCTCCTGCACGAAGCCACAAAAAATACTTCGGTTTTGTGCGTGTCGCGTCACTTCCTGGACGAGGAGGGGGGGGCAGGGGTGACAACTGATCAACAATAACAAAATCATAGTGAGGAGGAGATAGTGGGGTGAGTGTGAATTAAAATACTTTTTTCGCCGCACAATTTTCTGATAGATGTCCCGCTTTTGAGATTTACCTCCGGATGAAAGTGATACTTTGGTTAGCTAGATTAATTTTGCAGGCTATTCTGGCCAGTGTCTGTGCGTTTGGGGTCATTGAGCTAATCTTCAGTGGGCATAGCTTTACAAATGTATATCTAGGCTAGTCAGTGCTAGCTAGCTTCCTTTATTTGTTAGCTAGTTAGCCACCTGTGCGACGACAGTAACGGCACTCACCTTGCAGGTGAACAAGAGACAGTTGTCCTTCATTAGCTGACATTATCATACTGTTTTTTTGGTTGTATGGAAATAATACAATTAATACTGTCATTTTTTCCCTCCACATTGATTTTAGTCACAGAATCAGTTATTAAGAGAATGTTTTTCGAGACTGATATAGATGAATTTTATTACTGTAACGACTACGGTACTGTTTATTCAGCACTTATTGATAGCTGCGGACAATATATAATGGCATATGTTCTGAATTACCGTATTTACTCAATAAAACATCTGTACCGCTGGAACGATCGATTTTGTTATTCTTTCATCTGAAAGGATCTTAATGTCCGTTGCTGAAAAAAGCAAGTTTTGCTTGTCGGGAGGTGAGATGCAGGCAAATATGCTCTTATAACCTAGCGGCCATTTTCTGAAATTTGTAAAAGCATTTCGGCGTACCTTCTCAAGTAAACAAAAATGTGCAGTTGCAGCTAATTAAGATCTGTCTAGTTTTATGGCTAAATCTAAATTGTGCTTTGCAAATCAAGAGGTAAATACAGTGCAAGGTAAGTATATGTGGTTTGTAGCTGTCGTGTTATTCTTATCGGGCAGATCCACAAAGAAACTTATTTGGAAACCTTGATAAGTTTGTATTTGAAGCGTTTATGAAGTTAACATTTTGTGATCGAATCTTTGTCGTTGCTAGGGGAATTTTAATGACAACCGGTTCACACTGTTTAAACAGACTTAGAAACCACTGTTATCAAATACATTTGAGCGATCTTTAACGAAATATATATTTTCTAATTCGAATACAAGTATCTAACATGCTGACGGCTGGTGACCGTATCACTGAATACATCGTAAGTTTCAAAACACTATTACCAAGAACCGCATTCCAGCGTGAAAATGAACATGTTTGCGGGTAGGGGGCGCTGTATCGCCTTTGGGGAATTTTACGTAGAGTGATCTAGATATTTTTATCACTGGTTCGGATAATTATTGTAAATAAAAATAAATTACGTTTAAATTTAAATAGTAGCATTTACACGGTAAGTTTTGAATTTTAAACGTGAAGTGTGTGTGTTTTAAAAAAATTCCGGGGATAAACAATGGTGTAGTTAAAAATAAACGTCCTTCACACCAGTGGACCATGGCAGATCTACCTCGAAGAGCAGCATTTTCAATACTGGAACCGGCAGAAATACCGCTGTAAATGCAGACTTTCTGCAGTCGTATAGGTTAACGATAGAAATAAGTAAGTGGTTTAATTATCACGTGATGACGGTAAAGTAAAAACTATACACCCCACTTGCTAATGATTAATACTTTTAAATGTAATTTAATTTATCTTTGGTTAGTCATTCCATTCGGTTTTAACTTTTAATTTTTTTGCTTGTACCTCTATGGCTTTCTGGCTTTTGTAATCTCTTATAGAGTAAAAGTGTTCCCCATTTGCTTATGGTATATTTCTTTGCTAGAGGTCAATGTTTAGTTACAATTTGTCAGCAAAAAATACTTTCAAGGGTGAGAAAAACAGAGAGAGCTCTTGTCCTCTATTAAATAGGACAGTGTCCTTAAATATAGATTTCTAATGGAGCCAACGGCAAACAATGTGTCTTCATTCAGCGCTAATCAGCACCCACAGGATCTTCTGGAACAGGGAATCTATTAGTTCAGTTTTTGCAGCAGGAGTTGTCACAAATGAGAGTGCACTTTCAGTAAAATACTCACATTTGATATGGCTTGTTAGTTAACGCCTGTCCTTTGGACTCGGTCGGATGGTGAAACCAAACAGACTGGGCTGAACATCAGAGGCTCCTGGTCAGTGACACCTTTTTCGATAGGACTTCACAGGAGCACCTGAAAGGGGGCTGTCCGCACAGGACTTCAGCTCAATCCGGATGGGGTGACGAAGGCCCAGTTCCTCTTTGCAGACTGACGAGAGATGAAACTTGGGCCTGATAGAAGGATGAAACTGATAAGCCTGATTGTTGATGGGACTTTTATTATCTTTAACATTTTTTGTTAATTTATTTATTTTTCTTTAAAGAAAACAAGTAGAGGTTAGTGAAAAACGAATAAAGGAATTTCAAACAGATGTATCAATTCTGTGAGAGTGTCTGTTTTGTATTCTTCCAACTGTCCAAACTCAGATTAAACGGCTGCACAGATTTGAAGATCCTTTCGACATTTAGAGAATTAAGACTTTGGATGTGCCGGCTTTCTTTTTCCGCAGGCCCCAAGTGACACAGGAAGCCCCCCCAGAAGCTGAAGAGTCAGCCGCAGGTACATCACCAGTTCACGTCAATGACATGAGTCTCCGTAAGAGATGGCTGACAGCATGCTGCTGTGATCTGTCACAAGATTCTTTATTTTTATTTTTTTTACAGGGGTGTTTGAATATTTAAAATTGGATTTTTGAGTTATGAGCATAAACATTTTAGTATTTATATTTTGCTTCTCTGTGACACACCCAGTACATCTATTGGTGTGTGTAATGTGACAGGTGCACAGCTCAGGCGTGGCTACAGTACACGGAGAACCACGCAGGATCCACACGGGATTTCAGTCCGTGTTGCTCAGCTGGGCTGCCGGGCAGGCTCACGGTGCCGTGCCGCTGGAAAAGGTCACTTTCGGAGGGAACCACGGAGCGGTCAGGGCTCACTGCCTCCCTCTGCGGCTGCCCTCTCACAGGGTAAGCTGACACCGGTCTGTCCTGCACATGTTTAGAGGTAGGAGATTACACACATCGTTATGATACTGTACGGTCAGCAGAACTGGATGTTAAATGCATGTATCTGTGGGCACAAAGGTGATATTACTCCACATAGAGGCTGGTAAAGATTTATTGAAGGCAGACTGGTTAAAAATAAATATTGCAGTTAGACGTCAGGAGAGATTTTAGTTAAAAATCAGGAACAGAATATGGTTCAAGTCAAAATCCAGTTTTAAAGTGTTTTTATAATGATAATGACAACAACAATATTGTAATATACAATATTTGTTAATTATATCATTATTATTATTATTCATTGGATTTGAACAGCGCTTTTCAAAATCTGAAGACACTCACAATCTTCAGGAATATAAAACATATAGATGGAGTGACATAAAAACAGAAACAAATGGTTGCAAAAAGCTCAAAGGGATGAGAGATACAGAAATGCAGAATACAACGAGTAATAAATGGATGAATGGTGTTTAACACCTTAATTAGTCATCTCAAGTGGTGTCAGTCAGGTGTTATAATTGTATCAGCCAGAGGATTGTGCAGTTCCGGCTCCGAGGGACTAGAGCCACGTCACGAACCCTGGATTTAAAAAAAAAAGGTTCTCTCTTCCGCAGGGAGGCTAGGCAGGCTTTGACGGTGAGCCCAGCGGAGCAGGACACTGCCCCACCCGCAGGTGAGAAAGGTCTGCCTGGGTTGTTTTACATTTAGAAAGAATAAAGCAGGTGAAATTCTGCTATGCTCACCCCTGGTATGTTTGCAGTGTAGACTATTTACTGGCCGCAACATAACTCCACTCCTTGGTATTGGATGTAGTTGCACTTTTTAAAACTGCCTGTGATTTGATTCGTCTGCCCTTCCTCTGATTTCCACATTGAACAGGGCCTGATTCATCTCCCCGTGTCGCTCCTTTTGGGAAACTTAAGACGCAATTTTTTTTGTTTTTTTTTTTATGTAAGCTTGTCAGTATTTTAGTTGAATTGGCCTGTGAAGTATGAGGGCTGTAGTGGTTTTATGTCCGACGTTAGTTAATCGTATTATTGAGGAATATGTTGTTCTGTGTAAAATGGGGTTTTCCTGGAGAAAAAAAGCTCTGTTTTTCATTGGTAGGAGCTATGAAATACTAGCAGCAGTAAGAATCCTGGGATGGTCCTGTGCAGGGACTGGACTGTCAACCTTACTGGGTAACATTTGTGATTTTTGATCTCATCCCAATCCCAACCTAGACGACGGAGAGGCCATGTGGGAGGGCGCCATGGATCCCCCCGAAGATGAGGGCCGGACCTTCATGGAGGTGATCAGCGAGAAGTACAGCCCGGAGAATTTCCCGTACCGCAGAGGGCCTGGCGTCGGGGTAGTGGTGCCAATGGGTCCTCAAGGTTCACCTATGAAAGGTGAGACCTGCCAACTCTGCTGCCTGGAGCGTTATACGATCTGGGCCTTGGTAAAGCTGGCTCATTTTTAGAGCAAGATTGGAGCTGTGGACTCTGGACCAGCCAGGTCTATTTTTTGAGTTTTATCTTCTTTGCAGTACTTGAACCATTCAGGGTGCAGCGTTTGAGAGGCTGCAGTGAAAATAAGCCTTATATGGACAGTGTCATGTGTGTATTAATCCACTGTCCCAAACACTTTGAATAGTTTGAAAGGCAAGAAAATGTTACATGATAACAAATTGTGGATTGTTGTCCTTTGTTGTTCCACAGGTTTTATGCTGTTGGAACAAAACCGTTTCCACTGTTCATATAGCACAGTAACACCATATAATATATGTGATGCTTATGTCAACTTCCTGTAGCATTCCGTGTTCAAGCATCCTGGAGGACTACGTCAAGTCTTACATTTGTAGCCATGGATTTTACGGAACCATCTGCCAGTTGTTACGTTAACACAAGCAACATGAAATGCTGTGAATATGACTATTGGGTTTTGTAATATTTCTGTCAACACTTCTTAATGATGGCTGAAAAATGGTACATAATTTTATTGGGATATAAATAATGAGGGCATTTTTCCAGGTGTTTAATTGATTCACATGTAGAAGTGTGTAAAAGCACGAGTTTTACTGAATAGGAGAGGATCATTGTGGATGAGAGTCTTTCCATTTCATTTCCACTCCTTTATAGATCGGCTGAACCTTCCGAGCATCCTGGTGCTGAATGGGTGTGGCATTAGCCGTGCCGGAGATGAGGCTGAGATCTCAGCCTTTTGCGCCCATGTGGTGGAGCTGGACCTGTCCAACAACAAGCTGCAGGACTGGCATGAGGTGGGAAGCCAAATTCAACCTTGGCAAACACCCGTGGGATCAGGTTGGCAGTGAAATCCTTAGCAAACGATCAAATACCAGGAGCAGCTTTGTTCTTGAGTGTTAGGTGCTTAACACTTAAAAGTTGATCTGAAACAGATCTGTAAAAAAAAGGAAAATCAGTCAGAGAGTGTCACCCGCTGAGAAAACACAGGAATATGGTTGCATTATGCTCGTGGGAGTTTTACTTACACAAAACTGTTTTGAGGGTAGAATGAAAAATGATTGGTTCAAAGAGAGAACCAATCACATTGTAGATGACATGGGCCAAGCAATTAGAGGAGGCGAGATCAACCAATCAGATGTCTTGGTCCTGCCTCTTCTAGTTGCTTAGACCCACTTCCTCTATAATCTGATTGGTTCAGAGAGATTACCAGTCAGCTTTCCTTCTGTCCTCAGAAAATAAGTAAAACTTCCACCAGCTCATGTTATAGCCTGCCTCTGCAGATTGTGACAATGTGTATGATCAGTGATCAGCTAGAGAAAAACACAGGGCCCTATGCAAAGTTACATCATTGTGTTCACATTTATTGCTCTCTGGCACAGCTGGAGAATAACGGCATTTGTAGTTCACTGGAAGTATGGGCAGGATCAGCACCAATAGGTTTGTTCCCAAAAGGATAGTAGATGTGTAAATCATATGTCAAATGATGGCAAAGGAAAACCAAAAATGACAGTTAAACCAGATTGATAAATGAGGTCTTCATTGCAGGTCTGGGTGCTTCCTTCCTTCTCAGTCTTTGGTAGTATGCTCCACTCATTTGGGCATCACTAGTCATGGTATTTTTTTCTTGCTTCTGTAGATCAGCAAGATTGTATCCAACATCCCGAACCTGGACTTTCTCAACCTGAGCTCCAACCCCCTCAGCGAATCACCGCTGGATGCCAGCTGTGCAGAGGCCTTTGTCAGGGTTCGGCGACTGGTCCTCAACAACACCCATGTCTCCTGGGAGACCGTGCACACTTTCACAAGGGAGATCCCCGAGTAAGACAGCTGGGTGGCCGCCACTGAGTTATACTGGGGGTGGAAGCTGTATGTGCACACACTCAGTTGGTTGATAAATACTAAGCATGGTATCAATTGGCTTTGCAAAACACTATCATTGTTGATGGTTGTAAGTAGGGCTTAGTAACTAAGCCAGTGGTTCTCAAACTGTGGTTTGTAGCCCCGTGGGGGTCATTCTGATATTATAGGGGTCACACATAAGCAGGAGAAAATGCAGAACTTACCATTTGATGTTGAATCCTTTCTGTATTAGAGGAATAAACAAAGAAAAGTATATGTGTGGTCAGTCAGACAGCGGGAGCATTTAAAGTATAGAATGAACAGATTTCTGACAGGAAAGAAAAGAAAAACACGTCATTGTACGGGAATCATTTAAAACCGAAGTTTGAAAGATGTCGAAGTTTTTCTAGCTGGGATTGCACACATTAAATGTGAATTCATTTTCAAAATGTCTTCTGATTTAAAGACGGTTTGCATTTTCATTTTCACAATGCCCATTTTTACAGTTAAATTAAAAATGTGATACGAGGAAATGAGGTTTCTTCTGTTTCCGAAGGGGGGGCTTGAGAGAGAGTTTGAAGACCACTGGTCTGAGCTGTGGGTTTAGGTATAAGGGAAGGAAAATGTTAGGTGTATTGGCTGGTTATTAAATGATATGAACTGTAACATGCCAACTTGTGGCCCTGCTCCTTAGCCCTGTTCTGTAGATAGTACTGGGAGGGCACCCGGTGAGAACATTTCAGCTGTAGATAAAACCATGTGGGACTTTGGAGATAGCTTTGCACAGCTATCAAGTGTCATCTTTATGTGGTATGTCGCTCCCTGCAGGCTGGAGGAGCTCTTCCTGTGCCTTAATGAGTACGAGGCTGTAACACACTCAGCCGTGCCCTGCCCTTCCCTACGCCTGCTGCACATCACTGACAACAACCTGCAGGACTGGGGTGAGGTGCGCAAATTTGGGGCCATGTTCCCCTGTCTGGACACACTGGTCATGGCCAACAACAGCCTCGCCTCCATCCAGGACTCTGGGGATGCCCTGCATCGACTCTTCCCTAAACTACGCAGCATCAATCTTCACAACTCAGGTAGCCCCACCCTCTGCCCAGGCTTCAGCCAATGAGCCAATGCCGAGTTTAGGGTTCCCCTTAAAGGCCCATGAAGAACCAATTTGGTACAGCGTTGTTGTATGCTATATGCAGAATTTTTCATTGGCCTCATGGCAAGTTCTCAATAAAGTATTATTATTATTTATTTATTACTATTATTCTGTCTATATATACACACACACACATATATACATATATATACATATATCTATACATGCATATCAAACATATATACGTACAAGACAAACGTGTTGTTAAATCATCGCAACATAATAAAGACTAGAGGTTTATTAGCCCTGGACACAGATTTGCGAGTTGCTGCTTTTTAGTGGCGATAGAAATCAGTAGTACACTAGCACCTCAGTGAAAGGCCCTCGGTGGGACGGTTAGGCCTCCTGAGGGCCTCTCGTGGCTGGGCAGCGGGCCGAGCGCCCTTCCAGCCGGAGGTGCAGAGCCGGCTTTCCTTTGACCTGTCTCGCCGGTCCGCTGAGCGCGAAAAGGAGCAGAGATGAATGAAGCGATAGCAGCGGCTTTGCTGACCAGATTGCGTTTTTTTCACATGGGTTTTTGGGGGTTAGGGTGCCTTGGGGAGGCTTAGAAAGGGGTGAGGTGGGGGGGGAGCTGTTAGGCGGTTAAGACTGGTGGAAAATCTCACCCCTGCCCTCTCTGCATTTTAAAGGTAGTCTTTACCGAAACAGTATATGCATCTAGCTGTAGCCGAGAATCTTGCTATGTATCATTTTGTTAATCTAACTCCCATCAGCCGCTCAGAAAGGCAGGTCATTACTCACTATCTACAAAAGCTCAGCCTGTGGCAAAAGGGCTATGAACATGACTCGCCCAGCGATGGATACTCTAGGCCACGTCACCCTGCGGATGTTCATGTAAAATGCTTGAGGTTTACGGTCGAGTACCAGGGGGAAAAAAGATATCTATAGACCAGTGTTTCCCAAGCTAGTACTTGGGGACCAACAGATAGTCCCATGTTTTTGCTCAGGAGCTGGGAGGGAAGCAAAAACACGGACTGGTTAACGGAGAGCTCAGAGGGAGCATAAACGTGAGCCGGCTGTGGGCCCCTGCCGACCTGATTGGGAAACACTGCTATAGACAGTTTATAGATATGAAAGACATTGATAATGTACCTGTTTGTCTGAAAATGTACCAGGATTACTTACTGCAAAATTGGAGCCCTTACCGTTTGTTAATATTAGTCATTGTTGACACTCCACATGAATGAAAATTGAAAATGATGTGTTCTTCCTTTGCTTTTAGGTCTAAACAGGTGGGAGGATATAGAGAAGCTGAACTGCTTCCCCATGTTGGTGGAAGTGAGACTGCTAGGAATTCCTTTACTACAGACTTACACCAACACAGAGAGGCGCAGCCTCACTGTCGCACCGTAAGTGGGGGGGGCGGCGGGGGGGGGGGGGGGGGGGGGGGGGGGGGGGCGGGGGGCGGGGGGGGGGGGGGGGGCGGGGGGGGGGGG
>JABFEA020000041.1:17078055-17088801 GCA_019775915.2 Cyphomyrus plagiostoma | reverse complement strand
AAGGTTGGACTCTCTGTCCACACGTACCCCCCACCCCCCACCCCATCCCTCCTCCCTGACTACCTGTCGTCGTCTTCACCCACACACTGGGACCCTGATAAGGCCGTGGATGTCTCTTGGTTCCATGGGAGAGTGGTCTGCGGTCCTGGGAACCCGGTGAGAAGGTGTGATGCAAAGTCTATCTTCCTAACAGGTGAGTAAATCTTGAGGGTTTTCTGTCAGGTGTCCACTTCCGTGCACATGCACGCTGGAACGATGGAAGCTGTTGCAAGACCGAGGCTTTTGTGCAACTGTTGATAGTCCATAAAAATTTCAAGAATTTTCAGATTGGCTGCAATGAGATTTGAATTTTTAAATGAATTGTCATAGTTTTCTTTTTGCTGGATATAAGCATCCAGCAAACTATACTGCTAACCACCATGAATAAATATGAACTGCTACAAACCATAGACATAAGGGGTAAGGTCTGCTTTGCTAATTAGTAGGAATACTCAGATAATCAGCTAATAGATTTAAAATAGTCTGAGCTGAATTCAGTGCCCTTGGATTGGAAGCCAACAGTTCAACGTACTGCAAGTAGGAAAATGACAGTTATTTATGATAAACCTATAAAATCACAATGGAAAAACAAAATATCAATCTATGTACCCTCCATTTATCAACACATTGAATGGCATGTATATTAAAAAAGTAAGATGTATTGACATCCTAACTAAAATACAATATAAAATGCTTCAGACATTTCAACCTTACGCTTCAAATGCTTTAACCTTAAATTTATTATACATATATTATCCTTTACATTTAAGGAGAACAACTTTTCTTAAATTCCTCTTCGTGATAACACATCAACTGATGGACTTTTGACTGTTTCTGTTGACAGTGGGTTGTGTTTATATCTACATATATTGCTTAGACAGTGGAAAAATGAATAATTTCTCACTTTCATAACAGCAGACATTACTCATCAATATGTCACTATATGACATTTTGTGGCTTTAGGTTTACTGAGGTTCTTGGAGTTTGAAAGCTGAGGGATGAGGAACGATAAGCAGTATCTCCACATCATGTGTAGAGATTCCTAATGTGCCGTATTAAGCTTTATAAAGTGCCCTAAAGGATCCTGGAAAATGAAAAGATCAGACATCATTTTGTACCACATGAGTCACACTTGAAAATGGCATGGTAAAGGAGCACACGACTCCCTTTTCGTCATTGTGACCATTCCAGTGAAGCGCACAGTACATTGAGTGTAACTAATGCTTTGTTAGAAGCAGTCTTTTAGGTTCATTATTCTGGGTTTTCCATTATACAATTATGCTCTGATGAATAATCAATTTCTTCAGGAGGAACAGGACTTTGTACATTACTAGTAGTTGAACTTGTGCTTGTATATTAGCAAGTAGCAGCTAATGGTTTGTTCCCCAATGTCTAGCTATGCTAACTAGTACTGTGATGATATGATATGAAATATAAGATTATGGCTTGTGTTGAGCAGATGTCTTATGGTTTACACTCCTGGCACAGAGGAAGTAAATGAGTTACAGCCAAAGCTAGCATCACATCGTATCCAAGCCAAGTGGATTCAAAAGTGTGTACAACAGCTAAACATTCAGGTAACCCTGCTTACAAAGTTAGATGGAATATAACATAGATGGTAAACTTGAAGTAGAATGACCTGTTATACTGAGAAATCATGTATGTCCTACTTCAGAACAGAACCATTTTTAAAAAATATACCGTGCAATGCTCTCTGGGAACTAGCATGTTACAGATAAATGTTGCATCTCCATAAATACCACATTTAAGTCAATATCCAAAAAGACATTTTTGAAGCAATTGTGCAGGAAATACTTCATTATATCATTATTCATTAATTCCCTGAATTATAGGGGGTGAAATACTGACAACCCAAGACAGAGCAGCACATTTATTTACTACAAAGAAAAAGCCTCAATTAATTTTTTCCCCATTGTAGAATTCAGTAAAATAGTACAGAATTAAAGATATAATTCTGGATTCATTTCTTAAAGTAAAGCACTAATGTTGGAAATTGAAATATTTCCTTACGTGAAGCTTTTCATTATCTTAAGTGAAACATACTTTAATTTGAAAGATTAGCTGCAGCTCTTGCAGTAGTGTGAACTGTAACAGACAACAAGATGACCCAAGCTAGTCAAAACAGCACTGACGTTCTGAATGGTTAATTGTCCCTTAGTTGTCTCGACGCGCCACAGTCGATAGTACATCATGCTAAAGTAGCAGCGTGCCCTTGAAGCCCCGCGCCAGTGCTTCCTGAGCGGCAGGAACACAGAAGGTACATAGCACGCCAAAGTACCTGGCATGGCATGTCGCTGCCCACTTGCACAAGAGCCCCAGAGAATGTGATCTTGGGCACATTGTTCCCCGTGAGATAATGGGGCCTTTTCAGAGCTCGGCTAACGACTGCCGTGTCGCGAAGACGGAGAGAGACCCAAGGGAGGCTTGGGAGACTGCTCTTTAAGAGGGGGGGGGTTATATATCAGTGATCCATCCCCTTTCTACCCCCTTTTCTCCTATTTCCCAAATCCATGTGCTTTTTTACTACTTCTTTATCCACAGTGGTCATCGGGAGAAAAGGACATATTGAACTGATCTGTGGAGGTCTTCCACTCTCCACTACCAACATTTCTGGGTGCCCCTGATGACCCACAAACTGCACTTGAATTGGCTGCACAAGTAGAAATTGTCATCAATTATATTTTATGTGTATTTTGTTAGAAATTAAGTATGAATGAAAAGACCGATAGGTCTAGACCAGTGGTTCTTAACCTTGTTGGAGGTACCGAACCCCACCAGTTTCATATGCGCATTCACTGAACCCCTCTTTAGTGAAAAATAAAATATGATTTTTTTCAAATTCAAGACATAGATATGTTTTTTACTGGTGCATAAAATGAGCCGTGCATGAACATCACCTTGTTCAAAGAACAAAACCAACACAATGCTTGAACTTACAACAAATTACATACACTCCCATCATGTTCTGTGATACATGTGAATCCATATTGTACATATTTGTCCGACCACCTTCTTCTTTTGCCCAACATAGTTAGTATGGATTAAAATATTAACAAAAAAATCACACGAAGCACTACCGCGACAGTCACACGTTGACTACTGAGCGCGCTAAATTCCCCGCAGCACTGATTGGCCAAACAGTGTAGCATGATCATCTGCAGCCAGTGATGGCCAAGCGGGGCGTGTCATCACGAATTTACACGATAATTTGGGTGTGTCCGGACCTCCGCGGCGGAGGCTCTGCCGAACCCCTGAGACTGACTCACCGAACTCCTAGGGTTCGATCAAACCCAAGTTAAGAACCACTGGTCTAGACTAAATAATAAACACTACAAAAAGTACTGAATTATGCAACATTTATGCATTTTTACTCCAAGAAAGCATATTCACCTTGGTCAATACCTGAATCTAACCTTACACACTAAGAAAAGTTGGGTGGTGGTGTGATTTTGACATTGTTTGCTGTTTACTCGGCTTGAAATAATGAAGAAAATCACACCTGAATCTGTTATTCTCTTCCCTGCTTCACTAGGATGGTCAAATCAAACATTCAAGTTGTCTTTACTTACATTGTCTGCCTACTGTCTCCAAGAGGTTAGTGGCTCTCTTTAATTTCATTTGTTGAAGTACATTAATTGTTAAATATTAGAATGGCATTTTACTCAAAAGTAGTTCATTAAATCGCAACGTGCACTTACAGAAAGCATTGTACCATTTTAAGAATAGGTTGAAAATCTCAATGTTCTCTTTGAAGGATGAAGCACTTGTAAATAGTTCGACTGGCTGATAGATATTAGAAATACATTCATGACCAGAAGAGTCTAAGTAACAATACTGATTTTAATTTCTCTTTCCATCCTTCAGCTGTTTCTCAGAGTATCCTGTACCCTTTTGGACAGGCTTATGGAGATTTCGAAACTGCTAAGATGGATGACGGAAGCTCCCCAGAAGTGAATCTGTTCTTGCCATTCGTCTTCTTCAGTGTTCCCTATCGCTCAATATTTGTGAGTTTCAGAATGTTCCTTTAAAAACTATTTATAGTTTTTTGCAGAACACATTCAGGCCTACTTACCAACAATTATGATTATGTTCCTGTAGGTGAACAACAATGGGGTCATCTCCTTCAATGTCCAGGTCAACCAGTTCACACCTGAGGCCTTCCCACTCACTGACAGCCGTTCCTTTATTGCGCCCTTTTGGGCCGACGTGCACAACGGCATTCGCGGTGATATCTATTACCGTGAAAGCATCGACCCCGAACTCCTGGAGAGGGCCACCCAAGACATCCGCAAGTATTTCAAGGCCATGACCACCTTCACTGCCACGTGGCTCTTCATCGCCACTTGGCATCAGGTCACATTTTATGGTGGCAGCCAGACCACACCAGTAAGAACAATTACCCCTCTAGCTGTTCGAGCACGTAAGACGTATGTGATGGTTGAACATTTCAAATTCACAGTTACCTCAGGCATGATCCTCTCGTGGTCTTCTCTGTTTTTTCCTCTGTGTCTGGGCAGGTGAACACATTTCAGGCTATACTCATTTCTGATGGTCTTTCCTACTTTACCATGTTTAACTATGGTGAGATTGCCTGGAGTACAGGCACTGCCAGCGGTGGGGACCCTCTCACAGGTTTAGGAGGTACCACAGCACAGGTAATCAGGAAGATATCCCAGGCAATCAAGCCTACATCAAACAACAATCAAAAGCAATATACGTGGCTTAAAACTTAAACGAATCTAAACTCTGGTCAAATTAGTTTATGTCAGCTTCTCTCCTATATTCTCCTCTCCAGGCAGGTTTTAACGGTGGGGACATCAGCCGCTTCTTCAACCTGCCAGGATCGCGTTCAAATGAAGTTGTCAACATTGAGCAGACCACTAATGTCAACCAGCCTGGACGATGGCTCTTCCGAGTTGACGGTGACCTTATAGACCCAGCCAACGGGTGCAGTTATAACGGTAAAATGTTAACGTTGCTCATTTCTCTTGCCTGATTTTTTATTTTTTTTTGGAAGCCCAAGCTATGTGTGTCTATAATTCTCCTTTAAATTCTAGGAAGGTTCTTCCGGCGTGGGGAAGTGTTTTGGTTATCTGACCAATGCTCTCAGAGGTGCCGCTGCTTGGATTTAGACAATGAGGTCATGTGCCAGGAAGCGCCGTGTGGACAGCTTGAAACCTGCGAGCAACAAGAGGGGGCGTACCACTGCCAACCCACCCGCACCAGTACCTGTGTGGTGTTTGGTGACCCCCACTACCACACCTTCGATGGCTTCCTCTATCACTTCCAGGGTACGTGCTCTTACCTGTTGGCGCGGCCCTGCTGGGAGACTCCGGGATTGCCGTCCTTCAGTGTGGAAGCGAAAAACGAGAACCGTGGCGTCGCCGCGGTTTCCTGGCTGCGTGACATAACAGTGGAGATGTATGGTCACCGTGTCACCTTGCTCAGGAATAGCCAAGGCTCAGTGCAGGTGAGCTGACAACTTGACTGCAGGCTTGGTCCTTCCACAGCAGGCAAAAATGCTAAAAATCATCTGCATGTTTTTCAGAGCACAAGTAATTTCATGTAGCATTCATGATATACACCAGGGCTATTCAACTCAGACTCTCAATTCCAAATCCAGGCCTTGTTTTCAGTTCTCCCAGGCAGTTAGTTTAATAATTTCTGATTCTGATTGGTCAGAGGCTTCACACCTGACTCACAGGTGAAGGAAGGCTGGAAAACCAGCAGGACTCGGCCCTGGAGGACCGTGAGTTGAATAGCCCTGATATACACATCAGTCAAGAGCTTTTTGTTTTTCTACATCTGCATGTTACTTAACATTTACGAAAAATACACTCAATGGGCCTCATTCACCAGCCGTTCTTACAAACACATTTGTTCTTAAACCCCACGTACGCACTTTATTTTTTTTTCAAAGATTCTGACATTCACCAATGTTTTTTTAATCTGAATTTGTTCTTAGCTAGGAACAGAATCTATGCACACTCAAGACCATTTGTATGCACATTTGAGAAATGATAGTTTGTTCAAAATAATTGGTTATAGCAGTTTTGTTCATTGTACAGTTCAATGCGAATTATACATAGGTCAGAATCTTCATAAAAAAGTGCGGACGTGGAGTTTAAGAACAAATTCGTTCGTAAGAACGGTTGGTAAATGAGGCCCAATATTCTTTGCTAACAAATTTGCAGTATCTTTACCATTTGAGTACCTTGATTAAAAAGAAAATGTCATATCTTTCATTCATCAATAACCTCCTCTGGCAGTTATAACAACAGAGAAAATTTGAAGCATTCTTTCTACAAAGGACATTAAATACTGTTCTGTTTCATGGGATGAACCAGTTAACTAGTGCATTGAAAGTTGAAGGACAACCTAGAACTTGACTATGCCGCCACCACACTGCCAGTTAATAGGATGTCAAGCATGCACTGTTACATACTCTTGACTTATATTTTCATGTATAGTTGTTCACTCAACCTTCCAGTGCTTAACAAGAATAAAAAAACCTGCAGTTTATGAAAGAAATTGAAAAGTGATAGAAACCTTTGTCTGAGTGTATGTCCGACATTGCTCAAATATATTCCAAGTTTATAAGTAGTCAACGGGAAAAAGTGCAAATCTCCTGCAAAATCAAAAACTCCATGCGCTGCCCCGTGCCCCCTTTCAGGTGGATGGTTTGATGAAGACCCTCCCCGTGCAGCTACAGCTAGGGGCCGTCCGGGTCTATCAGTCTGGAGTGGCGGTGGCTGTGGAAACAGACTTCGGGTTGCTCGTGACCTACGACGGCCAGCACTATGCCTCGATCTCCTTGCCCAGCTCCTACTTCAACAATACTTGCGGCTTGTGCGGCAACTACAACGATGATCCGGCCGACGACCCCGTCTTGCCCGACGGCTCTCTGGCGGAGAGTGTGGTGGAGCTAGGGGGCAGCTGGCAGGTAGAGGACGCCGACTGGCGTTGTACAGACGGCTGCACCCACAACTGCAGCGTCTGTGACCCGGCCATCGAGTCCTTCTACTTTCGTTCTGACTACTGCGGCATCATCAATAAGACGGACGGGCCCTTTCGAGACTGTCGTGCAGTAGTGGACCCCACTGCCTTTGTGTACAGCTGTGTCTATGACATGTGCAGCAACCGGGACAACATCACCACCCTATGTCAGGCCATCCAGGCGTACGCTCTAGCCTGCCAGGCTCTGGGCGTCACCATCCGCACGTGGAGGTCCCGCACCTTCTGTGGTGAGTTTCTCTCCTTGAACCTGTCCCACTATAACAGGCTACCAGCAGTTCTGTTAGGCCCATACACTACCGACTGGCCAACATTGTGGAAACACCTAGCATTTTTGGCATCACGCTTTAATGACTAACACACGAATACTGGCGGTAATCTTTATAAACAATCAAAGAATGCTTGCAAGTGTCATACATTGGTCAACTGAATAAGTTACTGGAGTAACTGGAATAAAGTTTTGCAGCTTCTAAAAATTAGACATGTTTGCACAGTTTTGGCCACTAGTGTAAGTCTAAAAGTGTTCGATGAAAAAAAAAAATATTGATAGAATTTTCCGTAATAAAATGGCAGACGTTGCTTAGGAGTACTTTGTGCCGTAATGTTTTTCTTTTTGAACTTCTCAGTTAAGAAACTAACTTTTTTAATTTCCCCTGACTTTAACCCTGTGTAAGCCCTGCCATGCCCTGAGTTCAGCCACTACCAGGTATGCACCAGCAGCTGCCCCTCCTCCTGCTCCGATCTGACTTCTCAGCTGTACTGCGCCCACCCCTGCACTGAGGGATGCCAGTGTGACGAAGGCTATGTGCTGAGCGGAAGCCGCTGCGTGCGGACGGAGGACTGCGGCTGCGAGCGCGATGGACTCTACTACCTTCGCAATGAATCCTTCTGGGTGGCCGACGGCAACGGGGGCAGCGACTGCTCCCAGTACTGCACCTGCGGCCCGGACGGTGAGATCTCCTGCGTCAACGACTCCTGCACAGAAGGTGAGATCTGCATGGCCGAGCTGGGCCGGCTGGGCTGTTACCCCCGTCGGGAAGGCGTGTGCTCGGTCTCCCAGAACCAGGTGCTGTCCACCTTCGACGGCGCCACCCTCGCGTTCCCCAATGAGAACTCCTACTTCCTGCTAAAGCCTTGTGGAGCTTTGCCCCCCAATGTTTCGGCTGTGGAAGTCAAGATTGGCCGGAAATTGATGAACAAGGGCCCCACGTGGGTGCGACCAATTATGGCCCGAGTAGTGAGCTTGGAAGCACAGCTGGGCGGCTCCGATTTTGATGTTGTCAAGGTTAGTGCCATTATAATTTTAAATTGTATGAGGAGCTGTAAGAATGGGGGTGGTACCGTGGCTGAGGAAGCTGCAAGGTTGCCTCACCCCTTCTGGGCTGAGGGCTTGGATTCTACCTGTTATGAAGATTTCTGAAGAGGATTCTACTTCCTCTTGCAGTCTAAAGACATGCAGTTAGGCCGACTGGTGCCTCTAAAACTGCACAGTATATATGAGATTGTATGCATGTGTGTGCTCTTTGATGAAACTTCCATCCAGGCTGTGCCCTGGCCTAATGCCATATGCTGCCTGTGACAGCCTATAGCTATTACTGGATAAATATTTGGAAGATTAAAAGAATGATCAGAAGTGGTACAAATAGAGGATTGAACGTTAAAATTATTAAGCTAAAATACGGCAATTTCACTAATATGCCAGTATAAAACTTCTCCAAGCTTGCTGTAATGCAACTAGTCTATGTGATCTGTCATCTGCAGGTGAATGGTGAGCCTGTCCCGTTACCCTACGTGCATCCTATGGAAACCCTAGTGATATACCGTGCCCCAGGTAATGCTACTGTGGCGGAGTGGACAGGCATGGTGAAGGTGCGCTACACCCGTCAAGGCTTTCTCAACATCACACTTTCCACACTGTACTACAACGCCACCTGTGGACTGTGCGGCTACTTTAACGGCAACGCCACCGACGACCTCCGGCTGCCCAACAGCCGGCTGGCGGAGAGCGCCGAGCTCTTCACCGAAGGCTGGCGCGCCATCGCCGACGACCTGACGTGCAACGGCGATTGCGAGGACCTGTACCGCATGTGCGTGGACCTGCGTCTCTATCAGAGCCCTTGGCTTTGCGGTACCATCAACGATCCCAATAACAGCACCTTCCTGGCCTGCCACGACGCAGTCAACCCGTCCCCCTTTTTCCGCAACTGCTTATACAACATGTGCGTTCGTGAGGGCAACCGCTCTGCACTCTGCTCCTCCCTGCAAGCCTACGCATCTGCCTGCCAAGATGCCCAGATCAACCTGGGACCATGGAGGAGTGCCACCAACTGCCGTATGTCTCTAACAGTCCGTCAAGAGCACCATAGCACACCAATGCCAAGTGAAGTTAGCTTCTCATGTTATCTCCCAAGGCATCACTAATCAATTTCTGAAACAAGAGCCTTACAAGTGATGAATCTGAAAACTCACTAATAGCCAAAATCATGGAAATGCTTACAATTTTTAGAGATCACAGAACTTTATTCATTACCCCAGCTGCTTTTTAAATCGTTCAATGTATGACATTTGGAACCTTCTTTGATTGTTTATAGATATTACCACCAGTATTCCTGCAGTAATTTTTAAAGCGTAGTGTCAAAAGAGCTAGGTGTTTCCACACTTTTGGCCACTAGTGTACATTGATGTACCATCATTCCTTCTCCTCCTCTTCTTTCTCACTCCCGATTTGTGCTCCCACAGCCCTGCCTTGCCCCGAGAATAGCCACTTTGAGGAGTGTACCAGTGCCTGCCCTCTCACCTGCACTAGTATTGGGTTGGATGGTCCTTGTCCCTTACCTTGCTCTGAGGGCTGCCAGTGTGAAGAGGGCTTTGTGCTGAAGGACGGCCGGTGCATTCACAAGAGCGACTGCGGCTGCCTACACCGTGGTCGACAGCTGGCTACCAATGAGACTTTCTGGACGGACTGGGAGTGCCAAGAGCGCTGCTTCTGCAACGGTGCCGACAACCGGGTCTATTGCCAGATTGCCCCATGCCACTCCGAGGAGTTCTGCCAAGAAGACTCCGCGCTCTACTTCTGCCAACCACGCACCGAGGCCGTGTGCATTGCTGCAGGATACAGTCACTTTCTGCCCTTCACTGGCCTCCCCTTCGAGCTTCAGACCAGCTGCTCTCTCCGTCTTGTGACCACTAGCTGTGGCAGGGATGGGGATGAGTCTAGAGAAGAGGACAACAACAATGGCTTCCCACCATTCCAGCTGTTGGCAAGAAATGAGGATCGAGACACGGGACAAGCAATTTGGGTTCAAGGCTTTGTCCTCGAAGTGTATGACTATGAGATTGAGATCTCAAGGAATTACAAAAATACTGTTGTGGTAAGCTATCAAATCTGTCTAAGAAAGCCTATAATGCTAGGTTTTAGTCTCAAGTTCTCTGTTAGGAGCTATCAGGCTAAGTGCTTCTGGAAGGATCAGTCAGTTAAGACATGTATATCAATCGCCGGCTGTCACTTGATTTAGCACATGAGTATTTAAAAGTTTACTATAACAGATTATTTTATGCATCATACTAGTCAAATGTTTGGACACACCATGCCACCTACAGAAGGAGAGTAACAGTGTTGCATCACATGACTTGGCCAACTGACCGAAACACAACCAGAAAGTAAAAGCATAT
>JABFEA020000041.1:17056721-17073798 GCA_019775915.2 Cyphomyrus plagiostoma | reverse complement strand
GGTTTCCTCCGGGTACTCCGGTTTCCCCCCACAGTCCAAAAACATGCTGAGGCTGATTGGAGTTGCCGTATTGCCCGTAGGTATGCATGTGCGCGTGACTGGTGTGTGATTGTGCCCTGCGATGGGCTGGCCCCCCATCCAGCGTTGTTCCCTGCCTCGTGCCCAGTGCTTCCGGGATAGGCTCCGGAACCCCCGTGACCCAGTAGGATAAGCGGTTTGGAAAATGGATGGAAGTTCCAGATATCAACATTTCAATATATATGACCTCCTCAGTTTTTTAATAGCAGTTGCGTGTGATTTGGCATAGAATCCAACAATTTGGAGCAGTCTTTAATGATCTTGGGGTACCGGTATCATACTTGAATTAATGTTTCTTTTGTGGTACGGTCCATTCCATGGTGCCACTTGCAGATTGACCTCTATAGGGTTTAAATCCAAAGAGTATACAGGCCAGTCAAGCACCTTGATTTTCCTCTTGTTGATGAAATTCCTCACCGGCACAGAGCTAGATCATACTGAACGACATTCCCATCAGGAAATGTAACAATGATGAAATTTCCTACATATCATGAATATCATGATGCAATCCCCAAACATTCAAAACATTACTAAAGAAGGTGTATTGTTGGGTTTCCAAAAAAAAATTACTTGTTTGTTTCAATTAATTTGCACAAGGGTGTACAAACACACCAGAATTGGTTATGATTCGGTGCCAAACATGATGTACAGGACAATATTACAAGACACATTAGAGAAACAGTTCACAGTACCATATAGGCAAAACGAAACAGAATACAAATGGTAAATGTGTACAAAACACAATGCAAAGGTGTCTTAAAACATAGATTAGTATAAGAGTTCGATATGCAAATGACTGCAAAGTACAAGAGAAAAGGTGTGCTGTGAATAACAGAGGCGGAAAGTTCAGGTCCAGAGAGTACAAATCCAGACCAAGGTTTTGTTTCAACTATCCAGTTGACTATAAAGAGTCACAATCACAGAGAACTCAACTGCTTGTTTGAAGCAAAACCTTGGTCTGGATTTGTACTTTCTGGACCCAAACTTTCCACCTCTGGGGAATAATGGGCAAGTTTCACAGATGCAGAACAGGCCAATAACCTGAACTAAATACAAAAATAAGTTGTTCACTGTAGTGTAAATTTACCGATACTGCAAGTAGAAAACGGAGAGAAATGTCCAGACATGAGAATTGTGCCTCAACTGGGAGCACAATGGAGATGTTTAAAAAAACCTTAAACTTATCTCCATTCTTTCTGTGGGTCCCCTTCAGCTGCGATGAGACTCAGTATGTGGCCCTGGCACAGTCGTGTGACAACAGCGCTGTTTCAGAGCTGCAGGGCGAAGATGCCTGCCTGAAGCTCACCCAGATGAAAGGCTTCTTCCAGCCCTGTCACGGTTTACTGGACCCCAGGCCTTTCTACCAGTCCTGTTACCTGGATGGTTGCTATAACCATCGCAAGGCGCAGGTGTGCGGCTCGCTGGCTGCGTACGCTGAAGCTTGCCGCTCCTTCGGCACCCTCAGCACCAAGTGGATCACTCAGGAGAACTGCTGTAAGGGGACAGCGCCACCCGTTGAGTAGCAAAGGCAATATTTGCCAAATGTCTTGAAATTACTTATGCTAGAGTTAAGGGGGGATCAGAGCAAGTGTTTTGCTAACAGTTGCTAGAAGTAGGCAGTATGTACTTAGATGGCTAATTTTGGGCATGGACCTGTATTTAGCAGAATGGATCTATGACCCCTGTGCTGGAGAGATCTGTTCTAACAACACCTGTGAACAAGAAAATGGAGGAGACCTTTGTGGCTGTCCAGAGCTGCCCATGACTGAGACCGGTGAGAACACCTTAGAGCGGGATTAGCAGAATAAACCATCCTGTGTCTATTTCAATAAGAACGATCAGGCCTTTGTCCCTTTTCATCATCCTTTTGACTGACAGCTGATGACGACGTCATTCAAGCAGAGGTTACCTGCAAGCATGCTCAGATGGAGGTATCCATCTCTAAGTGCAAACTGTTCCAACTGGGCTTTGAGCGAGAGGATGTGCGAATCAATGATCAGCAATGTCCGGGAATTGAGGGAGAGGATTTCATTTCCTTCCACATAAACAATACCAAGGGCCATTGTGGTTCCATTGTGCAGGTAGTACATTTTCTGCTGAATATCGGTATTTCATTGAGGAGTTACTGCCCTGAGTTGGACTTTGTGTGTAAGGTTGTTAAGTAATAGGTAATTCTGTTTCTCTTAGTCGAATGGCACTCACATAATGTATAAGAACACCGTGTGGATTGAGAGTGTCAACAACACAGGTAACCTCATCACACGGGATAAGACAATCAATGTGGAATTCTCCTGCGCCTATGAATTGGATATAAAAATATCCCTTGAGACGGTACTCAAGCCCATGCTGAGGTGAGAGACCACCTTGGGAGGTCTTATAAGATGACATAGTTTTTGAGCTGACCTTATGTTCTTAATCTTTACACTCCTCTCCATTCACTCTCTAGTGTGATAAACCTGACCTTACCCACTCAGGAGGGCAACTTCATCACCAAGATGGCCCTGTATAAGAATGCATCTTACCGCAACCCTTACCGTGAGGGTGAAGTAGTCCTCAGCACGCGGGATGTCCTGTTCGTGGGGGTCTTTGTAGAGGGAGCAGATAAGAACCAGCTCATCCTTATTGTCAACATGTGCTGGGCCACACCATCCAGATACAGCAGCGATCGTCTTCGCTACATCATCATTGAGAAAGGGTAGCTATTGAACACTTGTCATGAATATAGTTCTGTAATTTATAATTTGATTCTCTCATGAAGCTGTAAAGCTATTTCAGCTGAATACTCTGTCTTTGCTGTAGTTTATAGACCATAACTTGAATTGTAAACTCAAGTCAGAAATACGTATACTGCAGATGTCCAAACATCAAGGACAACACCATCGGTATGGCAGAGAATGGGGTGTCCTTGACGTGCCGCTTCCATGTAACCGTCTTCAAATTCATTGGGGATTATGATGAGGTGCACCTGCATTGTGACGTCTCGCTCTGCGACTCTGAAACAAATGCCTGCAAAGTGGTAAGGCCAATAAGATGGTCCTGCTCTCCATTTGAATAGTGCCATTGACCAATAGTCATTCTTGCTCAAATGCCATGGAAATTTAATAGATCAGGACTATTCAAATCATGGACCTCGAGGGCCGAACCCTGCTGATTTTCCTGCCTTCCTTTACCTGAGAGCCAAGTGTGAAGCCTCTGTGGCCAATCAGAATCAGTAATTATTAAACTAAATACCTGAGAGAACTGAAAACTAGGCCTGGATTTGGAACTGGGGGCCAGATTTAAAGAGCCCTGTAATAGATCATTGCAATTAATTCTGTGTAAAGGGCCTGAATTTCTGTCAACAGTTAGTCGACCAAGTTCATGATCCCTTGCTCTGCATGCCATACACTTTAATCACAGATGGGTGGAAAAGATTGTTTGAATTGCATGGGACTTTTTTTAAGTACAGCTCAATAAAATATATTTCTAGAACTATGAAAAATGTATGTTGTGCAGGACTGTGAAATTTTAAGGCTGTGTGTGAAGGCCTCAATGTGCCAGTTACTTTCTTCCCCATAGAACTGTCCGCACAAAAGGAGGATGAGCTCAGAATATAGTGAACAAAAAGAGCACATTCTAACCGTGGGCCCCATTCGAAGGAAAGGTCTGTAAGCCTGATACTGATACTCTCCTTGGTTTTTCATTGGCCTTTTGTTTTAAAAAATGTTCTTGCAGAATTTAGCTCCATCTAAAATAATATAGATCTGCAAAATGTTACAAGTATCCAGTAAATTTAGTTTTTAAATTATAGGTCCTGCAGATTTTGGGTTTTCTTGTGCTGAAAATTACTTCAACATTCTATAATGGATTTTAATGCACTGTGTAATAATATACAATAGAGACTAAAACTGTGGAAACTCCTTCAATTTTTAAAGTTACTTATTTAATCATCCAAATGACATTTGCAAAATTTCTTTGATTGTTTTTAAAAATTACTGCCAGTATTCATGTAGTAATTTTTAATGCCAACATCGCTAGGTGTTTCCTCAATTTTGGCCACCAGTGTACAATACTAAACAAAATTTGATTTGTTGCTTCTGGACACACTGTGGTGGTGGTCGTTCACGGCTCCTCCCCCACATAGAGTCTGATTGGTGTGAGGAAAACAATGGTGGGTGTGGCCAGATCTGCACCAGCCAGGTGACTGGAGCCGTGTGCAGCTGTGTGACCGGGACGCTGCAGCGTGATGGGAAGACCTGTTTAGGTGAGCTTGTCCCACCACCCAATTGGAGCAAAAACATTGCTTGCCATTTGAAATCTTTGCCCCCCCTCCCCCTGCTACACAATACCCCAGATTATGGAAATGATGCAGATAATTGCAGGGCCAGTTACAGCCTTCAGATCGACAGCTCTGATAAGACGTAAAAATTGTTATTGCCATATCTTGCATAATTGCCAGCTGTCCTTGTGAACATCTAGAGTGCACACTCTCTGGAGTGCTCATCGGTGAAAAACAAATGGATTATACAGCCTTTCTTCACCTTTTGGCAATTGTCAGTCATTGTCATAAAAGGCATGCATTTTGTATGCCACTTTTCTTACCGTTGACTATTTCCTGACAACTGCAGAAGTATAGTTCAAAAGGGTCTGCTAAGAACATTAATATCATTTTTTTGTATCTCATACAATTATGGGTTATGAAAACATTTTTAATTGCTTCTTGTACAATACATTGCTTGCACAATCCTATCTGCCTGCTATATTGACTGTAGCTGAAGTTTTTTCTTTTTCTTTCCTTCTCAAAGTCGCCAGTTCCAGTGATGAGCCCCGACCATTAGTCCTGTTTCTGGTCTTCAGTGCTGCTGCGGCCAGCATCCTGGTGTCCATACGTATCTCCTTCTCCTGATCTGAGTGAAATAACAAGAAAGAGAGAGAGTGTGTGCATGGGAAAGGAGGAGAGCTTCAGGAAGGTTCTCATACCAGAAAAACCAACAGCAGAATCTACTGGGGTCACAACATCACAGCTATGGGTCGTGACATACACTGGCCGTCACCTCTGGACAGAAAATCAGTGGAGACCTTGGGCCACAGTTTCACTGTAATAATGGGAATGATAAAAAGCAAAACAGCAAATACTCAGAAAGATTAGCAATGAGAAACAACAGAGTATTATGGTAATAACACATTTTAGTGAACTAAACCTATATAGAAGTGTAAAGTATTTTGAGCCTGGGCTAGGCATAGTCGTCTTGTGTCGTCTGTCCTCACAGCACAGCTCAGTTGCCACAGTTGTCTATGCTTCATAGCACATATGTCCATGCTCAGAACTAGTCAAAGCAAACAAATTCCCTCAGACGGTTTTGACTTCTGCAGCTGGGTTATTAGCAGTATACAGTGTTTATGGATTATTTTTTACATTTTTAAAGTAGCTCTGAACTGATTTACCCTGGGTTTCTGTATGAATCCTACAAATCTCCAACTGAAATGTTAAACAGTCCACGTACAAATATTTAATTTTGTATAAGATTTTGTATAACCTCCACATGGAACCAAATACCGCCAAATGCGGACACAACTAGTATAAAGGGGACTGATACAGATAAAGAGATCATGAAAAAATAATCAAATGTAGCAAGGCAGTTTAGGATTTGAAGATCATTATTGAGAAGCGGAGCATTAATTGTGAAACTAAACTCATCTTCAATATGTAATGTTTGTATGGTATAAAGGGAATATTTTTAATTGAAAGGGGTCAGTCAAATACAGGCGTGAAACAAATTTCATTTTATTTTCATAGTATATATGAGTTTTACAGTTCTTACAGAGAAGAGGAATTAAAGTCCCTGTTCTCAATGTACAAATGTATAGTTGGTTTTCTGATTTGCTTAAAACCAGCAATTATGGGAAATTCCAGAAAAATAAGGTTAAAATGATATTGTTATTGTACAACGATGTAAAAAACAAGGCAACAACATTAGTAAACTTAACATGAACGAATGGCATAATATTGTCACTGTATTGTTTTAAATGTGGAAAAACCACATCACATGTTATAAAAGCATTATACAAGTGTGTCCATAATAAAAATGAGTGATATTTACACCCTATGTGGCTTTAAAGAAATTATTTATTTCCATTTAATTTAAATGGTTTTTACCGGTCCTGTATGTTAACTCGCTGGCGTGCCATGCATACATATACACGTACACACTCAGTATTTTCTGGTGAAAATGTTAGAAAGGATTGAAGGGGTTGCTGGTTAGACAAGATATAGTGCCTCCCGTAGTGGGTCACCTGGATTATTCACCTAACTACCTACTTACTTACCGGCGTTTCAGCACTGCGGCAGCAGCAGCGACGCAAGCGCTTTACAGTTAATCTATCATCGAAGTGTTTACTCCAGTCGCCATGGAAATCGCTTAGAAGGTGGTTCGGTAGCGACGTGAGTTGAGGGGGGTGCAAAATTCACCAATCAGCGCTGCAGGTTCCTAGCCGTTACGTCAGAGTTAAAGAGAGCGAAGACCGTTATTTTGTAATAAACTGGATATCAACTCGCGCCTTAAGAGCTTTAATACTAGAGAAAAACTGTGACATTTCCCAACGGTTGGGTCTGTGCCAATCTCTTGTGGAATTACGTTTTGAGAAAAGAAGAAGGTGTAGTTTTACTTTTTACGACATAGAGCGATGCGTCTTTATTTTGACAGTAGTCTTACTATGAGCTCGGACCTTGAGGGTGAGAGCTCTGTCACCGCGGCCACCGGCTGCTCGCTCCTCCTAGCGCTGCATGTTTCCCCACTTTCTTCTTTCTTTGCTTGTGTGTCTAGTAGTACTGTCTGTTCTTTTTGGGACGTAGCCAGAATTCGGCCGCGTGTGTATGTGAGTGATGGAGTGGAATATTTTAACAGTACCGGGTGTACAGCTAACTGGCTAGCCGGGTAGCTAACGCGGTGCGTATAGCAGCAGCTGAATGTGGCGTCACCGGCTCCAGCCGGCCAGCCTCAGTGGCTCGTTTTTTTGGCAGACATATATCATACTAATAAACGACCAGCCAAACGGCAACGTGATATTTCCAGGCGTAATGGGTCTTGGGGAAAAAAACGTAAATTCTTGTCAACGTGTGAGTCAATCCGTTGCTGGCTTGTCAAGTCTTGGGGGTGAATATGTTCCTTCTGCTACCTCGGAGCTGACATCATCGCGATGAGTAACACTCCAGAAGCACTAGCTGGCCAGCTAGCCGCATTTCTTTCTCTATTTATTTATTTCCCCGCAATTGCGTTGGCGTATCTGTCCTCAGAAGATACAACCAAACCCTCTATCTGGCAAATGCGAAACTTTGGCGTTGTTTTGGTGGAAAGAAAAGTCATCTGAGTACTCCTAAAAAGTTGTGATTGTTCTAATTTATATAACTAGAATGTTTTAAATTTCCATATTTTACTCTTGTCACCCATAAAAACATTGTATTTAAGATAATGTTTAGCTTTGAGAGCTTAGCTTCGTATGTAAAATTTACGTGGGTTTGTGTTGTTGCTCCTATTTCCCGGACTAAGCTCGAAACATTAAAATGTCCTGAAGGTGAAGGATGAAAGGATTGGTTCGTTTTTCTCATGGACGTGTCGCCTGTACCATTGTAATTCATAGAGGAAATCGGCAAAATGCTGTGCAGTCAAGGAAATGTTTTTTTACATAAATCAACGAGTACGGACTGACGAGAGCAAAGTAGCTTGCGAATGAATAGCGCTCGCCCTCACGGTCATGGGCCCTTGGATCATGAACAATGTAGTGATCTGCTTTAAGTGTTTTTTTTGTCTCTGCTTTAAGAGCGATTTGTAATTCCAGTGAGAACTTAGTGTCCTGCGCAGGTCGCGGGCCCCCGGTATATTTTCACCAGTTCTGTAACCTGATCTCCGGTTTTCTGGATTGTTCTTCTTATACAGTCCCTCAACTATTCCTCAGTTGTCTCTGCCAGGACAGCACCTGGCGCTCAGAGAGAGCTCTGCTGCTCTCACTGCACTTAGCTTATAGGCATATTCAAGCTAGATACCCAGGATGGCATTCCACGTTTTAATGAAGTGGTGCTGAAGTTTAGCGGTCAGTAGGTCAGGCTGAAAAGTGCACAGTGCTGTCAGGTGTGCTCAGTCTAATTTGCAACGAGCAACAATAACAATGGGGAAAAGAACTGACTGGGTGGGTGTAGGTACAAGTCCCTGGTTGTCCTGATATTGGTGGTCCTTGTCACTTTTCCACAGGTCTGCACGGCAAGATGCCACTGTGCTGAGGGAGGATGAGTCGCCACACTGCTGCTTGCTGGCACTGAGAACAGCCTCTGCGAACACTGCAGGTAGGCGCCCCGATCATGCAGTGGGCACTGCGGACATGTGGCCTGTATATCTCCCCTTAGTCAGCCACCATTTTCACAGAGTAACTTAGCTATCCTGTCATACAGAGTGAGGGTAGCTGCTAATACCACAGACAGGGATCTGATCAAACAACTGAGGAGGCCTTTGTGTTGAACAGTAATCCAACTGCACATTTATACAAACACATCAGTCATTTTTCTCACATTACAAGCAGGTCATCTACTCCAGTTGGTGGTGCAGGGCAAAGGTGGTCCTGTCATACATCACAACCACACTGTCTGTATATGCAATGCAACTTCACAATTTTTGTTCATATTGTTTTAGTGATAGTTTTCCTTGTTCATTATACTCTTTTGAGTGATCGCATGTTGTAGTTCAGTTTTGCGTAAGCTGATCTGTGTTTTATGGGCCAAGATGTCTCCCTAGATGGGCAGCAGCCAGGTAAGCTGGTTTTGCTGGTGGTTTCACTCAGCCAGCTTTGGAGACTCAAATGAGACTTGACCTCATCCACACTTATTCAGCCAAATGGATAGGGATAAAAAGGATTTTTTGCAAGGTATGTATGCGAAAATAGAATAGGGTATTTAATGCGAAAACCTTAAATGTGAAAAACAGTGGGGCAAATGGGGTATCTGTAGGGTAATTAAAGCTTTCACTCACTGCAGTGGTAAATTTTTAGTGCCCACATAAATGGCTCAGTAAGGGTGAATCGTGCCTTCCTCTTTGTCCTTTCTGGAATAAGCTCTGCATTACTGTAAGCTTAAATGGGTAAGCGGTTATTTGTATGGATGGATGGATGTTATAAAGGATAACATAAATGGATGGATGTTATAAAGGACACTCTAACTGGACATTTTAGAAATCCCCTACTCAATCGTATTGTGGCCAGGCATCTTGTGAACCTCTTTCCATCTAGGGGGAGGTTCTCAAAAACCACAGCCTACATTATCTTCAGGCCACGAGAGCTGACGAAAGCAAGAGCAGGTTTATGCATATTTTCAGCTTATGGCAGCATACCTTGGATTTGCAGGAGATGGTAGGATAAGACGTTCATGAAGTACAGAACAATGCCCCGCAGACTCCTTTCTCTGTCTCTACACTTCCCCCTTTTCCCTGTCTTAGAGTGGCTGACCTGTCTCATTCCCTCACACCCAGGTAAGTATAGTGATATCCAGGCTTTTACATCACTCACATTCAAGTAAATAGATTGACTGATTACCACACCTTCAGTTTTCTATAAATAGTACCATCCTGGTTTGTGAGTCAGAACAGTTGACATTTAACTGTACATTTATTAAATTTATTAATGTAATATGCTTGTTGGATTTGTTAGTCTCAGCAAGGAAAGGACCCTTTTGCTTTTGTTCTTTTTGTTCACGGGTCTGTGTGGCGAGTCAGCTTAGTTTCACCTTTACTGCAGTTCTCCTCTCTGTGGAACATGGGAAATTCTCAGGGTCAAAGCCTAGAAGCTATTGGAGTGTTGGTGGAACTGCTTATGTGGCCATTAGCCATGGGTTCAGGTTTTTATTGTGGTTGTATTTAGGGATGGCCCAATCCACTTTTTGGTACCCCGGTCCTATCCATTCAATATTTATATCTACTGATTCCGACTCCCAATTCGACCTTTTAATAAATATTTAAACATACATGCACATACAGTAGACGTCAGTGCATTCTTGCTCTGAGTCTCGCTATTTCACAGTGTTCTTTGTCAGTGACAGGGTGAGTGAAATGGCAGTGGCACACAGTGTGTTTGTATCAGTGGGACGGAGCTTGTTAGCATGTAGTCATGGGAACCGCAGCGAGCGGAACCTCCAGGGAAAGCGAAAGGGAAAAGAAAACGGCACGGTGGGTGTAAATGTGTGAGTGTTCTGCCATTTGACTTGAGCTGAATCAAACAATTAAGGTCTGAGGTCGAATGGAAACCAGCAAACCATGAGTCTTGCAGGTCTGGAGTTGCCTCTTCCTATTGAGATGTAAACTAGAAACCATTGATTAACGTTGGGTCTTTTTTTGGTCTGAGTGTTTTGGAGGTATCGCTTGTATGTGCCCTTTGTGTTTGAGTTTAGATTAAATCTGACCTGTAGCTTGACATTGGACAGAATGAGGTTTTACCCAGTCATTCGATGTTTAGTTAGTGTCATTGCGCTTAGCTTATGTTTCAGCTTGGCTGGTGTTTGTGTGCATGTTGTCTGCTACTTGCTTGCCTTTATTAAAATGTAGGAGGGAGAGTATTCCTGGAAAAGCCTACTCCAGTGACTTCAAAACACTCCACAGGCCTCTACCAGAAAGTCACGTGGTCTGCTCATCTCTCAGCCCTGGAACAGACCTCATGGGGTGCTTGCTAAACCGTGCTTCTCTGATGTCCAATTCCATCCTCCGTCACCCTTATCCCCAAAATGTTGTGACATTCACCCATAAATGTAAAAGTAAATCCACCACATGTGGCAATCCGTCTCATGGCCAAACCGTCACCACCCCCCCTTCTTGCTGGATGCGCACTAAGCAGTTCACCTTAGCTGGACGGCCTTCAGTTAGCTGCCTCCTCTCTGCCAGCTGAATTATTGATGCCCCCACAGTCCATGATGAGGGCTGGATTAAAGAAACTGGAGACCCCTCCCCCACCAGTACCCTGCCACAACCAAGATCCTGGAGTGTATCGACAGCACCGGATACTTTTACTTATTCACATGCCGCAGTGGCTTGTGAACAAGGGCCTGTCTGTCTCCACAGGAACAAGCTGTGGCCCAGAAATGGGGAGGTTTTAATGGAGTCATTCCCAGTGCCCGGAAAACAGCTTATCTGCTGCTGTACCCCTCAGCAAGCCTGCCAGCTCTCACTTAGGAACCGCTCGCAGGGGTCCTTGTAGTCTTTGTACTGCTAGCTTTGGTTATCTCATCTCCAGTTCTGTTCTCAGCTTGTTTGAGACAAGGAGGAAAATTATGGTCATGATTGTTTTAGAGTAACTCTCCGTATTTGAGTTTGAACAGGTAACAGGTAACCAACATCGAGGAGAGCTCCATACATTACTGTGCTCCAGTGTTGCATCTGATACTTTGAAGACTAGTTTACTTGTGAAATTGTAAGTGCTGTGTGAAAAACTAACAAATATTTCAAGTATCAACTCAGCGGGAAAAAGAATGATATAAAAATAAACAAAATGGCCCTGCTGATCTCAGCGTACAGGGACATGATGAATTTTCTAGTAGTTACCGTGATTCGATGGTTGCATCCCCTTCTGGTTCTCACGTTTGTAAGGCACCTTGCTGCGGAGGTTCCACCTTTGTCACTCTGGGATGAGTTGCATGCAACAGTGCATGTTGTACATAAAAAGCAGGCAGCTTGTGCGGATCGATTTGAGGATGTTTTTGTTGAGAAAAGCCAGAAAAAATATACTCAGAGGGAAAACAGCTGCTCCCTGGCGAAGGAGAGGACATTTACTGATGTAATGAGGAGCCTTTTCAGCGACACTAACATAGTATTATCTCTTATTATTATTATTTACAATATTACAATTAATTTTCTCTCAGCCACCTCAGTTTTACGTTGGCTTTGGCAATGTCATTAAATTTTAAATTGCCCAGGGCGTTAAATTGTCCAGTGGCCTGTACTACGAAACCGGGTTACTGGCTTATCGGGGTAACTTGTTGGATTTAAGATACCACAGTTTAAATGGACTTCATATTCGTTCATTTACATTTTGCCCAGACTACCTTAAATCTGACAAGTTACCTCTAAGTCAGTAACCCCGCTTCGTAGTATAGGCCACAGAGTTGTGTGCTCTGGTTGGAGTTTACATGTTCTTCCTGTGTTTCCCGAGTTTTCACCAGACACTCCAGTTTGCTCCTGCAACCCAAAGACATTAGTTGAACTGGTCCTTATAAATCACACATAGTGCATGTCTGCCCTGCAACACACTGGTGACTCTTCTATGGTGTTCTCTGGCCTCTTGTGCACTGTGCTGCCTAGAATTTGCATCAGGCCACCCTATGACCCAATTTAGGATGATTGGATGAAAGATAAATGGGCATATTACTATTAATTAACAATCAAAGTAGTTATAGGACCGGGGGTGTTCATAACGATGACTTCCCTCGTCTCCTCTCTTGCAGTCAATGTGGTCCCCCGCATCCCTGCGGCTGCCACTCCAGCATGTCTCGCATCACGTCCACGGCCAAGCGCTACGGCAACTCCTCCTACACCGGCCACTACACCTCGTACGGCTCCCCACTGAGCTCGTACGCCGAGCACGAGCGGCTGGCCTACAAGAGTGCTCCGTCCAGCTACACGTCCCCCAGCTACCTGAACGCGGGCCGCGGTCGCCACTGCAGCGCATCCCCGGAGCAGGATCGTGGCCGGCCGCTGCCTCGCGGCGAACTGCTGAATGGACGTCGCAGCGAAAGCCTGAGCAGGGCGCCAATGAGGGACTATGGCCTTGGAGGCCTGAACGGGGGCGGGGGGTGCCCAGCCTACAGCCATTCTCCAGCCAGGCCAGGCTATCTTTCCGCATCCCCAGGGGCTTCCCCCCGGCTATCCCTGAGTCGGCGCAGGTCCGTGAGCCAGACAGACCTGACGCGAGACCTGGCATCCCTCGGTCTAGCCGACCCCCCCGGCTCCCCAGGAACCAGCCGACAGGACTATGACGAGCCCCGGTCATCTGGCCGCAGCCGGGCAGGACAGACAATGGACGCCTTTCGCACTAGCCGTTCTGGCCTTGCCATCGCGCGCAGCTCCACACAGGAAGCCATTGGCAGTACCAGCCGCTCGTGGGAGAGAGCCAGCACGGGTCGCCTTGTATCCCCTGGCCCAGACAGTACGGTAAGATGTCCCCCCTTTTCACAGCCAGTTTGGGCCCTACTTTGAGGAAGGTGAAATTCTGCCCAGATGCATCATTCATAGTTGTCATAGTTTATCTTGAACTGGGTCATGTCGGAAGTGTGCTGATATGGTCTCGAAAGTGTCCGCTAAGACTCCGGAATAAAGTTCAGTCTATTTGACATTCATAAATTCAGGTGTGTCATGAGATTGTACCTACTACTTAGTTTAAATCATTATGTGAGAATGGGGATGCGATTTCCGGCAAGTTATGCGAATTCTGTGCTCTACTGTGTAAGCTTACAGTAGGCTTGCTGTACCCTTTTGTCAGTTGGTTCAGAATTGGGATTATAGCCAGTACTAGCCAGTACTTATATGCCAAAACTGAATCTGAATGTCACACATCATGCTTCCCCCACTTCCTTTTGCTGGCTAATTGCAGTGTTGTGAAACTGCAGTTTGGAGAGAATGGACAGTAAATGACAATATTGACCAAAATAATTGTCATTATGATTTCTGCCATAATCAAGAAGCCCTAGGGTGGAATATTCTTGTTTCGCTGTGAAGGTTATTTTAACTGAGAAGGTTCTTTCAGAAAGCACTTAAGAATTGTTCTGTGTTTAATTAAAACAGCTTCTTCTCTTTGTTCCTGGTAAGGCCAGAGGAATGGTCTGTTAGTTATGACAGAAAAGGCTACAGCAATTTGACCTTCAGTGTTTAAAGAAGGCATTTGTAATATAACTGTAATGTGTTCTAGTAGGTGCATAAAGGGGTTGCAGACATTTAGGGCTGACTCAGAACTTTTGGATTTTTGCAGTCATGAGAAAATCCATCCAACCATCCATCTTTTAACCAGTTATCCTAGTGAGGGTTAGTAGGAAAGGGGAAAGAAGTCTGTCTTAGGCAACACATGGCGTAAGGCTGGTGGGTGGGATGGTATTTCATTGCAGGGCATAAACACACTCACTCACACATACAGTCATACATCATGGCCAATACAGATCTCAGTCAGTCTCGATTTGTGTCTTTTGACTGTGGGAGAAAACCGGAGTACCTAGAGGAAACCCATGTAACATGGGCAAAACATGCATAGTTCACACACACAGAGTGGAGGCAAGGACATAAGAACACTACTATCATGTACTGTAATGTAGATTTTCAACCCTTAGGTGGTGACATAGCTTCATTTAAACAACAAAGGACAGTAAATTCAGAGAAGAAGAAACATTATTGCTATACAACCAGGGCCAGTGGAAATTGTATTTGGTACAATTCTGTGATATTTTGGTTTAGTGGGTGCACAGACTTATGATGGTTGAGGTGTCTGAGAAAATGTAATGATTTATATTCCATTAATATTGTTTTTTTGGAAAAAAACAACACATGTACTCCAAGTGCATCATATATGCCTGCAACTAAAGAAATATGTGGTCCAATGAAGTATATCCAGAGTTGATTTCAGGTCCAGAGAGTACAATTCCAGACCAAGATTTTGTTTCAACCAAACAGTCCTCTGTGACTGTGACTCTTTATATTCAACTGGTTTAATCTCTGAGTATATCTCAGTTACTTTCTAAGTATCATATGGTGATAAAAAGATCTATAGCAGTACTGCCAAACTGCCACAGGGGGGGGACAGAAGCACAAGTTCAAAACAGAAAAACTTTCCAAAAAACTCAATTAAATGAAATAAGGTCCCTTTAAGATGGTGCTGACATACATAACAAACAAAATATAAAAAACTGTGCATGAATATTCACACAGAACTGGGGAATTTACAGATATGAAGGACATCACCAGCAAAGAACACCACCCTCAGGATGGAAACGATACATATTAAAATAGTTTCAACCAATATTCCACATTTTCATTAATAGTTTTAGTCATCTAATGAATATGTTGTTTGTAGTTGCCTTGGATACCTTAAACCTTCATCCATTGGTTGGGAGTCCCTGGGAGCTTGCATACCTGTTCTAGGGAAGACAATGCCATCATTGCATGGCACAGTCAGGCTTGAGGGCTTGGGCGTTGTCCACATAATGCTTTCCGTTGATGCAAGCGAAGTGTAATGATGTGGAAGTGAGAGCTATCTCTGTCACAACCCTATTTCAAGGGCTGGGGCAACTATGTGACAGGCCAGAAATAAACAGACATTATATATTGAACCTGTTTGATTGGGCGTGAGAAAGAATTCCTTCCGTCCCCTTGGTAACGTATTCTGTCAGCAGAGCTAATGTTGCCTATCTGTTTAAATAACATATACGGTTTTTAGGGCCGGGTTGCCAAGGTAAATTTTAAGGTCCAAAACTCATTACTACAACAATATTTATGGTGTGTGGTTAGCAAGGTTTGGAGGTGGTAAACCCTAGCCACCAAGGGGCTTGAGACCTGGAAGTTTTGGAGAATGCACCTTAATTAGAGCCTGACTCATGGAATTTCCTGAAGCATTTAAAGTTAAGCAAGTACTTAGCTTAAAGGTACGTTGGCCACTTTGCTCTCGCAGCTGCCCTGCAAATATCTTGTTGCGAGTCTAGTTACAGAAATTGTGTCATTATCACTGCATAAGGTGCATCTTCAGCCAGTCAAGAGAGTTTGCTGCCCAGTCCTTCAGTGTTGAGCACAGCAGGATTTATGTCAGGGAAGATTTTGAGGCATCTTCTGTCATTTAGTTTTCAGTGAAGCATTACTTTTAGCTGAATGCCGTCTGAGCCCTACAGAGCTTGAATGTTGAGGTCATCTCTGTGTTAGCTCCGTGGAAACCATCCTCCTGGGGTTACTGCAGAGGATTATGAAATGTAGGTGCCAATCAAAACTCAATGAGTGATATGGCGGTGGGTGGGGCCTTGAAAAACTTGTGGGCACTAGGGGGTGGGGCTTAGTTATATGACACGCAGTGGCATTCGTATTTGCATTTTTACCTAGAAATGAACTGTTTATTGCTAAAGAATGTCAAAAATGTGCCCTGCCACATGTGCAGCTGTACTGTATCCTCTGCGTACTGAGGCCAGCACCAATTCACTTTGCTAGCTGTCTGCTAACTCAGTGCTTATGCCTCATGATTGCAGCCCCTACATTACATGTAATTCTTGTCATTCATTTGAACACTGTGCTCTATCCATAACATCGTGGCTCATTGGTGCTGGTTGTCTGATCTGTAGCCACCATCCGTGGGTTACCATGGGCACTGTCACAGTTCAGAATCTAACTTCAGGTTGCAGTTAGGCGCAGGTGCAGCCAGTGTTGTGCACCTTTAGTTTTTGAGACAAGTCAACAGGGAGGCCAGTAATGAAGGCGGGGTTCCATTAAATTTGTGCCTTACACTGCTTACACTGTGTGGAAAATCTGAATCAATAATTAATAAATAAAACGTTAAATACAGTCTGAGGCATAATTCTTCTCATAATGAGTAATCTTAAACTTGACACAAAATTAGGTGGGGCTCTTTTTTAACTAGACAACTGAATTACTAAAAAAACTTTTTACTACAACATTATTGTTATGAGACAGCTTTGTTTTGCACATATTTATATCCATTGTCCATTTGACATGTGCGAACATATACAAACACACTTATGTAATCCATCGACTCAGTGTGGCCCCAGCTGTTCTGCCCCTTTCCCTACAGCAGAACATCACCCCTGGCTTTAGACTGCAGCAAGACTCAGCAGTGACCTTGTTCCAGGCCATCATGCACCAGAGCTATGCAGTGCCTCTCAGAGCTATGCTTGTGCCTGTCTGAGCAATGCATTGTCTCAGAGCTATGCTGTGCCAGTCAGAGCTATGCTAGTGCCTGTCAGAGCTATGCTAGTGCCTGTCAGAGCTATGCTAGTGCCTGTCAGAGCTATGCT
>JABFEA020000041.1:17034171-17051636 GCA_019775915.2 Cyphomyrus plagiostoma | reverse complement strand
TAATCACACGAGGTAACAAGGAGGGCGTGTCAGACGAAAGGCTGGAACAGGACGGACGACGCGGTACGTAACACTATCATTGTCTAAATGTATTTTTACTGTCTAAATATATGTATTCAGCTTGTATTAACATGCATGATGCTTTCACAGCGAATGCGAGGCTGAGACTGAAGACTGAGACCTTTGTTTCCGTTAAGAGACATGCTGCGTGACTCATTTCCCCAGGCATACAAGTTATCATAGGTCATCGTTCATGCTTTGACTTCTGAGATTCAGATCGAGTACTAGGTAATTTTTACCGAACTGGTTGGTTCGACTTTTAAGAAATTTGAGTTCTAATGAGTTTGAGAACTGAGGTACCACTGTATTTATAAATCATGTCTTATAATATCTAAGCGAAAAAAACTATAAAATATATGAAAGAAAAATGAAAACAGGAATAAGTGGTTTGTATAAGATCATCCTACTCTAGGTTAGTCCTTAGTGGAAGCACTTTTTGCTTGACATACGACCTTGAGCCTGCCTGGATACATCTCCAACTTTGCATATATACAGGGAATATTTGGCCATTTTTCTGCAGAATTGTTACAGCTCATTAAAACTGTTTGGTAAGTAACTTCAAGTGAATCCAAAGATTTTTGATCGGATTTAGGACGGGACTATGACAGTCAAGTGTAGTGTCTCTAGGAGGTACCATTGTCGTGTTTAAGGGTGCACTGCCTTCCTTTCAACTTCCTGGCTGAGGGTCACAGGTTTTCTTCAAGATGTCATTATTTGGCATGATTCATATTCACTTCTATCCTGAGCCAGTCCTTGCTGAAGAGAAATACCCCCACTGTAGCATGCTGCCACCACCATACCTTATCGTAGGAATGGTGTTTTTTGGGTTGTAAGATGCAGGGATGCCGCATGAAAGCATAGCATATTGGGTCCCCAATTATGTTACAAAATTTTTAGGGCCACCTGTCATTCAGCAGTCTTTGGAAGATATACTGTTTTGCACTATACCTAAAAATGTTGATTTTGTTTTTTTCCACTTGGCTGAACAGTCTGTACGGTGTGCTTTAGGAAAATCTAAATGAAACTTGCTAAGTCCTGTTATGAAGTGTGACTTTTTTCTTGTCACCCTTCCATACAGGACAGATTTGTAGAGCACACAGTGACCTATCCTTGTAGGTTTGAAGTTGCTATTGGTTTGTGATCAACTTTCATCTTGCTTGATCATCAGATTTGGACCTGATTTAGAAAAGGTCTGGGTGGTACAGTACCTTTCCGACTTGCTGATGATTCTCTTTACAGTGCGACAAGATCATTGAAGCTTTTGAGATCTTCTTACACTTTTCTCCTATGTCTTTCTATTCCAAAGCTCTTTTGAATCTACTTTTACACCCATAATTATATTTTTGCTTTAAATTATACTACTAAGCAGTGGTACCCTCAAAAAACATCTGATTTTATACAGACCTTATCAAAGTATTTATAGTTAGTCACAAATAGGCACCATTTATATCGGTTATATCTGAATTTGGAAAATATGTGTTTTCCAACCAAGACATTTTACAGTTGTATTTTTAACTGAATGTGGTGAGTTCCTGTGTAAATTTAAAATGAGATATGCCTTATTTTTTCCACTTGCAGGGTGTAATTTAATAATGTATAAATTCGGAAAGAGGGTTGTTACTTTCTATACCCATTTTACATTACTGTTCCAGGCTCTGGTCCTGGTTCAGATCTTCAACTTACAAAAGTGACCTAGAAATTATTTTGAAAAAGGCTCAGTACATAACTTAAGAGTTTTATCTTATTATGTAAGTGACCTTGATATGCACCCTATAGCACACTTATCTAAAGCTGACTTGCAGGATCTTAGCTTTGGCACGATTTCCATTTTCAATTAGAAAGGTCAAATTTATGAGTTGGTACTTGGGAAAAAAAAATAGGTCATTCTGTCAAAAATGATAAACATGTCTTTAACAATTTAAATGTTCAAGTTCGGTTTGATTAACATAATCTGCATTTGCTATCAGCCTTGTGAGATGTCAGTTTCTCTGCTCACATGTCTAAACATATTAAATAGGGTTAAATAGGGTGGGGGGAAAATCCACTTACTATCATTCCACTATTTCCCAAACCCTCAGCCAAAAGGACAAGGTCAGACAGGTGTTCCCTGCCCCTCCCTTCTGAACTTATCCACCCCACTGCCGGCTAAGAAGTGCACATGCTCACTAACCTAAACGGACACATACAAGGCAGACTAACACGAACCTATTACAGAGGAATGTGATGTGGTGACTCCCACTATGTCTCCTCACTCATAATCTGGAGACTGCTGATAAGTTCCTGTGCACCTCCTGTGTTGCTTCGAGGAAGTAATAAAGAAGCAGAACCAGTTGTGGCTCCTTGGTAAAAAAAAAAAAGGGAGTGAACTGTGATATACCACAATGCAAACTACAAATACAGTGCCTGAAAACAGCTGACCAAAATAATATCTGATCTTATGTTACACAAGACATACCCTGATCAGTCATAATATTAAAACCACCTGCCTAATATTGTTGGCATCTCTTGACCCACTGAGGCCTCTGAAGGTGTCCTGTGGTATCTGTCACCAAGAGGTTAGCAACAGGTGAGGTGGGGCCTCTATGGATTGGACTTGTTTGTCCAGCACATCCTACAGCTACTCGATCAGATTGAGATCTGGGGAATTTGTAGGTCAAGTCAACACCTTGAACTCTTTTCCATGTTCCTCATACCATTCTTGAACAAATTTTGCAGTGTGCATTATCCTGCTGAAAGAGGCTGCTGCCATCGGGGAATACTGTTGCCATGAAGAGGTGTACTTGGTCTGCAACAATGTTTACGTAGGTGGTACGTGTCAAAGTAAGATCCACATGAATGCCAGGACCGAAGGCTTCCCAGCATAAGATTTCTTCCAGCTTGACTTCTTCCCATAGTGCTTCCTTAGGTAAACGACACACATGCACCTGGCCGTCCATATGATGTAACAGAAAACATGACTCATCAGACTAGGCCACCTTCTTCCATTGCTCCATGGTCCAGTTCTGACGCTGATGTGCCCATTGTAGGCACTCTTGGTGGTAGACAGGAGTCAGTATGGGCACTGTGACTGGTCTATGGTTACGCGAACCCATGCGCAGCAAGCTGTGATGCACTCTGTGTTCTGACATCATTCTATCATAGCCACCATTTTTCAGCAATTTGTGCTATGTTACCTCTCTGGTATGATTGGACCAGACAGGCTAGTCTTTGTATCAGTGACCCTGTTGCGGTTCGCCAATTGGCCATCCATTGGACCAGTTTGGTAGGTACTTACCCCTGCATACTGGGAACATTTTGGACATGCTCTCACCCAGTCATCTAGCCATCACAATTTGTCAAGTTTCACGCTTGCCGATTTTTCCTGCTTCCAATACATCAATTCACCTAATATATAATCCTACCCTTGACAGGTGCCATTGTAACAAGATAATCAGTGTTACTCACCTCACCGGTCAATGGTTTTAATGTTATGGCTGAGCAGTGTTCTTTGTTCAAACATAGACAGAAAATTTGGCGACACTTTACTTAAGGTAGTCATTATAATGCGTGATAGATACCTTCATAACACAATATGATGCATTCATATAGTATTATAGACACAGCTATAAATACTTATAAAAAGGCATAACTCATTATAGCCATGTTTATTATGTATTATGAATGTTCTATGAAGCTCTCATCTACAATACACTATAAATACCTTCATAATGCAATACAAAGCAGGTTTAATTCTTATACTGACCATTATAATGCATAATGAAGGTATTTATAGTGCATTATAGATGAGCGCTTCATAGAGCATTCATAATGCATAATAAACTTCACTATAATGTGTTATGCCTTTTTATAACTATAGCCATGTTTATAATACCTTATGAATACATCATAATGCATTATGTATAATCCATTTATATGACTGCTTTAAGTAAAGTGTTACTTAAATTCGGTTATTATGCAGACCAACAAACCAGAAATGGGCATTAAAATGTGTGCTTGTAAGGAACAGCACATTCTGTGTTACACCTGAAGTCATAGATTGTGTTAAGCCTGGGGGAGCTACTGACGCTGAAGTCATACAGTCGAGGAAGGTGCCAGAATTGGATTACAGCCATAATAATAAGTAATAGAATATAGGTGAAATATGTGGAACTCCTCAAGCCCCTTCTGGGGTGCTATTTACAAGGTCATCTGATGATCCATTCGGTCATGTGACCTGGGAGTGTGGGGCTCTGCTGTGGCCTGAAACTGGGCCATGATGTGCCATAACCTTTTGGAGCACTTCAACTATGTCATCTAGTTTTTCAGGGGTTTAACCTTTAATATATTTTTAAGAAAAAACTAATGTTATAGAGAGGAACATTATCTACACCATTAGACTGATTTGGAAGGGTTACAAGAATATAACTACATTTTATTCCCTCAACTGTTATCTAGTGATGTACTTTGCTGGAGAAGCAAAAAGGTGAAACATTCATTATATTGCACATATCTTGGTGCACTTGTTTTTGTTGTTCTAATGAGGCACAGACTGTCTGTTCATTAGTAGAAAGTGCAATAATATCAGCAGTAATATGAGCATAAATGTGATGCCTTTTTTGTTTGGGGCGCTCCAGATTATTCTAACAAAGCACAGCTCCCATAATTTATTGTAAGAAATTTGACTGTTACTTATTTGGCTCATAATTTACTTACTATAAATATGTGTGGAATGTTTTAATTAATAACTGTGTCCCTGTACAGCATAAGCAGTGGGAAGATGTATGGATGCTCAGATACTATAGGTACCTCCTTGTTTATTACTGTTAATGAATACAGCTACAAAGAATGGTATCTTATAAATCTTATTTATATAAATCTTATATATTTCTTTTTGTATTTTAGATGTCCAAACAGGGAAAAGTGTGTTTCAATTTATTACATTTTACAGGAGTGCCTTGGTTCTTCCACAAATTACATCAATGACAGCATGTTATTGTCTGAAACGTATAATCATGTCTTTAAAAGGATCTAAGCTGTTGAAAAGCTATCCAACTAAGACAAACAAATTTCTGTAAGAAATTACTTTTTCTCATGTATGAACAGCTTGGCGTTACAGCCGTAACACTTGGCCGTATATAGGGATTTTTTTTAACACCGATGAAAGTGACTCACTCCAGTGATATGATACTGTTTGTTACTTATTTTAGACCTTGACCTCCATGCACTGGAGTCTGGCCCAAAGGCACAAAAGAGCAATCAGACTTAACTCATTTTCTAATAGAAGAAACTGGACCCACTTTTGTGGTAGTTATGCCAGCCCATATCCCTTGTTAGTGGTTCTAGCTTTGATACAGAATCACCAGGTGGGGGCTATAAACCTCTGTAATAATCTCTTGTGGTTAACGGTTAATCCAAAGACTTCCAAGCACACAATAAATTGCACATAACTTTCCAAATGTACCCACTGAGCAGAGTGTCAGGCAGCAGATGGTTCTTGAACCTTTAAGTTGCAGATATTTGAGTTTAGATTAAAAGCTGGTGCATTCAGAGAGCTTTTTTGCAGTATTTAAACAGTTTCGGCAAAAGGCAGTAATGATAACAATGGCGCAAAATGGCTTGGTTCCTAATCTGCTGCTACACATGCTTGGGGACCATCTACCTCTTGTATTTTTAATGTCCTGTTTTACATTTTGCCATTTTAGAAATCAGACAACCTGAAAAGTTTAGGCTGAATTTGTATTTAAGGAGTTGATTTAACACTTTTGCTCTCTTTTATGGATTTTATGTTTATATATACATATTTCAACTAACAATCTGGCCAAATAGGGGCCTATATTTTTATTCATGTTTAACCTGCGTTTTAATGAATGAAGAAGTTGCAGTTTAAAGCTTGGAAAACACCAAGCTGATTTTTGCCCGTCGGAAGGCATCAGGCTGGGCATCAGGCTGTCGGTGAAAGTCCGTGACTGTCTGCTGTGCCAGTGTGTGCGGCACGATCGGAGATGGTTGGTTGCCTTTGCTGCTGTTTAGACTGATTTACCATATTAAATCAGTGTGAAATATGATGATTGGGCTGTATGGCAACCATCACCTCTAGTTGTGCTGGTGTGTTCCAGTGCAAAATTTCACAATCGAAAGGAGCTGACCATTTGTCAGCTGTTGGCTGCTAGTTGTTTGTCCCTGGGTGCATTCCAGGCTTATGCATCTTACAGTCTAAAAGTACCATTTATTTGCTTAAATGTGTAGAAGGATGTTTAGTATTAATTAATTAATATTATCTTAATATTATTACTTTCTAAGCCAATGATGTTGATTTTGCCGCCATCATATGCTCATATTTATGTTTATATGTACAGTAAAACCTTGGATTGTGAGTAACTTGGTGTGCGAGTGTTTTGCAAGACGAGCACAAATTTTAAATAAATTTTAACTTGATAAATGAGCGAGGTCTTGCAGTACGAGTATTATGTGTACACTTTGTCTGCCTAGTGTTACATGATCACAGCTGAGCCAATGGTACTTCTCTTTCTCTCTCTCTCTCGCTGCAGAATTGTGGGTAATCGTCTCCCATGGTCGGTCTCAGTTGGCGTCCCTCACTCGTATAGTCAGAATTTAGCAGAAAAGCACCACCTGAATAAGGCCGTAGTAGTGTGAGCGATGAATCTGTTTAACGACAATGCAATGTCACATTTCCGTGAAATCGAAAAGGAGGCAAAAGCAGCTGTCATTGGATAGGTTCCTTGTTAAACAAAAAGATTCCTTGAAAGTCATCCAACAAAAATAACCCTCCTCTTCTCCTCTCTCGTCTGCCTCACACCATCCATGATTCTTTTCAAAGGTAAAGTGCAGGTTAATTTTTTTATGTAGTTTTACTTTATATTTTGTATTAATCATTTTATATAAATATTTTTGGGTTGTGGAACGAATCATCTGAGTTTCTATTATTTCTTATTGGAAAATTTGCTTTGATATACGAGTGCTTTGGATTACAAGCACATTTCCAGAATGAATTATGCTCGCAAACCAAGGTACCACTGTATATAAAAGGTTAAAACATAGGCTCACTGAGCTCTTTAAGTATGTCTTACGACCTGCCATATCCTTTAACACCTTGACAGTTGCTCAAAGGCACCACTTGAAGCTTTCAGTTTTCTGAACCTTGAGCAGGATTAAAAGTGAATGACCCCTAGGGCACACAGGATATTCCCATGACGACCCTGCTGTACTTCAGCCTGCAGTATAGTTAGTCACCCATGTAAATATATATGGGGAGTAGACTGTAAAATGGAAAAGTGGGCCCTTTGCAACCTAGGTCAGGTAGAGTCAAGGGGTTGAGCTCTGGTTGCTTGGACCGTGAAAACTTGGATTTCGGTGACTCTTCCATTGTGCTGACACTTCATCCTGACAATATATGTTCTGCTGCTTTTCTGTGGGCCTGAATCCATTGCCTAGGCTGTATGTACCACTGGATCCTCAAACATCTCTGGCTAGCATACTAGATATAGCCTATCCTTGCAACATTCTTTCTGTTTATGATGGCACGGATGAGTGTCCTGACAGTTTGACTTCTGTGACACTTCCATCCAGCAGTACGAACTACTGACAGTGCATTGTTCTTTGTGAGGAAGAGCTGCCTACATTTGCAAATACCATCTTCTTTCCGCCTGACTGATGTCACCTCAGAGACAGTTTCTAGTAATATAGAACCAGTATTGTTTTGTCACTTAGGAGCCTGCTAAACCACAGCAGCTATACTAGTGATGACTAATCACTAAATCATTCGATGTCATGAGGTCAAACCATTCATGTAGGACACTTATATTGTCGGATTTGTGGTTTATCCATCTTTTGTCCCTGTTTCTAAAACGCCTGTAATGACATTTCAGGTGTCTGGGATTTCAGTTTAGGGTCAATGAGCAGAGGTCTAACAGCTTAAAAGTGTGCTTCTAAATCCATCTTTAATTTGGTAGCAAATGTGTGACTTTACAATTGCTGATACTGCCACCATTTAGAAGTTATACTGTGTGTAAAACATAGGCATTCATAATTATAATTTAAAAAATGTTATTCAGTAATCCTGATAGTATGAGACTAAGGTGGAGGTTGAATTTCAAAGAGGATTTGTATAATTATTGTCATACTGCACAATTACGAAATGACTTTCAAGTATTATGTATATATGAATGGCTGAGACAATAGTCAGAAATCATAGCGTGGGTGGGCCAGCAGAAAATCAGGTGGGCCTATCCCAAAACAATTTACGTGGCAACAAAAGTGCACTTAATACTGAACTACATCTTTTTTTTTTTTATCAGTTTTTAAATGAGCCATGGTATTACTAAAACCAAATTAACAAAGAGGAAGAAAAATCTATATGCCTCTTACAACATAAGAACATAAGAAATTTACAAAGGAGAGGAGGCCATTCGGCCCATCAAGCTCGTTTGGGGAGAACTTAACTAACAGCTCAGAGTTGTTAAAATCTAACTCTGATTTAAGGGAACCCAGGGTTTTAGCTTCCTTTACACTAGCAGGAAGACTATTTCATACTCTAACTACAAGTTAAAGAAGTGCTTTCTCAAATGTATTTTAAAATGTTCTCCCACTAATTTCCACTTATGGCCACAAGTTCTAGTATTTAAACTAATACTGAAATAGCCTGAACAGCATCCAGACCTGTTAGAATCTTATATACCTGGATTATGTCCCCCTTAGTCTCCTTTGCTCCAGGCTAAACAGATTCAGCTCAGCTAACCTCTCCTCTTAACAGCACGTTTCCTCTGATTCCTCTAACCACTCACACACATACCTGTCAGACACAATAATTTTATCATACTGTATCGCTGACTGTGAACAATGATTGGCTGGGGCCCCGAGTTCCATGTTGCTGAGGTAGCTCTGAGAACATCTTAAACACTGCAACAGTTTTCCTTAGAGGAAAGGTATCCTTTAGGTGTTGGCAAAACGCCTAGTGCGAGCCCTACTGACATGCTGGGCATCCGGCTCAATGACCCGTATCAGCCGGCACGTCGCGTTTCACGCGGAAGCAATGTCCCTTCTGAATCAAGGACAGATTCCTGCGGAAACGCCATATCGAGTCAGATTCTTCGAGAAAATACTTTGTCTCTACGTAGATTTGCAAGAGCCCTTCATTCACACCAGGACCCGTTTATATTCAGTCACACCGTGATTAGCTAAAACCATGCAGTAGCTTTGTCAGTCTGGGTGAATATAATAATAATAATAATAATAATAATAAATAATAATTCTTCTTCTTATTATAATTTATTATTATTATTATTATTATTATTATTATTATTATTATACACAGAAAACAACACACAAAGCAGAAATATTCCCAGATTTGCAGATTTTCATCCCCCTGCGTAGACAAAAGTAAATAGGACTCGCTTGCCGGTGTTTGACGTGTGGGAGGCGTGAGACATCTTCTGACGTCTATGCTGAAGGGGGCGTGTATTACTGTGTAGTAAAACCGAAAAGAGCACCGATTCTCCTTGATTTGTGAATGTACTGCGCGACAAGGTTCCTAATCGCCGCTTTTAAGCGAAGACTGTCCGACTGTATGGTTTTGATGGCGGATTTCCGACTGTGCGGTGCTTTGCAGATGTATTTCTCAGTGTAGCTATCGTCGTAAAATGAGAATAAGTATTGTAGATTTTCGCCGCGTGAATCTTTTTTCTATTTATATGAACGAATAGCGACCTTTAAAGGGTGCCAGAGACGGAACAATCGCGAAGAAACGCCAAAAATAGAGGTGCCAGCGAAAGGCTCTCCAGATGAAAAGTGAAGTACACCTGAGCACAGAGTTCAGTATCACAGCAAGGCGACTGGCGAGCCCGGCTTGTAAACTTTTTGCTTATATTCAACAACGCAAAATAATACTATTTGCAGCGTAGATCGCAGCAATGCCGAGCATGCGACAGTCGTACACGGTGACGGTGCCGGAGGAGCCTCCGGCAGCCGCGTTTCCCTTTCTCAAGCAGGACCTAAGGCGCAAGAGCCCTACAATGTCGGGCTCTATGCTGGTGTCCACTTTCGTGGGGCTCCTCATTAACCAAGCCAAGGTAAGCACGTTCGAATCGACTCCTTTAACGCGCTCCGTCCTCTCCATGCAATTAGTCAGATTAACTGCTGTACTGTATGTGTACTCCCACGTCTGTGGAACAATTCACACTTAGTCATACTGTGTTAAAAAGCATGATGGAATATGTGTGCAATGTCCATGTAATATTTCTAGTACCTCAGAACTGAAGTTGCTTTGTTAGAATGCTATCTACAGACATACTTTACTGTATCTGAACATCTGTAATACTGACAAATGGGCAGATCCTTTCGTTATATAACATCCATCCTATTCCTATTTCCGGACTCGTTTAATGTTATGAATGAATGAAGCAATGTTAAACGGTAAAATTGTTTTTATTGGTTGTTGTATTTAAATGGCAGGTTTAATTGTGCGTGTACTTTTCGAAATGACTTTGGTATTTCAAGTGATATGAGATGAATCGCCCGTACACAAACCATGAGTAGATCTCAATGTAATATGTGTCGAACAAAAAGATGGATGAGTAATGTAAGCATTTGGCACATCTTCCTGAGACTGACAGTGTTTTATGGTGCTAGTGGGTTTGTTCGTACCAGCGTGTCTTCTCCGTATTTTACCCGGGTTGTGTGCTCTGTCGCTGCTGCGAGTAACAGTTACGCAGAGGCCGGAATGAGGCAAATATGCGCTATTGCCTGCGGCCGGGTTATGTAACAGCCAATCCGGTGGTTGCTTTCGAACGCCCGCTGACGTCGTACATGCCGCCGTATGCTGCACAACTCTACAGGAGCCCTGTACCTACATATGTGGGCGCTAAACCCGCAGCATATATCAATTCCCAAATAAAACAGCAATCAGCGTTGCTGAATTATTAAATAACACAACAGTTTCTTTTTTTTGTAATTTCTTTGTGATGTTTTGAAATCAGTTAGTTCATTTCCAGATGTACATTGCATACCTTGATTTCCTGGGTCGGCTTCAGACCCTAATGTAATAAAATGTTATTGGAAAAATAATCAGATGAATTATCATCACAGTGTGATGTTAAATTTCTGGTCCATTGTGTGGAGCAATGCGTGGCTCTGGATTAGGACACTGTGCTGGTTATCAGAAGGTCGCAGGTCCAAATCCCTGGGTGGCCAGGAGATTTCACTGTTGGGCCCCTGAACAAGGTCCTTAATCCTCTTTTGCTCCAGGGATTGTCTGACCCTGCTTTTCTCCAAATGTATGTTGCTTTGGATATGAACGCCTCCTAAATAAATAATAATGTAAAATGCCTGATGCTATGCTTGCCATAGCTTTCTGTACTGAGCCACACCAAGTGAGCAGCATGGAAAACCCTATCAGCATATATTTTATTGTATAATAGCTGCCTTTGATTCTATGAGGCTTAAGTAGCTCAGAATTTTATATTTAACCCACTTATGCATCTAGAAAACTCCTGCAGAAATTCAGGTTAAGTAGCTTGCTTTATTTTTCCCGGGCTGTGGGAAATGTGAAAAGAGTCTTGCTTAAAAAGCTCATTTTCAGTAGAAGTTGTAAAGTTGCTCAATATGTCAGCACGAATCCTTCAGCTGTTTGAATAAAACCCTTGTTTTGGGTGTGTCAGCGTCTTCCTGTGGTCAGTGAGAGGAAAGTTATGAGTGTGTTTCATGTCACAACAAGACCACAGTTAAACTATAATGAAAATATAGCTGTATAGTTTATAGAATATATAGTTTAAAGAAAAAGTTTATTTAAATCACATATTTAGTTTAACAAATATATAATTGATTATTGTTTGTTGGTTCTGTTGTTCACTACGACATGCTTAAGGCCTGAACAAGTGACGGGAACCTTTCTGTGTACCACTCACTGCTGTATGTCCCACATCACCAGCCAAACTGATTTGGTGCTCTGGGTGCAGACACATTTGTGCCGGTGCCTTTTCTCCCCGTATACAAGTGGGAGCACATCAAAGCCAGCTTTAGATAGCCTAACCTGATGTTACTGTTTAAGAACTCTGTAGTTATGTAATGCGGCCCTCTGCTGCCTCGTGCCTCTGTGCTTCATAAGGGCACTGTGCTGAATTATATGCAGCAGATATGAAAGAAGCATTTGGGTTTTTTTCGCTCTTATCTGTGTAACGTGAGAGCATAGGACTTTAGATATGCTCAAGGTCTGCTGATAAGGGCAGTTAGATCCACTAATGTGACTATATGGTTGTTAGAAGTGGAATGGAATGCTGGCACTGCTGTTACCTCAGCAGTTATATATCTCTAATGAGCTGAGGAGGGCCACTAGGTGCAGATTTGCAGGTTTTCTATAGAAAAAAAGATCTTTCTCTGCCTACTGAGGGTCATTAGGGATACTTACATACAACAGTAAGCCATTTAATAAGCGCGATGGTCTCCAGTCTTCAGATTCTCAGCAATCTGTGTTCCTGCAGGTAGCTTATGATCCGTCGGCCAGCATAAGGAGCCATGGTGGGTGTCGGGGTGGGGGGTCAGAACACAGAGTCCTGCAGCTCCTCAGGCTCCAAGCTCGTGCCAGCTGGTGTTTACTTAGCCCGGTCAGTGTTGCCATCCCGCGGTGCCCTCCTGGAATGGTGCCAGCCCACAGCTGGGTTCAGGACCTCAAAGCACCTTGTCATTTCGCTTTATTTTCCATGGTTCCCCCAGGAAAACTTGCCACTCCTTTTTTTCAGAGTCTGCATGCTCCATGTCTGGGATATAGGCTCTTGACAAATGAACGAAAAAGGCAGAAAGGAAGGCCCCAGGCAGCCATCTGTAATATTAATACATTTATTCATGGGGTATTAAGTAGAATATTTCAGTTCATGACCTTGCTAAATCGTAAGATGTCCTTTGGCGCTTGTCGGTTGGTGCTATCAGGCACCCTTGACTATAGTGCTGTTCATCAGTGGCGTGCAAAACAGACCTCATCTTTTAGCCCTTGGCAGAATCCAGGTTCACTTCTTTGTGACCTTAAAAGGACATTGTATTTCCCTAAGCCTGTGGGATAATGCCCTTTGAAAGGTGTGTTAGAAATGGCTTTTTGGGTGGTAGTTTGCTCGTGGCGTTAGCTGCGGCAGTGGTCCATAATCTGAGCTGGAGCTTTCTGTATTCAGGAGTTAGAGACTAATCCTGCTTTTATATCTGCCCTTCTGCGGAGCAGGACACTGGAGCACTGTGACCCACATGCATCTGAGAGATTATGAAGGTGTGGTAGAGGGAGAAATTTAGGTGAGGTGTGTATTTTCTGTGTGAGTGACGTGTGGCAAGAGGAAGGAAGGGGAAGGAACAAGGGTGTGTGTGTGTGTGTGTCTCAGCAAGAGGAAGAGAAAAAAACATTTGACAGGGGGAGACAGAACTGAGTGTGTATGTGTGTGTCACAGATAGGGAGAGTGCGATCTAGAAAGCTTAGTGAGGACAGGTGTGACCGCGGAGCCCTGCAGCCTTGTGACAAGGACAGACCGCTCCTGCTGTCTCTGGCACTGACAGCTCCTCCCGTAGGACCAGCCTGCAGGGCCCCTGCGAGACACGCCTGCCGTATTTGCAGCACGGCAGCGCACGCCCCTAACTATGTTTGATCGCATTCTGGATGCAGCCATTTGTCTAAACCCCAACAGAAGTGGAGCAGAGGTGCTGGAAGGCTCAGCGTCCTCCCCAGGTGCACCTCTGTAACATTGTCTGTTGATTCCGAATATTTAGCTTCTTAAGCTCCAACAGCAAAACACCAGGAATCTACTTACCAGTTCTGGGCCAATGAATTGGGCCATTTTGGGAAGCAGTGGGATTATTTTGCAGACTGGCAGCATTTGTTCTGTCAAACGAAACAAACCGTTCCCTCATTGTTCTCCATGTGTGATTTATAAAATACTCTGTCCAGCTGAACCTCCGTTTTTGCGTGGGTTCATGTATTTATTACTTATCAGCTCTCTCATGTCAATCATTTATTTTGCAGATTTTGTCCGAATCAAATCTTGCAGTTACAGTGAAGTGTAGCTAAAGTCTGCATGCTGAATGCTGCCCGACTGGCCGTGGTTTGGCAAAGATTGGCAAAGCAGAAAGGCTGCGGTGACAGTCCTGTGTTTTGATCCTTGGAATAGGGCTGGCCACGGGTACGAGTAGCTCTCTGCGTAACATACGTGAGGCTCCGAGCCGGTGTCTCAGCCAACTGAGCCAGCTGTCTGCACGCCGCTGGCGTGCGTCCATGAGGACAGCTAGGGCTTAGGAGCATCTGCTCGCTAGCGTGTCACCACCGTAGGCACGGCTCTGGCGCGGCAGCCAGCGCATACCAGATAATTAAATGGGACGCGGAGGGTGGTGGGCTATTTTGGGCCGTGATGCTGTGGTGCCGTCGTGCCCCTGACGGTGTCTGGGAGATGACACATGCATGGATCAGTGCAGGGTGGGATGCAAGACCCCGGCAGATGACGGGCATCACGCGTCCTGGGAATACAGCGGCGATTTGGCGATCACGGGGAGCTGCAGGCCACGTACAAGGCCCTATAGGCACGTTAGGGGATGTTTACTGTACTGTGACACATTCATACAGCGTCAGTGCCGGGTAATTAATGCTATAACTACAGACTTTTAAACCTAAAATACCGGAAATGATTTAAGGTCATATGATGGGCCTTGACTAAAACATAAAGTTATTATGATGATTATTGGGATTATATTAGTGCAATTATGAGAGTCTTTTGTTGGCTTTACTCCTTTTGTGGTCCTTCTGTGAGCCATCCAAGGTCCCGACCCAGTCTTGGCAAATATGACCGCTTCCTTGAGCTAAGCCCAGGTCTCCCCCTCGCTGCTCTCTGGCTGAGGCTCACTGGTTTGTGGAGGGGGTCACCTCCAGCTTGGGCTGAGCTCCGTTCTGGGCAGTGGATTGGGTTTCTTTCCACTGCGTCACCAGGGAGCGTGCGGGGCTGCGTCGTGCTGGAAAACAACAGTGCTGTGTCAGGTTTCTACTTTGTCTCTCGTACAGGGCCTTCCCGTCAACAATCTGGAAGTGAGTCACATTGTGGGAAGCTGTAGGCCCTAATTGGACTCTGCTTGCTCGTGTGTGTCTGTGTGTGTGTCTTTGCATTTACCAGATTGTGGAGACCAAATGCCCCCACAACGGGGTAAAAACTTGTTGCTTTTTAGCTTGTAGGGAAGTTGTTTCAGATCCCCACAAAATAAACCTCAGTTTTCACGATGACACACGCGAACTATAAAACTCGATCAACCAAGTTTGCTCCATTTTAGAGAATGCGCTGAGACCGACAGCTCCATGGCCTATCACGCAGAGGTTTACTGAACACCAGCACAACAGCCAATCACCGACGACGTTGTAATTTTGTCCATTCCCCCTTAAAGAAGCAATTGGTGCGTTCGACTTGGGCTTAGGTCTGTCTGCAGCTGACGCGACGTGGAACGCGATGTGCTGGCAGCTGCAGGGGTGGAGTATAAACTGACTTGCAGCCAAGTTGGACAACTTCTACTCCTCAGTCTGTGAGACCTGACTGCAATGGCAGCACTACCAGAAGGGTGTAGATAAATCTATACAAATATCACCTGCATGCACATTTCTTCTTTTACAATAACCAACTCCTGATACAAACTGTTAGCAGTGAATAAAACTGTTGTGTATAGTGGCTCTGTGTAGAAAAAATAGCTGCCAGGAAAAAGATCAAATACACGTATTTCAAGGATCCAAAGTTTTTATTGTCATGTACAGAGTACAATGCAATTCTTACTTGAATGCCTTCTTCACAGACTGAACGATTAAACAAATAGAGCAGCGCAACATTACAGTAACTAACAAATGAACCACTAACTTACATGTACTGTTAGAGCATTTATGTAATTTATTTAAATTTTATTTTACCAGGTAAATGAATTGAAAACCAGTTCTCACTGCTTTACGTGATATTCGGGAGAAATAGCAGATTATGCATCAGAACTGCCTGGGATACAAACGTCATGTGTGTGACTAAAATCTTCAGCCAATAAGGGCAAAGTTGTGTTGTCATGGAGGCAGTTCAAGTTTGTGCTCCACGGTCTTTCTCAAGTTGTCTTGCTCTCGCGAGGATTTTGTACCATGTGACATGGTGACGTGTGGTGACATTTTGCAGTGCCGGACAAAAGAATCTAACCATGATTTGGCATTATTTTGAATAAGTGTTTTTTGTTTGGTTTAGATACTTTTCTACCTCAGAATTTTAAAAAGTTTTTAAGAGACCAAGAATAGAGGAAGATACTTGTTGCAGTCAGTTCTGTCCTGCTTTATTTTGTTTGCCCTTTAACATATTTGCAATATTATACAGTTTTGCACTATATCATACAATATATGGTTTTGTTCATTTGAGCTATATTACTTTTAATACTTAAAAAATCAATAACCTTTTATAATTTTAAGGGAATTTTCTATGTAAACAGTAAAATTTGTTGGAAAATTTTACTAATATTGTTTATTTCTATGTATTCATTGTATTTGTATCAGAATATGGTTATTATTATTACTATGATTATTACATTATTACATGGAACAGCATTGTGAAACTATAATACTGATAATTATCGATATCGGTCAATACAGGAAAATATATTGTGATAAATTTTTTTGCCATATCGCCCAGCTCTACTGGTAACCTGTCTGGCAGTGCCTCATAAATCGGAGGATGACCTCAAGTGACCTTCAAAAAGAATGGGATACATTAAGTGGTGTGAAGTGCACTGCTAGGACAATACAGTACATAACAGGGAATAACCGGGCTGGAGTTTCCAAGAAGATATGTATTTTACACAGGCATTTATCCATAAATTGAGAAGTGAATGAAACTAAAAATTTTACCTTGCTCTCTCTTCATTTTTCTAGTGCTATATGAAGTATGTAGGTGTGTGAGAGTGTGTGAGAGTGTGTGTGAGAGAGAGAGAGAGAGAGAGAGAATATGCATGTATCATATAACATTATGTGGTGAAAATCTGTTATTTTGACGTTATGGGGACCATTTTTGGTCACCTCAAAGGAAAGTTGGTTTCATAAAAATTTATAAAACTAAAAACGTCAAAAGTATTGATTTTTTTTGGTTACTTATGGTTACAGTTAAGGCTGAGTAGGTGTTAAGGTTGTCAATGTTGGGATTAAGGTTTTTCCTTTAAAAAAAAAAGAGTCCCTACATAGATATGAGTACAAACCTGTCGGTCTGTCGAAGGGACGATTGCCTTCTGGTCTCCAGCTTTAATCCTCTCATGTGCCACCAGTAGATGAGTCACTGCTTTAGCTTGTTGGAAAACTCTCTCTTTCTCCCCTTTATACTGTGAACTTGAGGGTCGTTACTTTCTGTGGGGGGGGGGGGGGGGGGGGGGGGGGGGGGGGGGGGGGGGGGGGGGGG
>JABFEA020000041.1:17007458-17030988 GCA_019775915.2 Cyphomyrus plagiostoma | reverse complement strand
TATATGAATGTGTGTGTCCCCGCTGAACACAGTAGTGTATTTACAGTGTCTAAAAATATAGACTTTATATTTTAGATTTGGATTATTTTCTTTTTTAGTCTTCTGTGTGGGGCCTCTAAGCTTCTAACAGTGGGTTCATAATGCGTTCACTTTGTTCGTCATCCAGTGACATTCCTTCAGCTGTCATTTTTTTCCCATTAGTCACAGAAGCTGACAGCTATGCTGTTGGTTCCTATCACACTGTTATATAAACGTTTACAGACCACCAAAGCCACTAGCTCGTGCTTGAAGGAACCCAACTTTGCTGTGGAAGGACTCTGTCACACTGGGGATTAGCCTTCCCTTCCTGGATGGCCCATTAGAAGGCCGCCTGGAAATCAGGCCAGGCAGGTATGGTACGAGGTGCTCTCTGTGACACAGGTCTGCTCCTTCTCCCTTCCCTGCAGCGATGACGAGAAAGGGAAGAGAATGTGGAACAAGTACCTTGAGAGGGAGGACAGTAAAGTAGTGGGTGAGTGTCCAGCTCCCTGCCACCTTCACATGCGAAACCCTTCCGACAGCTCCCTGCATGCGCGGAACTAGGCTAGCGCGTCGTCAGATCCAGACATCCGGCAGAAATACGTGAAATCAAGACTGGTGCAGCAAATGGGTTTTATTTATGGAACCAGGCTTACAGAATCTGGGGTGGGATCAGCGGAGAAAAAGTGGCAAATGTGAGCAGAGGTAAAACGATCAATGATGGGGGGGGTGGGGGTGGAACTTGGGCCGAGCAACAGGGGTGTGAAAGAACCGGATGCAGGTGGCAGAGTGGAGCTGAGAAAGGGAAGGTAAACACTGATATTGAGTGGTGCGCAGGAGGGAGCATGTGTATTGAATGAATGTATCCAATTTCCCCTCTCAAGACATGCCATCCAAAGCTAACCAGTGTCTCTGGATAAAAAAAGATGTGTGGCTCTGATTTTGGCTGGGCTGGCACCTGTCTCTCAGAGGTGCACTGGGTTAACGCCTATAGTTTTGAGTAGGACATGGTTAATAAAGGGGACAATAAAGGATTGATTAATATGTCTGCCTGTGTCCCTGCACAGATCTCTTTGTGGGACAGTTGAAAAGCTCCTTGACATGCAGCGAATGCGGCTACTGCTCTACCGTCTTTGACCCTTTCTGGGATCTCTCCCTGCCCATCGCCAAGGTATGCGGCCTGTCTCCGATTAGCCGCCCTGTTCGCAGGACCTGTGGGAAATCTGAATCGTTTTATTGCTGTCTGTAACCCAGTGGAGAAAGGACTAGAAAAACGAATGAGTCAGTGCCATGGGTCAGGAGTGCGACCTCCGTGGGGCGCTTGTGGATAACAGCTAGTATGTTTGACCTCTCTGTCCACAGAAGACCTACGGGGAGGTGAGTCTGATGGACTGCATAAGGCTCTTCACCAAGGAGGACATGCTGGATGGCGATGAGAAGCCGGTGAGTTCCTGCCAGCTGCCTCTCTGCCACTCGCATGACGCAGCGAAATGACCGGCGCAGACAGTCGTGGACCACTAAACTTTAACAGCCTGCCGTATTTAAGAGGGTGTTTTATAGGAGGAGGTACTGTTTTTAGATACTAGTAAAAAGAGACTCCCTGCCTGGGGGGCGGGGGGGTGCAAGCAGAGCTCCTAAAGAAATAGTTGTAACTTGAGTGTATGTGTTTGCTTGCAGACGTGCTACAGATGTAAAGCCAGGAAAAAATGCACAAAGAAGTTCACCATCCAGAAATTTCCCAAGATTTTGGTGCTTCGTATCCTTTGCCAACATGGAGAGACTTAGTTTTCTTTTTGGAGAATTTCACATTGTGTATCGGAAGAGACGGTTCAGTTATCATTCTTCAGATTAAACTGTCACCCTATAGTTTGTTAAAATGCTTTTCCGCATATGAATTGGTATATTGCCAATAACATTACCACATTCCATGGAATGGTGTTTCTGCGTAACATACATACATATATACATATACATACATATATATATATATATATATATATATATATATGTATACGTATGTATGTATGTATGTATGTATGTTATGTAGAATATATATATATAGAGCCACAGGAAGTGAGCCATGCCCTTGACTAATGCCCTCACCCAGATCTGAAGCGCTTCTCTGAAGCTCGGGTGCGAACCAGCAAGCTGTCCACGTTCGTCAACTTCCCCTTAAAGGACCTGGACCTTGGGGAGTTTGCGTCGGATAACAGCGGTGAGTTCACAGAGTGCCTCTCCACCCCTCCTCCGGACGTGTGTCACCCTCAGGTAGACCACATGTGACGGGCAGTAATTATTACAGAATAATAATCCAATCCTGTCTTATCTTTCTGTAGTTCATGCAGTATACAACCTGTATGCAGTGTCCAATCACTCAGGCACTACCATGGGGGGCCACTACACATCATATTGCCGCAACCCTACGCTGGGGGACTGGCACAGCTTCAATGACTCCAGGTTGGCATGAATTCTGTTCTCTGAGCTTTCATGCGTGTGCAGATGGGGAATTGGACATGCGCACGCAAACACGCATGGGTTAGCGGTATATGTATGTTCGTTTGTGTTTAGGGTCCCAGTAGGGACAAGGATACCCTGGCAGATTCAGGGGGGGGACTGCACTTTACAGGGGGCCCTTGAATACTTGAAATAAAACAAAATTGGCCAGAATCTAGGTGACATTTTGTCAGGGGGCCCAGAATTGCTAGCCCTTTGTGTGTTTTTTGTGTGTGTGTGTGTGTGTGTGTGTGTGTGTGTGTGTGTGTGTGTGTGTGTGTGTGTGTGCGAGCGAGCAGGTATACCTATCCTTATGGGGACACAATGTGATAAATATCCATTTTTTCTCCTTATGCGAACAGGTTTCCTGGTCCCCATAAGTGAAAACTATTTTATAAAAATTGGTGACTGCTATGAAAAAAACTAAAAATGCAAAAACTCTTGTATTCTGCTTGGTTACTTATGGTGATGGTTAGGGCAGGGTAGGGGTTATGGTTGTCATAGTTAGGGGCAGCATTTTTCCCATAGAAGTGAATGAGCGGCACGTGCATGAATCCAGTTCCCTATGTGCCTGCCAGAACCTCTTACCTCCCTATTCCCACTCTCCATCACTCCTCTTTAGCACCCTGTGGCTTTCTCTTTCCCTCTCTCTCCTCTACATCCGCCATCTCTCCCTGCATGTCATCAACACCCTGGGCTTTTTTAGCACAGCTGTTATTGGATATCAGCACCAGAGGCTTAACCCTGTCTACATCCTCTGTTTCCATCCTCTCGTTCTGTGCTGCCCCATCCATAGTAGCCATGTGTGCCGTCACAGCGCCTCTGTGTCCTCCTGAGCTACCCCATCTGCTAGGCTTCCTCTTTCTCCTCTCCTTTATCTGCTTATTGTTTCACTACTAAGGCTTCTCAACTGCACCTCTCCACAGAGTGACGCCGATGTCCTCCAGTCATGTGCGCAGCAGCGATGCCTATGTGCTGTTCTACGAACTGACATCCGGCCCGCGGTTGTGAGTTTCCCCCTTGGACATGGGCGGGGCGCCGCAGGCTCGCCGGAGCATAAATTGGACTACTGAGGACTAATCTGTCAGAGAGGGAGCTCAGCACACAAGTCCCCCTTCCCACCTCCCCCATCTCAGAGCTAGACGAACGGAACCCGTTTTCCAGCGGGAAGGAGAACATCTGTCCCAGATCACCTGAGAGAGCTGGAAAAGCACTGGGCCCAAGGCACCTTCACCATATGTGCACACGCCCACACATGTGCATATAGGCCTCTTGTGATGGCGGCAGCGTACCTTCAGGCAATAACCCAGACGGCTCTGTCTCAGAGGCCCCCTCTCTATGCACTGCGACAGGAGCCCTCGCTTGAGTTACACCGTCTGCGTTTCCCAGAATGCCTCAGCTGTAGAGGCTCCTGTGGTTTTTGGTTTAACACTAACCCCCAAAGCCTAAAATCCACATAACCTAAATGGTTCTCTGATGCCCCCTGCTGAAACATTTTGGAACAGGGGGCAATGGACATAACGTCAGACCTTGTGTTTTCACCACAACTTCACACCTCTCTCCACCCGCAACCACATCACCTCCATACTCTCCCCTTCCGTTACACGCACACAGCCCCAGTGCCTATTGTTCGTCATCTCTCACCACTCCAGTCCACTATCCACCTGACCTACTTCCTCCCTCCTCATTGTCCTGTTTTAAAACCTCCTCCACCTCTCACCCATTGGCGATGAGGGAAGGTGTTAGGCCATGGAAGGGGGGGGCCATGTTTTTGTATTGTCACTGTGGGGCTGCTAGAAAAGAACTGTGAATGGACATATGACGTAAAATAAAAGCTCATAAGTATGGATTATTTTCACATTGACTTCATGCCACTGTACAACATGGAAAGAATGTTCTGAAACACATACATGAATTGAAATGTGTGTGTCTGTGTATGAATATTTTTATATTATGATGCAATATAGAGAATGTACTATGCGGTGGTGCTGAACGTGACCATTACTGTTTTTGGTTTATTTAATAAGCTAAAGAGAGAATACTTTTGTTTGATGCTTATTGGTGATAATGTGATAAAGTCTGTTTTTAACAGGGGCAGTTAAAAAAAAAAAAAAAAAAAAACATAAATAAAAACATTTTGAGAATCTTTTTCCCAGTTCCTGCTTTTGTATTCGGTGTGCATTCTGGAAGTACGCCTTTCCGCTGTGCTGTTTTCCTGCGCGCTTAAATCCCAGGAGGTGGAACCTTATGAGTCAGCTGTTTAACCTGAATTGTTTTAGTAAATATTTAGCTGTACATTTACATTTAATGCATTTAGTAGACACTTTCCTCCCACAGTCACATACAAGTGAAAAGCAGAGACAGCCAGTGTCCCTAGTCTAACTGGGGTTAAGGTCCTTGCTCAACGACCCAACGATGAAATCATTACACCAACCCACGTGGCATGAACCGGTGACCATTCAAGCACGGAGGCACTGAGTCCTACCTTGCAGGGCCACACACAACCCCTGGCTATGTTACTAAACAGGATAAAAGAATCTGCTAACTGCATAGATACAAATAAGGTGTTACTGGATAGGTGACATAAACATGACTAATGTTACCTAGGTTGCAAAACAAAGCGCATACATTCGATATTTATTTTAGCTCAGCATCGTGCCCTTTTTATGACACTCTGAGGTCATAAAAGATCCCTGCCCATCTTTCAAAACAGTAGGTGTGGTACCCCGATGCCCTGCCTAAAATTGCCCACTGCTGCCCTATCAAATCTGGCCTCCTAATCATCCTCTATATGTACCTGGTCTCTCCTGTCCCTTCACCATCTTGGCTACTGTGTGGTGAGCATACTGGTGCAGAATGGCTGCTGTCACATCACCCAGGCGGGGGCTACACAGTGGTGGTTGTTGAAGTGGTTCTGTAAAGGGTGTCTTGAAATGCACTATATAAATGTAACATCCATCCATCCATTCATTCTTTTGTCACATAGTAATAGTACAATACTAATCGTTATTTATCATATCGTTATTATATTCTCATAATGTCATCATTAGCCATGAATGTACAATGCACTGTATTATATTTCATTATACGTTTCTGTACAGTTCGTTTACTTGGGCAGAAATGTTCCTTTAAATTTATGAACTTGACACAACGGTCCGCAAGGTGGCGATCACTACGACACAGACGGAGAGAAACAGCTTCCTTACATTATGACCGGACTGCGCTGGTGAGGAATGCTAAGAGCCTCAGTTAGGGGGGTAGCATTGTCGTAAAGCCCACACTGGGAAGACGCTCGGGGAGAAAGTTCTCAGTAAGCAAGTTGTTTATGTTTTTTTCCACTGCAGCTGAGCAGCCCAGACAATTTTTTCCCTTAGGGGAGCGCTGTATCTTACACCACCATCTGACGTTCCACCCGTATTGGATGCTTCCTCATCCGAGTCCTCAGGCCGTGAACGTCCTGTAGTGTATATTGTGTGTGTTTGCGCTGATATGCACTAGTAAATTTCAGGCCACCCACCACCCCTGGCAGGATAGGCGGTTCGAAGATGGATAGTTGGAAGCTTGATGTGCAATTTCTACTCATGTCCACTAGAGTGCGCAAATTCTATTAAAACATAATGCAATAACAGTATTTTCACCGAAGGAATTACAAGGCGATGGTGTTTTGTCTTTCATTCGCATTGTCAGACGTTATTTACTGGTCTGTTGTATTAATTTCGATACGCCTGCAGCATGATTAACCTGGTTGTTTTCCGCTAGGCTGTTGCTGACTTGGCATGTCATTGGTTAATAACGTTGTCAATCAGACGTGGTCAGATTCGTGTATATACCGATTTCCCCGCCCCATTCTGCGGCAAGTCTGCTTTTCATTTGTATTTACGTGGTGAGTTGCTAAATTCTGTGCATACAGGTAAAGGGATGTTCATTTTATCCATCTACACAATGACGCTCTTTAACTAGTTGTTTTCGTGAGCATGATAGTAATGCCGTTAGCATCCATAGTTAAACAGCATTTCATTATATATGAATCCAGTTACAGATTTATCATTATGTGTCATTGTTGCTGTTATTTAAAGCACGAAATTAAATGTGCCTCATTTATTGCTACTCAAAAGAAACCCAATCGTGGTAAAGCCTTTCCCCTTTTATCACCTTTTGCCCCCCCACCACCTTTGGATGTCCATCCTAGTGAATAATCAAGTTACTCTACTGGATGAAACTGGATCCGGTTCAGAAATCAGCTGTTAAGAGGGTAATAAATATTTAGCGCAGCTGCGCAGTTAGGTCGATGTGTGGCGCTAGCTGGGACCAGGTATCGACATTGTGCTTTCTCAGCCGCTCTGTCCTGGGACCGCCCCTGTGCCAATCACCCTGTTTCCAATGGCCATGCAATGTGCGAGCTCTCTAGCTCAGCTGTTTTGCCATCGGAGCCGGCCTCAGTTCAGTCATTTTCTGTGTTTCCTGTTAGTACATCCTGTTACAGCTCGAAGGGGATGTTTTGATGTCATCGTAGTACATTGCGTTAACTATATACCAGTCACAATATATTCTCTAATGATATTACAGTAATGAAATTGACACAATGTTAGCATCTTGTTGGTAATCGCTACTTTATAATTCTACAGTGTTCATTGCCGATGACGTGATACAGTGTTGTTTTCGGCTGATAAGTCATTGACTATAAATGACATTTGTATTTTATTCATCTCTGAATTGTGGTACCAGGTATATATTAACTGAATTAAAAGATGGATTTCTCTGACGCTTTGGATAATTGAAAATCAAGATTAATCATTTAGGAATGACATAATCAACACAGACTACTGATTTCTGAGCTGCTTATGCCATTAAACACAAACATAAGCTGAGGCAAACGGGTGTTCTGTTGAAAGGGGGCAAGCAATTTGATGTTATTTCACTGTGTCATCCACAGGATTTGAATTCAGCATTATTAAAACTGGACCTAGGCCTTGAAACAGCCTTAAAAGTAGACAGTAAGTACAACAAGTGTTCAGGGACAGAATAAGACTTAGTTTTGTGATTACATCCTATTTTTGTTCAGCATCAAACTGAATCTGATCTAGAGTCATTTTGGAGTCTCCTAAACACTTCTGTTCTTGAAGATTCAATCAATAATGATGTCATGCTCCTGCTGGGGAACATTTGGCCAATACCAGAAATGACTTTGCAGCTCAGAGGCATTTGCAAGGCAACTGCAGCTAGCTGCCAACTCTTCTGCTGAACTTCAGAGCAGCAAAAATTCCCCCACCTGGCCAACAAAAAAAAGGGGACATGCCTGGATATATTACATAGGCAACAACATTAAGAACAACTAAAGGAAAGCACAAACCACGCTAACAGAGTGTATATTTACTACAATAAACCTGCTGTTCATGTTTAAATATGTGATCATTAAATGTGCAAGCTCAAGCACATAAAATCCATGCCATTTGCTTCTGAAAATACTGTACATATATTCCACACTGCGCTAGAAATCTGTTGTTTGCCTCACTTGTACATTGCTTTGGACAGACTATCCGGTAGGGTGCCACTTTACAATAAGGCTACCCATATAAAGGGTTTATGAATGGTTTATAAACTGGTTATTAATTAGGTTGTAACACTTTGTAAATTATCAGAAGACAATTCCAACATGTTTAAAACATAACAGTCTTCCTTTTATTAATGAGCCTTTTTGTAAAGTGGTACTTCTGGTAGATAGAAAACGTAAATGTGTAATATTAACACGTGGGATATTTAATGTAGTAAATAGCTCAATTTCAGTAGACGTACATTTCAGAAATTTTGGGTTAATGTGCACTTGTGTAGTTGTATGTGTCGTTGGGATTCTATAGGCAAATATTTGGTGCATGTTTGGAAGAACCATGTTCTGGGGTATCAACTCACTCACCGACCACAGCCACCCCAGCAATGGTTCCGACAGCCACCCCTGCCGCTTCTCCAGGTGACAGTCCTTCAGTCGTCGCCTCTTCTGGGGTCTGGTCATCTGATGGATTTCTCAGATTGGAGGTTGTTGGACTGGCGTTCGTGTCCGAGGAGGAGACCACTGAGGTCAGTACTGCTGTGCCCACTTGCGAGACTGTCACTTGACTTGAGGATGTCATCGATGCTATTGTAGGGGTCATCGTTGTGCTTGCGAATACAACATAAACTGCTGAAATTGAAATAAAGAGAGCAACAGGAACACCTAGGCAGGAATAAGAGCCCCAGATTCAAATGAGACGTCCGAATAAGTGTAAGATGAACACCTCACCTGCATACAGCAGAATGCAGAACCTTCCAAGCATGATTCCCTCAACAGGCCCCGAGTTCCTGCTCTCCAGAGAAAGAATAAGGCTTTTCTAACCAGAACATGCAGCCCCCAGTACCACCTTTGCTCAGTCTCACATATCAAATCTCATACTTTGTATGGTGTCGATTAATGCATTATAGTTCTGTCAAGTTGAAATATAAATCTAAGAATTTCTCACAATTGTTAAAACGCACCGTACCATGGCTTTTTCAGAGAGAAAGAAAAAAAAGAAAAAAAAAAGATTACCATGGTAATCATTTCAGAGTTAAACGTTAACATTTAAGACAGAGGAAAGAAAGAGAAGATACAAACTAAGTCGCAGCAACTAACCACTTGGGATAATCCAGTTTTCTGTCTTTCTTGTTCTCTGTCACCTTAGGTTTTTACTCCAGTGCTTTCTGGGAGTTTGCGCCTGCTTTTATTTTTTGGGGGTTGGGAGAGGAGCTTTGCTCATATGCAAAATATTTTACATCCAGCAGCAGTTGCACAGGCAAAAGCCACAATTAATGTCATAAAAAGCCATAAAATTTAACTTGTAGATCAACAGACTGTTCGCATGCTGTTATCTGTATATGATGGGATCTAACATAATAAAGCCCTTTCTGTTGGTTTTCAGGAAAGCGGAAGGTCGTAGCTGCTTTCCTGAATGCAAACACAGAAATGTGCTAAAATGAAAAGATTCAGAAATCCCTGATTTTTTAATAGATGTGTGGATGGATGAACTTTATTACTCCGGAAAGTTAAGTAAAGTGATAGATCTACAATGACCCTTGGTTGGAAAGGATCTACAGCAGGGGTCTCCAACTCTGGTCCTGGAGAGCTACTGTCCAGTAGGTTTTCTGTCCCAGTTGCTTTCTGATGAGCCACACCTGTTCCTGGTATTTACCTGAGAACAGCTGTGGTTCATCAGAAGCCAGGTAGGATAGAAAACCTACTGGACGGTAGCTCTCCAGGACCTGAGTTTGAGACCCCTGATCTACAGGATATAATATGAATATAATATCTACAGGTTGGTAGACAGGGTTTATTACTACCTTCTTTGAACAAATTAAGTTCTTTTTTTAAGTATTTATGCTTATGCTAAAATGTTATACCAGTGAATGACATGTTCACTTAAGTTTATAATTCATTTAAAAAATATCCTTCTATTATCTAACCATTTTAAGTATAGGGTCATAGACATAGCCGTTGTTAGGTGCTATAGCCCTGAGTATTTTAAGCCTCGCCCCAAGTATTTTAGCCCCAGTGCCAATCTTCCTTCAAAATCAAAAAAGTCAAGCCCCAGGTAAACTTGATTTAGCCCCTGATCTGTTCAATAGGTAGAAACTCCCCTAGTCGTGGAGAGACTGAGGCCTATTCCAGGAAGTACGCAAGACAGGGAAACATGCAATGATTACACACACAGAGCAGACATGGGATTTAAACCCTCAGCCTGGAAGCATGAGGTAGTTTTGACATGCACAATAATAAATGCATAATTTAATTTCAAAACAACTCACTATTTAAGTTAATGTTGATCAATTGAAAAAGTACAATTTTGTTTTAATAGCTGCAAATAACCAAATAAATTTCAGGCATTGCATATCATTTTTAAACATCCCAGACTCACTTGCAGCAGTAGAGAATGTGGTAGGTTAAGATCAAACGATAAATATTTTTTTAAAACGACAAAATAATCTTACAGGTGGAAAAAAACAAAATTACCTGCCGGGGTGTATGCTAAAAGTTTAATTCCAGTAGCAATACTGTATACTTCAAGGAAAACAAAATGTCTAAAGAAGGGCATACATTTTAGGACCCAGTACAGTACAATGGCTTAAAGGTAGCTCATTGGTTACTGCTACTGCTTCACACTTAACGGGTTCTGGGTTCAATTGTTAACTTCTCTCCATCTGTGTAAAGTTTGCATATTTTCTCCATGTCACAGTTTCTCCCACAGTTAAAATGGTGCCTCAGTCGTGGTGTACGATTACTTCTAGGCCGAAGCCCAGCCTGGGGCCCTGCTATGGCTGGGATACGCTTCAGGCGACCCTGCTCCGGATAAGCGGCTACAAGATATATGGAGATACGGTTCTCCGCTAGTAGGCGCTGTTTCCACAGATAAGTCACCATGCTACAGGGCTCGTTGAATGTTATCGAATGTTGTCGAGCTGAGCCTAATCGGGGACAAGGCAAGAATTACGGGCGCTCTCGCTGCACCGAAAGATGGGATTTCTTTCCCACTAGCATTGCCTTTCAGTCTGCTGCTTCTGTCCTGCCCACCACACTGATTTTCTTTTTGCAGGAGCGCAACTTTTCTTTCCCCCCCGCCATCACATTAGTAAGTTTCATTTTGTAATGCAGTCCGTTAACCACAGTTGGCCAGGATAGCGGATTTTACAACCCAGACGGAAGAGCAATCAGTCCTCGGATTCTTTCACCCGGCTCATCTGTATACGATACACAGCAGTTGCTGGCGGGGGGGGGGGGGGTTCCAGTGGCAGTTGCCGGTGACTCCGTCGTCGGTGGTGTGAACGCCAATGCAGCCTATAGCGCACACGGTGGATCCCGGTCACTGCTATTAAACGCGGAGCCCTAGAGCCGCCTGCCTGCCTCCGTCCCGCGTTATAAACAGAAGCGGAGCTGCTCCGCCAGCTCGACGCCACAATGTTGCAGGTGCTGTCTTGCGGCGTCGTACTTTTCCCCGGACTCTTTTTCACCTTCAGAAAACTACTGCCCTGTGCTTTTAAAAAGTGGACAGATGCTGACGTGGTCCTGGTCAGCGAGAGGTAACCGCTTCCATTTAATTTCCCTTTACTTCCATCTGCATTCGGTTAGTTTTATGGGCAGTAACTGACGATGTAGCCGCCGGTGTGCGGACTTCTACCTACCGGCTCCCAGTTTATACGCGCGGCGGTACCTAACTTAGCGACCCCCTACTAAGAAGTTATTTTTGGGGAGGAGGGGAAAAAAGTTTAAATGACTAATGCTTGTCGGTTAATTTTTAGTGGTTAGAGGTAAAAATGTACATCGTAACTGGTTATTATTTTAGCACATTTTATTTTTTATAAAATATTTCTAATTTTCCCACCATTGTCGTGTTGTAGATTTACGTTTAGATAAAATATCCGGTCTAAGCTAGTCGCTTCTATGTACTCGAGTGAGACACATATTTGAACCCGTTCAATAGGCTCCTTGTTTATAATCTTCCTAAGACCGGGCCGGGGGGGGTGGGGAGTTGCAATGAAAAGTGCTGAGCTCAGCTTAGCTGAAAAGACTGGCCTTAATCACTCGTGCATATATTATTGTAGTAATGATCTAAAATGCTACTAAAGATGTGCGAAATTTCTCATCTGTTTCCCCCGGTTCCCGATTCCATATTTTGCATTTTCTTATTTCCCCTTCTCGTGTTTTGCTCTCTGTTCCATCGGAGAATGAAAGGCCATTTAACTACTGCATGACGGAAAGTGTGTTTTTTTTTTTTTTTTTTTAAAGATTGCTTAGTAAACTGTTTTTCCGAGCATTAGTGTCCGGCCAGCAGGTGTTCTTTCGAGATTAAGAATGTAGTTTGTGAAGATGTTCCCGGCATCTTCCACTCTGACTCATGTACGGGTTGGGAGGGGGGTACTCTTGGTGGCGGTAGTTAACTCCAGACAAGGTGAAATTCGTTCTTAACTACTGACATTAGCTTTTTCCCCAGCATATCTTCTCTAATGTTTGTTTTTTGTTTGTTTGTGTTTTTTTTTTTTTTACTGTCTGCGGATTTCAGATGGCATAGGTTCTGTTTCAGCTGTGTTATGTGTCTGATGAGTGCCTGACTGTTGATTCTGCTGTCTCTGTGCAGTTTATTTGCTTAGGACTGCACACTTATGTCTCTTCCCCTGACATAGCCTGGTAGCCAAACTGACAGCTCTGGAACTGTATACAAAGCACCTCGCTGACTGCTTTCTCAGATGGTCAACACTGTCTACACAGGCCCGATTTTGCATTACTTCATCTGTTTCTCTGTCCCTTACTAACAATCCTATTAGTGGTGTCTCTGTGCATTCTGTGAAAAGGGAATTGTATGACTGACTTGATTTACTTTTGCATTGAAGCTTATGAGGAAACTAATTTTCTTGTAAAATATCTGACAGTAAAATTTCACATTTGTACCATTTTGTTTTATTGTTTGCATATGAGACTGATTCTGCCTGCTCTCTTTTCCATATGGATCTTTGGCAGCAGAGTATAGTCTTCCCTGTTTAATATGCATGTTTTTTTTTTTTTTTTTTGTCAATGGTAAACACTGCCGTTGCATGCGAGTGAAAAGGGCCGTCCTCGTTTTTCCATTTCTGTCACCAACGGCCCTCCCATGTGACTTGGGCTCCAAGTTACTTGGGACTTCATTACCAAGCTGCTGGGGGTTTAGGAAGTTGTGTGTAAATCGCTTGCAATCAAAATTGACAAAGAACAATGAGACTGACCTTATCCAGGGCGTCTGAATCAGAAAGAATGAAGTGCACAGTGTGGTACTGGGTAGGAGGGAAAAAAAACACATGAAATGAATATACTTTTCCTTCTACTATAACCCTCACACACACACACACACACACACACACACACACACAAACATGGAAAATACAAAGTATGCATTGCGTAAATGTGGGACTTGTAATGGTATCTGGCCCTGGCTACAGTAGGAGTGTGGTGTGTGTGTGAGCGTAAATTAAGCTGAGTGTCCTGAATAAGGTGTTTCTATAGCCACTGCCCCTGTCTCAGTGCAGGATTGATGGTCTTTGGATCTTTCATTCCTAGACTGGTGTCCACCATCCACGCCATCATGGCTACCATAGCAGGCTATATTGTGGTGTCCTCCTGCAACAACGTGATAACTGACCGGTAAGATGTGAATCCACTCCCGACCCATTCATCCCAAACCCCTCAGTTCGGTGCTCATCCATTTACCCATGGGACCCATGAGTTATAGAAGTTTCCCTGTACCTGTGCTAATATATCCTTCTGGACCGTCTGGAATGATTCCACTCTCCCAGGCTTAGCTGTCTAGAGGTTAAATTGAGGGGTGTCACTTGGGGATCATATGTTAAAAATATATCGTCCATTGTAGTAAATTTCCAGTAGCGGGCCAGTAGCAAGGGCCTCGCCTGCCTGTCAACTTTTGATGTGTTTATTTGTTTGCTTTTTGTTTTAGTTCCGCTTTTAAGCCTCTCGCAGATAAATTTTTCCATACAAGTGCTGTAGCTGTTGTAGTCTTGGGCACATTTTGTTCATTGATTACTTCTTCCCAGATTGGCTTACAGTGATGTTTAGATGTGCAAAAGGGTGCCAAGGCAATTTGCTGTGCAGATTAGTAAATCACGTGAGCAATGGCACGTCTGCTAAAGGCGTTTTGAGTAAAACATAAATGTATCAGCTGTGTCATTTACTTAGTAACTAAAAACGAAATATTCTGACAAAACAGGCTTGCATTTATAAAAGTATTTTCTAGCAGTGTAAATGTCATTAATAGTCTGCGTAATAATTTTGTGTTATTTTAAACACAGGCAAATGTATTATTGTTGGAACTGGTACCAGAGTAAGTACAGACATTTTGAGATGGAAAATGGTCGGTTTGTTCTTTGAACACTGAGCTGTTTCTTTGTTCACCCACTGAAGGGAACAATTTGTCTCTCCTCTATCCCAGGCACTGGCTTGCCATGTACTTTGTGATGTGGTACGGTGTGCCATACATGACCTATGACATCTTCGCCATGTATATGAGCCACTATTACCGCTTCCGGGTCAAAGGGCACGAGGAATACAAGGCGCATTCTTTCAGAACGGTCAACGCATTTCTCCGCCGAGAGTTCCAGCTGGTGCTGCATCACATCGCGCTGCTAACCCTCCTCCTTCCCGTCACGATGGTGAGACGAGGCCCTCTGGCATATTTTGAACGCTGCACATTAATGCATACATAAAATTGTTTTTTATGAAAGTGAGTGATCTATATACGTTTGACGTGCACTGTGCACTTCATCCCAGCACAGTTCTGCTTTGCTGTAACCCATGTTGAGTGACATGATATCACATTGCTACTCCTTTTATTATTTAGATCCAGCTGCGGGCTTGATACTCCACCCCTTTCCTCGTTCCCTCCCACTCTCTTTCTCTCCCTCATATACACACCCCTAAATGTGAACAGTAGTCCGTGGGGACGGACCGGTGTCGCGTTTCAGTTGGCTTACTCTCTGCTATCCTTTTGTTTTCGATGCTGATGCCCTCAGCCTTGAAATGTTTTATTTATCACGATGGGCTGGTTCTGAATCTGACGTCACTTTCAGTTAGGTGGGTTGTTCCCCCCCCCCCCCACCACCGTAACACAAAACTTTGTTTTTGAGACTGTTTTGTGCTTTGTGCAATGACATAAAACAAAAAAAAAAAACTGAAGCTGTTGGGTGTGAGAGTGCTCACCTCATCCTGGAACTGGTAATGCGGATTATTGACAAGAACTTACTGTACAACATCCTTTGAGAGCAAATGCTATATCTCTCTAGACTAAAATCAAGCTGAGTCGACCTCCTCCTCCTGCTCCTCAGCGATGTTGATTGCTAACAAGAAATTAAGTATATCTGAGACTGGAACAAATACTTTGGGTTTTATAGTTTTGGGTTAGGCTGGTTGTCTGTCTGGACTGATCTGTTAGCCAGATGGTCTCTCGCCCCGTAGTCCTACTTCTTATTTTTACTTTTTATTTCCTTTTAAACAGTTTTTCAGGAGCGGACTGGGGGACTTCTTCATCGGGTGCCTGTTTTTGACAGAGCTCAGCACCCCGTTTGTCTCCCTGGGGAAGATCCTGATCCAGGTATGATTAGGTCTCGCACCTATTTTGTCCCTGTAGCCATGGGCAACAGCAGGCGCACGGCACTGAATGCAGGTCTCCTTAGGGGAGATGAAGGCACTCTCATATTCGACCCTGTCGAGCGTGCTTTTGTTTTAAGTGAAAATAATATGACCTTTAGCATTTATGCCCGCTGCATAAAGGGAAGTCGTGGGGTGTCTTTGTTTCTTTGAGGCCGTCTTTGCATTGCCTGTCGGATCATTCGAAACTTGGTCGGTCCGCGCCACAGAAAGGCCAGGCGACAATCTCGGGCAGTTCTTTTGTGGACTGCTGGGATCTCTCTGGCCTTGTGCCAGGTTCACTGCTCTTCTGGAGTCGTGTGAAGAAAAAGGAAGTGAAGTAAATTCTCAACTGTTGACCTTGCTGTCTGGTAGCACTCTGTGTGTCCAGTTTTCGAATCTTCTGAAAATGGGGGGGGGGGAGTCTGTGAAGGTTAATTTTAATGTGGTGGTTCATTCTGTTGTCTCTGACTCACACCAACACTGTTTGTCTGCTTTCCCCTTCCTCCCACACCTAGCTGAGCCTTCAGGACTGCTGGGTACACAAAGCAAATGGCATCCTGGTGCTGTTGAGTTTCTTCGTGTGCCGCATCGCGCTCTTCCCCTACATGTACTGGGTGTACGGCGGGCACTACGGCATCCCGCTCTACAGTGTGCCGTTCCATGTACCCTTCTACGCTAACCTGGGGAACGCGTGCATCCTAGGACCGCAAGTCTACTGGTTTGTGCTTCTCTCCCGGAAGGGCTACCGGCTGTACAAGCGGCAGAGCAAGGAACGGGACTCCATCACTGTGACGGACAAGAAAGACGAGTAGATCCTGCTACTGCCACAATCACTGCTACTGTTACCATGACTAGTAATACTGCTATTGCTACTGCTGCTGTTTCCTATGCTGTTAGTTCTACTCTCTCTTATGCCTCCTACCTTAATGCCACCACCTGTTTTTTTTTTTTTTTTTTTTTTTTTTTTCTTCTTCCTTTTTACGGCTCCTTTAGTCTTTCACCTACTGATGGAAACGCAAAGCTGGCAGAAGCTACAATCCAGGAACCGGCCCTCTTTCCATGGGCACCCAACGTTAATCCTCAAAAAAGGACACCTTTGAGTGTTGCTGAATGGATCCCTATGGCTGTGGATTTATGTATTTGCTGGTCTTGTTTAGACCAAGTTTCCTTATTCCACTGTAGAAGCAGGAAGTAAGAGGTCAGTCATGCAGGGCTATGCTGGTTACTTTTGCCAAGTCCCAAGTCCCAGCTGTCAAGTTCCGATTAGGGGCCTGTAGAACGATGTGCTGGCTGACACTCCCACTCCATGCCTGTGCTTGTGCTGTGCATCACATTAGGGGCTGCATTGTCCTTCTGGGGGACATAAGTTGAGCTCACCACTCACCAGCATTTCTTTACAAATCCCGTGGTGTAACTTCCTAACTCAGAACCCCTCCCCCCCGGCCACTGCTGGCAATGCAGTCCTTGCATCCTTCACAGTGGAAGTCTGTGCAAACCTTATGCTCTCCTGCCCCTGTTTATGAGCTTCCGTTCTGCATTAGAAGCGCAGGACATTGACATTGAAATTGGCTAGCATCATGGATTTATGGTCACAGGCAGTGGACGATTCCACAAAATTCCCACCACAATTTTCTCCTTTGCTCTTTTAGAAGACTCCTATTGCATGGGTTCAATAAAAAAATAAATCGATGAGCTTGCTGCAGATGCAGTAGAAAACAACTCTCTTAAAGCTCAAAAAGACAGTTGCATCAAAGTAGTTTCTATTGTGTGTGTGTGTGTGTGTGTGTGTGTGTGTGTGGGGGGGGTAGAGAGTTGACTTTTTTTTTTTTTTCCCCTTCCCTGATTGGGAATTTAAACCTTTTTTTTTGTCATGATGAGCATCACATCTATAATTAAGGAGATAAGGGAAGGAGAGTCACTCTGCTAGTAAGCTTCAGTGTATTTAGGTCCAGTTACTCCAGTAAGTGTTGAATTAGCTCTGAGATCACTCTTAACATCTAATTTTAGGTGAGTGTCATGTCTGTTTGAATGCATAGTTAATGAACATGTGAACTGAATGTGCTGAATACAATCACTTATTCATATTTCATATCTGCAGGAGGGAATATTGTTTCACATACTGATACGTCGCTGTCAAAAGCATGTGCAGTGCTTATAGCATTTTGAGTTATTTGGTGTTATCCGCTCAGAGTTGGCACAAATCAGGGCTGTTGTGAATCAAGTTGAAAGCTTGCGCGGATATGTCATATAAACGCATGTTTTTATACAGTCGACAGGACCATTGTCATCTGTATGGGGATGTTTCTGTCTTTGTGACTTGACAACGAAGCATACTCATTTTATTTATTTATTTTATTTATTGATTGTTGTTTTTGGGACCATTAAATGCTAAGATGGGGTCTGCTGGACGAATGCATTTAGTCACGAGTGATCACCTGTTGCTGCATGCGAACAGTATTTGCTGTGCAAACCACAGATGCATCTCCCGAATTGCCCTGGCGCCACAAAGCAGCACATTAGCTGCGGCAACGTTAATGTCAGTAGTGGATCGTTCCATAATAATGCAGTGAGATTTCACGGAACACCATAATTGAATTTGCCCTCTGGAACTAGACCCAAGACTTCTTACCAAATACCTTTTTGGCATTTAAGATGCGTGCCCATTATGAATGTGACCTGACTCTGTCCTATAGCTATTTTCTTTGCATTATCCGTCATTTGCCTGTGACATGGGAATATTGGGTTTATAGGTATAAAAAAAGAAACGTATAATTTTATCTTTGACATTTTGAATGTTTCCTCCTTTCATTCGCTGAGCCATTTATTGATTCTTTAGCCGTGTCTAATTTGACGAGAATCCGTAGCTAGTGGGCAAATGACTCCATAAACACTCCGCCGAACCCCTGTCTGGTTCGGCCTCGTTCTGCCCTCAGAAATCTGGACCGTCTCAGCTAGTTATCATTGGGCTTCCATCTCTGCCCACTTTGCGGCAGACCTGAGCTGAATGTCCTGCTAGTTTCTCTTCCCACCCAGCCGACTAAGGCCTAGTGCGACTGTCCAGGCGTATGTACGTGTACGGCTGCTTGCCTGATTGTCGTGGTATCGAATCGCCTCGTCTGCTCTGATATGGATAAGCGTGTGTCCCATTATTCTCTCAGTAATGCACCTCAGTCATTAACTTATTCCAGCTTTGCACTCCTGCATGAGTATGTTGGGTTGGCTTCCCTGGCAGGTGCCTTGGCGATAACACCAGCTAGTTCCAGAGTTGGGGGGGGGGGGGGGTAAACTGATACTCTCCATCCGGCAATAGGGAGCCACAGTCTTGTTAAGGTTACTGTGGATTGTTGCCTCGGAGCTGATGCCATCTCGTCTGCGGTGGTATTAGGGCACAGGGGAAACTAGCCTTGCAGAACTGGCATGGTACTTTCTCCCAGTTAGTGACCCATAGAACGCAGCCAGGTGGGAGTTTTCTGGGGATTGTCTTACTGGGTGAATTGTTAATTGCTGGCTATTTGTGAGTTCTGGCTGCCCCATCATGCAATCCCCTTAGCTCAGACTTTCTCCGCAGGAAGTTGTTTGTTTAGCTAATACACCGGCTGGGTTCTGGTGAGAGTGGCTGGACCGCATCTGCTTACAGCAGCCGTCTCGTGCTTGCGTCTCAGCTGGTGGGACGGGACGTTGGTCATCAACCCTGAGCGGCGCCGTCGAACCAGCAACTGACTTGGTAAATTTGACTTTCGCAACCTCCTTTCAAGTGAAAGGATCGGTATGTACAGTCATTAATTCTTCAGTGACCCTGATAATGTTACTGATCTTCCTGAGGAGCCCAAATGTTCCATGAAGTTCGGTGATTAAGTGGAAGTGATGATGGTCGTTTATAGTAAATTTTCCATTTGAGTCTTCGTGTGACTGTCAATAGCAAGTCTGCATTAATAGGTAGGACGGCATGGATTAGGCACTTTTGATATACTTTAATGGTATTTTTCATTTACAGTATCATCTTAAATTTTCAGCTTGGTGCCATAGAGCCATCCTTTCTTAGCTCTGGGTTTGGCAAGCTGTAGACATATCTGATATCCAAGCTTTTTTTTTTTAAAACTGAATAAAAAAATGAAGGCACCTCACATTTCATACTTTGTAGTATTTAATTTACGATGTTTAGCAAAAAGAAAAAAGCTCGTGTAGCTCCCTTCCAGAAAATTCTTCTGCATTTGACCCTTATTGTCTCTCCTACTATCTTGAAGGTAAACAACTCCACCCTTTTTTTTGCAGAACACATAGTTAAGGCCTGATTCTTAATGTACACATGTACTGTACTTGTAGTTACAATTAACTAACATAATGACCCTGGAAATAGCATTTAAAAAGTGAACCTGGAACCAGACTTAAGGGCAAAAGGTGTTTCATGGTAATGAAATTGCAATCCATTCTCCTGTGAGTGGAGAGTGGTAGTTGAAGATAAGTGGCAGGCCTTCAAATCTCATTCTCAGTGGCCTTCTCACTACCACTATTATGATGTATATCAGTTCATAGCGATATCTTTACATCTCTTTACTGAAAAAGCTGATGTATCATGGACAAGGAGCATTTTTTTTTTGTTGAGATCCAAGGGTTTACCAAGAAAGATGAATGGAAAGATCTAATGTTCCATTGTGATTTGTAAAAAATGACCGTCAAGGCTATGCATTGAGGGCTGGAGAGAGAACCAAATTTATAGAGAGTGCCTTTTAAATCCATAGAACCAGCAATTCAAAACAGATAAGTGGTGGTGGGTAGTCTTGTCACTGTATTTGTGTCTACTTAATTTCAAAAGGTGATGTGGTTATGCGACCTGGAAGTTTGTAACATGAACAAGCCAGGTATTTTTGCTGTGTGCATGATAGTTATTTTTAATATCATCTGTCACAAGCCCTGTCAAAAAAGAATTATTTCTATTATATGTCTACGTTTCAGCGTGGAGGGGTCATTCTGGGTCATTCTGTTTGCACTTGCGTTCGAAGGTCGTGTGGCACGCTCTACCTTTTGTTCTCTGCTTTTATTCCCTTTTCTCTGCTTATGTGTCCTTTTTCTTAAGCTCTACACGTCACTCTCAGTTGAAATTTCACACTCTGTCTTGCTATTTTCTTCTTTGGCTACAGAATTTATTCACTTGAATTGTCAAGAGCCACGTACTGGACTCCCAACTTTTAACGCTTCCTGCCACTTGTTACTTTTGATAACATTTTGGATAGTTTCATATATGCACTCAGAGGCCATTTTATTAGGTACACCTGCTCCTCCAACCAGCGAATCATGTGGCAATATGATGCACATAGGCAGGGTCAAGAGGTTCGGTTACTGTTTGACTATGTAGTTAAGAAGACCTTTAATTTGGTGTGATTGTAGGTGACTGATACGCTGATTCCAGTATCTCAGAAATTGCTATTCTCCTGGGCTTTTCACATACTACTGTATCTAGAGTTTACAGATCATAGTGTGACGAACAAAACCAAAACGTCCAGTCAATGGTGGTCCTATGCCCAAATGAGAGATCAAAAGAGAATGGCCATTCTTGTTGGAGCTAGCAGGAAGGTCACAATTGCAAATAGTTTGGGAGGGAAAAGTAGGTCATAATCAGTAGTAGCTAGGTGTGCCTAATGAGGTGGCCACTTGGATAGTGTGTGTGTATATATATAATATCAAATTTGATATATTCATAGGTATATTTTGTTTGTAATGTGCCCTTTTGAGAATTATTAATATTAAGTTAATATAACTAGCATAACTTTGAGGAGAATTATGATGTTGCAGCTTATAAACCAGGCACCCCTGTAGAAAAAATAAATCTTGATTTGATGAATCCTTTTAAATGAGTGTCTGTGTAAATGATTCTTTGGCCTGTATTTAAGTAATTCAACAACAGAAATGGATCCAGGAATGGTCCTCCTCTCATATACATTCAGCCAGGTATTTAACCCGCATGTCATTCTTTATAAGGGAAAATGGTAAATTATTATTGCTATTGCTAATCATCTGCACAGCTTATGAATGAATTGTATAGGGTTTTACTAAATGTAAATCAATTGAACAGTGATCATTTTGCAACAAAGATTTGAAAGAACAGGAGATTATAGACCGTGTGGACAGTGCTAAAACGAGAGTGTTGTTTGGGAGGCTTTTACCTGAGTGGGTATGCAGCTCCAGGCTTCCAGTCTGCTTGGATAGCTGGAGTGGCACCACACCTGCTCTGCAGCTGGCCTCTGCTATTGTTCTTTTGTATTTAGCATGCATCATTGGCTCGGGTTCTTTGAAAACACTTAGTTTTGGACCACACTAACTCAATGGCTTAAGAGTTCAAATCTCCCACCGAGGATCCGGAGGGCCCAACGGTCTAGTAAATAAGCACTGTGCGGTACGAAATTAAGACCTTTATCAGTAAGATTTTGTATATCTGATCTATCACTAGGTATCTGTACGTACTACAATCCGGGGGTTTCTGAGGCTGTTCCATTGTGGCAATGGCATGCCAGCAGGGGGGGCTGTAGTTGCACCCACAGATCAACCCTTAGTACTGAGTTCTTAGTCACCATATAAACACTGAAGCTTCTTAATTATATTTTTAGTTCTTAACACACCATTGTGTGTATGTTCATAAAATAATGAATAAAACTACTCGGATCACTTCACAATAAAATTAACCGAGTTTCTCATGTTTTATATTCAAACATTTAATTTTAATGTTAGAATTAAAAAATAATTTATAGCACCCAAAAACGTAATATACACACTATTTGAAAGAAAAAAAAAAATGTATTCACATTTAATTATTCCGTTGGAAACCATTTTTGATTCATGTTAATTGTCAGTATTTAATGAAAGGGTAGTTTTAACCACCAGACTTAAACCTAAAAACAATTCCCATCGGTCGCCTCATGGAGCGCAATAGAACCACCAATTCAATGCGAAAAAAATCATGTGGTTTTGCGTTGACCAATGACAAAGTTCTGCACCCACAGCATTACGAGATCTGTTCATTTGTAGTATTTCACAGGATGATAGACTTTCTTTACATAGATGACAGTAAATGAGAAGTAAGTACGATTTTAAAGGAAATCAGTAAAATAACAGGCAGAAAGGCATAAATGAATATCAACCTCTATAAATCCCAAATTCGAAAAACTAACTGGTTGACGGCCAAATCCCCAGTCTTGAGTGGATCTCGGTAGAAAATTTAGTAGGAACTTACAATATGAAGAAAAGCACAAATTTAAATAATCACGCCTAACAATAACTACACTGTCTGTGGATTTAATGTAAGGAAAGGTTGCGTTGTCTGTTATTGAGACCTTTAGCATAAAACAGTGAGTCTGTGGGACAGCATATGCAGCACTGGCACCATGTGGCCATGGTGTGGCAGTGTTACTTTTGAAAATACCTGGTCGGTATCAGTGGCCTCATGTGGCGTGAGGTAGCTGTCAAATTACAGTTCCGTGGAATTTACGGGTTCATGCAGTAGAATAAATACTTGATTGCAGACCATTATTTTTTTACTTTTATCTTGGTGATGCTGGTAAACATTTACGTGAGCCTCCCACAGCCTGCCTCTAAAAAAAAAACTAGTGATGACATTTCTCATCTCTATTAAAATGTCAAGAATGTGAAAAACAGAATAAACAACGTCAAATTTCTTAATTTGAGTGTATTATAGTAACTGTTAGTCCTTCAGTCCACTGTTCAAAGGGCATTTCAGATGTTCTTTTTCTGTTCCTGTACTATAGTCTGGTAGTGTGGTTTATACACTGCTCAAAAAAATTAAAGGAACACTTTTTAGTCAGAGTATAGCATCAAGTCAGTAAAATATCTGGGATA
>JABFEA020000041.1:16968565-17005064 GCA_019775915.2 Cyphomyrus plagiostoma | reverse complement strand
TACACGTAAGTTAGTGGTTTATTTATTGTTAGTTACTGTAATGTTGCGCTGCTTTATTTGGTTAATCGTCCAGTCTGCAAAGAAGGCATTCAAGTAAGAATTGAATTGTAGTATGACTCATTTCCTGGCGCGTAATTTATATTAGGTCAGCGTTCACGGTTCGACTTCTGATATTCAGATCGAGTTCTAGGTCAAACTGGCTTGTTCGACTTTCAAGAAATTCGAGTTCTAGTGAGTTTGAGAACCGAGGTACCACTGTATTACAAAAAATGTTTTATAATAGACATCTGCCCCCTTTCAATAATTATATAAAATGAAATTATACACTTGTAAGTCGCGAAGCTTAAACCTGATTTTGATGATATTTCAGTATCTGTTCAAATGTCTTCTGTGTGTATGATTTTGTTTATAGCTATATCAGATCATATTGCAGTTATATACATAAAGTGTGTGCTGATGATGAGTTAAGTTTCACACTTAGCCCTGTACTGCCTCGCCACCTACTCTGTTTTCAGATGCTTATTTACAAGGCTTTCTGTGACATTTTCCAACCCTTAAGAGGGCTGCCCTCTGGTTCTGGCTCTTGTGCACACTCATTCACACTCACTCCACTTGCGTTGCACTTTATTTTTGGCCCATTACCTTGCTGTTGACGGCTGTGATGCTGCCATGCAAATAACTACCCCTCTCCCATTCTATCTTCAGGCGCCATCTGAATGTTGGGTGTTTTGGGGTGATATCCTGCAGCTTCCCACACCCAGCCCACCATCACAGTTACCTCTGTGGTGCCCCCCTCCCCCCCGGCTGTGTAACATAAGTGGCACGGAAACTTGGGGCCATGACCAGGAACATTCCTCTGCCTTCTCAGTGTCAGCTGCAAGTCCCCAGGGGAAGCTTAGGAGGCCTGCTACAGAATCAGCTGTATGTTAAATCGAATTGTCGTGCAGACAAGGACACGCATATTTGCTATCCTTAATAAATTTGTAGAAGATGAGCAACTTAATGCATGTGATGTGTGCACATGTCTGTCAGACATTTATCTTCCGACCACCCCTACACACTCTCACCTTTGCCTCGGCCACAAATGGCATCAATCTATCCTCCCACGAGCCCCCCTGGCCACCCCCCCATCTGCCTCTAATTTCTCATGGGACACTTGCACGGAAAGGAATGGTGGCCGCCCTCTGCATCCCTGTCTTGCCTCTATCTTTATCATCCCACCCCCTCTCTACTCACTGGGCTTCCTCTAGGTCTTTACCTCCAACTATTCTCTCATGCCTGTGCCATGGGAGCCATTTTGCAAGCTTTGAAAGTGTTGTGTTACCGTCACATGTGTATTTATAAATTGCCGTGTATCTTTCTGGCAACTGCCGCCACGCCATCCCACTTGCAGTGTGGTGGGCCTCATACGTTTGAAGCTTTGCTCAGGAGGTTGCGTTTGTGTTGCTTGTGTCCGAATTCCCTAGTACTGACAAACTACACTTGGCCCATTGAATAAACCCCTGTATTTAAACCGATATGAGGGGAGATGTATTGAGTACGTGCCCCTACCCTATTCAGCGGAGGTGAAGGCATTCACTCAAACTTCATGGCTGTTGTTCATCCTCATATCTGTGGGGTCTCACTGGACTGCTAACTGAGTTTTGGCAGTAGGTACCACTAGTGCCAGGGCACTGTAAGACAAGTACAGCATTGCTTAAGCGAGTGGTTTAAAAAAAACAAATTCTTTAGGTCTCTTCCCTGAATACTTTACATATTTGTTGTGTGCTACATCCAGCAGAACCGACTCGCGTAATTAGCTACTCAAAGACATTAGTTTCTTACCAAAGCTGCATTCCGCTGTAAAGAAATTCTGTAAACAAATTACATACAATACACAGCTGCTCGATACTTAAACTTGGTAACCAGCAATCCAAATGGTACCTCTGCAAATGTAGCCAATTTTTATGATTCTGTGTTTAGAGGGGAGCAGGAAGGACCTGTGGTAACAACAGAAATAGCTTTGGGAATACCTTCTGTTCCGAGACAAGCTAAGGCATAGATTTCATAAACTGCCAATTCATTACGTGAATGGTTTCCTAGTAACCCTAATTTCTGAAAACTGGATTTACTTAGAATCACAGTTTAATAAGAGAGAACCTGTACCTGACCACTTTTGTGGTTTTTATGAACGCAGTGGAGAAAAAGCTCTGTCAACTATAATGACTTGTTTTTTTAAAATTGTGTTATTATGGCGGCAGTATCCTTGATTTCTTTAAGTGGATAGTATTTTAGCAAGATAGTATTTTAGCAATTTAGCAATTGGTCGCAGCACCCTACCAGTACAGGGCACGTTTTTTTGTTGTTGTTTTATCGCTTCCACATGATTATAATTTTTTATCTGTCGTGAGAAAAACAGCCTTATGGGTGAACTTGCTAAACTGCACCACCACTGGCTTGAGTGATAAACTTCCAAAATGTTTCTCTTCACACCAAAATGTGGACTGAGCATTAGGTAAACTGCTTGTTAATACAAACAACGTGCTTCTTCAAACAGTGAATGCTATGGCTGCAACTGGTGCTTAATTTGTAAACTCTGAGGTGCCGGAGCTCATAAAGACAACGATGATGTCATATGCACAAATCGGTCTTTGACAAGAATAATGCACTATTAATTACTTAAACACGTAACAATGCAGAATTTATGCACCTGATTTAAAGGAACCCAAGGATTCAGCTTGCACTATGTTATCAGGAAGACTATTCCATACTCTAACAACACGCCGCGTAAAGAAGTGCTTCCTTAAATCCAGTTTGAAATGTTCTCCCTGCAACTGAACACACAGACCACACAGACAGGGTTAAGAGAATCTTACTGTTTGACTACATATTTAATGGACATTATAAGACATCCTCACTTAGTGACTTTGTACGTGGTGGTTCCAGCTCAGAAACAGGCATGATAGTGAACAAATAATATCCAAACAATTTTATCACTATGATATTCTACGACTGTGTTTCTTAAACGGGTACTAGGGGACAGCCCAGGGAGTAAAAACGTAGATAGTTGGGGGGGTCTCTGTGGACTGGTTTGAGAAACATTGTTCTATAAACTCAACACTTTAACTCAGTTCTGCTGTACTCTCTTCCATTTTCTTTATCTGTTAGTTTCTCACATAAGACTCTAATCACAATGGGACCCCTCTATCCAGTTCCTCATCAGTTTGAATGCTACTTGGAGCTGATCCATAGGCCAGACAGACGGGAGGATTCATTGGGATGATGGTGCTAGGAGGAACAGGAATACTGGTCTTGCTCAGAGTTGAATGGCTATCAAGTTTCACTCAGACGTTGTTCTTACCCCAGTAGAGCAGCCCACCTACGTTGTGGTCACCAACGATCAAGGGGTCAAAGTAGATTGAAAGACAAATTCTCATAAATCATTGCACGGGAAAGGTCATGGGTCCAGTTTCTCGACATTCAAAACAGTATGAAAATATAATTACTCCCCCATAGTGACCCCTGTGGTCTCCCCCAAGCAGGTCTGTCAGGTAGGCAGGGATTTATAGAACCGGAAGGAGTTGCTAAGTTGATGTGCAGAAATACGTGGTCAGGCTGTGTATGTGTAGGCTGAGCAAACCCTGGGTCCCCGAGAAGACAAGTCTGGGTTTTTCAAACCACTGTCCTCCCTCACTAGGGTGTCTATCTTCCATAACTCTGATAACATGGGCTACATCCTATCATGGTGATAGATAGGGTGCCCCCTCCCTCATCATTTTCTCCCATCTTTTGTTGTCTTCTTTTCCCTCATTATGAACAATCTACATCAGCATTAAGCTGTCAGTTTTGCTTTTCCAAGCATGCCTTGCTCCCACAGGCTATTCCAGATGCACCTCCCCCTTCCTCAGAGTGTTCCCGGGAGGTAGAGATGGCTGCTGTGTGGTGAGATAAGGATGCCAACAGGGGCACTTTTCGGTGGCCTGTACTGTTCTGTTCAGTAGGTAATACCCAATAACTTCAAAAAAATCATTAAAGTTTTGTATCTCAATAATACAGCAAATAAACATTAAATCACCTTAAAGTTTGTTGTGAAGGAATATTTTGGTTGCCCTTAGCTGTGTGTCCGTGTCCAGGATGGGAAAGGTTCGGGAAAGGAGGATGTGTCCATGGCAGAACTTGGCCTCAAAAGATCTTCTTCATCCTCCACCCAAAATGCAAGTTTACAGCGCATGACGAAAAAACCTCATCACGAAAGCACTTCCACCTGCCAAGTCCTCATTCCCATTAAATGAGTGTTCAGACACTGAGCTATAACTGACACCCTGTGAAACCTTTTTACAAGGAATTCCTGCCTTACCATGAAATCTGTTCATTCCATCTTGATTGGCCTAGTGAATGATTTCACCGGGATTACGTGTTTATACATGGCTTGTGTTAGTGACCACAGCATGTATATACAGGTACATGTGCATTGAGGCCTTAACAGCTACAGGTGACTAACACCATGTGACTGTAACTCATACTGCAAAAGTAACCAAATCTGAATGCGCTTGTTTATGCATTGCAGAGAATAATGAAAATCCATGTGCATACCTGCATATGTGCATGTGGTAGCTAGAGGTCAGGAATCTACGAGACGGGGAAGGTGTGCTCAAATAATACCACGGAATAAGTGCTGTTCACACTCCCTAAAGTGGACTGCAGCCCAGACTGTTTTGCTACTGTTTATTAGCCAGAGGTGTTAAACCGTGGTCAGTATGGATAGAGAGAAGAGGGACTCCATGCTTGTGTATTAGGCATTAACAGTTGGCTTTATCTGCAAGAATTCTTTGTAGTGAATTCCTTCCTATAGTAAAGTAATAATCCTTGAATACAAAGGAGATTCATTCCTAACTAATTCAATGAGTTGTCTTCCTTGGCCTCTGAGTGATTCTTTCTCATCAACGGGAAAGACAGTATATTTTAGCCCCTTGGCTTGTGGTTTGTATGTGTGTGTTTGTGTTTATATGCATGAGTGAGTGTGTCAGGGTAGTGTGAAATGCCAGAGTGTCTGATGAATAAGACGTGGCTGCCTTTTGGACAATTCTGAGAAAATGACATCATCTCTGCACTCTTCCCTTTTGAATCAATCGTTACCTTGGGATCCATATCGTCTCGTCTTGTCTGCGCACCCAGCCTAGAAAGAATGGTATGTGTTCAGCTGGTTTTGGGGTATGATTACTCAAAAAGTGTCACTACGTGGTTCTTTATTGGAATTTGTTGATATGTCCCAAGCAACGTTTATAAAATCTTGATAAAAGACACAGAATTGTGCAAGAATATGGTTGCAGCCACACAAGGCTTGTAAGACTCATTCATCGAACTAGGATGAATCGGTAGGGTTTAATTAACCGTCAGTCATCAGTCTTGGAGAAGTCTTTGTTGTTGAGTTGACACCCTACGGGGCTGCTGGTGGTCAATGTTGCGGAATTGGTATGTGTCACACAGTGGAGGAACCGACAGAGGTTGCACGTTGTCGAGGGTCTGATTACAGTGATAGATAGGGCTTCAGAAGAGATGCCGGGAGAAGTAGCGCTCAGTACAGAGACCTGCAGGGTGTGTGTTGCCATGAACATGAAGGTATCTTCCAGTTAAATAAGGATTTAAAAAATAAAACTGCCAAAAAAAAAAACCTGCACCCATCGGCAACTTACTCTGTTCAAGAATTACGTACAATTAAACAGAGAAGGCATGGTTCATGGTTTTTCCTTACAGAGACTTCACACACACAGGTATTATTGTACCGCACCCCTATTAACTGGGTACAAAACTTATAAACCGTGGCGCACGTAGCTCCAACCAAATCTTTTATGCCAGGGGTATCTCTGGGCAATTCTCTCATAACATACCGCCTACTGCTGGCAAACCACCGTCCTTGATTTTCTTCATCAGTTTTACCCAATTCTGTAGTCTGGAATATACAATTAGCTGAGGTCTAATTAAGCAATCAAGTGTCACATATTGGGAAACTTTAAACTAGTGTCAAGCACTGGGTTGTTTACCTTGTGAAGTACATTTTTTCCCCCCCTGTGCTTTCTTGCAAATCATGTACTTAATATGGCCACTCAGTTCCAGCTTGGCATTTTAAGATGAGCCATTTCTTTGGCAAGTGCCCTGACCAAGTTGCTTGCCAGGTATACTTGACCAAACTGGATATACGGACATGGTGACCAGGCCTGGCATTTAACAGAGAACGAGAGGTTGGTAAAGCATGTCTTGCCTTGCCCTTGTGAAATAATGCTCACATTATAAGAAAAGAAAAACAACCATAAATCAGATTTACTGGTCCCTCACCTTTCCCCGTCTTCCTTCCCTGTTGCATATGCTGTTAATTACATCTGCTTTTAAATTACATCATTGCCTGGTTGTGTTGTTTTTCATTTAAAAAAAAGAAGTCATTTTTGTAACGTTTTCGTACATGTTTGGGCTGCTCAGAGTTCCCATGGAAACTATGATGTCATGGCTATGCAAGCCTGCTTTCTGGATAATCACAGCAATAGTGGGACCCAGAACGACACCGACATTTTTCTGGCACGTGGCAGAATGAAAGCAAAGGGGTACAAATGAATCGCATTGCTGTCATTTAGTCAGAGAATTTATTTAGCCTGAAACATGGTTGTTTTCACTGAATTCGTTCCGAGCCAAAACTTTTGCAAATTGTTTAAATCATGTGGCAAGCCAATTAAAATTTTTTTTGACGGATGCAATTGAGGAGATGCGTATGGGGAAGTTTAATTGTAAGCTGCTGTGATGTGATGTCTTGTTCAGTTTATTTTTATATAGCGTCCTTCCAAACTTAGTTGCCCCAAAGCTATCTCTGTTGCCTTCCACCAAAGGTCAGAGCAGCCTGTGACAGCTGCTATGGGGGGGGGGAGGATAAAAATGGAGGCAGAGAAGGTCTGCAAGAAGCAAAATATGGAACCCAAAGAGAGAACAGCGTGAATGACAACGAACGGGTCACCCCAGAAAAACACCCCCTTGACTGTTTGTATTTCAGTGACATGAAACTGTCATCAAGGAGCAACACAAATGTTGCTTGTCTGGCCCTGTGACATTGGCATCAGATGTTCTGAAGACGTACGGTAGCAGCATGGGCCCTGTGCTGCTTGATATCTGTTTAATTTTTGCCATTAGCTGTGTTTTTGCACTCCTTTCTTGGGTGACCATATTCCCTGATGTCTGACTGCGTGTAAGCTTGGACATTTCAGCTCTCGCCTTTCCTCCATCACTTCTGGCAGTTTTGCCGTCCCATTAGCGGCGATTCCTAACCACTCAGTCTCCACGGGATCATGCCTCCTTGCAAGATCCATTGAGACTTCATCTACTTTTCTACCCAGAATGCATTGTGGTCTTCATCTTGTATGAGATAGAGGAAAGACCACACCGGGGACACAGCGTAACAGTGAGTATTGGCATGGTGACAAAAACTGCAATGAAGTGTTTGCTCTTTAGCAGAACTTCTCCTGAACAATTTATCACCCATGTTATCGGGGTCAGAATGTCAAACTGAGTTCCTCTGTGAAGACATATATGCCCCTGAACTCGAAAGGCTTACATTCATCTAAAGTATTTTTGTCTTCCATGAAGAAAGGCATTGCATGATGGGCATCTATTCCAAGCAAATTCCATGGGTCCTTATTTTAAGCATTTTGTTAAGTACATTTTCTTAGTAAAAGCTCAAGGGTCTGTATACAGTATATCTTGAATAAAACAGCAGTATCCCCTCTTGCCTTATTTACCCAGCTAATTTACCCAGATTATAAAATACTGAAAGATGGATATAACATAAAGATTAATTGGCTCACAACCCTCATATTTTGCTCTTGAGAAGTCTTCAGAATTTCATTGCTCAGTTATATCAGTGGAAATAGTTTCAACATGTTTCTGCGGTCTTGGGAACGTCACAACTTTATCTCCACTCTTGTATCTGAAAACATCTTGAAATTAGATTATTGTAATCTCTCAGAATTCCTCATCTTCCAGTCTCCATCCATCATTGATCTCAGTCTAAATTTGTTTCCCTATAAATGATTTAGAATGTTTTATGTTATTTCCTTTGTTATTTCCCATATGAGTGCAGGTACATCGGAATGCTTCTTTTCACATATCCCATCATGCTCTCCCGTGAGACATATACAGACATATACATCCATTAAAGCCATTAAAGTAGGAAACAAAAACAGAAATACACATCAGCGAATAAATCTGTGAATAACATAAGAATAACATTTTGCTGGCAGCCGTAAGGCTTCAAATATGCCCAAAATGTTGGCAGATCGACCCTGAACTATTTTGTGATAAAAATCCCCACTCAGGTGTGGCTATTTGCGCATTGCAAGGGGGTGGCCACCCAAAACAGTCAGGCCTACTGCTTTAATTTCTCCCCCTTCCCCTCTCCTCTGCCCCCTGCTGTCTGCTGTTAGCAAGAATACAATAAGGGTGTCATTACACACAGGAACTCCAAGATTTCTAGTGTGGCGTCTCTCTAATCCCTGTCCATCTTGGCTTCCATGTTTCTCAGCCTCTCAGTAGATAGGCAGGAAATAAAAAAAGACACCATGACAGATTGTCTGCATGTGAGTTTGCGAAAACAGCTATGAGATTGTATAAATTATGCGGCTTACTCGTTTATTGCTGATTTCCCCTCTTGTCGTCTGGTTATAATCTTGCATAGTAACATAAATGGACATACAAAGCCAACAAATCAATCTGCATTAAATACATCTGAAGTGAAGGGGGACTGTCGGGACAGCGTGCCGTAAAATTTTGGCAGGCGCAATGACGCAGAAACACCCCTAAAGGGCTAGGGGGGGTCGCTGTTTGAAGGAGGAATCTCACCAGCTGCTAAGAGAGGGCTGCGATGCAATAAAATTTGGCCCTGCCCCTGCTCCAACTCCCTCCCCCAGCCAGAGAGAGAGAGAGAGAGAGCGAGAGAGAATGAGATAAGCCTACATGCACAGCAGGGACTTTAAAGCAGTCTGTCAGGCACAGCGGAACCGGAGCTTTGCACTGGTGAAGGTGAACTGCACTGGAGGTCAGTGGACTTACTGGGCTCACAGGTTGTAGTGCAGGACTTTTACTGGGGACAGATGGACTGAGCTTGCTGGTGTCTTCTCATACTTCTTTGGGTTTACCTAAAGAATGCTCACCTTTGAATTCCAGAGATACCCGATGATACTTTGTACATGTGCACGTGTGTCTTTTTTGTTTGATCATCTTCACTGAGGTCGAGCATACACATGGCCGATGGCAGGCTCCAGAGGACACAGCGAGGGACTCCAGTAAACTCTCAGTGGGACAGTAAAGGACCGAAGGCTCATTAGTGCACCGCTTCCTTGCTCTCTGTTGTGAGTTGTCATCCTGTCCTGAAGGGACATCCCGAGTGGTGCCGGATTCCAAGGCCGGCCGTCCGTTTTGCGGCGAGAGGACAATAAAGTGGGATCACTGGGTACAGGCAACGGAGGAGACGAGTGTCTATCGGAGGAGACGCTGTGATGGACTCCGGACAGATGAGGGCCGTCGGGGAGAGCCCCCTGGATGGGGAGACGGTGTGCGGCGCCCTGGCCCGCTACGAGGCCACGCTGCAGGCCGCAGTCCGCGAGCTTCACGCCGACGTGGGGGCCTTCAAGGTGGGCGTGGAGCGACGCCTGGAAGAGGCCGACCGGCTAACGGGGCCCCTGGGCCGCGCCGTGGCCCAGCTGCAGCTGGAGAACCGGCAGCTCCGCGGCCAGTTGGAGGTGCTGACACGCCGCGTGGAGGAGCTGACAGGGACCGTGTGTGACAGGAGTGCCCTGCTGGACGGCAGTGCCACGGCCCGCCCCCACGCTGCTGTGGAGGGCTCCCCCCAGCCCCTGGGCCATCAGTCCCCAGCATCCCCCTCTGCTGTGACTCCCCCTTCTGCGGACTCTGCCCCCAGCCCCGGTTCCGGTCCTGCTCACTGTCCGACAGCAACTCGATTTTCCAGCCGGGCCACGTTCGCCGTGTTCAACAAGTCTAATGTAAGTATGATGTGGGGTCCCGGGGGGGGCGATACGCTGTAGTACACATTTGTTTATCTGAGTGCAAATTGCCCGAACTCACAAATTGAAGGACCACATCTGAAAGCAATCTCAGACAACATGAGTCGAACCCTTCTGTGCATTTTCCAGCTGCGCGTCTCCGTGCTTCGTGGCCATGCTGCTGGATCGTCTCCACGCCACAGTGGACTTTCTGTTGAGGTTTTCAGCACTTTAAAAGGCTCCTGAGCCTTGCTTAATGTGGGGGGAGGGGGGCAGTCCCAACTCCTTAATCTCTGGTCAAAGATTATGAGGCCCCTGCTAAGCTTTTTTGAAGTCATGTCGCTATTAATTATTACTGTGGTTTATTTGGAGCAAAGAACCTCAAAGGAATATAATTGATATGTATACTCTCTATTGGGCATGAGTTAATGTAGAATATGTATCAATTAAAAATCTATGATTTACTGAGGTCATACAGAGTACAGATCAACCTTGTTTTAACTCTCTGGCTCTTGGTTTTCTTCATCATTCAGCTGATGAGGTTTCTTTCCTCTGTAGACAGAAGTAAACTCAGTTTCCAGAGCGTTTCAAGTTTTATTTTACAGATACAGAATTATACTCAACACATTGCAAAGTAAAATGCTTTGTTGCGTGATTCCAGACTGTGACCCGGAGATGTAAGCATAAAGAGATAAGACATAGGATATTAGACAATAATCAATCATAATCACAAACAATAATCATAATCACAAACAATAATCATAATCACAAACAATAATCATAATCACAAACAATAACAATAAATATCCATAGTGTCAACCTTAAGCATGGGTTTAGCGAGTGCTCTTTCTTTTCCTTACTCCCTGAAAGATAGAGGTCAGCTATTCTGCATTACATGGGACACGAAAGGATCTTTGAAGGTTCTATAACTGAATTTATAACAGGAGCCGAACTAGACAGAACAAGTGTTCCTTGTTCATCAGCCCATTTGTGTGAGCGGGTTTGTGTGGGGATTCAGCTACTGGTAATTGTGCAGGAAACCAGGAAGTGTAATGCAGCGTTGTCAAATCTGGACGGCCCCCTCACTCCCCAGTTCAGTCCACATCCTGCTCCACTTTGTTTATTAAGCGAGACAACTCATTAACAAGTGGCATGGCTCATTCCACTGTCATTTCATTCAAGGTGATGCTGACTGTATAAAAAGAGTGCAGTCGAGGTTTGATCCAAACCTCTTCTTCACTTAGCCAGAAATATTTTTTTCTGATTAGGAGAGTATCAGCTTACTCTAAGTGTTGTTCATTACAATCCTTGATACTGTTTTATGGTCTAGTATTCACTCATTAGTACTTTTTGTTTTATGGAGGTAGTATCAGAGGTCAGAAGTCATTAAGACCAAGAAATGTATTGTGTTTCTAGTGAAGTGGTCTGTATTATCTTACCATCCCTATTTGGGTGTAATGTGGCATGAAATAACGTTCCCCTGGGACCGTGGTGCCACAAACAGACGGCAGTAACAAGCAGCAAGTAACAGAGAACGGTTTTCACAGGACTTAAAGTGCAAAATGGGGAGAGGGCTGGTCACAAGGGCTTATCTACATAGTGCAATGTGTATGTAAACAATAAATACAGTGGCGTAAAAAGGGCAGATAAATATCGCAGAGCTGGTTATGGCTAAATATGGGATTTTTTGAAGATGCCGCCCTCAGTCCATTATGATTTAACTCCCTTCTGTGAAGCTAAGCTTCTGTGCTTTTCTCCTTTTCCGCCTGCCCTGAGACTTCAACCAGGGCTAATTACCTGTTACATGTGTGTGTGTGTGTGTGTGTGTGTTTGTGGGCAGGGGGGGGGGGTCACCTGTGCGGCACACGTCGATTCAAATTCCTCTACATCATCTGACTCGTGATTTGATGATGTCTATAATTGTACAGTAGTACAGTGTAAATCCCCCCCCCCAATAGGGAATATTTCAGTGTGTTGGAGGGGGGCTGCAGCTGCGTTTCACATCTGGATAATGACAGAGAGGAAACGGGAATGTGTGTACGTGTTTGTGTTGGAGGCATGTGTGTATCAGCTAGATTGGCAGATTTGCTCAAAGCACAAATCCTCACTGGGAAAACTCTGGCTTGCATGTTCAGTGAGCGAGACACCCGGTGGTGGGATTATCTCAACACACTACGCTCCTGTTGTCCAGTCGTCTATCTCCCTGATTATAATGGTAATATTAAACAGCCAGGGAAATGGGGAAGAAAAGTTTTCCATTTGCACTGGAACGATATTCACGTATTCCATCATGCTCCCCTTTGAGACATGCACACGTGTATATGCAGAGTTGACAGCTACGCTTGGGTCCAAACACCAGGCCAGCCATTTATCTGGCCCTTTTGGAGCATTTCAAGGGGTTATGGGCCTCACTAAAGGGCCCAATGGACACGTAATTAGTCTTCTGAGAACGGAATTCAAACCAACAACCTTCCAGTCACAGGCATGGAGGCCTAACCGATTGAGCCATACACCAAAAACACAGCTGAAGTAGTATATGTATGACTACCAATGCAGTGAGTTTGTTATCCTTCAGATTTGTTCCTAACAAAGTATGTGGTCGATACCATTTTACTCCCTCCCCAGTTCACCATCCGTACAGACATTAGGTCATTTGTAATCTTATTCGTGTGCATTACTGCTTGTGGTTTGTTACCTCTCAACCCAGCCACAGCTGACATTCAATCTTTCAAGTTTCAAGTTGTATTTGTCACACAGATGACCATGTACTGCACCAGAGTGCAGTGAAGTGCATTTCCACCTGCTTCCTGGACTGTGCGTGATGTGCAAAGTAGAGTAAATTTAGTATTAAAAATAAGAACCAAATAACAATTAAGATAAAATTACTGCAAAATGGATAAAAAAGAGCAGATATAGATCAGTACATCAACAATTGAAATGAAGTGCCGATCTTACAGTGATACAATTCCTGGCAGCAGCCCATTAGAAACTGTAGGATATTGGTGGCTGACATTTGACTTTACTCACAGTGTCCACTGTCCAGTGCAGACCCACGCCACAATCACCCAGCTTATTTTACGTGGTCTTCAAATTGTCTGCTCGCATTTCCTCATGGATCCCATTCCAGTTCCTTTGGGATCGAGGATTCAAGGATTCGAAAACTTTATTGTCATTTGTACAAGCACAAGTACAAAAGTGACAGGGACCCAGCCATGCGGTGCTTGGCACGCCGAATGAAACACATGCTTGTGTACCTGTAATGATGAAGAACAATATATATCAATGACAGACTTGTGTACAGTAACATACAAAATATGAGGTATTATGTCCAACCCACACAATATACAGTACTCTGCAAAAGTCTTATTGGATTCCAAATCTCACTTCACGGCCACCTCAGCCATTCCACATGTCTTTTAAATATTCACCACCAACTGACTTGATTTAATTAGTTATAAAAGTCAGTGAGGTATCGATTAGCTGAACGAGGTGTGCCAGTGTTCGAGTCAGAAAATATGTCTGTGCGTTGGATGGCCGCCACAAATACTAGGGTGACTTTTGGGGAGGTTTTGAAATGGCTCAGCTGACACACTTTGACAGGTATAATAACATAGTTTCACACCAACATAAAGATCATTTAAACATAATTTTCTTTGCCTGCCTAGGACTTTTTCGCACAGTGCTCATGAAGTACAAAATATGCCTTCAGTATCAATGCAAGTAGGACAACAATATGCTGAGGTTTTAAGTAGCCGTGATTAATAAATGGCAGTGGTGATTGGGATTATACTGCTTGTTATTGACATGTATATTTGGGTTCATATGTGTCTTGCGTTTTGAGGTGTATAAATCCCTCCTCCATGTATAACCAATGCAAGCTGTCTGTTCCAAGTATTTCCTGCGACATCTGTGTGGCACGGCCGAGAAGCTCATGAAATCCGTGCAACGCACCGAATAAATCTTAATGGTCAGTTAAATTACCGCAGAAGTCTGCATGTCTGCTTCTCCGTCTCTGCTGACATCATCCGTCATACCGTGTGGCCGCTCGTAAGCCTCAGGTTACATCATGCACGGAGGGACACTTCCTGATTTGTCCAAAGGATCCACAGAGACCTTTCAGTTCTAATGTCTTAGGAATGTCTGGCCTGCTGCCATGTCTCTATGATTACATTAAATACTGCGAATTACGTTTATGGGACAGTTAAAAGGCTCACTTGAAAAAGTTGTAACCCTGCACAAACCTGAACCCTCGAAAGTCTCTAAAATTATTATATTTTTTCAGTGGAGTGGCTATATTGCGCTCTCTGTGTTTCATGGATAGTTTTGTTTGGTACAGCTGATTGATTATGTGCCCCCCTGGCTTTCATTTTACTACCCATGGTTCCACTGGCTCCATGCTGCCCAGCGTAGGGGGGTTTTAAAGGGCTTGTAAAAGCTCTTGAGGGGTAATGCTTGACACCCTCTTGGCCTGAAACGAACCCCCCCCCCGTGTTTTAATTGCATTCCAAAGTATCACTGTGAAGGCAGCCGTGCCGTCGGCGTACCCCGGAGCTATTCCGTGCCTCTCCTTACGGCGGGGGACCCGTTCCCTTGTAAGACCTCAGGACGTTGCCTCCTTCCACAAGGTAGGGTCATTCCAGAGGTGAACAATATCACATGTCTGAATGTAAGTTCGATTCCCGGCGCGAGCTGTGTACAGTTCTGGGTCCTGGAGCAGAATGAGCATGAGATTACGAAAAACTGGACTCGGAGGGTTACTGTACATGCTTGTGTGAATGTGTGTGGACATACATGCTGTGTGTTTTGCAATCTGAAGACCGGTTTTGTTACTTGGGCACATTTGCTGGTCATAGCAGTAGGGGGTAAACTGCTTCAAAAAAAAAAAAAAATTAAAAAGAAGAGGTTGACATTTCGAGTGGAGCCTCTGAGCGCCCCCCACACATCCCCATGCACAAAGCTGGCCCCCACCACAGCAGAACTGGAAGCCTAGTCTCCACCCTGATCCCTGCCTGGCTGCTCTCTCCCTAGGTGGATGCCTGGATGATTGCGTGTTCCATTAAAAAAAACCTTAACCACCCTAATACCCTCGGGCTTGGGGGGGGGGGGGGATTGAAAGAATGAGGCCGGGAACAGGAAAGCTAGTAGATCAGCTAAGGATACACTTGGCACACAGGCGGCGAAGTAACGTTATACCATATTGTACTTGATATCATATGTCGCATAGATACTGGAAAGAATCAGTCAGGATAATAAAGCCATTTGGAACTGAAGCAAATTGAATACATCTTGACTAAATGTAAGTGGTGGTGCAGGGGGGAGGTGTCTTATGCCCCAAGCTGCCCATACCTCTCATAATGACTAGCAGACAATGTATGCGCAAGGACACAAACGGATGTTTGCATCTCCTTGGATACGGGTTAATAACTTTCTGTATTTGGGATGACCTCACCCCCTGCCCCCCCCCTCCACACACCCAAACAGCCATTGTTCTGGTCTTGCAGAGGTCACAATGAGGTCACAGTGGAGAGTGTGGGTGGAGTTTGAAAGGAAAAGAGAATTCTGGGACTTTTTTTCCAAGTCAGTTTGCTTTACATTAGATCTGCTGGGAACTGGAAATCCCTTGAATTTTACTGTGAGTTTAATTTAAGTCTGTCAGCTGAAGAAGCACGGGGCGATGGTGGGGGCTGAGCTTGAGTTTCCAGTAAATCCATGATCCATCTGCAAGCACCAGCATTGGGGAAGCAATTTTATTTTTGCTTTTTATTTGTTTGCTTTCCTGGCCAGAGGGGAAGCAATACAATCTCTGCTGCAGCTGATGCATGATGCAAAAGCTTAAATCCTCCCGCCAGGATAGTCCTGTGTGCCAAAGTCTTTGGCAGAAAGATCCTTACGCAAGACACTACAAACCCCTAATCTGACTCCTATCTTGATTTGTCCTGCTAATCCCAGATGTCTCAAGTGCTAAAAATTTTACAAAGACTTCAAGATTATTTCAACGGCTTTCTTAGTCGGACACGAGATTATGAATCTTTAGCGCTGAGATAGATAGCCGGGTAGCAGGTAGAGTTGCAGTTGCACAACTGGAGTTGATTTCCAGACTTTCTGTTACATTTATTTACACAAACTGTGAATCTTGAGAAAGGTGATTACATAACCTCTAATAATCATCATATTGTCTTAATGAAGGGCCAATTGATGCTAATACGACTGAATTACATCAGGTCCAGAGATATAAGCTTTTGTTACAGTCTGGTTTCTTGCTCTTGCCTTTTTTTATAGGCAAGAAGCATGAGGTTTGTAAAATGATCCTTTAGCACGTTAGCGGCTGTAGCATGATCTGACAGCTTGTGGCTCTGGTAGATATTTAGGATCTTTTCCTCTCAGCCCAGTCACCCCTCCCATAGCCTGGGATTATCACTTGATAATGTGGAAACTGTGAATGTTCCTCTGAAACCCAAGGTTATTTATACTTGAGCGGGGAACAGGCCTGGTCTCTCGGAGACAGATGCCTCACCCTCTTGACCAGACTTGGTGATGTTGGCCTTAGTGTCTAGTCACCGCCTCCCCCACACTCCCTTCTGCCTCATGGCTGGACCTCCATCAGGCATGTCCAGGCTCCATTCTATAAACATATGAGTCTAGTTCTAGCTGTCTATGATATCATTCCAAAGACCAGAGGACACTGCATTTCGAAGACCCACAAAGAATAATGCACTTTAGTATCTACATTCACCAAATAAACCATGTTTAGATGAGAGATTTTGATGTTCACTTCACCTTAGGTTTCAGAGAATTCATACTGAATGTGAATAACAATTGAGGCCCTTTTTCTGGCTCCCTGTCCAATTACAGCACATATCTAGGCAGAGTCAATCATGTTTTTTGGGGGTAGGTGTCCAAAAATGATTACGAGGACTGAATGTTCCTGTTGTTCCTCAGGTGTCCTAGGAACAAACTGGAGGCCTTTCTTTGTGCTTCCTTTTGACGCACTCCTATTCCCCATAAGTAATCCAACGATGCAGTCTTTGGGTTCAAGGAAGAGATTTATTGTTCTGGAAAGGAGAGGAAAGGAATGGTGGTTACTTCCTAGTGGAAGCTAGGTTTGACTTCTGACACCTCGCACGTGGGCGTGGAATCTTCACCCTTCTATATATCTTTGACAGTGAACGAAGCTTGGAGCTCACTTCCCTTTTTGTGTAGGTACAGCCGGACTGATCCTGGTTATTGATCCTTCGTGTGGAGCAACTGTAGAAGCTTTCACAGTATATCTTTTCACACACACGTCCCAGCAATCCCATCTGGGTTGTGGGGGACGGGGGCTGCTCAGTGACCTAGTAACTAGTTAATGGGAAGAGATTAGCAGACTGCCCACTTCAGCAATCCTACGCAAGCCATCTCTGTGAAACACCTGAACTGGGTGACTGATGCTGGGGCCACTCAGTGTGTTGGAGATGAGCGACAGACACATGACACCTTGAATTTCTTCACTTCTAGCCCAACCTGGCAGCACTCCTTGTCCTGCTGGGACGCCCCGGCTGTTAACAGCTGCCCGTACCCTTTACCAGCCCCTCTGAAAAATACACACCCCATCAACATTCTTGGGAGCTGATGTCACCGAGCTGGTCCCCCAACAGCCCCATAACTGACTATATAACAAGAATCCGCTTCTTTTCTGCCCGTGTTTCTTCATGTCTGTCTGTCGGCATGCATGTGGGTGTGCGTGTAGTTCAGCGAAAAGGAGCAAGACAGGAAGTACAAAATGTACTTTGCAAGCCCTCAGCACCTCACAGCTGCTCATTCCTGAACCTGTATATGTATGCCCCCGAGGCAACGCTTTCTACCCTTTGCTGAGGCATCCAGAGAAGGAGATGCTCACAGTAACAGTGTCCTCAGGGAAGCATACAAATATGGTGGCTTTGGTTGCCATGGGCACTTAGATTGGTTAGCTACCTAACAAGCACTGTGTGATAATGGGTATATAATGGTTGTAGTGACTGATAAGAACAGATGAGGAGGAGCATCTGTAAAGGTCAGATGCATCTGTCAAAGCACAAACAGTGTGGTGGAAATCTGTCTTTAGTCCAGCCATTCAGACGGCCCATTCTGGCCCACATTCTGCTCCTGTACCACTTCACAAAACCTGTCCCTTTGAGTCAGTAGGCACCACACGCTGGTAAGCCAGCCCTCAAACCGCTCGGTGCCCCGTGCTTTAATAGCCCAGCCGAGAGGTCACAACCCGGCAACCCTGAGAGGAAATCAGGACCTTATGAACTCCCAGGGGTGCATCCGCACAGTGGAAGGCCACAATCAGCAGGAGGAGATTACCTCCACATTCTCTGTTCACTCAGTCCACTATCATCGCTGAGGGGCAGGCCTTACCAACTGCTCCAGGGAGACTCGTCATCAGGTTTTAACCTTTCAACATTCTTTCTGATAAGCATTACTTTGAATCCCTGTGGAGTAAATATTTCCAAAGCTACCAGCTAAGGCAACCAAGGTAAGAAGATAAAATAAGCATTGTTAGAATACCCAAAAATTATTTTCAGTAAGGATCAGCAATACCAGAAGAATCATACTACAAAATGCTACGTACATGCAAAATATACATTCTTTTCTATTCTACTTAAATTGCATAGAAGTATATTTTTAGAATGGTCTTCAAAATCCCCCCATTGGCCAATTTTCAAGCCTGTCAATAAAAGTTTGACGTCTTACCTTACGCTTATTACAACTGTTTAAAACCTTTGTTTTTATTTAGCTTGGAACTCATGATGTCAGTGATTCCAAAGTTTTTATCTTGGGGACGGGAGGGGAGCGGGGTTTATCAGGAGCCATAAACCATCTCCGCTCACCATCTTGGCTCTAGGGCCTTCGAGATGCTGTGGAGAGACGTGACGGAGCCACGTCGTCTGTGCCTGGCCACCAGAGCTATCTGGGCATCGGCAAAGGCAGGGGCAGAGATAAGCTACACAGAGCAATGTGTATGAACAAGCACTCACAAATGCTCGGGTGCCCGTTGCTGTAACACGCCTATGACCTGAACAGCAGACGGCACACAGCAGCATCTGCGCTCGGTATCTGTACCTGCAGAACCGTTTTAAAGGTATAAATCCTTAGGTGAGGACAAACAAATAGGTTCAATTCATGCGTGTCTCGGGAAACGCGCCCAGAGAGATTTAGCTACTAAGTGTCGGATTGAAAGTGCTTAACGTGAAACCCTATTACTAAGTGCTTTTGGCAGGAAACGTAACACATATAAATGGGCCAGTAAGTAAAAGTCCTTTTAATACTTTAATGATTTATATTATATAAACACACATACATGCACCCTCATTGGCCAGTCGACCTCTTCGGCTGCTTGTTGAAGCGAATATCTAATCGACCAATCACATGTCAGAGGCACAGTGTGTAATATCACGCAGATACAGGTCAGGAGCTTCAGTTAATGTTCACATCAAACACCAGAATGGGGAAGAAAAGTGTTCAAATGTGACGTGGTTGTTTGTGCCAGATGGGCTGGAATGAGGGTTTCAAGAAACTGCTAAACTACTAGGATTTTCATGCACAACCATCTCTAGGATTGTACAGAGAATGGGCCAAAAAAGAAAAAATATCCAGTAAGTGGCGGCTTTCTGAGCAAAATCACTTTGTTCATGACAGAGGTCAGAGAAGAGTGGTCAGACTGGTTCAACCTGATAGTAAAGCAGCAGTAACTTAAAAACTACTCGTTACAATGGCTTTGCAGATATGCAGCAGAGCATCTCTGAATGAACAACACGTTGAACCTTGAAATAGATGAGCTAAGATCAGCTAAGAAGAGGAAAGTGAGGTTACAGTCCACACATGCTCTCCAAAACTGGACAATGAAAGATTGGAAAATCTTGGTTCAGTGAGTATGCAATGTTCAGATAGTAGGGTCAGAATTTCATGTAAACAACATAAAATTCAGGCTGCTGATGGTTGTGTGGTGGGGGGGGTGTTTTCTAGACACACTTTGGGTTCCTTAGTACTGAGCATCGCTTAAATGTCACAGCTTACCTAAGTATTGTTGCTAACTATGTCTGTCCCTTTATGACCACAGTGTATTCAGCTTTTAATGGCTACTTCCAGCAGGATAACACACTTCTAGGCTGGTTTCTTGAACATGACAATGGGTTCAGTTCACTCAAATGGCCGCCACAGTCACCAGATCTCATTCCAGTAGAGCGCCTATGGGATGTGGTGGAATGGGAGCTTCACACCGTGAAGGTGCAGCCAACAAATCTGCAGTAACTGCGTGATGCTATCATGCCAACATGGACCAGAGTCTCTGAGGAATGTGTCAAGCAGCTTGCTGAATCTATGGCATGAAGAATTAAGGCAGTTCTCAGGAATGGGGGTTTGACTCAGTACTAGCAAGGTGTACTGTGTGTGTGTGTTTGTATGCATGATATGTATAACAGTTGCAATTAATTCTGTCTTTGTTTTACAGAGCATAGAAAAAGAAGAACCTATTGAGGTGGACACCATCCAAACAAACCCCATGCTGGAGAATGGACACCAGGTAACCCCAGGTATGACCAGGCAGGACTCTCTATCTCATCCACTCTATCTGTCTCTCAGGTGGCCATGAGGTTAAGGAACCAGGTTGCACTTTTACCAAAAGTCCAAAGAAGGCGATTACTACTGTACCCAAAAATATTTGTCATTCATTCAGTTGCATTTTGTCCAGTACTGAACCATCAGCAGTAGTCTGGCAGTATTATTTCTGTCGATACAAATGCACAGGGTAAGGTACTATCCTAGACTATAAAATTTCACAAAACTCTGTAAGATTATTTTGGAATACATCGATCAATAGCAACTTGGCTATGGTTGTTGAATTGACATTTAGATCCCTAATAGTATGATGAATTAGAAAATATTTATGGATTGCAGTCAAGGTGGATTCATTTGTGAAAGGATAACATTAAAATTTAGACACAATGGTAGAAAAACAATTACCTTGAATAGCATGACATTGTATCTTCATAACTAAAACATATGATGTTTCATGCTGTGATCCAATTAGAAAAGCCTGTAAGGTCACAGGAGCTGCGGTCTTCAGCCAATGACAGTCCGCAGGAGCACCCCGCTCCTGTGGCCAGGTCACGACCACACCTACCAAAGATGTCTGATCCACCTGTGAGCTCAGTAACCAAGAACCAGGAGACGGTGACCAGCCCTGCCCGAGTCCCACCTCCTTTTCCCACGGAGCCTCAGCTGTCCAGCCAGCTGGCACCCAGTGATCCGCTGCGCCAGCCAACGCCACAATCCCAGGGTGAGAGGCTGAAATATTTCTTCTTCCTCCGATAGCTTTCAATCTCCATGTCTTCCACTCTGTCCTTTAGTTTTGTCTGCCTGCTTTGTGTATGACTTTAATGTCTGCTGTTTTAGTGCCTGCTGTGAAGAGCTGGACTCCAAGCACAATGAAAACAATGCTCCCTCCTCTTGTCACAGGTGAGGCTGCTGACTTCTATGTGTATTGATTCCCATTGATATTCCATGTCGCCAACCTTTATCCACAGACTTAGATGACCACCTTATCTCTACCTTATCTCTACCTTAGATGACCACTGTATCTCTACCTTAGATGACCACCTTATCCTGTCTCTACCTTGCTTCCTTCCCAGTTCTTCAGATTTGCTCTTTTGTCTCTGTCTGTCCATTCTGTATCTCGCTCATATGTCCATTGGTATGATATCTTCAGACAGGGCGTCCGCGATGCCCTCCAAATCATTGACATACTGCCCTGTCACACCCCCCAGCGCAGAGAGGTGAGCTATAAGCCAGAAAAAAACATTGCTATGTTTTTAAGCGGGTCAAGAGAAATGCACACGAAGGGGAACAATAAAAGCCTGAAATTAAAAATACTTGAAAATCTCAAATCCAGAGTCAAAATGGTTAAACTAACTAGTCCTATGGGTCTGTTTGTTGAGAGTTTGATTAATATCAGGCCGGCAGGACATGTGTTTGTCAATTATGTCGAATTCCCTGTCAAACTTCAAAGTTTAAAAAGTGTCTTCAAAGACATACAAAAGCCAGAATATACGGAGACATTTACAGAGCACTTTCTGAATTACCCAGAGTGTCAGCAATGAATTAGATAAGTCTGGGTCCCTCAGATGGGGTAAGATGTCCTCGTTCTTTCATCTGCGCACAGGGAGACGTTCCCAGGCGGGGGGACGGAGAGCAGACGGGATTTGGTGAGATCACAGACACTGCCGCGTTCTGCCGGAGCACAGGCACGCCGGGCGGTGTTCGAGAGACTGGACTCTGACCCGAACAGGTGCACTTTCAGCTTTATTTAGTTGTTCGTTTCTCCTGTTGTCTCAGACTGTACCCCTTGGGCCGGCTGAAGTCTGACTTTGTCCCTGCCCTTTACCCCAGGCCCAAACCCCTGGACTCCAAGCCCAAACTGAAGCGCTCACAGAGTTTTGGGGTCTCGAGTGCCAGCAGCATCAAACAGATTCTTCTGGAATGGTGTCGCTCCAAAACCATTGGCTACCAAGTGAGCCCTCCTGCCGTGCTGCGTCACACACAGGAACGACCAGGGAATGAGCTCCACTTTGAAAAACAGATGCTTTAATACCCAGAAGAGTCTTACAAGTTTAGGTTTAGGTTGACGGGACATAAGGCTGAGGTACCGGCGGAGGGGATTCTGGTCCATCACTGGGCACATGTGCACATGCCATATATAAACAGTTATAAGTTGCAGCCAATTTAGAGATGCTAATTAGCCTAACAGCATTTGGGTCGAGTTTCCAAAGCAATAAAGAGCATTTGAAACAAATTTACTCACTGATATCCAGATGAGGGAGAAGGAAACTTTTTAATTAAGAGAAGACATTAAATTAATGGGAAACAATGTCATTGAAGGATCACTTCTGCTGTGGGTGCTTCAGCACTCCCTGTGGTTGTTGGTGGTAATGCAGTGTAAGAATACAGTGCGAAATAAAGGGATCCTTTAGTTAAATAATAAAATTAATTGATACTTTATTGATTGTCTGTAAATTGTCATCACATTTCCCTCAACTCTATTTTGGCAAAGGGCAGTCACCCAGGGATCTGGGGGTTAAGGGCCTTGCTCCAGACCTGCAGATGTGCTGAGGCTTAGCCCACCAAGTCACACGCTGTCCCACTTATGGTTCATAGTTGCCATTTGCAAATAGTTAGAGGTATATTGAAATGCTTCTTGCCATATATGCCAGCAGGTGGCACCCCTGGAGGGTTAAAGGCCTTGCTCCAGGTCCCATAGACATGTGACCGTTCTACCTCAAACCAGCAACCTTCCGATGACAAATACTAAGGCTTAGCACACTGGGTCATTCCCTGCACCTATGGTCAGAGAACTTAGAGATTTCCATTGTTGACACACCACAGCACAACAACAAAATGTGTTCTCTGCATTTAACCCATATGTGATAATGTGACATAGCAGGGGGCAGCTAATTCAGCACCTGGGGAACAGTGCTTGGGGGTGGTACTTTCCTCAGTGATGCCTTGCTTCTCAGGGATTTGAACCTGCAACCTTTCAATTACAAGTGCGCTTTCCTAACCATCAAGCCACCACTGCTGTTATTCATGGGCTTGCTGTCTACGTTTACGCACACTCATGGCTGACGTGTGTGACTGACACCCAGTGGAGGTCAGGAAAATCCAGAAAGTCCCAAAGAAAAACATGTTGAGAAGCCGATGAATTAAGCTGTGAGCTGAACTGCATCAGTAGATATAAACCTAAAGTAAAGCCAATAAAGCTACAAATATACAGGTCTTTGAATAAACCCTGCAAATAATGTGGTGAAATTAGCTAGTATATTGGTTAAATGCACAACTCTTAATCTTAAAGAGGGGGCTTGTTCTCGTTCTTTGTAACAAGGTATTAGTCCAGGAAAATGATTTTACAAAAAGCTGTGTTGTTAGAAACTGTTAGATGAGGAGTAAAATAGTATGGAGTGTTTTGCTAGTGGGTGTTTGTGATTAACACTTTGGTTTGAATCCCACAGTATGTTTGTAGAGTTTGTAAGTAAATTACCTTGGCATCTTGTGTAGTGTGACCCCTGTCTCATGACCTACGCTGTCTGGAATAGACTCTAGCTGCCCTCCCCAGCCATGCAATGCCTAGTACTAGACAAGTCGTTGGAGGATAGATGGATGCCTTTCAGGTTATTGATGCCAATGTTCTCCTTCCAGAACATAGACATCCAGAACTTTTCTTCAAGCTGGAGTGATGGTTTGGCCTTCTGTGCTCTGGTCCACTCCTTCTTCCCCACTGAATTCGACTACAACACACTGACCCCTACTGACTGCAAGCACAACTTTGAAGTGGCCTTCAGCACTGCTGAGTAAGTGGGATGCAGACCTTTGTCTGTGCCTTGCCCATGCACACATGCTTTTAGCCGGCCAGCCGGTCTGCAAGTCAGCCATTGTTACATTCCAAACATTCCAGAATCTTGGGTATTCCCCTTGTTGTGTATTAGCTTTAACAAATGATCAAAGGGAATCTTTCTAGAGTTTTGCTTTGTAAATTTGAATATAAAGGATCAATTGAAAATAATGACTTTGATTAGGCACTGTTGTTTACCGTGAAGATACAGCTTCTGCTGAGGAATGCAGATTTACCTGACATTGTTAAGTGGTACAAGGCACTATACAATTTTAGATGGCACCTTTGTTGATAGAGCTTACCAAGCACTGAACATTAAAAGTAAGATTTGCCTAAAAAAACCACACAGGGTTCCTGCTGTACCCAACGCTACACTTTGCAAAAAAATGACATGAATTCAAGGTTTTAGTGGGAAAATGGCATCATGTTTCAAAACATGCATCTTGACATCCATTACAATCTCCTCCAGGTTCACTTGCTCACGCTCGTGCTCATGGCTCACAGCTGTCTCACCTGGGAACTTTGGTAGTTCCTGGTCACTTTCTTGTGTTGTTCTCCCACCACACAACAGGAAGTGTGACCTTTACGTTAAATAAACATGGGAGATGAAATTTCATGCATGACAAAAATACACCGGCATCCCAGAAAAATTAAAAAGTTCCTAGTTCCTGCGGTGAGAAATGGCCAAATGTGCCTTCATTCCATCTCTTTGCCAGGGCCAAGGCGAGCTGTGACCGGCTCATCGAGGTGGAGGACATGATGGTGATGGGGCGCAAGCCTGACCCTATGTGCGTCTTCACATATGTTCAGTCTCTCTACAACCACCTACGTAGGTTCGAGTGAGGGACTGGGCATCCACTGTCCCTCATCACAGCCCAAACCCCACCCACTTCTGTACGGAAAGGTCTCCATGGTACCACCCTACCTTCCAGTACAATTACCCTGAACCATCCGGGAACTGAAGTGTCTCATTACCTCGAGTTTGCCTACGCTGCAGAATTTTCATGAACAGGAAAAACCACAAGCCGGACCGCTATATTGCTAATCTTGCTGTAGTGCCCCACTGCCACTTTTTATCTGCCCCCCCACGGCTCCCCGACTGCCTGGCATAGGAAGAGATTTGGTAGGGTAGGCTGGGGCCCCATGGGGCTCACAGACAGCTGAGTAACGAGTCGGATGCTCCAGCCTCCCTGCTTCCCAGGTGTAGCGAAAACTTGTGAAAAGGATCGGAATTTTACAGTCATGTGGTGTCAGCCTGCTATGGGCTTAACCAGACACGATAGAGCAGGAACATGCAGAATGAACCATTTCCAGTGCTTCTACAGCCATGTCGATCATGCCAAACAAACAAAAAATGCCTATTGTAAACCTACTATAGCCACAGCCCTTGGGGATGGGACAGGGGTCAGGGGTAGAAGAATGTGGAGGTAGTAACTTTTGTTTTTGTTTCTTTTTTTGGCTTTTGTTTATTATTATAATTAAGGTTATTAATGTGATTGTTATTTTCATTCACGGGTGCATTGTAGGTTTATAGTACTCTAGTTTAAATGATCCCCAGTTGTGTCACTGAAGTGCCTGTGCTTTTCTCACCGTAGCCAATAGGTGGCACCTTTTTGTAAGACAGGGAAGAACCATGTGGCTCCCAAACGGACTGTTTGTTCGCAGCCCTTCGTTACGGTGTGTTTCTGTTTCTGTGTGAATGCGCGCGCGTGTGTGCATGCATGTATGGTCTAGTCTGAAAAGTGCCACAAAGAAACACAAAGTATCTCTGCTTGTCAGCAGGATCTCTGTGATGAAAAGATTGCTGGTGCAGAACAAAATAACCAAAATAAAAACATCCATATTGACATGTTTTGTGATTCTGATATCATTTGTCAATCATTTTCGCCCGACAACGTGTCAAATTGGGCACATAAGACAGGTAGGACAGCACAGCAAACAGAAGATCCACATATTTAGCCTCCTGCAGTTTTCAGACTTTATTTTCAAATATTATAGTGTATTTTCTTGTGCAAGACTGTAAAGGCCATAGGCACAGACTTATTGTCAAACCACTTTGTAACTGCAAGACCATAAGACCTCCGTACCATTATTTCAAATTCTTGACGGTCTCTATCAGCGATAATATGACACTGCTTTGGAATTCTGTTCTTCAGCAATGTCACGATTGTAGATAGGCCAGTCACAATATGTCCATGCAGAAATAGGTCTGATGTAAAATACAGATCAAAGATCAGATGTTGCAGTTGCCCTTAAGGTTGGTCTCAGCTAACCTTAAAACAGCTTGTACTCCAATGTAGTAAAAAATACTGCTGAAGTTGTTCTTGCCTTGATAGATTTCAATATCATTCCAATTTGAACTGGTTTGGATAAACACTGTAAACCCATTTAGATTCAGTTTTCAGACACACTGATATATTGGACAACAGCCTGAGAAAGTGACTGTTTGTTCATCACTAGAGAACTATGGGGATTTTGCCTGGTCTAGACATCCTTCATTCACAGAATCAAAAATGCGTGACTTTCCATAGGAAATTATTCTTCTTAATGTGACAGATCAGATTTCTGATATTCAAAAGCAATGACAAGCATCCTTGATCCTGAAGCCCAGTAGATGATTATTATCAAAAATGGTCATGAAGAACATGTTATAAACATTCATTAATTTTTCACTCCATTACAAAACTTTCACACTAATTTGTAAGTCAAAGTGAGCTGTTCCCAGGAAATCACTATAATTCCAGACCTATAAACACATAAATCTCAACTATTCTTTCCTCTTTCTGCAAAACAATTTTCCAAGAATAGTAACCATATCTGCGATGGGCTGGCCCCCCGTCCAGGGTTGTTCCCTGCCTCGTGCCCGTTGCTTCCGGGATAGGCTCCGGACCCCCCGCGACCCAGAAGGATGAGCGGTTTGGATAATGGATGGATGGATAGTAACCATATTTCATGGACAAGAAGAGGAAGTTGTGCTGCCCTGCCCCCATACATGGAAAATCAACTGAAAGCTAATATTGTTCTCTACAAGAAACAGTTGAATGTAGCATTGTAAATGATGGGTTAATTTAACAATTCTAAAACGAAATGTCCTCTGGAGGAGATAAAAATTAATGGATGAAACTTAAGTTAGTGTACTTAAAACTTAATACGTTTTGCTGTTTTGTAGTATCTAGACACTGCCATCTCCTGGCAGTTTAATGTTACGACATTCTCTTCATTTGCCTGGTTTACGTTTCCTGTGTCTTTCCCATTAAATTTTTATTACTCTCACGGATCAATTTTTGAATGAGAAGGGGACTGGGGGAGTGAGCTGTAGCCAGACGAACACAGAATGCTTATAATGCAGTTTTGTGTAACTAAAATTGCATAGAGCATGTGATTTTTAAGTAATGTGCCTTATTTTATAAATTTCAAACTAATGTATCTTATTACAAATCTCTGAATCAAAACTTGCTTTGAAATTAAGTTCTTATATATATATTGTACAAGATGAAATAGCTTAATTGGTTAAGCCAATTGAGAGATAATAGGCCTATGTTATTCCAATTCAAGTCTGCATAGCGAATATGTGGATTGCGGACACAGGCCTCCGATTACCTGCGTTTATCGCCTGTGTATTCCCACCCCTACTAGCTTCTTCCTGACTTCTAGACTCCGATTTCTCACTTTATGCTATTGCCAGTTAACCGGTCTATTGACAATCCAGACAGACATCACACATCTTACCGCTTCAGCTACTTGATATTTAATTTTATACGTCACTTTTATTTTATGTTTTTGTTTGTCTGCTTAGTTTATTGTCACCCGTCTTCTATCGAACCTGACCAAGATAACAGGTTGGAATATGCGTTTGTGGATGCATGGATGGATGGTGTATTGTCTATAGGCTATTTGAACCGTAACTTTTCACTTATCGTAATGCGACACAATTACATAACCTAATTGAATGATGTAATTAAAACAAACTATCTAGAACTGTCTAAGTATAAAATATGATATAGACCTACTCAATCTTACAATTAAATGTTTCGTGGTGCCGTTGGCAAGGTTTTTGTTCGGGAGGGGCTGAGTATTTCCAAAAACATCTTTCATCCCCTTGATGCTGGAAAAGAAACTCTTATCGGTAATTGCTTCTAATGACACTTTAAATGGGCAATCCATATCAAAGTCACCGGAATTCTGAATGAGTAGATCGGTGTGTATTGAAAACCGTCACAACATGGTTTAGTGATGCAAATGCAACAAAGGGGCACTCAGCTGAAAGGCCATTCCCTGTTATTGTCAAAACGAACAAATTACTAAAATTATACACGAATCCGTCGATTCGAACGTGGGTTATATTGTGTTACGTAATCTAAACATCTAATAGTACTAATTAAGTATCATTAAAATGTGATAGGATGCAGCCATAGCAATTTTTTGTCCAGATAGGATACTCTGGATTCAAGCAGAAGTTGTTAACGTCCAACTTCAGCAACATCCAGATTACCAAACTAATCTAGGATCAGATTACGTATGCACTATTGTTCACCATACAAATCCACATAAATCATCCCTGATATTTGAAAATAATTCATCCTTGGATATTAAATTGTCAAAACTGAGTCCGAGAAGAAGATTTATTGAACTACAGGATTAGTTAAATATATACACATTTCAGAAAACTATTGTTGTAAAAGTCCGATTAAAATATAAATATTAGCCTTACCTATGTGTAATATGCGTAGGCCTGTGTTTCAAGTTCTTTTCAAGTATTCGAGTTAGGAAAAATTATCAGTTGTCCCATCATGGAATATTGTTTTTTTACGTTCGTAGTGACAAAATTTTATAGAAATATGTGATCAATTTTAAATTGCACTGATTGATTAATTGAAAAGATCCATCGATTTATCCATCCATCCATCCATCCATATCGCTTACCCAATACAGGATTGCAAGATTGGAGTAAATTATCGAATAATTTTATTTAAAACAAGCAATAAATATTGAAATTATACTAACTTTACACGTTTCATCATATAATTAATTTGCTTTTATGAGTAAAAGCCACCAACGAATAATTATCGAATATATAGCACGTATGAGGGGGGATACCAAAATAAGGCTGAATGTTAAAGAATCAAATAGCAGGCTCCAGACAGACAGACTACATCTTTACCACCGTCTTCCTGCCTGGTCAAGGCCATCATAGGAAAGAGGCTTAAATCTGTCAGACTGGCGCACGGAGTGTCAGACGACAGGGGGCGGCCGGATCAAAGTGGGCTTCCTTTTCTTTGTCACCTGTCTTCTGTTCGGCCACTCACAGGCTCGATGTCAAAGGCAGGTACTGTGGACGACACCTGAACGTGCGAGGAACAGATAGGCAGCATTCCCATGTAGCGGTGGGGGGTGGGGCGGCTCGGCGAGGGAGCATATAAAAAGGGGACTTTGGGATCAACCTTCGGGGCAAGCCGATGTTGGACTTTTAAAGCACCGCTATAACATTTTCTTTCCTCTGACTGACCTGACGTCTTACTTGGGCTCCCCGAGGCTTCTGCAAGCGGGACTTATGGAACGTTTTGTGGATCCCAGATTCTTCACTGCTCAGAGCCTAACGGATGTCACGGATGCATATTTTGCCCACTCTAATCCCAACGCCGAATTCAAAGGTAAAATTATACCAATGCATATGTGCAATAAAAAATGATCTATCTTTATATGTGTATAGCAACAAAATCGTATAATTGTACACATTTATGGCCTAGCCTAACTCAATTACTTGTATCAATGTTGCTTGTTTTTTTTTTTTTTTTTTTGTTAAAGAATCATAATAATTTTGCAAGATCGTTAACAAGCCCTTTTTCGGTGACAGAGACAGTAAGCGATCTCGGAATGTCATCTCCGGAACCGGAGAGAGCAGCGGCGGCAGAGGGTCAGAGGAAGAGGAAGAGGACCATTTTCAGTCGCGCGCAACTGTCGGAGTTGGAGCGAGCCTTCGTGGTAACGCCGTATCCCGACATAACGTTACGAGAGAGGCTTGCGGCACTCACCCACCTTCCCGAAAGCAAGATACAAGTACGTCTCCTTTAGGAAGGAATCAGACTAATTTCTGACTACTTCTGATTGCCAGATATTGCAGAAGTAGCTGTTAATTGTAAAAATTTTGCTAATAATTAACGTCATGTCTCTTTTTCAGGTATGGTTCCAGAATAGGCGAGCTCGGAGTACAAAGAGTGGCAGACTCAGTAGACCACTGAGGAGGAGTCCGGCTAGAGTCATGGGGCCAGACTGCTGTCCTGGTCCCAGCATCAGCCATAAAGGACCTGCTCTTGTTCCTGCAACACTAACACCAGGAGCTTGCAGATCTGAACCACGCTGGGGAAATGTCAGGGAGCAGTTCTGCTCTGACTGGGTTGGACAACAAAGTACCCCCAGGCATCATCAGCCACCCCAGCTGCCTCCTCCCTCCTCTTCTGACCATTCTGAAGCCTTTTTATGGGATGACAGAAGCCGTTCACACGTGGGATGCCATGAGAGCATTGGGAGGCCCAGCCAAGTAGCCCAGGAGCAGTTGGGTCAGTTCAGTCAGCCATGTGCTGCCACGCCGGGGTATGGGCCCCCAAGGCCCCAGCCTCACTCTGCTACCCCAGCGAAGTTTGGCTGTACATCCCTGGACCAAGTGGTTCCCATCCACTCGCAGCAGAGGTGCTGGAACATAGAGCAAGACTATCATACCCCAGGTGGGGGTCAGACCTCACTGGGCTACATCTCTGACCTGATCTATAATGCAGCTGTTGTCACCAACCGGCTGGAATTCTGATTCCCCTCTAATATAATGACCCCCCCCTCCCACCACCACCACGACCACAACAACCACAACCGCGGTTTGCTTCCATAGTCTCTAAGGGCAGAGTAGTGGCTGCAGTTCTGAGAGCTGTCACCTAATCTATGAAAGATGGGCGGGAATATTAATATTTCTCCTGTAGTAGGAGAGCCAGGAAAGTTTGGGCTTACATCAAGTGCTACAGTTCTATTCATCACCTGATTACAACTTTGTGTCGATGCTGTGGCTAAATATGGCAAACTGAACGTTATCTATGTCAATTGACATATCTGGATGATCTCTTTAAATTGATATTTGCAATTTTGCTTGTAGATACAATGTGAAATGTGTATTTAATTATAAATCTATTTGAAGTGTCTATGATGGACATGGATTCATTAAAAAAAATATTTTAGCAACTTTTAGAAGAATAAATAAATCTTATGGATATATCTTAATAAATAATTGTTTTAGTGTGATGATTATTTGAAAGGGAGGCATTGCTGACCTCTGGGTTCAGTTACTATATAAGAGCACAGAGACCCGGGACATGATAAAGTCAAGGTATTGCAGCGATAACTAACATAAGTCAACATAAAGGAACAATAGCCAGTGCTCTTTGATAGGAACAAACACATAACAAGTTAAGTAACCTAAAACAATACCTCTTTTACTTAAACACATCCTAGCTCACACATCTTTTCCAATAAGATGTTTGAAATGCCTCTTTATTACAATTTCGTACACAAAGAATACATCGTACGTTCTTTGCTGGATATTTCTCAGAAAAAAATGCTTCCATGGTAAAAGTACAGCAAATCTGAAGATAGAAAAACTGAAAACAAAGGTTAGACTTCTATCGGCTTATGAGCTGTTTAATTCCGACTGGATTTAAAGTGCTGTGTGCAGTATTATATATAAGTTATTATTGTGATAATGTGACGAAAGCCCTAAGACTTCAGGATTGTGAGCTTGCCATATAATAACAATCCTTAATACCAAATAATCTTCAAAAAAAGGAAGAAAATATAAAATAAAAATGGCTAATCCAGGCGTTAAAACCTCATTTCTTTGCGAGATACATATTTTTCTCTCCAGATGTAGCCGTATCCGTTAATTTTTAATTTTAGCTTGATACGAAGGAAAATCATGCTTGTATTAATAATCAAATTAGCAAAGAATAAAACCTGATTTTGAAGGGGAACAGTCTCTGACACAGTCTTCAACCTGCTACACATTAATTTCTGAATTGTCTATATCTAAGTCGTAGCAATGAAAACACTGGAGGTTGAGCGGTGGATGGTAATTCCATAAAAAGGGATGTGCACCATCGAGGGATATTTAAAGCGGAACAAACGCTGCCAAAACTATGTGAAACAATGTGGCCTATCAAAATACGTACAGTCACTTTTAACTAGTATACTGTAGTACAGACATTACGTAGCTATACTTTCGGTTTTCGGTAACAGTTGTTTCACAAACAGATTATTTCAGATTTTCAAAACTAATTTGAAGGTGCGGTTTCCAAGAGTAAATTTTATTGTAGCCAATATTAGGGCTAGAATGTAATTTTAAAAATCCTCTATGGATGGACAGACAATAAAGACCCGTTTACTGCACATTTTGCGAACACTGGACTGCCACTGGCACCGTTACCTCGAGGGCTGACTTTGATTTATATCTGTGCGGAATTCTAGCATGAGCATATGCTTGTAGCTATCCATCCATCCATCCATCTTCCAAACCGCTTATCCTACTGGGTCGCGGGGGGTCCGGAGCCTATCCCGGAAGCAACGGGCACGAGGCAGAGAACAACCCCGGACGGGGGGCCAGCCCATCGCAGCGCTTGTAGCTAGAGTTCAATTTTAAATTGTGTTACTCTTTTCACTGTGATGAAAATAATTTAAATATGTGTATGAAAATAGTTTAAACAGTTGAACTTTTTATTAATATTAAGTAGAAATATGACTAATTGTTGTTTTCCCTCCCCCCTTTTTGTAGTCTTTCCACCAAATGAAAAAATGAAAAGGGTAAGTGGATAAATTATACAGCTAGTGATATAGAACACCAAAAACGAAGTACATGACTGATGTATCTGTAATTGTATTAGGAAGAATTTAATAACTAATAACTATAAATTTGTTTGTTGCGCACGTGTTCAATGATGAGGTGGTGCTGATATCAATCCATATGACAGACAAACTCGACAAAAAACAGCAAACAAGCCTGAACGGACCCGGACTGCCCTAGGGATTCGGCGTATCAGCAGGCTGACCTCTGACATATCCCGTCATGCACCGCGGAGTCTCAGATTATGGGCTGGCGCAGAGTGGCGCTTCGGGAAGCTGCCAAACAAAGATGGCTGCCTGTGCTATACGGCGGGGCTTGTGGTCTACAGTCAGCGGGTACCGGAGAAGGCAGGCGTTACGGGTGTTAAACGTCGATTTTAACAGCAGGCCCGAGTCGTATAGGCAGCCGTCGCTGTGCTCTTCGTGCAGCCCCTTTGCTGCGGCCCAGGCGCGACTCCTGTCGTCACGGTAAGAGTGAGTTTTTTTTGTTTTCGACCATTCACCAGGCGCGTCCCGTGTGCCGTTTTCCCATTCAGTCCACTCTCAAATTAATCTCCAAATGGCCCGTTTCCTGTCCTCCGTGGACTAAAAACGACCACGTCGCTATGTATTATGGGCTTTTTTTTTTTCCATACGTCGCACCCAGGCCGGTTTATTGTTGTGAGGCGACGCAAGGTCAGTTGTCATTCCGGCTGTTGTTGTTAGCGCGTTAGCCAGCTCATGGCAGCGTGTGTGTGTACAGGAGCATCGGGGCTGGACCAAGGAGGCATGATGTAAGAAACAGAAAACACAGGGCACGATAGCGGCGAAGGCATAGTATCCGGAAAAATTTACGACTTTTAATGTCATTTCGACATTTCTCAGCAAATAAATGTTGACGCTTCAATATCTGCTTGCATGGTTTAAATGGAGAAGATCATTTTGGTGTAAATGTGAGATAAAAGGCAACGCATAGCGCTGGTCTGTATGGTGTCACCCCGTTGATGATCATTTCCCGTTATGTAGCCTGTTTTTGCACACCTGGCAACTGCTGTGTCTTTTGTGTCTGTAAACACCTCAATCGGTGGACATAAAGTGAGACAGTAGTGGATACACAGATGTACGGAGAAGCCAGTAAACACAGCCCTCCCTGCCCCTGCCCATGGCCTTGGTGTCAACAGGAAGTTGAGTCGCCATGGAGCCTCCTCTTTGAGTTTATGTAACTTAACTGCTGTTGTTACATAGGACATAAGTTGAAAGGTTAGCTTTACGCTTCTGATTCTGGCCCTTGCAGTCAGAACTGTTATGTTTGTATTAAGGGCAGGCATAATGCAACCATTTGTCTAGTAGCATAGTATCTGATTATCACCGTAGAATCTGTTTTTTTTTATTTGCACTGCTTGGTGTTTTTTTCCAATCAGCAGATTGGTTTCTCAGCTTTGTGTCTTGTATGTGAGCTTGGCGCATTCATATTACCACGTTTGACGGGAAAGATGTTTAGGTGTTGGGTTTGTAGCGGCGGAGTAAGTCGGTGTAATTTGTGCATTAATTGCCGTTTCGTTTTTCTTTGTGTGTGCCTGTTGTGGCCATGGCTCCTGTCCTTTCCTGTATTGGGCAGTAACAGACCCGAAGGCAAAGTGTTGGAGACGGTGGGAATATTTGAGGCACCAAAGCAGCATGGCAAATATGAGACAGGACAGGTAAGGGGGGGGCTGTCCCAGTCTTTTTTTACTTTGCCATAACAGACATACATGCATCGTACGTGTCATTGTGTAAGTGCTTCTTTTTGCTTTGACCCCACAGCTTTTCCTGCACAGTGTTTTTGGTTACAGGGGAATAGTTCTTTTTCCCTGGCATGCTCGGCTCTACGACCGTGATGTTACGCCCCCCACCACCGAAAGGTGCCCGCCTTCCCGTTGGTGGCCTGTTGCTCCAGGAGACACATTCACCTGCCGAAGGCTGAAGCCCTGTGCTCTATGTCTAGTCGTAATGTGTTTTTTTTCAGCATCGCTGAGCATGCAAAATATAGCTCTGGGCTTGTTTTTCTGAACATGCTTGTGGGTCTGGTTGGTCAACCTGACTGTTTGGTTTGGCGTGTGACCAGAAGGGTGTATAATCCAGAGTCCAGAGGAAACATAACATTTGATTTGCAATAGTTAGCCACAGCATAGACACAAACTTGTTGGCATGGTAACCAGTCAAGGGATTTAAAATGATCTGGATTTCAAAATAGATTAAGGTAGATCTGTTTGTTTCCCTCTATGATTCTGTATGGATCCCAGCTAACGTGTCCACTTAATAAAACCTATAATCTTAGGATTTATGTCTGCACATTGTTGCTTGTGTCTTTGTCTGCCTTTATACCCTCTCATTGCTTTTCCAGCAAGTCAGAGCCACCTGGCACACATGGATCAAAGGAGGTGAAAGGGAAGACCCACACGTACTACCAAGTCCTCATCGACACCCGGGATTGTCCGCACATTGTGGGTGTTCCTGACAAATGCCACGTTGCCCTCTGTCTGATTTCTGGCTGTTGCATAATTCTGGTGGTTGGCTTGAAGTGCTTCATGGTTTCAGTTCCACCTCTCCTGGTTCAATCAGCCTAAGTATTAATGCTCGATATATTACTGTACCGGTTTTGCAAATAGCACAGAATTTAAACATGCTTTCCCTTGAGATGGCCAAAATGGTACTTAATAAACCGCTTGCTGTATTTTCTGTCCCCACTAGATGGTACACTCTGTTCAAAAAAGTGCATGACCCAAACCAAATCAAGCATGCCGCTTTGTGAGATCAGAAAATACACCAAGTGGTTTATGAAGCATCCTTTTGGCCATCAATACCACCGCCCTCACCCCAAGGCAATATGTCCAATTTGGAATGTACTCTCTCTTTTTCAATAAGGTTGACCATATTACATTTTGTTTTAAGAGCGGTTTTATTAAGTTAGAAATTGGAGCCTGACCTGTTTTAATTTTTAGGTATTTGATTGATAAATATTCTGTGCCAAGTGTTTTGTGCTTTTTTTTTCCATTTAACGATTTATTTGCTGTGTTTATGCAATTGGTAAACTTTTGTTTATATGAAGCCTGTCTGAGTGTTAGACACGCAGGACGTAATGTGTTCTCTGTTTTGCACAGTCTCAGAGATCGCAGACGGAAGCGGTGACATTCCTGGCGAATCATGATGACAGCAGAGCCCTTTATGCAATTCCAGGTATGTGGTT
>JABFEA020000041.1:16951446-16962383 GCA_019775915.2 Cyphomyrus plagiostoma | reverse complement strand
ATCACTACCCACTATCAAATTTGTGGTATGCAGCCCATAGTGAAATTTTACGTATCGTTTTACGTTAATTGCATTTTCATGATACAATCATAAGCAGCATATAAGTATACATAAACATCCTAGCATACCGTAACAGCCTTAATATACATCAATAACATATTATATGATTATACAATTATAACATCATAATGTTTATGTATGCCTATTAAAGCTTTTAGGGTATGCTAGGATGTTAAGATATGCTTACATGCTGCCTTTGTTTTATGTAGATGAATACTCTGCCAAAGCATTATAAAGACATTATGAAGATGCAGTTAATGTGAAGTGTTACTAAGTATTATGATGAAGGCAGTAATGGGCTGCAGAATGGCGAGTCGGCTGCTAATTGCATTTATGATTTAAAGTTAATATAAGCTAAAGGAGAACTTGCTGTGAATCAGGTTTAAACCTGTTAAATGTTTCATATTGTCTCCCGTTTGGGGTGTTGCATGTCGACAGTGGTGTTGAATTAAAGAATGCAGTTAAGGGATTCTAAATGGAGCAAATGTGGAATGTAACATGGATGATGGAACGTAACCATGAAATAAACAAGATGTGATGTGCAGTTGTTGCAGTTGGTTTTCTGCGCTGGCGTGATGAATGGCGCCGGACGTTTCTTTGTGGCCACCTGTGCACAGAGCTCAGACCCGGTTGCCCCGGAGGAGGTTGTCTGCTTTCCAGGGTGACATGCAGAGCCTGGTGGCGCTCAACGTCTGGGAAGTGCCAGCTTTAACTGTAAGTGAGGCGTAATCCTCCCAGACGGCCACAATGTGTAGTAGCAGACAAGGCATCTGAGTAGCGATACGTTTATGTTCTGCTGGGCCTTTGAAATGGTTCTGACAGCAGTGCGGCTGCCTGATTCAGGTTTCAGCATTTGCTTGTTAGGATCGCAGGACATTGAAATGTGTGGGGAAAAGTCAGCCTGCTTATAAATAGATGAGGATCTTCTCGACACTGGTCACTGAATGCAGGGCACTGTTCAGGGTATGTAGCTATACAAAGAGGCATGAATGAGGCATTTACTGGTCCTCAGGACAAAAGTGAAGTTGGAACAGTTTTTTTTTTTTTTTTAAATATTTAAACACACCCCACTTCATCCCAACTTGCTAATTTTACAGCCGCTTACTCTCTATCTCCACCTTCTGTGATGGATCATTCACTTTCCAGTTTGCTAGTGGAGATCATCATCCCACCCTTTTTTTACAGCCAAAGACTCAGTGGTGGACTGTAATATACCCTTATATAAGGAGCCCAACATGCTGTTTTTCCTGTTTAATACATCTTTGGACCTGCCTCTGCTACCAGCTCTAAGCCAAACTTATGGTCTAGATCACAGGTGTCAAACTGCAGTCCTGGGGGGCCGGAGCCCTGCACATTTTTGGGTTTCCTCTCATTTAACACACCCGATTCAACCCCTTGTGCTAATTACCACACAGCTCCTGAGTTGAATCATTTGTTGTGGAACAGGGAAAGAGCTAAGCTACACAGGGCTCCGGCCCACCAGGACTGGAGTTTGACACCCCTGGTCTAGATCCTCTTGTTTGTGTTGTATGTACCAGGCCTATGAATCTACACTTACAGCTCTGAAATGCACCAGATTCTGTGTTGCCTACCTACCTCTGTAGTCTTTTTTTTTTTTTTTTTTTTTTTTTACTTGTTTGCCTGCTTCTGTCCAAGATGCCTTTTTTTTAGCATTTCTATTGGAGTTTTTTTGAGCGAATGTCCATTATCCATTCCAACACTGTTCTTTACCTTATCAGTGGTACTAGGCAGGTATGCCTTATAACTGGCAATTCCATGTACATTTAACTCCAACCTCAACTGGAATAATCCAAACTCTGAGTTGTTTAAATTGGTGGATGTGTTGTTTTTTTCTGGCATTTGGTAAAACTGTTAAAAATGAATAGGATACAAATATATTTGTGTGCACGAAATTTGATTGAAGAACCATGTCCATGGTTTTGTATTCTGGGTAGTTGATTCTCACTGTTGAACAGTCATTACAGATGCGTGTCATCATAACAATGTGGTTGTTTTGTCAGGCTCCCTGACGATATGAGAGTGTCGCTCGTAAATTGCAGAGCCTGATTTGCATCTCACTATTTCTGCTGTGGCTCTGTAAATTCCACGGGTTTATCCTACTCTGTGACTACTCCCTCTTTCTTGTCCACTTGAATCAGTTGTGCACCATCTCAGAGGTCTACCGTGGCATCTGCTGGTTGTCTAACCTTGTTGTTTCCAACAGGGGTACCTTCCGCATCGAGAGGACGGATGGCTCCCATTTTGACGTTCGTATCCCTCCCTTCTCTCTTGAGAGCAACAAGGACGAGAAGGCGCCTCCTGCTGGGTATAGCTGGTAGAATGTTTGGGCAGGATTCTGCAGTCGGGCCCAGGTTTTTGTGGAAATGTCCTCCTACCCTAATTTTCCATGAAGATGGTGGTCGCTTTTACAGTATTTATTTGTTCTGTACCTTTATGCTCTTGAGTTTCAAAAATTTAAATGCAGTTTTGAAGAAGTAAGTATTTGGAGTCCTGCCATCACGGCCTCTAATTAGATGTTTGAGGGGAAAGATGAGTAGAAAATAAAAATGCATAGTGCTGTAGATATTGTGGTTGGTGGGTGGGGAGGTTTGGGTGCACTTTTAAATCCTTTAACTCCATTCGTAATGTGAATGAGCTTAACGGCTACTGCTGTAGAAAAAACTCGCAGTGTTAATTTTCTACACAGCGTAAGGTTTCTTTTCTGTGGCTTTTTCATATTGTTTAAATGTGCTTCTGCCTTCAGCAGCGGTATGGGATTTTTGCACCAATTGTCCCATCCTATTTAAAAAGCCGTCTACAGCATGTCAGTAGGTTGAGCGAAGATGGTATATCGCAGAAGGGATATGATTCTTGTTTACAGATGAGCAGTGGTGATAAAAGACAGCGTGACTACACTCCAAGGGTCTCCCGACTGTCTCGGATCAGCTGGGACCTGAGCGTGGCTGGTCAAAAGCCTGCAGTGTTTAGCGGTCATGGGAGAGGCCGGGGGGCATGCGTTTATGTGAAACTAGTTTTGTTGCCATGACGACAGAAGAACTTCTCTATCGACCGAAGTACCAGCCGTTTTCCCTGATGTCTAGTGTAACCTTGCCGCAGCTTTACCAAAACATTACTTTTAGTGCTGCTCTGTTGTGTTTATTACACAAGGTGCACGTGTTTAAAACCTTTTACTCTGTCTGAGACCCAATCTTCAGATCCCCCTTTGTTTAGCTAATTTAAGAATATTGCCTACCATTAGGCAAAGTGAGTAAGTGGTTAGGGGCAGGGGAGGATCGATGACCTCAAACGGTCCCTACTTTTATTCCTGTTTTTTTGTTTTGCAACTGAGAGAGATTGGTTTGCAGATTTTTTTTTTTTTTTTTTTTTTTTCTTTTCTATCAGAGAAACTCGGCGCAAAGATGTTTAATTTTTACATGCAGAGAAACGGTTTGTGGTGGTGTGCAATTCCACACTCTGTGAGAGAATGTGGACAAGGGATTCTCTGGATGATGGACACGTTTGTGAGGCACGTGATTTATAACATCGCATTTACAAAACTAAATCTGGAGTAGTGTAGACAAAAGGTTTTATAGCTAGTTGCCCCTAGGGAGCGAGGCAGTGATGTACGTCTTCCATTTAATTGTTGCTTGTACAGAAAGGCTCCAGATCTAGAAGATTATGAGAAGAGATCCACAGTTCAGTTGATTTTGGAATACTGTAGGTGCCGTATAGTCATTGCAACATATTTGATTCACCTAGAAAGTATCCAAGTTGGAAGCCAACTGGAACATCCATAGACATACTCAGTCCACACAATCCCACAACTGTGCAGAACTTGTCAACTTTGCAGTTCCTTTTTTATAAATGGAGTAAATGGTACCTAAATGAGTGAAATGTAAGCTTGTATGACTGCGATGCTGGTGAACATTGATCTGCGAATGAAGATGTTGCAGCAAAAAATAAACATACTTTTGAAAAAATGCTGCCTTTTCTAACATGGTGTGTTGATTTTTTTTTTTTTTTTTTGTTTTTATGGAGAACGATCATTTAGGGGAATGAAGTACAACTGGGAGGCATCAAGTGCTACTAATTGTGTCATCATTCCTGTGAAAAGCGCCACGTGTTATTGAGCTGACATTAATGCTGTTCCTGGCGCCAGCATCGTGTGCTGTACTATCAAACAAAAGCAAGTCATTCACTAATGAGAATACCCTCTCCCCTCTAATAATGTACAGTTGAAGAGACAACATATCAACTATAATTTTAGAATTACGAGTTATTCCTAAAAAACTTTTAGGAATTTAGCCATAAAATCATTTCAATTTACTTAATACTCTAGTGGTACCAGTCCTAACTGATGTGGTGTCCAATGTGAGCATTACCACCAGTGCCCCCTGTTCAATGCAGAGTTGGTGGGTTGATACCCTCTCTGAAGCTGGCACTCTATAGGGTTGTTAAAGTCAACGTGTTAATTTTTAAGCCAAAACGCATTGGAATTTCTTTGGTACCACATATGTTAATTTTAATACGCCAAAGTAGTGCAAGCAATTTCTCCTGGAGACTTGTAGCTTTCAGATCTGAGAATTCAATGGTGTTTGTGGTTTAACTAGATTTAATACTTTATGAAAGCTTCCCAATGTAGACTTAAAAGCTTTTGCTTGAAAATTACGTTGAAAGTTTTGGGCTAGTGAAATTTTACTGAACTAGCTCAGATGGCTGGAATAATTTTTTGTCTAAATGTAAGCCTATTTATTAAATTAATACCACTTACACGGACATAATGTTCATTTTCCCCAAAAAATCTTGATTAGAAAGCCTTACAGATTTTAAGGTTGGGTTTCACTTTGACCACCAGATGTCACTGCAGTAAAGCAAATACTACATTTTTAAATGCCGTACGTAGAGGAGTGCCGCTGCTGTTGTCCTAACGCTCGTAGATCAAAATTTGATGTAATAGCCGGCGAATGGCGACGAGGGAGGCAGGTCCGGAGAACCTATAGGCTTCCCCTAGTGACTTACGGCACGTAACAGTATAATATGTATAAGAAATTCTCCCACAGGGATGCACGGAATTCCGTCTTATACTGTAGATGCAAAATTCCAAAGGCAACATGCCAGAATTGATCAAAGCCAATTTGTTAGTTGTCAACCTTTAATAAACCAGGAACCTCCAGATTAAAACAGACAAGAGCTATAGAAATCCCCTATTACTTATGCACAATCACATATGTAATTAAACAGGAGCTGAGAGGTGAGTGGTAGGGCGTTGAATATTTTAAGCATTACATAAACTGGATAAAAGTGAGATTTGGCTGCTCCTCTGTGGACCTTTAGACAGAGCCCATGTTTTAAACCCCTGTTATTTTTGAACAAACTCAAAAGAATTGACTCATTGAAAAGTGATGAAAATCATGATTCATTTCAGTTCAGATAAATGATTTGTTCATACTTTATTCTTGTTACATAAATCTCAAATGAATTTATATACAATGGGAGAGATCTGGTATTTTCACATGGGCCGATTGTCATAATGTGTCAGACTGCATTTGACGCAATAGCTTTTTTTCCTCAATTAAGTTATAAGGAAAACAGTATTGTCACTGATAAATAAGACTTAATGCCTTTATGTAATGGTTCAGTTAACTTTGTATGATTTGTAACCAACCATACCCAGTCTCTCCTACTGAGTAGGAGTTGCAGGCAGTACAAAAAAGGAATAAGATCATTCTTTATTGGCCATTACACAAGTAATTGGGGAAACACAGCAAGTAAATAAAAATATTTCGTGTAGTGGACTTAAGTGTATATTTGCTCAGGGAAAAAAATAATATTAGAACGTATGCAAATTGAGAGTAACAATACAAACTAACAATGTGTTATGTTCTCCAGAAAGTTATTGATGTTTTGTTGGGTGACTAAAGGGAACATCACTTTGGTTCCCAAACAATTCTCCAGGGGTACCTCAGCAAATCAGAACTACAGTAAATACACAGAACATAGACTGTCATGAAGAGGCGGGATGGATAACAATCCACAGTGTGGCTTACAGATAATGGGGAGTTTATTCCAAACTAAAACCCAGCCTACAAAACAAAACAGGAGGAGCTTAAATACAAGCAGGAAACATGCATGAAACACATTCAGTAATCAGTAGAGGAAAAGGGCAAAGGCAGGAACATATATACATAGATAATGAGGGTTAGATGAGGGACAGGTGTGGGGCTCCCTAGTGTTCACTAATTACACACACTAGGGACTTGGAGCAACAGGGAACAGGTGAAGGTCATTAACAAGCACTCAGGACTCAAACACTAGGAGATACTACAAAACTAAACACCTGTGGGGATAATCAAAAACAAAGATACAAAAGCAAGGACCAATCCTGAAATACATGAACACACGGATATAATTATCACAGGGCAGCAGATAACAAAATGTCTGATATTGTAGAAGCTGGCTGCCTGTCAGCCTCCAGATGACAGCAGTTAAGGATGCCTGATTCTCAGCTGTCGCTTCAGCCACGCATTGGCCCAGAGACTAATGGAAACAATTGGGACTGTGCCAGGCGCTCAACTAGGGGAACACGGGGAAGGCGACGGGATGGCCAGTGATACCTGTGTGAAGGCCTATTGGAAGGTGGCTGCTAAAACTGGGGTAACTTTACAAGAGGGTTTGAAATGGCTAAGCTAACATGCTTTGATGGACATAATATCAAATTTTACACCGACATGACCGTTTAAACACGGTTTTCCTTTCACACAGTACTGTTTAATTATATATGATATACATAATGTAATTTAGCCATAGTGACTCTTCCAGACCCCTGTAGTGAACAGCGTTGTCTAGATCAAAGGTCACGTTCGTCAAAAATTTGGATGAATTGGACCATTGATAGAGAGAATTCAAAAAGAATTATCCATGAATGGCAGGAGTCAAATACAAATGCATGCCATTCTACAAACCATTGTAACTGTCATACTGTGCCCATAAGTAGTTATAGCATAAGTCATAGATCTGATCTGAATTTGAGAAACAAAAGCAAACAACTTCTCAGTCCGATACACCACAGGAGATAACAACCTACAGGAGGCGAAACACGCAACTTCGTTGCTTCTATAAAACGTTTCGATATATCGGGATATTTGGGAAACGTAGGCCTATTAGAGAGCAGAGTTAAGTATTACGTCTACAGTTCGGGTGATACAGTCTTATTATTGTGGTGACAATTGTAGCTTATTAACACGAACATGCATTTAAGGCTGTTTTCAATGCACTTTTATGACTGGTATCGTTTCTATATGTTTATGCTAAATGGTCGTTTGCATGTACTTATGATTTCCTTTTCTGGTGAATACACTCCTGTATGTAATGCTCGACAACGATATATGCTTTATATACAACTATAAAGTATGTGTTGTAATTTTTCTGATTGCCGCATCAATACAACATCTCAATCTTTATGTGCAGGATAGCTGCCTACTCACTAGTCGCAAGCAGGAAACCGCTGGGCAGGCAAAAATTCACTGTAATGAAGACGATTACACAGGGGCGTGAAGGGCATCTTTAACCTTGTCCTATTTACTGGGGGTACTTGGACAATTCACTAAGTGGAACAAACACTGAGGCGCTTGTGAACTTCCGAGGGATAAGATATGATGGGTGTGAGGAATGTCTGAATTAAATGCTGAAAAAAAATGAATCAGCAGTGTTAACAATGTCCATCCAACAGTATTACGTTATGAACCATAAAAAGCATGAATACAACTTTTAAATACGTATGCTATGTGATAATTATAGCAGACACGTACAGTAGCATGGAAATAAAAAATTGAGAAAGACATTGTTCTTGTCCTCTTGTCCTCGTCCTGGTTTACCTATCACCGCCGCCCCCCTCACCGACCTATATATCTTGCTTTGTCTTCCCCTTTGTTTTCATTGTTTTTTGCTGATGGAGGGGCGGTGGTGGATTATGTGAACAGACGTGATTTTTTTTTTTTTTTGGTGTATGCAACGCAAGCAAAGAGCGAGGTGGGATTGTCACTGAGCAGCTGGGCACTAAGGAAACCCCGCTACATCCGAAACAGAAATCAAGCCAAGTATCGAAGAAAAGGGGCTTCATCTTTAGCAAGGGAGGTGCGTGCCTGCGCTGGACAGGATTATTGTTTTCCACTCTTCTTTTCTTTTGCCCGGACCAAGCTGTGAGAGTTTGCTCCGAAGATGTTGCTGACTTGAGGGGACTTTAGCCGGTGGGATGTAAGCAGAAGCGAAGACAGACCGTCACACCCTGAGGCGCCGTCTGACAGATCTGACATTTTCCTCGGCATCTCCTGCGAACTGCGCTCGGTGCGCTTGTTGCTCCTCTGTTGTTTTTCAGCGAATTTCGCTGAAAATGGTTCACGGAACTACCGTCAGATAGTGTGCGATTTTTTAAAAAAATATATATTTTGTTCCCCGACTCAAATTGTTACTTTATCATTTGTTTACATGCTCCATTATTTGGATATTGCATAGGAAAATAAACTTTTTAAGGGTACAGTTTTGCAGTGTCCCGCTTCGCTTGAAGGCTTTCTCCTATATCTGTGGATTATGCTTCGCGATCGCTATATGAGTTAAATGGCTGTCGTTAAATCCGTGGTATAAGGTAATCGATATGTAGCGTATTCTCCTACAACAAAAATAATTTTCATGTATGTTTTTTAATACCCAGCAACTGGGTTCTCCCTACTCATTTCATTTTTTGGAACTGGCACGGCGTTTTGCTTTTTATATTAATATAGCAATTTTAAAATGATTTACTGTTTCGATATTCCAATCATTAGAATATATTTATGAGCCGTTTTGTACTGGAATTTGCACTTAACTTTAAAAAGTGCTAATTAAGTTTGCATGACTGGGTGGCGGGTCAGGTGTACTTTTACGTTTGTACACCATGGGAACCAAACACACGAAGGGATCCGGGCCGGAGTCTGGGGCGAGTCCGCAATACGGAGGGTGGAAGCGGACGCCAACCAAGGAACGAGGAGACATATTCACCTCTTTCATGCTTAAGTCCGGGGACCGGTTCGGCCGCTCCGGGGCTCCCCCCCCGTACCAGCGGCGGATCAGAATGATCCAGGAGATGATGGCCATGGCCAAAGAAGGGAAACAGGACGAAGCGACTGAGCTGCTTAAAACGCTCCGGCAGGTGAGTCTGAAACCTGTTAACTTGCTACTAGTTGATAACTAGAAAAGGAGAAAAGCACGCTTGGAAAAGTAACTCAAAAATTCGTTAGAATAACAGAGAAATATCCAAAGTCAATATAACATAATGCATAATTAATTATTTTTTTTATTATGTAGCGCTCTTCTAAAACTGGGTATTAGACCTGTTGCAGATTTTAAGCTCAGTTATCTTTAGCGACTGAAACTGCATGGTATCCTGAGCCGGAAGATGCATATCAGCGATTGAATTATCCAAAATGCATGCTTTGCACTGCTGTGATAAAAACAAAGTGGAAAAGGAATTTTATATATATATATATATATAAAATACATAACAAATGCCAACCATATTACAACATTACCATGGTCATATTGCAAATCTGATCTGTTGAAATTACTTTAAAATTAATTTTAATTAATATAGCCTACTTAAAGCATATGAACACGAACAAAAAAAAATTACAGATGAGGATCGGATAGTGTGTTTCTGTGGGGGGGGGGGGCGGTCAACCGGGGATTTTGGAAGCATTTTGTTGGTGCTCAGGGATGGGAACGGACCTTGTGTTGTTTTTCTGAGCGACGTGAAAAGTCAGGCGGGGTCAACAGAGAAAAGGAGACGAACAAATTGTGAGAATTTGGCCACGAATCTAAGGTCCAGGCTTGAAGGCTGCAGAGAGGTGGCTGTTCTCCAGGAAGCCTCAGTCTCTGACATACTGTCACTGTGGAAAATGCCCCCTCCCCCATCAGTTCACAATCAGTCACATCTCGGTGCCTCTTGGCGTGATGCTCGGTGGAGCTTCTGTGCATCTGATCACCTTCTGGTTGATGGTTGCATTGTGGTGAAGAGCAAGGATCGAGAGGATACAGAGAGACCAGTTCTCTTTGCCCCATTAATGTCCAAAATTCATTTTTTCTTGTTCCTATCCCTCCTCCCACTGTGATAATATGCAGACACTGGGGAGACAGACAAACATCACTGAGCTCCTCCACTCTCTCCGGAGATTCATCCATTATGGAACTCCCTGTCGTCTCTCCCTCTGTGTGAATTTTTGTTAGTCTTTTCTGTGTCGCTCAACCAGACAGCCCAGTGGACCCATTTGGATCCGTGCATATGCCAGTCTGAGGCCTCATGTGGCCTTTGCTCTTGGCGTCATTGCGCATTCTGGCTCAGTTCCCATGTGGCTTTGCAGCGTAGAGAGGAAGGGATAGAGAAGAACAGTGGGGCAAAAAGTCAAGGCATGTAGGGCAGAGCCGATGGATAGTCCATGATAATTGGCTCCCTTGCACATGGCACCTGTTTTTGCGAAGTTGAGATGATCAGGTCCCAGGAACGACCCTTCTTGTGTACCATTTGAGAGCATTTGTACCCTGCCTGGTTAAACTTGAATATCAACTTTTAAAATGGACCAATTACCCTGGGTAAGGTTGATAGGCCAACAGATGCTTATAAAAGAATTTAATTGCCACATCACAGGCAGTTTAGACTAGGGAATCCTTATGAAGATGGGCATGTCTGTGCCTGGCCAGTACTTGGGAGATGGGAGATCATGTAGGAATGCTGGGCTCCTGCTGAAGGTGGTGTTGGTGTGACCAGCATGTTAGCCCATCCACTGGTCTGTGTGGATCCCAACGCCCCAGTGCAGTGACTGGGTAGCCCATCCACTGGTCTGTGTGGA
>JABFEA020000041.1:16935363-16950197 GCA_019775915.2 Cyphomyrus plagiostoma | reverse complement strand
ATATTTTAAATATAAAATAAAAAATATTTTGCAAGCTTTTTTTATTAAAAGGGTAATGCAAAATTCTGCCCATTCTCCCCCCCCCCCCCCCCCCCAGTCCCAGTCACTCTTCCGGCTCTTGGGTTAATCATAATTGCAGGTCTGTTGGCAGAGTACTTTGCATTGTAGATAATGGACATCAGAGGGTAAGCTGCCTTTGCTCATTACAGGCTACATTGGTGGCAGAATTTTTTTTCTATAGAAGGAGTGAATCGTTAATTTTGTCCATATATGGGCTTGGTTACAAATGTATTTACATGTAATACGTTTTAGTGCATACATTAATAAACTCATATACATGTATCTGTTGGCCTGTGAGAACGTCCCTTGGTGGTTTAACGTTCGGGCAAAGGGACGGCCTGGTTTCCTGTTCCTTTGTATTACCGCCATCTCTTTCTTCCCCAGAGGGTTCTTAATGGTCATGTTGGGCCGATGCAGTCATGGAGCCATCACTCTTGTTTCGGAAGGGAATCCATTACAACATGAAATACAAATTACCCAAAGCTGTGGCAACAAAGAGCTTTGAGGCAGTAGCTCTGGTGATATCTGGAGATGGGCAATCTCCACTCAGCAATATTTTGCTTTTCAGCTGGCATGACTGTGGCTCACCGTTGACCTCCATTCAGACAGAACACAACCCACGGTCCCATCTGTCCCAACTGTCTTTGCTTCCCTCTCCCCAGGACCTGGGAATGGAGTCAACATCCCTGGACGACGTCCTGTATCGCTATGCCAGCTTCCGCAACTTGGTGGATCCCATCACCCATGACCTGATCATCAGCTTGGCCAGACACATCAATTGCCCCAAGACGGTAGATCCTGCCTGACGAGCACATTCTTACCCGACACCAAATCCTCATACATGTCCACAAACAGATAGATATACACACATCGCTTGTGGGAGTTTTACTTGCATAAAAATGTTCTGAGGGCTGAGCAAAAAATGATTGGTTATCTCTAAGAACCAATCAGATTGTAGAGGAGGTGGGTCCAAGTGAATATAGGAGGTAGGACTAACCAATCATATGTCTTGGTCCTGCCTCCTCTAGTTGCTTGTACCCATTTTTTGCTCTGCCCTCAGAACATTTTGGGTAAGTAAAACTCTGCCCAGCATACGCACGTGAATTTGTTCCCCGAATCAAATTCGGAAAACTTCCTACTGACTCATTAAATGAGAATTTCTAGCAAATAAAAGAAGGAAAAGTAAAAAACTGAGTTGGGGCTGACTGTGCCTGCAAAATGTGTTTTTCAGGAATTCTTTGCAGGCACATCGCCTCCAAAATTTGGCGCTGCAAAGACAGCGAAACCCGTGTCTCTCTCTTTCACACACACACACGGAAAATTACTGTCCTGCTGCCTGTCACATAGACGTACGCAGCCCATGTGTCACACACATTTGTACAGGTACTGGAAAATGACATCCTGTCCCTCTGCTGTGCGTTGGCTGGAGATTGGATGACAGCGAGCCCAGCTTTCTTTCCAGTAGCATGGGTATTCGTCTTGGCCTTGCTTACAGAGCACTGGGGGATGACTGACATACAGTGCTTCTAGTCGGAGTCCTGTTTATCCTGTTTGTCAAATTTGCAGAAAATTTGCAGGATCTCTGTCTCCTCCAAAGGTGTCTATTACTTTTCAACACCGGTCTAGAAATTCCACTTAGTTTAGTCTAAATTAGAATGAGTGCTTTGATGTGAATTTGTCAAATTAAATGCGAAACTCTGTGATAGGTTGGCACCCCACGCTGGATATTCCGTGCCATGTGCCCATTGCAGTCGGAGCTTTTCCCAAAATGCCCAGGGCACCACTGGACAGGATGCCAGTCCATTGCTGGGCACACAATTGCTCATGTACATGTGCATGCTAGGGTGATTTAGAGATGCCAGTTACTCTAAACGGCACGTTTTTGGACACTGAGACTAGGATGAATTTTTAGAGAAAACCACGTGACACGAAGGAAAATGCAAACATCACATACACCGAACGGTGGGCAGGAATCTGCGCTCAGCCCTGAACTATGAAGCCAAAATGCTGCGCTCTGCACCAGTGTTTCTCAATCCGGCCCCCAGGAACCCACAGATAGTCCGAGTTATTGCTCGAACATTAGGCAAATGTGGACTTTTTGGCAGAGGAGCTCGGAGGGAGCAAAAACTTGGACTGACTCTGGGTTCCTGAGGACCGGACTGGGAAACGGTGCTCTGCAACCTTCACACTGTACAGTCAGGGCCGGACTGGGATTAAAATCTGCCCCGGACTTTGGAGTCCCCCAAAATAATTTGTGCAAATTTGTTGAAGGGGTTGGGCCTTCCCCCACCCCACCCCATGATGAATTTTGGTGTCCCATGTACCCATCATCCTCCGGGGAAAATGCTAGCCATGCCAGACGGCCAGTGCTGCCCAGCACACAGTATTAATACTTCTGATTTTCACATGATGAAATAATAAAATGCCGTTTGTTTGTAATGGTAGTACGTATCATATTAGTATACAGTCCGTGGGTAACACAGACATGTTTAGTTATATGTAATTCATTTACTGGAAATGAGTACTGGAGAATTTCAAGCAAAGCCTTTTTCTTAAAGGGGACATTGGTAGCGTTTCTCGCAGGAATGGAGCATGCTGAGTGGTCCGAGGGTAGCCGGCAGTATTTATAGCGTCAGTATTGTTTCAGCATAGCCGCTCCCGCTGTCGTTACCGTGGAGCTAGAGAATGACTATATTTGGTCACTGGCTGCAGAGGGAAAGTCACCGTATCTGTCAAGCACATTAATGACAGTCTCATGGCACGTTGATGAGGTGCCCCAAAGGTATAATGCTGAGCTGAACTGAGGAGAGTGAGACCCCCCCCCTGGGCAGGAAGGCTTGACGTGCCGGGGAGAGACGGGCCTTGTGGGTAGTGCCACGTGCCACCGATGACTCACACGCTGATGCCCCCGGCTCTTGGGCTAGCTAACCTAACAGGCAGCGGCAGCAAGGCCTGCTTCGACAGCAGCGGTGCCACTAGAGATGGGCCTCCAACCCAGACCAATCCAATTATGTTTCAAATTTTTTAGGGTCTTTGTCACTAAGGGGGCCTTGGAATCATGCAGTCTCTCTTCACTTTTATAGTGGCCCCTGCCCGGCAGGCCAGTGTCCAAGGGGCCCGGCTGGGATGTTGTGCCAAAGGGTGTCTCTAGGGGGGTAATATGGTTATCCAGGACATTAGTCAGTGTCGCCAAACATGCATGATAATGAGTGTGACTGACAGAGAAGGGAAGGGAACGAGAAGCGAAAGACTCACCTCAGCAGCCAGGGAACGCTGTCTTCGGCAGGCTGCAATCAAACCTGCTTTCCTTTCATTCTTGGCCTTAAACGTCAGGTCTGGGAATGCCGTGTTGAAACGGAGGGACAAAAGAAAGCCAGGAGAAAAGATTTTGTTGACCTTTGTTTATTGTTACACTTAATTCAAAGCAACTTTTGCTTTGGCAGTAAGTCCTGGTGCCACGTTACGCCAGTAAGTTTCAAGAGTCCGGGAGGAGGGTTAGAGGTGAAAAAGCGAGAGCAAGAGAGAAATAAACTCAACCTGGATCAGAAATTGGAGTTGGTATGACTCACCACGCACAAACACACATGCGCGCGCACACACACACACACACATGCACGCACGTACACACAGCATACAGCACAATAAACCCCAAACTCCCCACTGCTGAAGCCAGAATTTGCCAGAAGAGAACAATTCCTGTGCCAAGTGGATGAAATGTTCGGTTCCGAAACAAAGAGCTGAATGACGGAGGGAAGGAACATTGAGCTAATAGCTGTACTGAGGTAAGAACAACAATGTAAAACAAAGTGGAAGGAGACGCCACATTTGGGGGGAGCGTCACACGCTGATCACCTGGGACAGCAATGCACCGTGCAGCCACGTGGTGGTTATGGGCGGTGGAACCGGGCTGGTGGGGGGGGGGGGCACATGTGGAGCGTCATTAAAAATTAATCGATAATTAAACGCAAACCGATGACACTTTATTCATAAGAGCTTGTATTATAGCTATGAATTTTCAAATAAATAAATAATTTCAGTCTTTCAAAGGCACATGGTAAACAACCAAGTGGACAAGGCTTCACATCCTCTCCCCTTAAGATCCCCCCCTTCATTTGGATATGCTCTCCTCTCCTTGGGCGTGATGGATCAGGATCAGGATCAGAATCAAAATTCACTTTATTCACCAGGTACATCCTCGTGTGCCAGGAATTTGTTTTGGCAGTACTGGTGCATATGTTCACAGGCAACATAGAACGTATATATAAAAAAGAACGAAAATATAGAAAAATAATACAATAATAATAAAACAATATAAAATAATAGAATAAAATAGATTTGAGTATAGAAAGAGTACTGATTAGAACCAGGTCCCTAAATAGATGAGTAAGTTATGTTATGCATTGAGTGCAGAGGGTACAGCAGAAATATGCAAAAAGTTATAAGAAAACAGTGTCCTTTTTGGCAGGCCTGCTGAAAGTGTGACTGTAGACTTTTTGGCAGGCCTGCTGAAAGTGTGACTGTAGACTTTTTGGCAGGCCTGCTGAAAGTGTGACGCTTGAAGGATCAGGAACATTTACTCAGCAGAATCTGAACCCTAAGGCAGCAAAAAGAAAAACCTTCTGGAGCTAGATGTTTGCCATCAGGTGTTGACACCTGTAGGCCCCTTCATATCTCCCTAAGTCCTGGCTGTGAATGTTGACCTTTCCAACTTTAACGGTGTCTCATTAACACCTGCTCCAGACTAGTCTTTGCTTGCAGGACCTCATTCATTCCATTCCCACCTGAATCACGGTTCGTTTTATGGTTAATATTTGCACATCATTTCCTTGGTGATGACTTAGTGGACTGAGGCCAAAGTACAGAGCTTAATAGAAGAGCACCACTTCTAATTTCGTTGCTTAGCCCAAGGTGTCGAATGGCGTCGCGAGTCGGCAGCTTCACAGAATTCATCGCCTCGTTATCTGTGTCTGCTTTTGGTTTGAGGCCGTTCTGGTTTGATGGAGAGGGAAAAAAAACACTCTTAATGTGCACTTTGGAGTTTGTTGGCAATGTTCTCTAAACCCCCCTGGAGTAGCTGAATAAGAGCGAGCAGCGAGTGGGAAAACGGAACTCCAATAATCTATAAGCTTCATATCGATAACTGGCCATCCCTGCCGCTATGTCGCCAAGGCACAACGGTGACCTCGTTAGCTGACAGGCGTTTTCCTTCGGCGCCATGGATGAGTCACCAGTGCTTAATTTAACTGGAATGTGCGAAAAAACATGTCTTGCGTGTTCTCGGTGCGGCTGCTTCTCTCAAACAAACGGACGCTTACCCTGGGTCAGGGGTGTTGGAATAATGTAAACGCTTATGCCAAGACCCCATACTGGTGTGATGCAAACATGTAGAGAAAAATTCTAAATGACCACAAAGTTCATATATTTAAATGAGTCAGGGCCATATTTTTTATAATAATATGAAATCACACGCGCAAATACAGCCTTCGGCTTTAAAGAAGGAGATGATGGGGGGGGGGGGGGTATGAGGAAGAACATGGTCTGTGCTCGGTGTTAAGATCAGAGGTAGTTCTAGGGGCCCTAAGCAAGAAACTCCATGGGCCCCCCCAATGGACCCCCCCTGACACAGTAAAATTTATGACAATAATGATATGAACAAAGAAAATGTAATAAACACAATGCCTTTATTTTCCCTTTAATATGAAAAACAGAATACACAAATAAAGCTTGGGCCTCCTCCCAGCTCAGGAGCCCCAGGCATATGCCTGCCTTGTCTGTCCTGTCCCTATGCCTCTGGTTAGGATTTAAAAATGAGCATGGCGACCTTCCCCTCCCCACAAAGAGCTGGTCGGCTGGAAGGACGTGTTTCGGGGCCACTGCCAGTCAAGGAAGACAGATACATGGATTAAATGCCTTGCTTCTGATAGCTGAGACGAACGATTCTAAGATCAACCAATAAACATCCATCATCCATCCTTCCATCCATTCATTTTCTGTAACTATTCAGGGTCGTGCGTCCAAAGCCTGTCCTATCAAGGCAGGGAACAGCCCAGGATGGGGAGCCAACCCATCACAGCAACCAATAACAGAATAGACTAGAATCGAATAGAATAGAATAGAGTAGAATAGAATTCTGTCATTGCCAAGCTGGGATCTTTCAGCAGCCTTTTACCTTGTCACCCTGGTTCTTTTGCAAGTAATTCTTCCTGCCTCAACCGTATTTTGGCAAAAAGCAGAATGAATTCAGTCCAAGTCAGAAATCACAGGTTCCAGAGGGCTAATCCCCACTACAGTGTTTCATGACCCAGTGTCAGAGAAATAAGCTCTTTTAGTTTGAGTGACCGGAGCTCCTCCCTCTTTCCCCCCACCCCCCCACCCCCCACCCTGGACTTCCTCCCCTGCAGGAAGGGGAGGCCCTGAACTCCATGGAGAAGGTGTGCCGCCAGCTGACCTACCACCTCAGCCCCCACTCTCAGTGGCGGCGACAGGGCCTGTTGAAGCGGAAGCCCCAGGCCTGGTGGGGACCAATCGTCTGTGGGGTAGAGGTGGAGGGGCGGGGGTATTGTGACTGGCACAGGGCGGGGCTTGGCTGAACCAAGGGGGGAGAGACTTCGCTGAATTTAAAGTTTAAAATTCCACCACAATATGCTTTCCTGGAAGCTTTTTAATTGCATTGTTTTTTGTAATGTTTGTTTGCTGGGACGGGATTGACCGCACGCCCACACACACTCTCACGGGGACTGGGCCAGCATCACTAATTAAAGTGATCAGTTCATCACACTCAGCATTGGGTAAGCAGGCTGACACAGTGGAGTTTCCCTCAGCGCCGGTCAGATTTATTGTCCTCTCCTCTCCCTCCGCACGGTGTATCGGGGAAGGCGTCAGAGTGCTTCGTGCTTGGCCGGTGCGGGTCTTCACTTTGCAGGGGCATCTGAAATTGAAGGATTGCGTCGGTTTCAGATGGGAGACATGAGAGCACATCCCCCACTGACGGGGCCGCCCGCCTGTTTCCAATGTGCTGCCCGAATTGTGGGCTTAGCCGGTGGGAAGAGGACTGTGTATATCAACAAAGGGTCATGTGTTCAAATCCCGTGTGACAAATGAGGTGGTGATGTAATATGGAACTTGCTGAATGGTTAGGGGTCTCTAGGAGAATGTTTTTAGTGACATACTGGCCTGCAGTTTTTTGCAGCCTGGGTACTGAGTGTTCCCCACCAATCCGCTCGTTCATATTTCTGGACCAACGACCACTGGCTGATGTCTGCGAGTCGGCGTGTGTGGGAAAGAGCCTCTCTCTTTATAACCCCGGGAAACAGTGGCCACTTGGGAGTTAAGAAGTATCTGAAGCCATATCTTTGTGGCTTTCCTTGGCTGCTCCCTCTGCCTCCATTACACTATCCTTGGGGGTCTCTCTCAGCATGCGGCGATTGGAACCCCACATGTTCTAGAACGGTCACATTCTCCCCCATTCTGCTCTATTGTTGCTGGAGAATAATCAGCAGAGATTGCGAGAGTGTCATTGTACCCTAATGTGATTTGTACCCCCGTTCCTATTTGAGGTCTGTGCTGTCTCCACACCCCCTTCTCTCAGTGCATGGTTGCTGTTGTTTTTATTTTTATTTTTCTTCCAATTTTTTTTGACAAGGCTCACTGTTCTTATGTTCTGTTCGAAGTTTTCAAAGTCCCCGAGTGGACCGTGCTGTTTGAAGGGAAACTTGTGCTGTTTGGTGACATTGTCACGTGCTAATTACACACACAGCATTAATGGTTGAACTGCCCATCAGTACTGAATGCATTACATGTTTTTTTTTCTCTCCAGCTGGTCATCTAGATTTCTCTGCAAATGCACAACAGATTTTCAGTGAAATGTAAATTAATCTTTTTGTGGCTTATATCTCATTTTCTGGGAGGATTTTTTTTCTGTCTCTCTCTCTTTCTCGCTTCCATTGCACTCTTACTCCCTTTTTTATTAGGTTTAACAGAGGGCTTTAGACTGTGCCGAGAAATTAGATTATAGCTAGCATTAGCATTTAACAGATGTATCTATCTTCAGAAATCATCGAGACAAGAAAAACAGTGCAGCCTGCCTCACTGGCTGGTGTCCACGGGGATGTAACATCTCTGCCATCTCTGTGTCAAGCCCAGTGAGGGAATTAATGTGGATTTCTGAAAACTGCCCTGTGGCGGATAGATATAAAAATAAAATTCTCTGTCTGTTTTTTTTTTCTGGAAAGCTTGGTTCCATTTATTCGTTTTAGCCAGGATTCCCTCATTAAGTGGCAGGCAGGCTCATTAAACGAGCAATTCCTCCGTGTTCCATCATCAGTTCTCGGACTCGATGTTCGACTGTCGTGCCTGTTGTGTCTGTCGTGTCAGCCCATCACCTGTAAGAGGGAGCGACTGGCCATCATGCAGGGAGCTAGAACTGGTTCTCTCTAAAATGAGATGATGACTTCATCAGTCTGCCACTTCTGTCTAGGGGTTGGGAAAGGAGAGGGGGGGGGATGTGAATTAGCCCAGACAGGAAAGTAAATCAGAGACCACCATTTTTCTTTTTCATTTTTATTTTATTTTCTGGTGGTGAGGATGCAGCTTGTGTCCCACGGAGGCCTGATTTCCATCCTCACTGCACATCCCTGCAGGTGTTTCTCTTCTCCATCTGTTGAGCCTCATCACATCTAATTTTGCAGTGGGGTGGTAGTGTGTCATTTCTGTGTAGGGTGTGGTTGTGGGGGGGGAGGGGCTAATGGAATTTTGAGTGAAGAATGTACTAGCATTCCAATAATGACTGTTGGGTGGAGTGTGTCTAGGTGGGTTGGGATCCTGCCATTGTAATCGTAAGGTTGTTGGTTCACATCCCCATTTTAGCTGAGTGATTTGTCAGTCGCCTGAACTCCCAAAATTTAAATCCCAATTTCTCCAGGGACTGCCTGACCATACTTCCTGAAATATATATATGGATAAAACTGTCTGCTAAGGTAATAAAACAAAATATAAAATAAATGATTGGCCTGTCTGTCATGGTTCTGACTGGTTCATTGCTGACCGTGACAGAACATGTTAGCTGACTGTGTACACGGCTGTTGGCTTTCCGTTTTATGGGATGTGTGCTTTTCTTTAGCTGAATCCCTTACCACTCTTTCTTACATACTGTAATGCCTTTGAAATTTTGTATTTTTTTTCTCTATCTTTTAGTTTAAGGAAACACGAGATTTCAAATGCAAACACAGCCCCGGCACAGTGAGAGTGAGTGGGTGTGTTTTGGGTGTGGGTGGGGGGCTACGTTTGGCTTTCTGAATTTTCTTCACAGGATGGTAGACTGAATTTGATTAAGTTAAACATGATTTTCTTTGTAGAAAATCAGTTGGAGACAAGTGGACAATATCATGCTCTGTGTGTGTATGTGTGCATGACTAGGTTTGTGTGTAAGTGCATGAGTGAGCTTGTGTGTGTGTGACTAGACATGCAGGGGGAGTAGGTGGAGGGACTGTTTGCGGTGTGCGTTTGTGTGAATCGTGTGTGAGTCGAACGACGAGTGAGCATGCATGTGCAAAACCAAGGAAGGGCAAGCGGTGATGGATTTGGGGGTTGGGACTGAAGACGATGATTTTGTTTTTTATGTGTGTCTGTGAGTGTGGCTGGGCAGACGTCTGTATGTTTTGTGAGTTTTTTACAGAGGAGCTATTGAAAAGCAGGATGGAGGACTGAGCGTGTGTGAATGTGTATACATGTGCACATCAGATTAGATAGATAGATAGATAGATGCTTTATTAAAAGGAAAGGAAATTACAGGTTTATGGTAGCACAATACCCACACTAAGTTCTGTAGTGAGGACCCAAAAGCAGACACTGTTGCACTGTGTCGTTTCCCTAGTGTGTGTGTGACAGAGTGAGGGTCCTGCAAATAGGGAGCATGAGGGAGGCAGCTGCTGTTGGAGCAGGTTGGGGGGAGGGAAGGAGGGAGGAGGAGGAGGAGGCCTGGATGTGCTGGCTCCCTGTCACCGGGCCGCCATGTCGTCAGCTCTCAGGCATGCCCCCCCCCCCCACACTCCCCTTTGTTTCTCTCTCTCTCATTCTCCCCTTTTCTCTTGCCTTCACCTACGCCTTTCTCATTCTGGCTGTATTCCTCCTTTTCTCGTTTATTCTTGTCTTTCACCCCCCTGCTTTCCTGTTTCCTTTTTTTGTGCTTATATCCCTCTCTTTGTGTTCCGTTCCTCTTCCCCCCACTTTCCCCCCCACTCTCTCTCTCTCTCTTCTCTTTCTCTCTCTCTCTCTCTCAGTTCGGCTATCCCTTCTCCTCTCTTCCCTGACTAATCTGCAGTGTGAGAAGCTGCTGGTCCATCCGATTAAGGGGCAATGCAGCTTCTTCTCGGCTGCTGGCAGGAGCTTAGACACTGGCTTTGGACTCAGTCAGGGCCGGGCTATAACCTGAGCTGTAGCGTGGGGCCCCAAGTTGTTGGGGCCCCCCAAATTTTTTTTCTCTGGTTGTTGGTGAGAACCCAACAATGACTTAACCCCCCTCCCCCCCCCCCAGGTTGGCCATGGTGTCCATCCTGGATCACATCCAACATTACTTTCGAACTTCATGAGCATCCTGCTTTTTTGAATGATTTTGAGAGCATATGTGCGATATTGATGCGACCCTGTGGCCACATCTTTTATTGGTCGTGTTGACAGGGATCGGCAGTTTCATCCATCTTGTCTCTGCCGCCCGACTCTTGCTCGAAGCTCATCAGCACGTCCTGGTGAAAAGTGACCCGACCCCATGATAAATCGACAAAGTCCCGGGCTGGAAACAGCAGGTTAACCCTCAATCCTGTCTCATCTCCTTGCTGGCTTCGTGTTGCGGGACGTGGGCGAGTTAGCATCGCACGGCCGCAGTGAGATTACCGTGTCACTGAAGGGCAATGGCGTGTCATCATATCAGTAATATCAGGAAGTGATGTCAGCATATCACATTGCTTTGGTTTAGTGTAGCTAATGTCCTTCTCTTATCTGATGGTAAATATTTGCCTATATTTAGTCTCATAAGAAGAAGTCGATTGCTTTGCTTTATAACTAGAATCAGAATAGTTTATTTATTAGCAAGTACTTTGTCATTAAAGGAATTTACGTTGGGGGGGGGGGGGAATGCTAAACAGTTGTTTTGCTAAATCTCCACCTATAATGTGTGTGTTTTGGTTTAAATGGATTTTTGAGAGGCGATCTCTCTCCTGCCCCCACTTACTGAAATGCCACAGTAATTGAACAGCTAGTTTGCAGGAATCCGCAGGACGCCTTTGGACTCCAGTAGCCCTTTTCAGCTCACTCACACGCCTGTGACACCGCGGGTCTTCTTTAATGAGAGCAGTGGAGTGTCTCTCTAATCCAGGCCAGGACTTACTGAGAGATTCTCTCTAATTGTGTTGCTATTGATTTCAGGAGCAGTTCCACGCGACTAATTTTGCCTCTGCCGTCTTTCTCTTTCTGCCGTCTTTCTCTTTCTACCGGCTTTCTCTTGGGAGGCTACGTTCGATTGTGTTTCAGCGGCTCGTGCATTCTGGCATGCGAGCAGATGAGGGCTCCCTGTTCACGCGTGTGTGTGCGACGGTGTGCACCCGCGCGTGTGTCCCCTTGCTCGTCCTTTTGGGCCACACGGGTTCATTAGTGAACTGCTTCCATTTGAAGACCTCAGGGAGCTCGGAGGCTTACGGAGAGCGGAAACCCGAGATAAGTGACAATTGTTGTCCTTAACGACGACAATGCTGACATTATCGAGGCTTTTTGTGTGGGCTGGTGAGGACTAAAAAGCATTGGAAATGCGTGCAAACGGCTGAATAATCAGCGCGATGGTGACAAACATAATGAATGGGCCGGGAGGCTTGCAGAAAATCTGGCACATCCTTGTCCTGGTCCTCAAAAATTGCTCTACTATACATCTGCTCCCTTTACTCTCATTTTGTACATACGTGAACAGACATACAGTTTACAAACAAGGTCCACGTTCTTCGTTATCAGAGTTAACTGGAGTCCTGGCTTCGTCTGAGACTGAGAAAATAGACAACAGTCGAGGTAATAAAATATGATAAACCAGTCTCTTGGCCTCCATATCCTACTTCCCTATTTTTTATGTGAGGCTTAGCAGGTCGGGATGCTGTGCTTGTAACCGGTAGGTTGCTGGTTCTAGTCCCAGGGTTTGGAGAGCAAGGTCCTTAACCCCAGTCGCTCCATCTCGCCCTGCTGTCTTAATTGTACATCGTTTTAGATAAAAGCATCTGCTAAATAAGCAAAATGTAAATGTGAAATTAAAAAATGAATGAACTGAGGATATAACTGGTGTTGGAGTTGTTACAGAATAAACCCGTGGCTTGCAACTACTCCTCGTCTCAGCTATGAATATCTTCTCATCAACGGACTCGGCGGAGTACAACTCCAACACTGGGAGAGTGTGAATGTGGTGGAGTCGGGGCAGGGGGGAATGGGTGACACACTTCTTCTGGGGACAGAAAGCTACTGGCTATATGATAATTGCTCTGGAGAGGAAAACAGGGCAGACAAGAGCGAGAGGGGCCATTTGTGGCTGTTACTGAGGTTGTTTTTCCAACGAGAAGCTTTCATCCAGGCCGCTGCAAGGCTTTAACCGTCGGGTACAGCTGCTGTGAATAAGGTAAAGTAATTAACGTGTGATTATGCCGGTGCAATTAAGGTAGAGTAGCTAAGCCTCGTGGTTATGAGTTAGGCCACCTGCCGTCTGAGACGAGAGGAGTGAGAAGAACGGAGATGAAGGAAAAGCGAGTGTCTGCTTAAGGGTCCAGTTGGAACTGGGAACCATGGGAGAGGTGGAATATCCTGAGATGCTCTTGGGGTTCTATAAACATCAGTATCCCCTTTTTTAGACTGTGGTCGATCCTAGGCGTGGAATGTGTAGAGGATTCCTGAAGAGACTGGTGGCTAGAATGGAGGAGGTAGGGTTAGGGAGAGGAAAAAAAAACAAATGACAGGACCCCTCTGTGGAAGACTAAAGAGTCAGAGAGAGGTAAGGACATGACAGACTTAATAATTCGGGGTGCCACTGCGTGAGTGTAGACCTCCTTCCATCTGCAATCTGTTGCTCTCTCACTGATGCAGAGGCCCGGTCTGGTAAACCTGTTTGCCCTCGACTTCCAGTGTGAGGGTGTTGTTTTTCTCAGCTGGGAAGCTTCTGGGATTTCTGGCCTTATTCCAGTTATTTTTATATGCGTTGTTTATATTATCTTTCTGTAAACATCCATATCTTTCTTGTCCCTGTCAGTTTGAAGGCCGTCCTGTCCACCCCTCCCGTGAACGGCACAGTGGACCTGTCCGGGATCCCCCTGTGTGGCCGCGACGTGGAACGGCTGCGCGCCCACCTGCAGCGCCATGTGTCCCGCGTGCGCACCCTGGAGCTGGGCTTCACCGAGCTCACGGACGAGGCCCTGCTGCTGCTGCTGCCCTGCCTGGCGGCGCTGCCCCGTCTGGAGACGCTGGCGCTCAATGGCAACTGGCTGACGCGCGCCGTGCTGCGCCAGCTCACCGACGCCCTCAAGGAACCGGGCAGCTTCCCCAGCGTCGCCTGGATCGACCTGGGCAACAACGTGGACATCTTCTCCCTGCCGCAGCCCTTCCTGGTGAGCCTTCGCAAGCGCTGTCCCAAGCAGGGAAACCTGCCCACCATCCTGGAGTTGGGAGAGAACCAGGCCAGCGAGCCTGAAGGGAGACCCAGCGATTCCAGGGACTCAGTCACCGAATCGGCCGAGATGCAGCGAAAGGTGGCTGAAGAAGGGATGGGTGAAACGCAAACCGCGACGGAGGCAGAGGGACAAGGTAGCTCACACAAGCAGAAGATAGAGGGATTAACTTTTAGCCAATCACAACAACTTTATGGATGCTGACCTTTTACATCATTCCCTAAAGTCCTTTTCAGTGTAAACTTATTATAAAGTGGAAAATGTATTTTTGAAGTATTAGCTTGTAAGTTTCAAAGAGGTGGTGATCATTTTTTAAATGTATTTGTGCTGTTTTATCCCACCTGGGGACCTTATATTATTCTAGTGTTAAGCTTTGAGGTAGATTTTGTATGTGCCTGAGGTACCACTGGGTGTGAGGGTCTGGGAGGTAAACCTGGGGGTGGGCAGGTAGCTACGACCCTATGGCTTTTACTTTGTCCGGCAAATTGCCTCTACATGCCAAGACCTCTGGCCCTCAAAACCAACCATCTCTTTCTAGTGGGTGGAAAATATTTCACAGCAAGCAAGCAGAAAACATTTCTGCAGAGGCGTAGTACACAGAGGTCGAGCGCGGAGCACCATTGATGCACAGTGGGTCAAAGTTCAGGTGCCACAATATGGAGCGAGAGAGAGGTCAGGCACTGCAAGCTGTGATTTGTTAGTCTGCCACCTGCAGGGCTCAAGAGGTACAGCACTGAGCAAAGGGCCGACGCTCAGCACTAAAACACTAAAGTTAACACACATTGTAAGTGATAAAATGCCACGTGTGTATCATCCTTTTTAATATCAGTTGTCACTTTTATGTTTGTCAGATTATGAATAAATATGTAATTATTTAACCAGAAATCACTATGCATTATATACAGTATGAGTTAAAAATCGGGATACACCATTAGTTTTTCTGCAAGATAGCAACCCTAAGCACACCTTGAGGTTATGGAGTAAGTATTATCTTGTGAACAAGGAAAGAGATGGAGTGCTGTGACAGATGACCTGGCCCCGGCGGGGGGGGGGGGGGCGGGCGGCCCCCGGGGGGGGGGGGGGGGGGCGGGG
>JABFEA020000041.1:16899166-16925642 GCA_019775915.2 Cyphomyrus plagiostoma | reverse complement strand
TCCCCTGCCTTTCTGCTCTGTGGCGGGGGCCGGGTCCGTGGGCTGGGTTCGTGGGTGGGGGGGGGTGTGGGGGGGGGGCCCGGCGCGCCCGCCCCCCCCCCCCCCCACCAAGTGAGACAGTCGCTGTGGAAACCGAAGAGGTCTCGCTTTATTCTTGAGAGGGTGGGCAAGATAAAAAGACCTGGAGTTCACTAAGGACAGTTTCAATCAACTGGAATACAAGACCTGCTTCACCACTACCCACTCATTTATTCCACTGATGCAATTTAGATAAATTGCTGTCCTCAATGGCCAGTGGCAGGGCTACAGTTTGGTGAATGTTTACTTAAAAAGCTTGTAGTGAGAGCTAGTCAAAGTGAATGTGGTGCCCTAAGCAAGCTTCACCACTGGCGCCCCCTGTCTGAGACAAGGTTAAATTTGCTGACAAAGTCCACGTCCCCTCAGAAAATTGTGCCCTAGGTGGCTTCCTATTTGTCGTCTAATGGGTTGACCGGCACTGCTATTAGTGTAACTGATGCGCCCAATCCTCTTCCCCTAACCTTTATGTGTTTGTTTAATCAAAAACGTCTCTCACAGCATTAGATGTACTAACAATTCTAAAGTTTCATAAATACAGTGCATTACAATTAAAGCGTCCAATTAGCATTTGTCAAAAGATTTACAAATGTGGCCCTCATGTATTCCATCCAGGTGTCAGAAGTCAATTAACTATTACAAAGACAATAGTATTATTAATAATAATATATATTATCAGGTATGGATTCAAGTTAAGCGTTTAAGCGTTCTTTTTCCGTTTCCAAATAGTTTTTTACGTTTGACTGACACCTGGTGACAACTCACTGAAACTGCGCTTTAGTATCCGTTATATGTAATAAACTAATAAATTAGGTGTAAAAGGTGTAAAGCATTGTTTTATATACTCCCGGTTCCCCCCACCGTACGAAAACATGCTAAGATGAACTGGAGTTGCAAATTGTCCGTAGGTGCGAATGTGAGTGTGGATGGTTTGTGTGCGTGTTCCATATGATGGGTTGGTGCCCCGACCTGGGTTATTCCCTCTTTTGCTACCGTACCTTCCAGGATAAGTTCCGCACCCCCGCGGCCCCGCGGGTATTACTATATTAGATGGATGGATGGATGGATGGATGGATATAACGCCTATGCAGCACAGACCCATAGTTAGGTCTTGAATCATAGTTAGCCACACCCTGAAAACTAAATTACAATCAAGTATATTAGCTTAAGAAATATAAATTATTTAAATCGTAACTAATATCACTTATTTATAATTGCGTTATTCATTCATGACGTACGCTAAGGGTATTATTTTGTGACCTTCCAAATATGGACGAGCGGTCCAACCACGCCAAATTTTTAATGACGATTTACAAACTCCCTTACGCCATTTCCGGTGTATGAGGTCAATTTTTCTCTGCTCCGCCATTTCATTTCTTTAAGTTCCAGTTAGAAGTTCTGAGGTTTTATTCAAATGAACTTTGACATAAATTTCGACAACGAGGGCAAAATAGCTCTTTCGAGCACGACCCGATAGCACAAATTTCTTTTCCCTTAGAGGACTTGATCATTTTATTTGAAAAAAAAATTGCGCGATAGAGAAAGGTTGCGGATGTCGTGCATTTTCTGAACGTGTGCGAAGCCAAAGTTTTTTTTGTATGAGTTGAATTCTGATTGCGGACAGGGAGAGGCTAAGGTTAGGCCTGAAGCCTCGGATTCGGAGTGGTAGATATGGCCGGGAATTTTGACGCCGAGGACCGCATGAGCTGGTACTGGGGAAGATTAAGCCGACAAGAAGCGGTTTCTCTCCTGCAAGGACAGAGGCATGGGATGTTTCTGGTCAGGGACTCAATCACCAGCCCCGGCGACTACGTGCTGTCCGTGTCGGAGAACTCGAAAGTCTCTCATTACATAATCAACAGCATCAGCAGCAGCAACCGGCAGTCCGGTTCAGGTAAGGAGGGCTGCGAGGTCGTGGACATGGGGGCGCCGAACACGCAGCTTTCTGCTCGCCCAGTAATTTGGGGGAGCCGCGGTCATTCATTTTCAAAGTGCGTGTGGATGCATCACCGACACATTGTACTTTTATTACTATGGCAATCGAAGTAGTTCTTCACCGTCCGCACATAATGTTAAAACACTAAGAAGTCAGATGTACCACCGAAGATCTGAAATGGCACATCTGACGCATACTGTTAAAGTAAGACGTAAGATATGCTGCCCCAGTCGTCTTTAATATAACGCGATGACCATCCCTGAGAGTTCTAAACCACCGGGACGCAGCGGTGTCCTTCATTACTCGCACAAAACCGGTTTGATGCTCTCCGGCGTCGCTTCGGGAAGGTTCTAGACGTGATGGAAACCAAGTCTGGGTATAGATTTAACTTGATTAAATAAAGTCCTTGTTCAAGCTTGCTCAAAGGTTCAAAGGCGGAGGTGCTGCATGTACCGGCACCGTCGCGGTAATAATATTCACAAAGCATGTGAGGGACCCCCCTTTATGCATTTAACAGTATTTCCCGTAGTCAGAACACATTTTCGGTGTTAACTTTGAGCAGCCTAGAAACATATTTATTGCTGTGGGAAACGAAAAGTAGGTTAGAGATGGGTGGGTCCCGCATGACTATGCCGCCCGTACAGTCTCTCCGGCAGCTTGCAGACTCCGATCAAGCTCGAGACGAGCCGCCTTTGCCGTTTGCAGCTTTCCGAACTGTTGTGCTATGTTGCTGCATTTTTACGGTATTTCTTTTATGGACCGGGGTTGGTTCTCATAATATGCAGTTGGCAGTGCAGTTTGGCCTTCGGGGCAAATGCAGTGCCTGGACTGATCCGTGTTGTTTAATGGTGTGTCTTGAAACAGCTGTATGGGCCTTAGTGGAATCTCGTATAACACATCCCACACTACACTGGAGTTTCTTGATACTAAAATAGTCCCTGTAATCGTGTGCACTCCCCCCTTCAACCCCTGTAGAGGGATATCCCCTGCAGCACAGAGTGCCTTTGTTACAGTGCAGTGGTTGGTTGTCTTCCCTGAAAGCTTTTTGAATGTGTGGTGCTTTACTGTCCCAGTCAGTGAGTGTCATGGAGTTTCATTGCAGGGGGTTGGACAGGAGCATGCATGCTTCGCCTTTCCCAATACCCCTGTTACTGAGATGTGGGTCACACACATGAATTGCTGGGTTTCAGGGGGGGGGTCTGGAGGTGTGAAGCGGTGCACTTCTGGAAAGTGCGTGCTGTGTTGTCCTGCACAAACTACGTGGGAGGGGTGGGCTCACACCCTCTGTGAATGAATGGGCTAGTTGTCACAATGGGAGGATGACTCCATGGAATGGTGTGTGTGGAATGTGCCCCCCCCCCCCCCAGTTCACTTCAGTGTCTGTCCCAGTGATGCTGTGAGATGTCTGTACTTTAAATAAAGTTCCTCTCTTCTGATGCCTAGAATGCGCTGTCATGTGGTTTATTAATAGACTTATTAGTTGTTGTGCCATCAGTTGTTTTGTGTTTTTATAATATATATTTTGGGTCATATCTCTGTCACCACATGAGAATGATAGTTTGAATGCTTGTATAACACTTGTTTGCCTTGGTTTTTCATGCACTTTGAAGTTTTAGATGCTTTATCTGAGTGGCTAATTGCACAATGTAATAACTGGGACCAATGAATGTATATTATTTTGGTTTAAATTTTAATGTTGAGTCCTATTTTTGAGAGTATTGGATATCACTTGTACTCTTTGTTTAACAGTCCTGGAAAATCTCATTCCTTTTTTAAAATGTTTGGCCTGAGTTTTGATATTTCACTTCTGGAACTTATTAACAACTACAATAAAGGAATGAAATGACTTAATTTGTAGGTCTGCTGTAGAGCAGTTTCAAAGAGTCCTCTTTTATAAGGAGTTAACTATTACTGCCTGTAGCCAGGCTTAAATGATTGGTCAAAGGTATGGTTTTGGTGATAAGCTGCCGTTTTTGTGCCATATATTTGCTTAATGATTTAATGAGAACTATTATGACAGCATCTAATTACATCATTTGAGCTTTAAGATCATGTGCAGGAAAATAACTTTTTGATTCCATTAATCCAGGTGGTATTAACGGCATGAATGTGTGTCCATAATACTTTCTCCATTTCCTGTGGAATTTTTGCGCATCAGGGCTGGCATCTCCGCGGTTCCGCATCGGAGACCAGGAATTCGACGCTCTTCCCGCTCTTCTGGAGTTTTACAAGATTCACTACCTGGATACCACCACCCTCATCGAGCCAATCAGCAAGGCCAAGCATGCCGGTTTTGTGAGTGCCGGTGGTGCCCCCCCGAGGCCAGAGGCGGTGGAGTACGTGCGCGCCCTTTTCGACTTCCCCGGGAACGACGACGAGGACCTGCCGTTCCGCAAGGGTGATGTTCTGCGGGTGCTGGAGAAGCCGGAGGAGCAGTGGTGGAACGCGCAGAACTCAGAGGGCCGGGCCGGCATGATTCCCGTGCCCTATGTGGAGAGGTATCGGCCAGCCTCCCCGACCTCGGGCGCCTCTTTGCCGGGCCTGGGTGGTGCCCCAGATGGCTCTGTGGGCGGCCTGCCGGCCCCACCCTTGGGTGAGCCGGGCCCCTACGCCCAGCCCAGCGTGAACACGCCTCTGCCCAACCTGCAGAATGGGCCCGTCTACGCCAGGGCCATCCAGAAGAGGGTGCCCAATGCCTATGACAAGACCGCCTTGGCCCTAGAGGTACCCTTTCCCTGTAGCTTAAAGAATAAGATAATCCCTTTATTCTTCTACAACAAGTAACACTGGAACATTTCTCTGGCCAGTGATTCCAAACACAGGGGTACAGATGTCACACTCTCCTGCCCTCTATTTTCACATGGAGATGTTTTAATCTGACCACAGTCTGAACATTTAGCTAGTTACTAACTTGTAACCTTTGGGAAGTATTAAATGTTGGATCATTTGTTGACCTACTTAGCTACGCAAAGGGAGCTACCTGAATGACATCAATAAACATCTCTTTAATTTGAATGACTGGCTCTCAGCCACTAAGTAGTGAAAATCCCAGTGAGAATTTAACAATAAATTATCTTATTTTAAAATTAAATCAAGGGTCTTTGATCTTGTCTGAGGCTTCCCTGAGCTCTTGCATGTGTTTAAGTGCCGATTTAGTGGTTTTGTGCATGTTATGTGAACTGTGGCTTGCTCGCAGTATGTGTCCCTTCCAAACCCCTTAGAGAGCTCCAGTTTCCTGTGTCAAGTTGGGGAAGGGGGGTGTGAGGCACTACCGGGGGGAAGAGGAGGGGCAGGGGGGCCGCTCCTGAAAGGAGGGCTGCTGTGGAGAGGAAGTGCTTTGTTTGCTGGAGCGTTTCCTCTGTGTGAGACCAGCCCTCATTTCCCAGACCCCTCTGCCTCAAAGAGTCTGGACTGCCTCTGCTTTGTCACGGTTCTCCGTTCCTTTATGCTGGAGGTAGGGAATGCTGCACCATTGAGGACTGCAGGTTGTGCAGGTTTTTTGCTCTATTTTTAGCTCTTTATTTATTGTCAACCTTAAGGTGGGGGTGAGGAAGTTCACCTGGTGCTCCACGTGTGAACCCAGTTTGCTTGTACATGGGCAGCCTGAAGGCAGCTAGTTCTACGGAAGCAGAATTACAATGGAATTTGGCTACAGTTTGAAAAGAACTGGTTCGCTTTGCCTGGAATATCATCAGTTCTTCTTGCTGTTGTACCCAAACTATCAAATTACACTGCATAATGGGTTGCACCCTTCTCCAGATGCAGAATTACATCTGCGGCAGAATTTCCCTGGCCCTGTGGTCCTCCATGGAACGGAGAGACGTTTTCTTGCTCTGGGTGTTTAAGCTTCCTTGCCCGAAGTGAGCTGCGTAGTTTCGGTTATGGTTTTCATCCAGCATGGTATCTCATCTGTGTTACATGTCATGATCTCTCCTGATGACAGTTCAAGTGATGGTTAAACAATAGCATTAGATCAAGGCATCTTCATTTCTTAAGAGGATATTAGACAGGTTGCCGACATTTGTGGGGGTTTCACATGGGCGGATGGGGACAAATGCATGGGAATGGCTTGGCGTGCCGTGGAGCCTGTGAACTTGGTATGTTTTTGACTGCTGTGTCGTAGCATGTGCCTGCTGCAATCTTTAGCTTTGGTATTATGTGGCTTTAGAACAGTGAGCATGAACTGTGTGGCTTGTGAAACTGTGCGCCCATATGCTACTGGAATGGACAGAGACTGGTTTAGTGGTGAGTGTCCTGTTGCATCCCAATGGAGTTGCCCCTACATCTTCCAAACATCCTTCTCCTCCTCCTCACAGGTTGGTGACATGGTGAAGGTGACCAAGATCAACGTGAACGGCCAGTGGGAGGGCGAGTGCAAGGGCAAACGTGGCCACTTCCCCTTCACACACGTCCGCTTGCTCGACCAGCACAATCCCGACGACGAGCTCAGCTGAGAACAGAGTCCCGGGCCTCAGAAAGGCTCCCAGAATTCCCTGGCCTCCCCTGACCCCCTCGTCCCCCCCCCCTCAAAGACGGCTAGCGCACACAACCACACGTGATTGTGCACATATCCCTCTGCAACAGCCCGACTTTTATTCTCTTGGTTAGCACTATCCCTCAGCACATATTTCAACAGCTTCCTGGTCAGTCGCCTCCCAGTCGTCTATCCTCTTGTCAATCTGAACGGTTAATGTCCATCGTTCCTGTTTGTCAGAGCCAGCTGATTTGTCAACCCCATCGGGAATCTTACTGAGCACACCTCTCCTACAAATACACTAATCTATGTATGTAGATATATGCACTGGCAACTGGATTGAGGATGCTAATGCTGGAAATATGGACAGTCTCTGCACTGCTGACTTGTAGACCAGATATGTCGTCAACCCCGGGGAGGAGAAAGCGAACAACGCTGCACCGTTAATATACAAGACAAGATCCTCCTTGAGACCGGCACTGTTCAACTGAGATTCATCCAAACTCTACACCACTACCACCCAAAAGGGTGAATAGGCAATGGCTTTGAGCTACACAGCACACTACAAGTGTCAAACCAAGTGTGAACAAACATCTTTTTTTTTGTTATGAAATGGAAAATAATGTTATATAATTATATGTATGTGCCATTACATGCAGGAGGAGAAATGTGTCGGAATTATGTGCTCTCTGTAATGCATCTGTGAGAACATGGCAAGCTTCATAGCCTGAAGAACATTTTTTTTTCCCCAGAAGGAACTTTGGGTATTTTGTGGGAGAGTCTGCAAGGTGTAGAATCGACCCACTGCTGCCCCACCCTGTCTGCACACCTGTGTCTGTTTGACTCTTAGGTTAGCGGAGTCCAAGTAAAGGGGCAAGGCTGCTTTCTGAATCATTGTACATACAGGGAAGCATATGTAGAACTAGGCTTAAGATCTCATCCATGTGCATTGGTCGGCGGAATAGTCTCAGTACCTTGTCATGTAATTCATCCTTATCTAGCTTCCATTCAGAATGTTTTTTTTTTTTCCAGCTTTTTAAAATGACGTAGGAAAGTCGAGGAACAGTAGCCAGTTAAGTGGTGAAAAATTCTCCTGTCTTTATTTTTAATAAGGGTCTCTTGGTAATGTTGGCCATAATTGCCCCCTTTTCTCTCTGGCGTTGTTGGAGACCAGTATCACTTGTGATCTTATTCATTGTCTTGAATTCTCCCTGTGTAGAGTGGGAGGCTTTTTAAAAAAAATCCTGACGTCTGCAGTATCCTCTTCCTGCTGAGTCTTTAGGAAATCCACTGTGACTAGTTCTCCTGGCTAGTTTTATTCTGAATTTAACTGAGCTCTGCTGAACACTATACATACAATTGCCGAGTTCCTGAACAGTAGTGGGAGACCCAGACTCTGCTGGCTGTCATTCTACCTCACGTCCTTAAGTATTTAACAGAAGTGATTGTTTAGACCGCGAGTTGCATTGTCAGGTTTTCCAGGTTTGAACTTGTTTTCTATAGATAGGAGACACTCAGACAGATGAGATTGGTCTTCCAAGATGGCACTAAGCAACTGTAATTAACTGAAATCTATAAAATTGTCTTGGTTTGCGTTTAAATGATAAATTATGCCGTTTCGGCATTTCGTAATGCTACTGGTCACGGCACATTTGAGATTTGGATTTAATTTAGTTGAATATATCCCTTATACTTGTTCCACAATATTCCCCGTATATTCTTGCGTATGATGCTATTGTGTGTTTAGGTAATCTGATGTAGTTGCCAGCTTCTGAAACGCCAGGGTGTGCATCCTCAGCCAGTGTTGAGTCTGGGAAGAATAGGCCAGCTTTTAACATTCACCGTACCTGCCTTTCTCTACTTGGAGACAGGTGACCTGGTGACTGTGATGGGTTTTTTTAATCCTTGAAGTAGAGCCAAAAGCAGGGAATCAAAACTCTGGTCTTCATGGTTCCTGAACATTGGTAATGATTAATACATGTAAATGTTTCCATTTTTGTTCGTTGTCATTCTTTTCATGATTGGCGCAGGGTATTCAGTTGAAAATTGAGCTAAAAAATGTTTAAAATTTTGCCTTGTCTATAATAAGTCTCATGCATTTTTTTGGCCATTCCCTGGCCTCTAGGCTCTCTACAAGTGCTGATACGTGCAGAAATTAATTTTAAACCTGAATCTCAAAACATCTGTATTTTCTCAGTCAGCTGAAGCTGGCCTCCATAGGAATGGAATAGCTAAATATGAGATCCCGCTTGGTCTTATGATTTTATCTTGTTTGGCCTGTCTCTAGGGTCCCCCCCCCCCTTTTTAATACAGCGGTTTCACTGGGATTTGCACTTAACTCATGCAGATATGAATCTGTGAGGTATTATGGATATTTGACAGGACAGAAATTTTAAGTATTCATAGAAAAAATGGCTGGTGAGTCGTCGTGGCTAGATGTGCATTGCTGGGCTTCATCACAGTTGTATCTCCCCTGTCAGTGTTGTTTAGCCTGTGTAGAAAATCCCTGGCTTCAGCAAGGCTCTAAAAGGTAAGCCGCCTTAGATGAGTCTGAAGTCATACTTTTCTCATTTATCGCCACCTGGTGGTAAGTAGCTACATTTCCATTTCGGTTGCATTCCATTTCCCCTCTGCCTGTGTAATCTATTTGACATTGTTTGCCATTAATACTATAAATATTTTTAAGTATCCTATTTTTGTAATACCCTTTTTTTAAGGCAGGGGAGGGGGGATGGGAGAATCCGAATTAATTCAAGACGTGCCATTGTATTATAACACTATATTCTTTCAAGGCTATTTACCTTTATTTTCAGTAGCATGTAATTTGTCCACAGTATACTTAGTAAATAAAGGCTAATAGTAAATATGAATCTGTTGTGTTCTTCATATATAGTGAGAGTGTTCTTTCCAAAAGTCATGTCCAATACAATGACTTATGCTCAGCTAGAAGATAGTAACTATAGATTGGGAAGAAATTGTTCCTGTCCTGTAAGGACAACTCAAAAGGGAGAAATTTATTGCTGCTTAGTACAAGTTTTTTTTCCCCCTTAGCTGGTGAACACGGTGCCTTTCAGCCATTGAGTGCTTGACCAGCACACAGAAAAACTACCACGTGAATTGCTGACCTTTCCCTAAAACGGTAGGACAGAGTGCGGCTCAGCAGGTTGGGCAGGTATCCTCGTGAGGTAGAAGGGCACTTGTTCTAATCTCAGGGTTAGTAGAGTGATGTCACAATTGGGCTAAAGCCATTAACTGCCAGTTGCTTCAGGAACTGACTCACCCAGATTTCTCAAGAAAAACTTTGGGTTAGAAGCACCTGCTAAGTTAAACCCTTTTTATAACACGCAATGATTGTTATGATGTACACTCCTCATTGGAGATGTGGATGGTGTAACATACAGCCAGCCCACTGCAGTTTGGAATTTATGTTAACGGAGAATATGTGGCAGTTTAAAAACATGGGAAAATAGAATGGACTTGAGATAAATATTAAAGCAATGTCATGCATTGTATTGAGTTCTGTCAGCGTGCTCTTCTACATTCTCTGTAAAACAAATGAAACATCCTAACCAAAGATTGACAATCTCATTTAATGAAGACATTTTAACGGCCATACTGTCTATCTATTTTTCGGCACGTAGCTGAAGGACACAGGACTAGGTGTGCTATGGACAAATGTAGGAAATTTGGGATGTTCCAAACGAGGGGGCCAGATGTCTTCACCTTTGAGCAAGGCAAATGCAAAATTTTATTAGATATTTCATAATGTTTATTAAAAATGAACTTTCATAAATGTAGTTTGTCAAGTAATATAAATTGCACATACAAACTTGTTCTTGATTAGTTTTTATATTTGAATACTTGTAGATATATACACACAAATGCAGTATTTTCTGCATTTGTGTGTATATACATACAAAATATTAGAGGTGGAAATTTCAGGTCCAGAAAGTACTAATCCAGACCAGGATTTTGTTTTAACCAACCAGTGGAGTTACTCTGTGACACTGACACTCTATGCTCAACTGGTTGGTTGAAACTAAATCGTCTGGATTTGTACTTTCGCCACCTGAAATTTCCACCTCTGCAAAATACACATGTATGCATACATACTCTTAGCCCATTATTCAAACATCATCATCTTGCTACTTTGGCATATTTTTATGAATTTCATTCATAAACTGATTAAGAATTTTCTTTAACTCATAAAATGTCCTTTAACAAAAACATCAAAACCACTACACCTTTGGTCCCAATGATCAACATGCGCAAATATGAACTGGCTTCTAGAAGGCTAGACATTATAGAGCATAGTTTGCTCTGGTCATTTAAAACACATTATTAAAACATTACATCGGACCACTTTTACATTTATTTTACTATAAATACAGAACTGTCTTTTTGGTATAAATAGTATAAATACCATGTACTCATTCGTAGATAAATAGCAATTGCGGATAAATTGTAAATTTCTTTAAAAACATTAAAGGCTGGAACCGGTTTATTTAAGCAAAACTAACAGTCGTTGATTAAGAATTATTGTTATATCCAATCAGAACAGCTGCCCACAAGTTCCTGGAATAAATTAGAACAAAATCCTACCGTGGTACCTCTGCATGGATTCAGAACCTTGTGAGTTTCCCATCTGATGGGTAGTACCATTCCTTCTTGTAGGGGAGGCTTCTGCCACCCTGCGATTGTACCATGACCACTTCAGAACAACCTCAAGTTGGGTCCCTCTGTGAATGGCTCATTTTTGGAGAACAAACTGATTAATGAATTCTGTTTGCTCCGACTCCACTTTGCATAGTGCCTCATGCTCAGCTTGGTACCTACAACACAGAACATACACTGATATAAGGCCAAGTTATGTTGAAGTTATTTTTACCCCTGTTTTTATGTCTTTGTGCTACAGTGGAAGTTTGCCCTAAAACAAGTATCACATATTACACCAGTACAAGCTAAGATATGGCTCAGAAGAGAATCTAGGTCTTACACATGCTCAGGTCCTGGTAACGTCAGCTTTGAAGATAGTACCCATATATACTATATTCGATCAATAAGATTAAACATATTCAAACAACAGACCAATCTGTGATTGACAGCATGTGATGAAGTATAGAATAGCGATTCTCAACCCGTGGGTTCCCACTATTTTTGGCCCCATTCAAAGGGCTCTGGATACAAAGTTTGGGAGGTCCACACGTTACCCAGAACTCGGCTTCCCCGGTTTCTCACCTCTCCAACTGCATCTTCTTTTCTGCAATTAGAGCTTGAATCTGCTGTTGTTGGGTCTCCCTCTGCTTGGCCACTGACTTCAGCATGTTTGTGGCTCCTATTGCCTTCAGAGACATACTATGTATTTATATACACACCTCTGCCAGAAATATAGTTGAACAACTAGAAGGAATGGCAGCAGCAGAAGAACGAAACTGCACAGGATTTTAGTTTACTTCACCTTCATCTTTTCTGTCTCTGCTTCCCTCGCCAGCTCATCCACTGCCTTAATTAGTCCGTTCACCACCTTCTGAAACTGGCTGATTTCTGATGGATGGAGTTAAAAGATAGGAATTCAGTCTCAGGGCAAGACATGCTCAGATCTGAGCTGCCGGACGTTCGTTAAATATGAGGTCGTATTAACGTCTTCTTAAACCTATATCTGTGTCACCCAAGTACAACATGACTCAAATCCTGCCTCTTGTGAACCCTGAAGACTTTTCCCCCGAGGGTTCTCAGTTGCACTTACTCTCCATAAAGTCCTTGCACTCCGTCTTCAGCTCGCTGGTCCTTTGAGCCACATCGGGGTCCAGAACCCGCATCCGACTGAGCTCGTCAAATTGAAGTCTGGCTTCAGTGAAGGACTCATTGGACATGGTGCAGGTCCAGACGCAAGCCTAGAACAAAGTTTCCTGGCTTACATCGCTCTTTCCAATTTCATGGGGACTAACCATAACTTGTACAAAGTTATGTATTTCCGTCACACGTAAAACACCGGTAACCTATTCAAAACTCAAGAAGGACGTCACATAATATTTAGCTACGCGTAGCATATGTCATATGCAACATGGGCAGGTCGTCGTTTGCAATTTAACCAGCTAAAACGGTGTATCCAGAGTATATTGGGCTCGCAACTGATCAACGATAAATTCCGTAATTAGCCGCTCCCTAACTACTTTAAAGCACTAACGTCCTATGTAACCAGCTGTCATAACACACAGCTCGCATATAACTGACCGCTAAATGTATAGCTTCCGCTGCTTTGTGTGAGTCACCACTTTTACTCAGCAAACAGAGCGATGAAAAGTATCCATCCGGCATAGCTAACTCGCTAACCTAATGTCCAGCGAATGGTAAAAAAAAAAAAAAAATCGCCTTCGTCGCGTGCAAATTTGATTAAGAAGTTGCTCGTTTTACTCAGTTACCGTTAACCATCACTATGGGTAAATTATGTTAAGATGATCAGTAATTTTAAAAGGAGTAAAGCGAGCAAGACTCTCACCGGACTCCGGCTCCTGCGAGGCGCCGCGTAACGTCACCACATTGGGCCCCGCCTACCGGCCAGCGGCACGACAACCTGGGGACATCGAACAGTATCGTGATTTCATTCCACGATGCTGTGCAATTTTCTAGAACCTTCCCCTCCGTTTTAGCAAAGTATTATATATATAGCACACACACACACACAGGAGCGTCACTAGGCATTCATGAAAAGGGCTTTACTAGGGGGTCTGTTAATTTTAATAACCCACCCCCCCAAAAAAAAAGCCCTAAGCATGCGACAATGCCCACGCCCCATTTGTATTAATATATGTACACACATTATATATATATATATATTTAACAATACTGCATTCCAAAATCTTTAATACTATACAAAAATATAATTAAATCATACTAGCTTGTCCTATGCAGGGTCATTGGGGTCCAGAGCATATTCAGGAACAAACCGCACAAAGCCAAATTGTATCTTTTCACTTAATTTTATTAAGCAAAATATCACACAGCCCAAAAGGTACTGTTATACCTCCACTGTTAGCCAAGAAAAGAATATATGAGGAGCCAGACCTATTACCTTCACCCTGCAGTTGACCTCCCGCAGTTGACTTAAGCTATGGTGTAATAATGCAGTAATTAAACTGTATACTGTTACATACAAAAAAGCCTATTGGGTAGACTATATTTTTTTCCTGTTCGTCTTTGAGAGGATTAGCTAGGATAGATAATTTCTTGCTGGACTCCAATTTGGTTTGTCCTTTTTGACAGAGAAGATTAAACTGTTAAGCGTGACATACATTTTTTTCCATTTTTAGTGGGGATGGGAAAATCATATTTGAGCTGTTTTTCAGATTTTACAGAAAGAATAAAAACATTAAAAAAAAGTTGCATGTTGCACATTTAAATGAAGTTCATCACAGTTTACGTAAGGTAAATATCAGGGTATATTTTAATTACAGGACAGTTTCAAACATTTGACTTTGCATAATGCATGAGGTATTGAAACAGGTCTTTAGATACTATTTATTTACACACAGTACATCAATAAATGTACCAGGAGTGACATATGCAGTACAGGAAAAAAATTCCACCAGAAATACTTTTGCAACACAATGTGAAGATCATCCAAAACAGCCTTCACTTGTCACAGAAATAACCAAATGCAATAAAAAAAGAAAAACAAAAACACATTAAGTGTACTATACGTCAATGGCTTAGTGCAAGACAATTGGTGGAAAATCATTCCATAATGTTTTAGAATTCCCAGAAATGGCACCTGCAACATTGTGCTCACACATCACTGAAGGAGCAAGTTATACCAAAGTCCTCCTTGTAGATGCCCCAGGTCCTCGGTTTGTGTGGGTTGTCCAGTTCCTCCCTGGACAAATACAACCTAAAAAGCAAAGTGGGGGTAAGGAACCACACATTGTTATGGATGTGATCACCTACATGAATGTGGCTGAGGAGGAGATAATACAGAACTTCATTGACTCCCATGGAGAAAGTAAATGACGTCCAAAAGTATTACAAAGAATTCCCAGCCCAGTATTGTCCCACCCAAATAACATGTATATATGTAACTCATGATTTGGCAAACGTTTACCTGTTTTGTTCCACAAACGAGGTATTAAACCAGAAATAAAAGGGACAGTTCTCATACCCCTTAGGAAGACCCTAGGTTATAATAAAAAAAAAAAATCAGTCAAAGTTTAAATGAGACTACATTAAATTGAAAATGAGGATGGGACCACCATTAACATTCACAGTAAATATCAGAGCTACCAATTACTTCATTCAGTAAAAGAGAAACTGACCAGAGGAATTCCTGAATTTTAAATGAAACAGTCCCAAGTAGGACCATTTTTCAAACGAGGAGGAAAACTCACTGCACTAGATTCAAACATGACCTTGACATCCCCACTGACGACCGGTCCGTCCTGTAAGCTGACCACAACTGCATTATTTCCGGCATCTGGGAACAGCTGCAGAGGAAATAAATAAAACAACTGCAGGCAAAGCAATAAGGGAAAAGCCCAGTGCGGACATGAGGAACCCCTAAATGTTGTAATATTCACTGTTGTCCTGTTTATACAGGAAGGGATTATGCAAACACAGCACACATTCATCTTTTATTCAACTGTTTGACTAAGTGCCAGAGCTACGAAAGCAGTGATTGAGAACATAAATGTTGAATGATAGGTCTCTACATGGAATACAGTGTGTGGTCAAGTAGAGTTGGGCACAGAAACATGAGGGCAAAGGAGAAACAGAACTCAGAAAAGGGATATATTAAACCTAGAAGCAAATAAACATTAGAGAAAGAAAGACACTCTAAACATGATGACTAGAACTGCCCCTATCGATACTTTCTATAGATTAATCTATCGACTACATCAATTGGCCGATTAATCTAAAGGAATGATCTTCCTCCAGAAAATCAACTTCACAAGTTAGTTTGTTCTCGTCAAAATAAAACCTAGATACGCTTAGAGACGCACACAGACACGCAATTCTTTTCTGTGCTCACTGGTTTAATATTTGCGCTCATATTATGCACGTAAAAATGTTAAAAACTGCTGGTTTATATTTTTCAAACCCGAGTTTGACACAGATGCCACAGCAAGCATGCCCAAACTTTTGAATGGTACAGTATGTGTAATCTATTGAGCCACATCTTCCATTTCAGTCTTATTTTATATTCATTTCATAAGCATAGACTTCTACAGTCGTTAGCCATTCATCTGCTTTGACGTTTGGGAGTGCCGTTATCTTATTTTGTACTGTCTAATCCAGTTGGATGTTATATGCTACTGACTGGATAGTGAGAAAAATTCATTCCTGCTTACTGATGACAATCACGATCCGAACCAAATAAACGTTTGAATCCTTGCTTCCCCGGTCAAATGGCTCACCGTGCATTTATCCTGCTTATCGCACACACACTGAAACACAGTCTCCTTCTGCACTATGATCTTCACCTTCAGATCAGTGCCGTTTCCTCTGCCCACACCTGGAGAAGCAGAGGCGGCAAAAATATAGAAAAACGTTGACATTCTGAATGGCGACTTGGTGCTGCTTAAAAACACAGACGTGTAGCCTGGTTGGAGGGTTCCTCTGTAAAACCCATAAGGATGCTATAGATCAGAATGTAACAAAGATTAAAAAAAAAAAAAACAACAATGTCTTAAGATATGGTCACACTAGTACAAAACACTGTTCATCTCCCTTTCGGTTCCATTCACTTCCAGTAGTGAAGTGTAGTCCTGGGGCATTTTTGCTCAAGTTCATTTAAAAAGAACGGACCCATGAATTTGCGTTGCCAAATCAATCCGGTCTGGCATGGAGGTTGCCCAGATATGTGTATCCTCCTCCATTTATGTGCATTTACACTCTTATGACAAGAAATTACCACCACATTTAACCCTTTATGCTTATTTACATACCAGATATGTCAATCCCCACTTATAAACACATCACTAGTTACCACCCTTCTTACGCATCTTGTCATACAGTATTTTCAAAAGCAACACCATTCATCCATTGAATGAAAATACCATGGTTCCAAACTTACCACGGTTATATTTCCCTGTCACATCCATTTTCGCTCTATGCAAAGACACGGGATATTTGCTGTGTCACTGCACTAAGTGTTCGGGGGCCCTAAATGTAATGAACGGTAGCTGCTCTTTAAAAACAGGACGAGTGGCATCCCTTACCTGCTATAGAATGAATCCGAATGCTCTTTATTTTCAGACTCTTCTCTGGGGGCAGCTGCCGGTTGTATTTATTTTTCATAATCTCATAGTATCCCACATACCTGCTCTACAGTAACAAAGAGGCCCGATTAAACCAGTCTTCTGCCCATATTAAACGTTATGCATAGTTTTTCTGAACTCATAGGTGGCATAACCCACTGGAACCAAGATAGCTGGCAGTGCTTAATGTACAGCCTGAGCAGCAGTGCAGATTGTATTCTCCTATGTGAACTCACACCTTGTAAAACTGCAGTTTGCGTGTGTGTGTGTGTGTGTGTGTGGGGGGGGTGTTCCATGGCTTTACCTGTGATGGCGTCTCCACTCCCTGAAACTTAGAGCTCTTGCTTTGGTCTGTCCTCCTCTCCCCAAAATAATCTAAACTGTCCTGCAAGAGCAGACATTATACGGAGAAATGTCAGCACATACAAGGAATAATCCATTTGGAGTGTAGGGAGGTCTGCTTTACAGACAGAATGTGAGATTCTAAAACTCAACTGGAAAGAATAAGACGGTCTCTAAAAACTCGCACTATGACCCACCACTCCCAAATGGCCTATTTCTGGTACCTGGGCACTTTCAAACTGGTCACTGTCGATCAGCCAAGTGCAGATCATAGTCCCAGTGCGTCCTGCAGAGCACAATTAAAGGAAGCGGTACTCCTGAGTACAACACTCAGTCATTATTAACTTTCAAATCAACACGAGTAACAAAGTAGTTCCTGCTTATTAGTTTTGTCTGATTGGGATGGATGAGGTAAATAGACCCATTCAGCTGTACAGTAGCTTGCATTTACACTGAGCCCCCAGCAGGGGGCAGGGAAGAATTGTATTTGATGACTAACATCATTTGGTCTGTTGTATACAGTTTCATCATGCAGACCTGCAATATCTAGGTCTTAATCTCCGTATGTTATGGAGAAATTTGAGTTTTGTGGAATACATTGTTTCACTGCTTTGGGCCGGTGCAGGGCTGTGTAGATGACCCTTCACATGAGACCAACCCCCATCATGCCTTGCTTACCCTTGCCTCCTTTACAATGGATGGCAATAATGTTCCTGGGATCAGCGGCCATCCACTCTCTCACGCTGGCTGTGTACGTCAGCATGGCCCTGTGCCAAGGCGTGGGGTAAGCAGAGAGAGAGGAAATAAATAAATAAATTTTACTTTTAATTTTTATATATATATATAACACATTGCACATTCTGGCCAACCGGTACATTTATATATCTGAATTTTATCAAAAGTGACTTACGGTAGAAGGAACTTACCATTTTTGTGTGCTCCCTGGGATTCAATCCCATAACCTTTGCATTATTACAGTGCACTAGTTCTTGAGCTACAGGAGTTACGCCAAGGGGCCCATGCACATCATCACAGGCAGAGTGAAGAACCCTGAGGTTGACACATTGTCACAGTTAAAGCAGAGGTCACTTACTCCAGAGAGGGGACATTGTGGTCGTCGATAAACACTCGCTCCACTCTGTAATGGAAGAACTGGGGGTCGTAGCCCTTCTCGCCTGCACAAGTAATCATATAGTTACACTGACAGCCAGCCATAGACACCGCATGATGTCCTATAGTCTACCATAGGTTACAAGCCAGTCATTCACCAAGTGTTTTTTTTTCCCCCTCGGAGCCAACATCCATCTGCGAGTCTAGTCTAATACTTCAAGATCATTATGGAGCATTAAATCAAATGTTCAACCATTCAATCAGCTGTCAGGCTACAAGAGACACTGTAAAATTACTTACTACAGAGATTATACACTTTATAGTGATCCTCATGTTTGGTATCCAAGAATCTTGCCACCTCCTATAAAGAATGCAGATAAAACAGCTATTCACAATACAACTAATTTAAAAATTAAAGTAGCACTCTTACTTTATCCCCAATTATTGTTATTATGTAATTTTCTGCCAAAGGCTAAATAAGGCTACTCTCAAAATCTTTAATTCTGATTAGGCTTCTTCAATAGCCACATATATGACACATAAATGACAACCACATGCATGTTTTGTTTGTTTTATATATATATATATATATATATGAACCAAGATGATGTGTGTGTGTGTGTGTGGGACAGCTTACTCTGATGGGGTTCCTGTAGAAAGACTGTTTCCCTGACGACGGAAATGACATGGCAATGATGCGGTCTGGAAGCAAGGCATAAAGTAGCACACTTTATCATACTGGTGACAGTATGTGTGTGTGTGTGTATATATATATATATATATATATATATATTATATATATATATAAAAAATAAAATGGAATGACAGCACATCAGTACCATAGAAAACAATTATACAGAGGCAAAGTAACCAGATTCCAATCAAAGCTGCTAAATCAATACAAGACCCTGCCCCACTTACCTGTGACATAAGTCAGGTCCAGATCAAACCCATCCTTCTGGTAGCGTCTTTTGTTTTCTGACACCTTAACAAACAAATGTGGTTTATATTGCAGCCTCAGATCTACGGACAGATTGGTTTGGACAAATTCAATTAAGAGATTATGCCAGTAGCACAGGCTTAGTGGCACCGAAGGCTTAGAGTCACGTGAGCAGAATCCACCCCAGCCTGAAGACAGCTCTCTATGGCCTTTAACTACATCTTACCATTCTCCTGGTGACCTTCTCCAGCTCCTTCTTCTGGGAGGCCAGTCTGAAGATGCGAACCAAGATGATGATCCTCAAGGCCCTGAAGAAGCTTACCACCCTACGAAAATGTCAGAACATGGGCCAATGAGAAGATGCCAGAGTGGAGCCATGAGGGACAAAGGGAGCACATGAATTCAACAATAAAATTGGTAAGTGTACTAAAACATACAGAACTATAGCGGCAGAACTACTGCAGGTGAACTAGACACTAAGGAAGCAGAGTATCCTTGGGTAACCAGCTGCTCATGGCTTCCCTTACCCATAAGACTGGGACAGACAAACAGCCAATACCTGGGAATGAGTTTGGCCCCCGACAGATCGCTGAAGCTGTAGACCATGGTGATGATGAGGGTGATGACCACAATAAAGGCATCCGCAATGTTTAACTTGGAGCTGAAGTACACTTTGAACCTGAAACACAGTCAGGCCACCATAGCAAAGCGCTTATTAATGAAAAGGCAAATGTAAACAGGCACCCAGACTGTTGATATAAGTTGGGAAGTTGCGGTTCACAGCCATTCTGCAAGCTTGCAAAAAAAAAACAAAAAACAAAACACACACCCATGTAGTCTGCTGACACACTAAGATTTCCTTCCTTTTGAACAGCAAACAGGTTGAATCAGTGAAAATGAAGTTTATTAGGACCCTTAGGATTCAGAGAGTGGATTTGATGTGACAGATTTCAGCACAAACAGGTAAGGAACGTGCAAGAACTGAAATAACTTTGATCTCTCAGAGTCCCTGCTAACTCCTACGCTTCATCTGGACCAAAATTAAAAGAAAAATATCATTAGTAAAGGATGGTGAGAGAGTGGAAGCCTGTTTTGCAGACTTTGTCCAGCATTTTTACACTCACCCTTCCACATAGACTCGAAGGATCACATCCACCAGGAAGAAGAGTGAGATGGCTAGAGACACCGCCTCAAGAGTGTCATGCACGTGGGACAAGCGTTCTGTCATCGCGAGGTCTACGATGACCAGGGTGATGTCCACCAGGATGAGCACCACCCCAAACACCCTTTTGCAAGGGAAATGCAATACCATTAAGTTGGACACAACCCCAAACCCTGACAGCAGAAACATCTGAAGAGCTTCTGAACTGCCTGCGTTTTCTAACTGGGCTTCAATGATCCGACCAAATTTTCACACACTCACCGGAAGCCAAAAGACATCACAAATGGAGCAATCTTCTTTCGGATATGACTGAAAAACAAGCAAGTGAAGGGAAATAAACCAAATCACTATAAAAGCTAAAAGTAACAGTCTTTACCTATACACACGCTCCCTGGGTTACAACAGGTTTATCATAACATAAACCCATCGTAAGGCAAAAATGCTGTATAATACAGTACACCTAACAAACATGACTTGACCTTAATCATGCCTAGAACACTTACATTAGCCTACGGTTGGACAAATTATACAATTATTGAAGTAGTGTCTCCGCGTGTGTGTGTGCGCGCATGTATAACATCATTCATTACTCCCATAATCCCCAACAATACAGTTCCACAGCTCACAATAGAAATGTATGTACATTATTCACGAGATATACAACACCATTGGTGGACAGGATTATTATGTGTTGGTCATTAGTTGGTTCTCAAATTTAAAATAAAAATGGGGGAAAAAAAAGCTTATCCACATTGGATTAATTCAGTCAGTGACTGGCAATTTAGCACCCACATGGAATGTGGTGTCACTTACAGGTACATGGTATCAGGATCATCGCTTTCCTCCTTTCCGTCATCAATACTAACACTGGCATCTTTTCCATTGCTGTCAACTCTGCGGGGGTGGCAGCATGCGGGAGGGTACAATGTCAGACATCGGGATTACATCACACATCAATTTCCTTTTAGGTCCGGTACAATCACAGCCACGGATTGGAGCAGATTAATTGGTCTAATGGTCATTCAGAATGTAAAATCATTCACCATCATCAAAAAAAAGGGGGGTAAAAAAAATCACAAAGCTGAGAATCATTACAGCTCGGAGCATAAGCCTTTAAAAACTCGCATAAAATGGCACTGAAGAAAAGCTATGTGACATGTCAGAAATGTAATAACGAACACAGCATAAATGTTGTTGTTAGCTTACCCATTAACTTTGGGGCCTGCCCCGGGGTTGAACAGCACTGACGACATTTGTACAAGAAAGAGAAACCTTTACGAAAAACAAAATAAAAAAATAAACCGCACAAACAAAATAGACAAGGAGATTAGTACGGTCAAAAAAAGCTGCGACTGCTTTACATTATCAAAAACACCTGTACTATTACCTACATATGTTATCAGGCAACAAGCACACAAATATCCATTCAATTCACATATCTTTCATCTGAGTTACGGAAAAGTGACTAACTTTTCACTCACGGCACAGTAAGCTATGTTTTTGACGTTTAATGAAATTTCATCGACTTTTCTTGCAAACCGGATAACACCCTTGAAATACGTCCAGCTCAGCTGAAAATGCTTTGCTTTCCAAACGATACGAACGTTTTTCGTAATTAGACCATTACATACATAATAATCACCTAATCACTTAAAATAATGCGACTTAAAGAATGAAAAATGTTCTATGTGATCTTTAGTTATAAGAATAAAATTAAGAACTTGCATGGAGACGTGCCAAGTCCCGCAAGGAAGAGTATTATAAAACAGACCAACCGGTTTCTGATCAGTGGTGGGGAGTAGATCGCTCTGGTCGCTGTTTTTTCACTTTGTATGTGTTTTTCCCAGCCTGTTCTTTTACCGCCTGTTCATTTCCAAATGTGTACGATACAACTTTCCTACTAGTATTGTCCCCGTACTTCAGTCGGCTTTGTCTTGTGACTCTGATAAAGGACGGGAGAATGAGGTTCAAAGGTTGACAGAGGTATTTTTTGTAACTCTTCTCCAGAGTAACTCCTCGGGTGCCCTGCAGACGTAGCGGTTTTTTAACTTCCTGCAGCTTTCCCGAAGCGCAGCGTCGCTTCCCCTCATCACTCAGCCAACTGCCGCACATCCAACTTCCTCGGTTTCCAGCAGTCGGTCGTTTCATTTTGTGGGTTTGTTCTCACCACCACCACCCCATCCATCGACTAGCATGATTAAGTACGTCAAATTATTTGATTTACCAATTTCTGCGACTAAAAAAAAAAAAAAAAAAACTTGATAAGAAACAAAATGTCATATTGTTCCTCGCAAATTAATTCGAAATAACAGGACGGTTTATCCAAAGTAACGTAGTTTATAATAAGTTATACATTATAATAAACTACAGTAATTTAAATATATCCATCCATCCATCCATTTTCTGTAACCCATCCATCCATTTTACAACCCACTTATCCAATTCAGGAGGGGGTCCGGAATGTCCTCCTCTACAATTTCATTGGTTAACTCTCAGAAACATCCATCTATCGCTTATCCTGTTCAGGGTCGAGGGGTTCCGGAGTTTATCCCGAAGACTTTGGCCGCAAGTCATAAACAACCCAGGACGAGGCAGCAACTCGTCGTAGTAATCTTAAAGCAACATACTTACATTTCTATTTATAAAGCCAAACTCATTTAAATTAATAAATTCGCTAAATTAACCCGGGTTTCTGTTTAAACGATACATCCTGTTCCAGCCAGGCGCTTTTTAGGTCTGCTCATCCATGCAGGTCACGAAGCAGAGATCTGTTGAATTGCCTAACATCTGATCCAGGAAAATTCCTGCGATAGGAGGACAACGCTGGTTGCAATAATGAAGACCATGCGGAACGAGCAGCCCCTATAAATCATGATTAAAAAACACGTTCGACATAAAAGAAGGTGTTTGCGCGCAACTGGCAGCGCTAGGAGAACCTCGTCCCGTTCCTTCCTTTAAGGAATTACGGTATGTTTACATGTTTGTAAAAGAATTTAAACAGTATCGCGTAACTTTGGTGAACACTGGCGGTTTGTAACTTGGCAGTTTCTGTAATAAATGAAATGTATTATTTAACTTTGACGACTTTCGGTCTTGTTGTATAAATCAATATTTTAACCCGCCCAGGTAACATAAGAAATAAATAAATATGAAGACGGTGTTTGCGACATTATTGCTGTTTTTGTTGCGGCGTGTTTCTGCGTCGCACCGATCCTCAGTAAGTACCGCTCCCATGCAGGTCCACCAGGACCGCTACCTGATCGCACATTTCATATGTTTCAGAAACGCGCGGCACAATATGGTATGACTTCAGTTATATATTTCACCCCCCTACCCACCCGCGTTTTTTAAGCCAGAGGAAGAATGCCGTCGGGAGCTGCTGGAGCTCAGGAGCAGCATCGGCAGCCTGCAGAGCAGCCTCCTCATCGGGGCGTGGCAGCTCAGGAACCTGCGTGAACATAATCATTTCTACAGGCCAAGTACGGAACATTCATCATCACCACCAAACCTAAATAAGACGATGAAAAGTGCTGAACCGAAGACAACCGCTCTTCCCAAGACTTCAGGAAATCTTATTGTATATGACCGAGGTAAGGATACAGGTGAAATATTTCTTTAAAAGTAATATAGGCCTATTTATTGTTGAAATTTCTTCTTTTCAGACTGCTCCGCGTTGTATAACAGGGCCCAGCCCCCTAGTGCGTTCTACCGAATCAGGCCCAGATCGGACATGGAACCGTTTCTTGTGTATTGTGATATGACTCATGGGGGCGGCTGGACCGTCATACAACGAAGACGGAATGGGAAGGTGGATTTTAACCGGTAAGCTATGCAGATGACGGAAAAAAACGTTTTCCGTGTTATTGTGTTCCAAATAGTTCACCATAATTTACGAGTGACAAAAATTAACCTGCCAATTATGTTTTTTGTATGTTTTTTTCCCCAGAGATTGGGGGGAGTATAAATCAGGATTTGGCCATTTTAAAGAAAAGAATGATGAATTCTGGCTGGGGAATGAACACATTTATGCACTTCTGAAAGAAGGCATGTTCAACAGAATACCTCCTGAGTCTCACATATACCTGAACTTTCGTCTTTGAATATTGCGCTTTGTATTTTATTACGGCTCATTAGAGTTTCGGATTATATTACCAGGTGAGAATATTATGAGGATCGATTTAATGGACTGGAATGGTCAGAGGACATATGCGTTTTACGAAAACTTTCGGATATCAGATGAGAAGGTAGGTTTAGAAGTTGTAACCATGACCCTGTCCAGCTGTGACGTGGTCAGATGTCAGTATGACAGACAGCAGGGGAAAAAATGCAGTCCTTTGAGCTTAGTACCCCACATCCTAAGACGCATCCTCCTGGTTCTGGATCCCTTCCACTAGGACAAGTATCGGTTGCAGTTTGGCCTTTACAGTGGAAAAGCAGGGGATGCTCTTTCTGGAGGGAGTCATATGAAGGACCAGTGGTCCGTCTCTCACAACGGCATGCCGTTCAGCACTAGAGACCGGGACCACGACCGGTACCTGCAGGGCAGCTGCGCCAAGGAGAACAAGGCTGGCTGGTGGTACAACAGGTATGAAGGAGTGCTCCCAGATACATAAGGCCATTAAAGAACCAAAAAGGACAAAACTGACCACTTGAAGTCTGTCACTGGATGTTGAGAGTGCTTCAGCACCCCCTCTGTTTGTTGGTGGTAATGCAGTGATAGACTACTGTCTGGTATGTGACAATGCTTACAGAAAAAAAGTAGGGATGTTCTGATCCATTTTTTTTGTTACCCGGATCTGATATATTGTATAATTTTATCTGACAATTCTGGACTGATCTTTTAATAAATACAGAGGCAGCCCCCGGGTTATTACGAACCACTGTATTTAACCCACATATATACGATAGGGTTTATGGCAGTCTGGTGGACGTTCTTAACCCTGGCACTGCCTGTACGTACACATGCAATGCAATTTTATTTATATAGCGCATTATCACAACATTACATTGTCTCAATGCGCTTTACATTTCTGCCACGTAAAGACCCCCCGGTGAGTAAGCCAAACGCGACGTGCAGTAGACATCGGTACATTCTTCGTCTGATTGAGCCTTTTGATTTTGTAACACTTTTCCTTACGGTGTTTCTGCTAGCGCATAAATAGATTTGTATTAAATTACACTGTTGCCACCTTCTCTCGAAAGGATGGCATTGCAGGTAGCTGTTGGGCTACTTTGAGTTTCTATTTTAAGGAATTTCCACACGGCTGACATCTCCATAGTTTGTAGTTTGAAGCCACGTGCCTCAGGCTCACTGAAGCGTGTGACGGAACCTGACAGTGTCTCACAGTCTGCGCGACTGATGTATATCGTGTGAAAGCGGGAAATTGAATAGATCGGGCTTGTGGTAGCAGATACTGACGTGTTAGAAAAAAATGTATGGATCGGGCCAGATTACGATTTTGGATATCAGCTTGGTACATCACTGTTAGAAACCAAAAAAAAAAGTCAACCTGTGTTTTCATGCTTGTTATCTGTTTATAGTTACCAGTGATACAAGAGAACATCTTCATGCTCGAAGCACTAAATGAGTTACACTCTCTCACAGACATCACAATATCGTTTAACAATGAGCGATTAGAATATAAACCTTCAGTAAAATGATGCCACTCTTTGGTTGGGGGGCATGTGTATTTCAGATGTCATGCAGCCAACCTGAATGGAAAGTTCTACCGCAGTGGGGAGTACAAGGGCACGCACGACAACGGAGTGGTGTGGCTCACATGGCGGGGGCTCTGGTACTCCCTCCGCCACACCTCCATGAAGGTCCGGCCCTTGCTGTTCATGGATAGCCTGGGGAGTGGAGCAGGACCAGGGGAGTAGGTAACTAAGAAAGGCCCCTGCCTCCATCTGGAACAGGCCTCGCTGGACCAAACGACACGACTGAACTCAAAGGCATTATCTACTCTGAATTTTATGGCTTCTGCATTTACAGCTTAAGCAGTTTGACAGATTATTGTTTCAAAGTGTGCATTAAAAAACTTTTTAGCGGCTGATAGTTAACACTGATTTTTTTCAAACAGATCATGCAAACATATATATACTCACCTAATGGATTATTAGGAACACCTGTTCAATTTCTCATTAATGCAATTATCTAATCAACCAATCACATGGCAGTTGCTTCAAT
>JABFEA020000041.1:16845512-16858168 GCA_019775915.2 Cyphomyrus plagiostoma | reverse complement strand
ATATTCAGGCTGGGTCGCATTACTGACAAGAAGGCCAAGGGTCCAGGTGAGAGGAGCTGGGAGGGGATCTTCATGTTTGGCCTGCAGGTCAAGGAACTCTGCTTTGCTGCATGGGATCTCTGTCTGTCTGTCCATCCATCTATCTATCTGCACATAACTGTCTTCCTTTTCTCAAACAGGAATTTTCTTTATATTGCCTTGCACTGATTCCTTTGTCAAGGTGGACCTGAGAACAGTGTCATTTAACATCCCTCCCCAAGAGGTAAATTATATCCCTCAGCAGTAGATGATGCTGTGCATTTCGCTGTTTACAAACGGGTGAATGCCATTCGTTTATCTGCTGGAGTAGTACATGCGGTACCAGTCAATAGTTTGGACACGCCAAGCCGTCCACAAAGAAGAACAATAGTGTTGTTTCTCTTGACCTGCCCACCTGAGCTAAACACTGCAGAAATAGCTTTGGAGGAGTTTGACCAGAGAGTGAAGGAAAAGCGGTCAATGAGAGCTCAGCATATGTGGGAGCTCCTTCAGGAGAGCAGGAGAAGCATCTCAGGAGGCCACTGGGGTAGAGGAGACAGTAGGGTCAGCCAGTCCCTGGAGCAACTGGAGTTATGGGCTTATCACTCTGCTGACTACAGGATTTGAACCAGCAACCTTCTGAGTCCCAACCACAGAGCTGCCGCCTCCATGAATATATATGACATTTTTGGCCTGTACATAATTCCACGTGTTTTTTTTTTTTTTGTAGTTTTGATGTCTTTATAATTATTCTTCAATGTAAAGAATAGTACAAATAAAAGGTGTGTCCAAACTTTTGACTGTCACTGTACATTATGTGATGGAAATATGGCTGCATTCTAGTGTCATGCTTAGAGTTAGGGTTAGGGTTAGGGTTAGGGTTATTGCTGAGTCACCATCTGCCCTGCAGCTGTGCTACCTGCAAACCCTCAACACCATCGCTGCAGAGAAGAACTCCACCATCATCTTCCCCCTGCCCATAGATATAATGGCTCACTTCATAGGCAAGAAATGAGCACGCCCCTCTGCTTCACCAGCAAATCAGACACAGGAAGTCCATCTGGATTTGACCAATCACCATCAAGTTTAATGAATTTGATCTATGGACGTTTTCTGCCTGCAAGACTTCGGTTATTTAAACATGAAGGCTTGTGACATAGTTATCTAGACTAGATCTTTAATGGATCTTGGTATTTGGTGTGATTTATGAATTTAAGGGACATAACTGAAAATGAATTTGACAATGAATTTGTAACTTATATGTGCTTATGAAATCACAGTCAAAATTAATCTGTTATGTCAAAAGATATAGTTTTAAGCTTTTTTACTTGTTTTAATTAATTTAAAATGTTGGTAAACGGGACTTAAGCCTGTCTTATATACCACTGAATATTTATATCCAAAGAGACAACTGGCATGGTTTGATAAAAAATGTAATACAACTATGCATGACAAAGTGCATCTGATTCTAAGACAACATTTTTATATAATTTATATAATTATATAATTCATTTTATACAATTAAGTGAGCTGAAGGTGAGATTTAATAAATACATGGAGTGGCTAGATATCAGTTACTTTTTGGAGAACAGAAGAAAATTGTGAACAAGATATGACAATTTTAATATACATCACGATATTTTTTATTTATGTATATTACATGTAATATCATGTCTTGTTCATTGAAATGACTATGAAGGCAATACTTTAGGGCATTGAGCCGGGGATTCTTTGTTGCCCAAATATGCGTCAGTGAGTGTGTGAGAGAGACCTCACACTCATAATCACACATACCTTGACTCTGGACTGCGTTAGTGGCTATGGTAAATTATCTGATTCAGAGCAGTGGTTGAATCTGATAACGTAGAGAAAAGGACCTTTCTGAATTATGTTTGCTGTTTTGCATGCGTATTTGCTGCATGCGTGTTTGCTTATCCAGTTTCACTTATCAGCATTGGGGCAGATCAGTTGCCTGTGCAGGGCATGGAAATGACTCTCAGTGCAGCTTCCAGTTGCAAGCATTTCACAGCTGAAAAGAGGGAGCTTTTTCGTAAGAGGCACCTAGGCAAACACGGCACCTGGCACAGGTAGGAATGGGAGGGACATGAGGTAAATATTGACCTGATCCTTTTCTCAAAACAAGAAGAGACAACACAAAAGGCACAAGGGGAAACTAATAAGAACATAAGAACAAGGGTTCAAATGTAAAATATACACTGATTTCGAACAAAACCTTCCTGATCCTGTAACATGCTAAGGGATCTTGCAGTTTTTCTCAATTTTTTTGGAGCATTTCACAAGTGACAATTAACATTTGCAAAACAGCAAGCGTAATCCCCTCAGTACAATGTCACTCTGCAAAGCAGAACGTCATTTTTCATTGCTACACACAAATTTGCAAATGTTTTAAATTTATACGTGCAGGGACATTTCTCTATTTTAACCTAAGTGTGCAACACTAATGATGTTACACCAATCACAAGTGGTCCTCGTTCGCTACCTCTATACTCAGTATAATGGGGGTTCAAAACCCCTTCTGGGAGGATATAAGGCAGAGCAACCTGGGATTCCGCGTTTTTGCTCCAACCTATCTTGTGTTCCAGCCATGGTAAAATTTTGATCTTCACCTTGGAATTAATGACTAACGTCCATGTTTATGTTTTGAGAACTTGTCCAGTCTCCATTACACAATTGAACTTCTGAAGCTTAAGGGTATATATTTTCAGTGTTGTGTTTGAGAGTTTGAGCTCATTATTACGTACATAAGAGAGCTAATAAATAGTATACATGCAGTGGATAAAAAAATGGCAGGTTTTTATAATGTAAAAAATGAGACCACCATAAATAATTTCAAAACTTTTCCCACCTTTAATTGGAATTGTGAGCTATAACCTGTATAATTCTATTGAAAGACAAGTGGTCAGTGAAAGACTAATGGCTTTTGATATAATTACAGCTTAATCACATTGAAGGTGGGAAATGTTTTTAAGTGATTTATGGTGATCTCATTGTGTTACATCACAAAAACATGGCATTTTAACAGGGGTGTGCACACTTTTTTATATGCACTGTAAACACTCCTGTCAACAAACGTTTTTGATGGTTCTTCAGCCAGACTTTACATTCCAGGATTCCAGCGTAGTTTTAAAAAAGTGCAACAGTCATGACAACACTTTTTTTTTATTAACCAGTCGTACTCCAAATTTCAATGAAACGCATCAACATACACATGTAGTGTTTCATGTCCTATGTTCTACAAAACCCCAAGTGAATCTTCTAATCCAGTGTTACCAAATCTGGTCCTCAGGGACCAACAGGCAGTCGAAGTTTTTGCTGTGGACTGTCTGGCAGGGAGCTGGGAGGGAGCAAAAATGTGGACTGTCTGACAGGGAGCTGGGAGGGAGCAAAAACGTGGACTGTCTGACAGTTCCCGAGGACCGGGTTGAGAAACACTGTGCTAAGCTACAGTTACAGTTTTTACTATAATATAAAGAAGATTAAAAAAGACAATCAGGTGCTAAAACGAACATGCTGTTATATCAACGTGTTAAACAACCTATGGAAGTATGGGATTAACATCCATTTGACTGTACAATCAAATACAGGTATACAGTAAGAGTTCCAAAACATATTTCATAAATAGCCCCCAACTGACTGTGTCAATTTATCCTACAAATAATTGCAGACATTCAACACTGGGTGATGTCCACAGGACACAGAAGCTGTTACTGCGACTTCACTACCCGGTGGAATTGAACAGTGCTACCTGATGCTGAGAATATATGACATAAACATACTCAGTGGCCACTTTATTAGGGACACCTATACTTTCAATCTTCAAAACTGTATCAAGGGTATATGACTTGCATTGTTCAGAAAAAACCCAGGAAGTCAGGCGGCAGTTTCTGAGAGGCTGGACCCACCATTTATGGCACCAACGATCACACCGCCCTCAAAACCCCTTAGTCGTTCTAATGCTTAGTCAAACAGTAAATGTACCTCTGGACCCTATATTTTGTGTCTGCTGTATGTAATCAGCTGCAGTCACATGCTTCATTGTTTGGAGGAGCAGGGTATTTGCATTACCCAAGAGGTGGAACCACATGAACTGGCCACTAAGTCTTTATGTACAGCTAGACCCAGAGAGAATTTTTTTTTTAATTGCACAATACTCTGCTATTCATATTTTTTGCAGCTTGGTAGAATGTCTGACTCCTGCAATTCCAAGCATCTCCTGTAACTGAGGTGATTCTGGTTTAAAATACTTATTTACTGATTGAGTTGCATTCGGTCTAGTAAAAAAAAAAAAAAAAAAAAACGATTGTAAGCATAAAAACGTTCAGATATGTGGTTTGGTCCTTACTTTGAATGACATATTGAAAGAGGTGTTATGGTTTGTTTGTTTGTTTTTTTGGGTGACACGCAGTCCTTCGTTTCAAAACGCAACACTTTGTGCAAGGTGAACAAGCAGATAAATTAGTGAGAGCTTTCTTTTCGCGATGGAGTTCATGAGGCGAAGTGCAGTTCAAACCACAAAGCAGCCGGAAGTCTTGCTTCTGCTCCAAGCCGAAAGATTTTCCTTTCCGACGGAAAGTCAATTACCATGATACACGGCAGCTCTGATGGTTGGATGCCAGCTACAATCACCGCCATTAAAAACAGGCTTTAGAAGCAATATATTACATAGGTATGCTGGCAAGGCAGCTCACAGTCCCGTGTAGGGACTGCAAACTACTCTCATTCATTATAAGTTACCCCCTACGTTATCATACACTTTTCCTGAAACATCTTACACATAAAATGACACATACATGGAGAGGTATTGCCTTTCATAGGTACTCATTCACGATCTTTAACCTGTAGGTTCACAGTGTGACATCTCAGACCATTATTCCATAATAAACAATGTTTTCAATTATTTCTCGATTCCACCTGACTTCCATGTGAATATTCAGTGCTTATACTCCACAATCAGCGACGCCTGCTGACGAATGCCTTCCAGCAGGCAGAGGTCAGCTGACACGTTTGTTAACATCCCTGTCTGTGTGCTTACCTCTTCGTAAAACATTCTCCATTTCAGTTAAATTTTTGTTTAACTAAAAGCAAAGTTTAACCTGTTATTGGGGGGAAAAATGTAAAGTAATCACCTGGACTTGGGAAGCTTGTTTAAACAGACTAACCCTGACAATGAATGTTAACTTCAAAGACAAAATAATATAATTTAAAACATTTTATGATAAAAATTGTGTTGGGTGCTGAAATGGATCTTTTGTTTTCTTGTAAGAGAAAACTACAATCCTAGTATTGCAGTATAAACTCTATAAAATGCTTAGGTATACAAACCCACCTACTCTATTTTTTATTTGACAAAAATGGTCCCTGTAATAAATTACTTATGAAAACCGACTTTTTTTCAGTTTGTCTGCAACTTTTTTTTTAATCTATAAACACTTTCGTTTTGATTTTACAAATGCTCATTAAATTCCTAAGATCTTCTTACCTGTCATTGTAAGAAAAACAAAAAGGAACACCTTGATAAAACAAAAAAGTGCAAATGAATTATTCAAATAAATAAATTCACAATTTTGTGCACAATAACATGTACATTTTGCCTTGGTATAAAGTGCCTATTTCCACAGTAGTAGACATGCTCCGTTCCTTCAGCATACTTTGACACGGACCATTCGCTCACACTTCCTGTCTAAAATATCCAATCACATTCAGTTACCCATCCTTCTGCTTGTGTGTCTTTTTGACTAGCTTCAGATGACTAGTATAGCCCACTAATCCTGCAGACATCAAGAATATGGTTGCGAGTCTAAGAAAAGAAAAAAACAACACACAATGAAAACATAAACGGGGCTACTTTCATCGTCAAGCCCCAAGCACCGCGAGCTGAAGATCATGCCTTGATGGATGTGTTTCGATGTGACCGCGCGCATTTGTGAAGTGACTGGCTGTCTCCAAGTAACCTGGACTCACTGGTGACATCATGCCTCACGCATGTGTTTAAACTGACATGCCGATAATCCCTGAACATTACAGTACAGTAATACTTCACACCCACCCGCCACTGCCCAGTACAGAATAAATCTCCCTCTATCATTGAAACAAAAGGAGTTTTCTTCACACCTACCAAGTGAGTGGTAACTGGATTCTCCCAATGCACCACGTTAATGACATTTATCTTCAGACATGCCTTGTCTGGCTACACCTTGCACGTACTGATAAAAACACAATAATTTGAGGTTATTCATAACAGCTGGAAGACTTGCATGCGTTACACTGCAAAGTTGTCCGATAATTTACAAATGTCAGCAAGGAACAAGAGCAATTGCTTTTAATACATTTGCTTCTCTAATGCCCCCATGTCCATCTGTTGACTTCCTAGTTTTACTCTTTTTACTGTCAGGAAGGAGACAGCCCCCTTTGATAGAAGCATCACTGGATGCATGCCTACTTGTTAATCTGGTTTACTTTTTTAGGCTGCTCCTGTATGGCCACTCCAAATAGGATCATGCCAGACTGGATCATCCCTACTTAGATCCTCCTCAGCAAGTTCCTTCTGGTTGGCATAAGAGCCAGATGAGGAAATCTGCCCAGAATGAGAGTTCTGCATATGAGGAGATCCATCCCTTATCTGAGGGACTTCATTTGACTTGGTTAGGCTGACCAGTATGACCAGTATGACCAGTATGAGATTGCTGGTAGGAGGGACAGAAGGCCACTTGGGCAAAGGGCCTGGAAACTAAGGCGCTTCTTTGAAGAGATGCAGCTGTGTCCAGACGGGGTTTCTTCAGAATCAACAATCCTGCCACTCAGTAGAAGAAAAAACAAACCTTATAGATATGTACCCACATGGAGACAGACGCTCATCAGATATAAACCGGCATGAGCTTTCAGTCCATTTTCTTGGTTGCCGGCAGACCAATGTCTGTGAAGCCAGCAGTGATAATCCGTCCTTGTCTATATGATTTTTATTATTCAAAAAAGGAAAAATAATCAAACTGTTAAGGGCTTTAAAAAAAAAAAACTCTACTTATCGCAAATTTGTTCATTTACAATTCCAAAAAGTCCAAGAAGAGTTTTTCTAACTTTAAGGTCAGGAGAAGATATATATATTCTGCAAAGGAGAAGTGATATGTCTGTATCTGTCTGTAAATATGTACTGCGCGTGACTGGGCAGGGATCATAAGCTCATCCTTAAGATACAAAATGAAACACAAGTCTTCCTTATGCAAATTGAAGATGGGAAATATTATTGGGATAAACAGGTTAGGGTTTGTCCGGCACAAGAAGGCAAGTTATAGATCAGAATCTCTAGGCTGCAGAGAGCTATGAGGGAAAGCTGGGGGACGTGTGTGACAACGGGGACGGATGAAGGGCGAGGCGCTGGGAGGGGGGGTAGCTCATCTGGGGAGGGGCTGCGGCCAGGAGGGGGAGGTGGCCCCCGGAGAGCCACGATGGGCCGGTGACGAGGACGGGGAGAGCATTCGGGGGCTCAGCTCGCCCGTCTGAAGACGCCAGAGCAGCTCTTCATTGTTGCGGCTCAGTCGCTTCTTCTCCTTGCTCTCCTTCTCCACGTGCTCCTGCAGGTTGGCATTCTCCTCGGAGAGCTGCCTGCAGCCAAGACAGGGCAGCGTCCAAAACTCATCACTTTACACCCTTGTGCAAGTTAATCGACACAACTTCAACATATCAACATTTCAATAAATGACCTCATCGGTTTTGTAATCGCAGTTGAATGTGATCTGGCATAGAATCCAACAATTTTGAGCAGTCTTTAATGATCTCGGGGTACCGATATGGCGCTGCTTGCAGATTGACCTCTATAGGGTTTAAATCCAAAGAGTATACAAATCCAAAAGAGCACAAATTTCCCCACTGTGGGATCAATAAAGTACTATCCTATCCTATCCTATACAGGCCAGTCAAGCACCTAGATTTTCTTCTTGGTGATGAAATTCCTAGATCATACTGAACAATGCCTGACCCACCAGGAAATGTAACAATGATGAAATTTCCTACATATGATGATGTAATCCCCAACATATTGAAAAGTTACTAATGAAGGCGTATTTTTGGCTTTCTGGTATTAAACTGAAAATCAGATTGCAGAAAAATTACCAATTTTTTAATAAATTGGCACAATGGTATAAGATGGACAACAAAACTAGGTTGCATGTACTGTAAGTTCTTCCTTCACCTGTTGCTGTATCTATTAGTCAAAAGTCTTCAGCCATGCCTGACCTTGTCACTGTTCCTCCAGACTCAGTGCTCATTTTGCATGCACTGTTTCACACATTCAAAAACCATTCATCCTTCAATAGCTATATGAGATGGACCTGTCTGCCATTCCGGCTACTTATTTAGTGTGCGACTCAGGCCTCTTTGTGTGTGATCAGAAGGTTGCTGGTTCAAATCCCGTCCACAGAAAAATGTCTGTTGGGGTCTAGAGCAAGGCCTTTAACCCCCTGAAATGCTCCCCGGGTGCTAGATAAATTACCTAGGTAAATGATCACTGCCACCTGTACGTGTGTGTCAGAAAGGGGAGCATGATGGGATATGTGAAAAGAAGTACTACAATGTAACTGTACTCGTCGTCCAAAGGCAAATAAAGCATTATTTAATCCCAAGCTGGCAAACTGATTCATAAGAAAGCCACTTAGCCCCCATACTAACCACATTATAACATGCTAGCAAAGTAATGCTAATGAGTTCCATGTTGAAGAGGCATTTTGCTGACCATGTGGGTGGATTTAAATAATGGGGTGAGTGAGATGCAGACAATACTGGGCACCTGGAGAGAGCCAGGTTGTTGTCGATTCTGGCCTTCAGGTCCTCGTTCTGTTGCTGCAGCACCTGAACTCGCTCCTCCAGGAAGATGTTCTTTTGGGCCTGCTCAAGAGGGGAATGAACGTGGAGCGCAGCATTAAATTCTTTCTAAATAATCAGAATTCTTACAACTGTACTGCGGCAATTTGTGAACCACGGTACATTGCTTACTAAAGCAGAACTGTTTGGCGTTTCAAAGTAGTACTGAACAAAATACAAGCTTTCACCCGAATAAATAAAATAAAATAAATTTAAAAACAAATACCCAAATAAATGAAATAATTAACAAATAAAACAGACAAACAAATGAATAAATAAATATATAAACAAATAAATAAATAAAGAACCCCAATAAAATCAATAACTTGATTGTTGAGCTTGATGATTGGCTATGGACTGAATATATTAATTCAACGTTTCTCAGAGCTGATTTCTCCACCTTTCCTTTTGAGCCTACCAGTTTTTCCAGCTCACAGATCTTCTTCTCCTGCTCATGGATCTGCTGATTCTTCATCTCCAGCACATCCTTCAGGCTCTTCAGGTCCTCCTCAATATGTTGATAAGGGGCCAGGGCATCCTGTGCACAAAATTAAGGAGGAGAAAAATGTTTCTCTGACTGTATCCCATCAGGTCCCAGATACTGCTGGAAGCCTCTAGCTATGATGGAATTAGGTCACCTGGTGATTATTCTTAACCATATAACTAAAACTGAAACTATATGAAGAAAATTCACAAACTGCAATGAAATAAGAGACAAAAAATACAATGAAATGAAAACTATAAATATAGCTTCCAAAACAAAACCATTTTAGAAACAAAATAAAAACATTTTTTGTACTGTTTAGCTGAATTATAGACTTTTCTGTTTGTCTTTAATTGCCACAAATCATACCCAGAACATGTTTTGCCCATTTTGATGACATTAGTACATGATGTGCACAGTGCATTCGTTTAGGATTCGCCTAAGATCAGTCCCATGAAATAGCTCTACAGCTTTCAGTCTGTACCAAGAAATAAAATTACTAAAACTTAAACTGAAACTAAAATATATCAAGACTAAACAGAAAAATATAGTTGAAGTAAAATTAACAGAAACAAATAAAACCAAACTGTAAACTAACTAAAACTTCAAATAAAAATTGAAAACAATATAAAAATAAACACTAAATTTAAAATGTCCAAACTATAAGAACGCTGGAGTGGACAATGTCCAATTGCAGGAATTTCAACAAAATGTCTTGCATGTTGTTTTATATGCCGATACCCATCATCAAAGAAAGTCGGCATGCATTGTAAGGTCTGCTATTACCCTACCAATCAATAACTTAAATAGTTTAAACATGTGTTACCCTGCACTATATGTGCTCACATACGCGTTTAAAAGAGTGCATATGTGTGTATGCCTGTGGGTCTGTGGGTATATCTTCATACTCAGGAATTAAAAAAACAGCTGGACAGCAGATACAGGACGACTATATGAAAGCGGTAAAAGGGTGATTGTAGGATTATTTAAGGTTGGGGGCGTAAAGGGGCCATAATTCACAGAGAGGGGCCACCCTTATGATTAGCCAATGATATGTTTTGAATTGGGGAGTGACGGGGATGAAGCACTCAGGGGGCCAATCAGCTTTCAGCTGGGGCCAGTGCTGCCCAGAAAAGGTGTGGCATGAGTGTGCAGCTCCCCGTACCACAATCTGCTCGTCGGTGCTCCTCCGAAGCGCTTCCTCGAAACGTTTGGCCCGATCTCGCAAGGTACGGTTCTGGAACGTCAGTGTATCCACCTGGTCCTGGTCAGAACATACAATGGCGTCCAGCCTCGTCAGGATCTCACAGGCTGCACAGATGTGTGAAGAGGGCCACTGGAAAAATAGCCTCCTACCTGAAGTGTAAGCCTGATCTGCTCAAAGTTTTCCTCCATGGCTTTCCTTTGATGCTCGTGCGTCATCCTCAGCTCTGCCACGACAGACAGGAGGGTGCCAAGCAGTGAGACGTGTCAGAAATGCAAACGTTGTGTACTTGAAAAATCACTGCCTGCTGCCCGTAAGTGTGGAACGATACAATCATCCTCATAAAGGCTGGGAATTAAGATGCTCCATGGACAGCCTTAAACCGGTGTAGGATTTCTATGCCAAGTTGAGCAGGGGTAAATGTGTACTCTGTCGCCCCCATCTGGGGAATGCTGTACCTACACAGCTCGCACACACACCTCTCAGAGCGGCCTCATTCTCTTCCCGTAGTGCTACCACGGCTGAGTTATGGCTGTTCTCCATGTCCTCCATGGCCTCCTCGTGGTTCATGGTCATATCCTGAATCTGCAACAAGTTGAAACAGGCAATTCCAATGCCACTCACAGCTCTGCCCCCCCCCCCCCCACTTACATACTATGAGGTGTAACCTGCCCTCAACAGAAATGTGAGAAGATCTACATGTGGGCCATGCTACATGATTTTCATATCTTTAACCCCCTGGTTCTCAAACCCAGTCTTCAGCCACCTCCTAGACAGTCCACATTTTTGCTCCCTCTCAGCTCCCAACACACATTAACCATCAAGTACTCAGGAACAGCAAATACCTGGCAGAAGATGTGTTTGGGGCTGAGAGGGAGCAAACATGTGGAATGTCTGGGGGATTTACTAAGTTAGATTTACTAAGATCAAAGGTGGTCTAGCACAAACATGTTTACCCAGTTATATAGCAGGATGTAAAGTTAAATAATTTATGTTAATGGTTATTAATGGTTCATCACCTTGGTTATGTTTCGCTTATTTAAGTACGATGCCACCTACTGGCAGTAGGTATGTTCTGCACGTCGGCCAGCCTCCCTCACCCACCTTGTCCTGCTGCTGGTTCTGCAGTTCCTCCAGCTGAGCCTGATGCTGAGACCGCAAGTGTTCCTTCTCCTCCATGTGCTGTGCCCTTAGCCCCGCCTCCAGAGCGCCTAGCTCCGCCTCCTGCTGTGCCTGCAGCACCTGTAGCTCACGCTCAAAGCTCCGCTCCAGGGCCTCCTTGTCCCTCTGTAGGCGCTCCCAGCGAGACGTGTTGGAGGCTGGGGGGGAGCAGGAACATGGCAGCGTCAGGGATATAGAGAGGTTGGCGGACAAGGAGTCAGGGGTGTGGAGGGACCCCAAAGGAGAGGTTCTGACCTCACATGGATTCTAGATGCAGGAACAATGCAGAGGGTAGGGTGGGCCAGAGGCAGAGCCTCTTAAGGTACAGAAAGACTCTGAGGAACATTCTCAAGGTGCAAACAACGTTCCTCATAGTTCATTTCTGTATCTTAAAAGGTACGAGTACATACAGCTGCAGGGTACAGCCCCAGTGACAAGCAAAAGTACAAACTGATACTCTTTTTTCAGCGTATTAGGTTTAACTGTCGTCAGAAGACCAAAAACCTTCACACGTAGTCTCAGTTTATGGCCAACACATTTCAGAGAAGGTCGCTGTACATTAAAATGGGCAGCCAGGTGAGTAAAATAGAGCGACCAGAAACACTGAAGGCTGTGCAGAACCCCAGCCTCACAGGGCTGTCATCTCCAATCACGGTCAGTCTGCGGAACCCCACGCCTAGCCGTGACTCATCTGGAATCTCCGCTCACAAGGAACGTCGAATAACCCCACGGGGCTGACGGATGACTCACCCACTTCATCTCTGATCCTCTCGAGTTCCAGAGACAGCTCTCTTTCCTTCTGGGAGGCCTGGTTACTCTGCAACGTAGGGAGATGGCGTCAGGAGCCACTGGGGACACCCCCGTCCCCCCCCCCCCCCCCCCCCCCCCCCCCCCCCCCCCCCCCCCCCCCCCCCC
>JABFEA020000041.1:16803934-16827452 GCA_019775915.2 Cyphomyrus plagiostoma | reverse complement strand
TCCAGTCTGTGAAGAAGGCATTCAAGTAAGAATTGCATTGTAGTATGACTCATTTCCTGGCGTGTACAATTTATATTCGACTTCTGATATTCAGATCGAGTTCTAGGTCAAACTGGTTTGTTTGACTTTCAAGAAATTCGAGTTCGAGAACCAAGGTACCACTGTATATATATATATATATATATATATATATATATGTGCGTGTGTGTGTCAAAAGAGAGACAGCGCAGCATACGTGAAAATAAGCATTCAAATGTACTAATACCATGGCAAATGAAGCACCAATTCATTAAAACATCTTCACTGTAAGCAGATTAATTTAACTAACAAAACTCAACATACAGGAGTAATACTTACTAAATCCTAATACTTCTAAATGAGCAGTTAGATGAATGGGTGGATACTAATATTTATTGCAGTGTTAAAATAATTGACAACTGAGAATAAAGCGTAAGCTGGTGTTTATATTTACAGTGCTGCCTCATTTGAGATCTTGGCAGCATCCCGTCAGCAAGTCCCAAAGCTTGACGTAAAAGCCACAGTCAAGCCCTGTCATTTGATTTACATAAGCACATTTATTATTCAAGTGAATGACTGTCATAAGTCATGGGGCCCTCTGTTGCCACGGTGAAAACAGCAGTCACCACCTAGAGGAATGACAAGGTACTGCACTGCAATTCAAAATGGAGCCGACCTCTATACACTAAAGGTAGATTTGCGGTTTAAGTGCCTATGTTCACGATTTGTTAACGGCTTGTAAACGTTAATATCAACAACATTTTGTGCTCGGCTTGTGTAACACGTCTGCACCCTGACGTAGATGGAGAGAGGCACCAGGAACAGATGAAGTCAAAGGCAGGGTGAAATATTCCTTTTTTTTTTTTTTTTTATCTCTTGCCCCCGTGGGGCTGGATCATTTAAATAGAGCTTTTTTATCCTGCAGAGATAATTGCTGATCCGAAAGGGAAGGAGTGACTGGCTTTGATGTGAAAAGGCAAATCGCACATACAGTGGCAAGTAGGAAGACAGACTTCTACAGTGACAGCAAGGCGTAGCTGGTCTGCAGGCTGTCTGCCAATAGCTGATATAGGTCACATATGGTGACCTCAGCTAGGGACTCTGCAAACACCTCCCTCTAAATCTGTCAGGTGACTGCCAACAGCCAACCAGGGGCAATGTGTCGATCCTGCATCATAACCTTCAGTCTGTAAAGATACTGGAGAATCAGTAATCTATCCTCTCTCCTCCAAATTTCCAGGCTAGATTTGAAATCAACAGAAAAACTGACACAAATTATATTTTAATAAATGAACATTGAACATGCAGCAGAACTGCCTTTTCCGCAACTTTAAGTACAAATACATTCAAGCTTCTATTGCCTACCTATTATGATGTTACACTATGTAAATAAATTAGTTTTGTCAACAGCGAGTTTGAACTCTCTGTGTGGTACTTAACAGACAGTCATATCAGCGGTAACACAGTTTATAGCTGACTCTCCAGCTAAGTGGCACCACAGAGATAATGAGATGTTGTGGCACAGCTGTGGCAGGCAAAGGGATTAATGGGGCTATTTCTCGATTAGGAAATTGAATTTTTGGTGGCATGTCACATGATCACATGCTCAGAGCCAGCTTCGGGGACGTAAGACAGCTTGTTGACAAGGGACTGCCAGGATGATCGATTCCAGTAAAGAGCAGCTTAGTTGGGAGAGGGCACACAGGACATCAGCACTCACCTTGTAAGTAAACGCTGTGGTTATTAGCCTAAAAAAAAACATACATTCATCAACAACATACTGTTCCAGTTAAAAGACTGGACACACCAAACCACCCACGAAGGAGAGTGATCACATGACCTGGCCACCTGACACTGTAGAGATGGTCTTGGAGGAGTTTGACCAGAAAGTGAAGGAAAAGCGGCCAATGAGAGCTCAGCATATGTGGGAGCTCCTTCAGGATAGCAGGAGAAGCATCTCAGGAGGCCACTGGTGTAGAGGAGACGGCAGGGTCAGCCAGTCCCTGGAGCAACTGGAGTTAAGGGCCTTGCTCAAGGGCCCATTGGTGGCATCACTCTGCCAAGCATGGGATTCGAACTGGCAACCTTCGGAGTCCCGTTTCAGCCCACAGAGCAGCCTCACCCCCTGCCCCCCAATAAATGAATGTTTTTGTTTAATACTTTTTTGGTTATTGCACCATATGTCTACATGTGTTATTTTATCATTTGTAACTTTCTATAATAATTCTAAAATGTTAGATTAGATTTGATTTTGTCTGGACATGCAAATCGTGGCTAGACTGTTAAAAGCTCATTAGCAAGCATAGGGCACGAGTGAACGCAAACAGGGGACACCCGGGCATCCGGCCAGCAGTGTTCAACACGGTATTATGTTGACAGTCTTCTGGCGGATGGGAGAAAGGGTTGGGTAGGGGTTGGATAGAGACTTACGATTAACAGGGCGGCAGGGGTCACTGCGAGTGCTGTCGTTTGACTGGTTGCTGGATGCAGATGAGATGCTGGCACTCCGGACGAAGCTAAAGGCAGCCAAACGGGCAGGTGCCAGGCGGGAATAGCCAGGGGGACGCAGACCCGACTGCCCGGGTTTGGGCAGAAAGGACTTGGGGGCTGGCGCCGGGGTGGGCTTCTTCTGATCTTTTAGGGGAGGGGCAACAGGAAAAAGAACAGAATTACAGTTACATTGACACTTGGGTTCTCTTATCAGAAGTTCTAGAACTGATGTCTCTGAATGTTCGGGGCTCTGGAACAGCTGGTGGTGTCTTGAAAAAGCCAGTATCACGTCCACCATAGTTGACACTAAACTCCTGTAAAACGGGAGCAATAATTTATGGAATGCTTCTTCTCAAGAACATGCAGTGCTCCTCAGTATTCATATGCTGCAGCTCGCCCACCATAAAAACACATACAGTTTTCCCCTTTTTACAGCCACTAACCCCACATTTAAATGATGTGACCTGAAGCTAGAAAAAGCCTTTTCACAGGCAATCACACCAAACTAGCAGAGCACACTTAGACTCCAGAACACAAGACAAAAATACTATATAATTAAAAAAAAAAAACCTGAATATACCATTTTCCATTGAAAGGCTGTTCCTGGTGAGTCAGATAAAGGGGAGATCATTTCATTTGTAAGAAGCTTGGATGCAGGTTCAACACGAATAATTAGAGTGAGCATTAAAAAATGCGACTTGAGAAGCCAAGTCAGGGGTCTTTAGCAGACAATGAAGATCAGGAGGCTATAATGTTGGAAGTAGAGAACATTCCAGGGAAGCCGGATTTATTGAGAGATCTGCAACACAGGGTGCTGTCTCTGTAATGATACGCTCACAGTTTGTATAACAGCTGACAGAATGGTTACAGAACAGTGTTTCTAAACCCAGTCCCTGGGGACCTCCAGACAGTCCACAGTGTTGCTCTCTCCTAGCTCCCAGCATACCTGAAGCAAGCAATATAGCAATCAAAAACATAGAATACCTAGTACAGGTGGGCAGGGAACTGGTAGGAAACAAAATTGTGTCCTGTCTGGAGGTCCCTAAGGGACAGGTCAAGAAACGCTATTTTAGAATATGAAAAGCTGTAGGATGTCCAGCCAATTCAAGCTTATATACATTATGCTAATAGTGTGCTGTCGGGTGCATGACTCAATGTCCTGGTTTAAACCCTGTTCTTGCAGCTTCTGTTGCCATAGCAACACACCTGGCTCCTCCCAAAAACAAACAGAAAGTGCAGAATGAAAACCTTTCCGGTCTCAATAAAAGGACAATATTAAGCATTCCTGGCTGTCTCAGGGTGGCAACAAGGCAAGTTTCAAGCGTCTGTCAGGCGATTGCTAATAGCCAATATATCACAGGGATACAGAAATTCAGAAATCTCAAAACAATCTGCAGTGTTTCATAACACGGCCCCATTATTTATAACTGGTGGCTGAATGATTACGCAAGCAGGAGAGCGTCCCTGTTGCACATCAAAGTCTTTAGTTCACACAAATGAAACTTCAGAGTTTAATGTTGAGGATGTTACACAGAGGACAATTAGACCCTATAAATAGGCGCACAAAGATAAAATTGGCGCCTGATGGACTGAAAGACGCCAGCTATAAAACCACATCACAAATCTAAGGAAGGCAGGTGAGGCCTAGCATGTGAGATGGGAGAAGATGAAAGATTCAAAAGTGGTACCTCAGGTATCTCAGTGCCTTTATAGTGCTCACTGAGGCTCACTTGGGCCAAGGATCAGAGAGATAAAAACGGAGGCAGAGACAGACAGACCCTTCCCCAGGGACGTAACGCACAAAAAAAGCTACTCGCTCCTCATCAAAGAGCGCCACACAAACTCACCCTTTCAATGCTGGAGAAGAGGGCCAAGGAGAATTAAAAGAATTAAATAAAAAAAACGAAGACATCAAATAGCCAATGATGAACAACATGCAACAAAAAAATTGAAGAGATTTACAATCTGAAAGGGACCCCCGATTCTCAGATCTCCAGGACGACACATCAATTGTGAACTAGAGAAACAGGGGTGTATACAGGGGAGGGGCCACAGGGCTGAAAGCTGATTGGTCCCTGGAGTGCTCTGTCTCCTGTCAATCACAGATTCAAACCATATCATTCACTAATTGTAAGATTGCCCCCTCTGTATATATTATGACCCCTCTTATGACACACAGCTGGAAAAAAGTCCTTGAATTCCCCCCCCCATGTCGGAGAAAAACTTCAAGGATTGCATGAATGGAATGAAAAAGCCCCTCACTGAAAAGATGAGGGAAAAAAAACTAAAACAAATGTGTGATTCAAACTAAATAATCTTAATGGCAGTCAATTTGATAAAATACCTAAAGTACTTTACCCCAAATTCAAAAGCAACATCAAAATCCACTTGTCTTTACTAAGATTTAAATCCATGTGTGGCACAAAAACGGTGAATAATGGGACAAATTTAAGAGCTCAATAAGAAACCTACATCCAGCCAGACCCATCGATCAAACCCTGCATGCCCCCCCACAGCCCTCCGTCTAGGGCTTTGATGACATTGAGGCCCATCTTTCCTTCCCAATAAGGTCAAGATCATTAAAGATGAATGTCAACCCCGACCCTCTGTGCTGCCCCCCACCCCCCATTTTAATTCATCTGGGTGTGGAGAAAGAGAGATGGGGGTGCAATAAAATTTCAATTCCAGGTCACAGGTCAGTGGCTCCCAAATTATTCATGCATCATCCTGTCATTCCGACCTCTGTTCTAGAACATGGCGATTATGATTCCTGACCTGGAGGGAGATTGTGAAGGAAGAGGGAGGCAATGTCACTGACCTATCAGCACTGTTGCCGTGCTGACTGATTATACTGTTGCGATCACAACTGTAATTGCCACAAAAAATAACAATGTGGACAAACTCTGTAAAACCCTTAACAACTTGAAACCATGTTTAATACAGGAACTGCCACTCACTGTGAAATTAAATGAGACTTAAATGCAAACAGCAGAAATTACAGAGCAGCTTCACAACTTCAAACTGAAACTATAAGAATAAAACAAACATACATGTATTGGCCATGATGATAAGTATTGCGATGTGAAATGTGTGCATGATGCCCCTCTTAACAAATAGGTTTTAAAAAAAATGCATGCAGGATATTAATGGGAACAACAACAGCAGGGATGCAATAAAGCCCCATTATTGAGCAGAGACCAGTTTGTAAAGCCCTGCGATTGGCTGGAGAGAAGCCAGCATAGCCCTCCTATAGGTTGGAAATTGGCACCAACCAAATATAGGCTGGCTACCAACCTGCGGCTTTACTATAGGCTGGTATGTGGGCACTATAACCTTCCAATGGTATCAAAGCCTCTCTCTTCATTCCAGGGCCCAGCGACAGCAGTCAGGGACAGATTGGTGGGGTGGGATGTCGCCCCACTCCCCTTCAAGACCTGAGACCCTGCAGCGAGCCGGATCAAAGCTGCCGGGCCGGCCGGCTGGCGCACAGCGGACCGCCGGGAGTCACCGGTTGGCGTGGCTTCAGCCTGGGCCAAGGTCCCTGGGACCAAATTACGACGGCACAACCTCTACGGAGAACAGGCAGAGATGGTCATTTCATTCATCTCAACTGTGAGGGACCTCAGGGCCTATCCATGCAGTAATCGCCTTCCAACGGTGGAAGAGCATCACAGAGGAAGGTCATTTCCGGCACTCAGCATAGTGTGTCACGGGTTATTCGTGTTTGTTTATTTGGGGGTGGGGGTGGATGGGTGTAGTGATGTGTAGCACTGGCTGTAACACAACCTAGTCACCCCAAATGGGGGGGGGGGGGCATCCCACCAGAGGAATTAACCAATGGTACTTAAATGTTAATTGCTTTCTACTTCAAAGGCTCTAGGTACCCTGAGGCCCAAGATCAGGATGAATACATATGCATTAGGAGGACTTATTAGGGTGTATAATCCGCTAACAGCGTAGAGATGTGATGCGAAATGGTGTGTGTGTGTGTGTGTGCGTGTGTCTGTTTGTGTGTGTGCGCGCAAATGGGATGGCTGATAAAAAGTTGTGAAGTGACGCTAAGGTGCTCAGAAAAAATGAAACTTCTTTGAATTTCTTCAAACAAACAAACAAACAAACAAACAAACAAACACACAATGCTACAGTGTTAACATTTTTGTGTTTGTTGTCCCTTTCATGTTTTTTTTTTTGGGAGCAGCCAGTCGAAACGTGAATGTGCTTTGGTGTGCATTTAGGAGGAAAAGGTGAGTGTGATATCAAGAAAAAAAGTGCAACTGATATAGATCAATCATGAGTTGTGAAAGAGGTATGAAGGTTTCTCTCCGTGATCTCTGGTTTCATGATCTGTGGTTTGTTTTCGGGCAGGGAGACAGACGGCACGTGAGCCACTGACAAGGTGCCAGGCTCTGTAAAGATTATCTATTCAATTACAGAAGTGCACAGGCGGCCTACAGCTGCCAGGATGCATCGTACTCTCTCTGCATGTTTTTCCTCCCTCACTGAAACCTTACATTTCTGGAGCAGGGAAAATCCTCTGGAGAATTGCTTGAAGTTTCAGTATCTGATAAACCCAAATTAATTTTGAAGACTAAATTCTGATTAGCTCCTCAGAGAGGAGCATTTCTCTGAACCACATGAGCACTTAAATGACTAAAAGTAAAAAAAAAAAAAAAAAACTGCTTTCATGAGAAAACAGAAGGAAAGGATCGATCTCTTTTTTTATTTACCATAATTTTTTTGCTGCAAATGAGTATTATGTTCTCACCTGCTAGGTCCTGGTAAGCATGAGAAATGGGGGTGACTGCCTGTACTGGCTGGCTCACGACTAAAGCAGACTTCTGACCAGCCAGGAGCATCCGATTCTTCATGGACGGGATCCGGTTGACAGCTCCAAGGCCCAGCTGAGGCCTCAGGGCCCTCGGCGCACGGAACACACCTGCAGCCTCGTGGCAGCTGAACTGAGAGGCCGCCATGTCCTTCTGTTTGGCAGCCCCGAGGTTGACCTCATCTCTGCCCCCCTGAAATATAGACACACAGCAGCTTTGGTCTCCCTGAAACTGTGCTATATTGTCTTTATTTTATTCATTTTCTTAATTAATATCTTAGCTAGTACCATCAAAACTATCAAAACTCTAGTGAATACAGCATATAACTGTCAAGACCTGCTAAATATTGGAATGCTGTACAGAGGTGGATTTTAATAGGAACTATTGAAATGGTTATCATATTGTGAAGAAGCTTCACAAAACTGTTCTGAGGGCAGAATTAAAAATGGTTGTTTAAGAGAGATAACCAGATTATAGAGGAGGTCAGTCCAAGCAACTAGAGGTGGCAGGACCAAGACATCTGATTGGTTTATCACACCTCTTCTAGCTACTTGGACCCACTGCCTCTATAATCTGATGGGCTGTGGGGGAACTTTCCAAACCAATCATTTTCATATTGCCCGCAGAACAATTTTGGGTAAGTAAAACTCATGAGTGTTATAATACCGACTGGAAGGTGCCAGCGGCATAAAACAGAGTCCTTAATCTTACAACCTTGAAATTAAAGCAAGCCGAATCATACAGTCACACACAAACGTGTATAAACTGCTCCGTTGCCCCATCTCACCTGAGGCAGGTCTCCACAGAAGCCCTCAGGTTTCCCCGTCAACTTGGGGTGGATGTTATGGCTTGGAGGTCTGATTCCAGACACCATAAGCCCTGTAGGAAAAAGGCGTGTCTTCTGCATCTCCTGTCGATACTTGTCATATAGCAGGTTGGATGCACTGAGCACTGGTGAGGTCCTGGGGTCTACAAGTGCTTTTGAATCCTTGGTAGATGGGGGGCTGGTATAAGCGGAGAGCCTTGTGGGTAGAGTGGAGACTTCATATGGTGCCTCCAACCCATGTGGTTTGACCTGAGGGCTTTTGCGTATGTACGTGATAATCTTGGGACGAACGTTTTTGGGCTTGGGTGGAGGAGACCTCTCACTACTGTTTTCCAGCTCAGTCTTCTCCATTATTTTAGATGGATGATGAAGGATTGGTTTCGGAATGCCACTGCTGACACACACCTTGGAAGGGGCTTTCAGCCCGCTCATGAGCACCTGTTGATCATTGTCAAGATCTGGATGGGAAATATGAGAACCAGCACCTTTGCTAGGAGATAAGAATCTCTTCTTTGGTGACCCTATAGTCTTGGAAGTTGAATGGCTCATTACGGATGTGGGGCTGTCACAAGACCTCGGAGTCAGACTCATCGCGTTCTCCAGGTTGGACGGAGTTATGCTCCGCTCATGATCACCTGAGTGCTCTTTCTGAACAGTTTTAGGCTCTGTGTGACTGGACATTCCTTGTTGCTCTGGTTTCTCAGCAACTGTTTCATTTGTCTTGTGACTAGATCTTTCTAGAGATAGGTGCAAGGATTGACTTTCCACAACACAATGACCTGCAAACAGTCCCTTATCTGTTTCAGTGCAAGATGTGCGGTTTAGTAGCTGCTGACTTTGTTGTACCCTTTCATTGGTTGTTGGGTCAGAAAACACACCGTTTCCTGGCTTGTAAATCTTCTTACGTGCATTATGTTCACCACCTTCTTTTTCTTGGGTGTTCTTTTGTTGTAAGTGCTTTCTCTCTTTCGTATCCATCGTCTTCTGCTGACATTTGCCAGCACCATTTATAAGTGTTCCAGAGTCTTGTTCAGCAGGGCCTCTTTTTAATCCATGGCTTGCTTGTTCCAGTGGTGCATCCTGGGAAGGTTCCTGAGATAGAGTAGAGGAGTTCCTGTTTAGATTGTTGTTGCTGGATTGCACCATGCTCATTCCACAGAAGACAACAGACTTACTTGGTCGCTGTAAGTTTCCAAATTTGGCTGAGGTAGTGCGTATGGGTTGTGTGGCCCAGTTTAGTTTAACTGAAGTAACCTGCGAGTCTGTGGCAAGTGCCTGTCCGGTGCTTTCCCCAGAAATGGAAGCAGAGAGGCAAGATACCAAAGCATCATTCCCTGAATGGAAGTGCGATATGGACCTTCCTCCACCTGAGGTTGCTTTGTCTGCTCCATGCGCATCATTCTGTCCATCACTCATAATTTCAGCAGTAGCAGAGTTACACTCTACAATGTTTTGGCCAGAAAGTAGTGCACTTACTGGCATAGCGTCATCTGCTTTCTCATGATGTTCCATCTCTGCTTCCAAGAAAGCCTCAAGTTCCTGGCATTCTAGCAGCTCAAACTCTTCCAGGTCAGGGTCATCAACTGGGGAATCCATTTCCCAGCTGTCAATCTTGTCTTGCCTGTCACTCTGAGACACCAGCGGAGGTGGAGTGCCCACATAGCCTGTAACCTCCACCTGGATGGCGTTGGCATTGGTATCACCCTGGGATACATAACATGCTGGCTTGTTGTTGTTTGTGGTCTCTCCACCTTCATTGTCCTGAGGGTCAGGGGTGAAGGGGCTACTGAGATTGCCCTGTAAACTCATAATGTCCAGTGGATGCTTTCAGGAGATGATGATTGGTTTTTCAGCCATTAACAGAAATTGGTTCATGTGCCTCTTCTCCAGGTTTCTACACTTTTCCAATCTTAGTGCTTTGCAGAACGAGTTGACAGATTATTTTTCCATTGCTATCTAACCTTTTGATCAACGTAAATATTGCAATGACTATTTATGTATGATGTAAAAAGAACCACAGAAAAAATGCTCAGGCTGAGGTTTCCCTTGAAGACTTCAAGCTCTTATGAATAACCTATGATAAAGAAGGAAAACATATGTAAACAAATACAGGAAATTATAGGGAAATTGGTAAAACTACTTGAGGGAGCATAAATGCAATGTAGTAGTACGTTTACGTATGTTTATGTATTAATTAACCAGTAACTAAGTCTTAGTTACATAGTAATTCCATTGTTTGTTCAACAGTAATCATGATCATTCATGTTTTTTTTTCCATGCAAGAACTATATTTGTTCATCATTTGTTCTTGATTAGTAACCAAGCAACCAAGTTATTTGTGTCTTCTTAAGTAAAGTGTTACCCAAAAATCTGACCTGATTACTATTTTAACAGAACTTGAGCAGCGCAAACAGCTCACACGAGAGTTCTAAATCACTAAACATTATGTCTTGTAATCATGTGTGAATTTCCATGAAAAAACAGTGTCTCCGGGACTTCCACCTATCTGCCACTTAAGGTGGCTACACACTTCAAACAATGTCCAGACAAAAAAGAAATGGAACACGACGACAAGAACAATTTGTCACATACTTAAAACACTGTTGCCGTCATGCTCGTTTTACGTCTCGCTGATCCCCCATAAGGCACAGAATGTTTTCAGTGCAGCAGACCCACATACAGAGCGCAAATAAACGTATCGTGGCGAGTCATTTTAATAAAGGAGATGACAGCTCTTTTAAAACGTAAGTTGCTATCTTTTTTGACAGCCACTACTGGTTTAATACCAGGAGTGACACAGACAGGAAAGCCAACAATTTGCACGACACTCATAGTTACATGATAACAAAACACACACACTCCATGACAATCACATGGTTATGACATTGACTATTAACACACACATAAGTGCTCCATCCCTAATCGACTGTGACTGGAAGCCACTAATTAGGGAAGGTACTGGAACCTCAGAGAAGCTGGCGTCCTTGAAAGAAGGACACAAATTCGACCAGCAAGACCTCTATGGAGGAGAAACCGGCACGGTTCTACACATTAGGGAAGCTACGGTGATACCAGACTGGCATGGAGGATGGAACCCCGGCCCAGTTTGCCAGAGGCCCAGGACACCCCCGCACCAGCACCTAACCGTGGGACACCAATTATACACCCCAAATTTAAACACGAGCCTCTCCAAGCTGATTCTTGTATGTGTATGTGTGTGTGTGTGTGTGTGTGTGTGTGTTTGTATTCACATCCCACCATGTAAGACAAAAAAAAACCTCCAAAGTCAGAACAACACACTAGCTACCTCTAATTTCCCTCGCCTTTGATTTTTACTAGCTTCTGGCTCTGTTACGCATCTTAAGCAAGTACCTCCAGTATATTAATCTGCATTGGAAATTGAGAGGTCATAAGTTTAGAATAATGCTGCTATTATAGTTTAATTATTTAATGCAAACCTAGAACCTGAAACTTCTTGCTAGGAGCGGAGGACCCGGGTAGGCTGCTTCTGTAACAATGGGCCTCATTCACCAACCGTTCTTATGAAGAAATTTGTTCTTAAACCCCACGTACGCACATTTTTTTTAATAAAGATTCTGACCATGTTTTTTTATCTGAATTTGTTCTTGGCTAAGAACAGAATTTATGCACACTCAAGACCATTTGTACGCACATTTGAGTAATGATAGTTTGTTCAAAATAATTGGTTATAGCAGCTTTGTTCATTCTACAGTTCATAAAACGATAGTATTTTAATAATTTATAAAAGTAAAATATAAAAAATTATTTTAAAATGTAAAAATTATTTTCATGGTAACAACGACGATCATGAGGATTATAAATAGGTCAGAATCTTCATAAAAAAGTGCGTATGTGGGGTTTAAGAACAAATTTGTTCGTAAGAACGGTTGGTGAATGAGGCCCAATATCTATGAACGAGAAGCACATGCATTTAACGGGGGGGAGGGGCGATCTCACCCCCAAAGCAGAGACAGGCCCAGCCCAGCCAAAGTCGAAGCGGCAGAGAGGAAATCCCCCGCCGGTGACAGCACCCGGCTCTTCGCCCATAAGAAGCATTTATTTCCAAAGCACTTGCAATTTGCTCCATTTTTCAAAGTGGAGCTTGTTGAGATGGATTTTGGTGTCACGCTCTAATGCGATTCCCGCCGCCATGTCGGTCCATTTTTCTAAACGTAGTTAGAGAGAGATATTCTGAAGATGTCGTGCATAACCTTGCAGTCTGACTCCTGCCTCAAAGTACAATCTTTGTTTTGTTGGAAGCCAACTCTTTTATGTCCATCCATCCATCCATCCATCCATCCATCCATCCATCCATGTAATGCAAAAAATTAACACTCATAATGATGCTACTGCTGTAAGTCATACATCCTGATTTTCTGGTTTAATGATGTTTAATATTGTTCGAAATGAAAAATTATACGAGCAGGTTCACAAATTTCTCTGTAGTTCACAGGGTTCCAAATTAAATTCTGGAGGCACCGTGTATTGTTTTTTTTCTCCGCAGCAGCAGACGGCAACACAGCCCCGTTCACTAATAAAATTTTCAAATCACTGTTCCCAAGAACGACGAAAAAAAGATGGGAAGAGAGCAATTACCAGAGATGAAGACTGATGTGTGGCGAATTGCAGAATGAGAGGGAAAAATGAGAGGGAGGAGAAGAGAACAGTGAACTATATGTGAGCTCTGAAAACAAGGAATGAATCAATGACACCGGGTCTGTATCACAAAGCAAGATTTCTCTGTTAGCTAGATAAATCTGACAAGTTAAGGTAGTCTGGGCTAAATGTAAGTGAATGAAGATAAAGTCCATTTAAAGTGGGGTTTCTTAAATTGTACAAGTTATCCGGCTAGGAAGAAATTGAGCTTCGTCATACAGGCCCGTTATCTTGTAATTAGCTTAATCACATACGTCAACCTACACGGGAAACTAGAGATAAAAATGAGGCCGATAAAAAGAAAAGTTGGGCGATCTAGGTTGTCCCATCAGACCACAAAACCAAAAGTGCCGGGTACCGGTGGGGTCTGCAGCTGCTGTGACATCCAGTGTCGCGGAGATCAGAGGCCAGAGACAAGCCGTGCTATGAATCTCATTTCACGGTGGCTGCGAGCGGAAGATGTTCTGGGTGAAGAAGGGGATGGTGGTCGAGTGCTCCTTAAGCGCGCCCTGACCCATCATGCCCCCCGGAGGCCAGTCCGGCCACCCACACACTCGTAACACTTTAATGTCGAAGGTGATTAATATCAACAGCCAAACACGAAGATTAAAGGGAATGGAAACTATTTCATGGTTTAAAACAGCAGACAAAAAAACAAAAGCGACTGCCATTCTTTGTGATAAATAGAAGAACATAAGAAATGGAAAAAGAGAAAAACTGTATTTAGAATGGTATACGGAAGCTTAGGTATCACTAATGTGCTTCTATACCATGATGGACTGTAATATTCTAAAAATAAAAAGAAATACATAGTTTTTTTTTTTTTGGCATTGTGTGGTTTTCAAGATACATGCAAATACTCAGACTGGTGGTTGGGTTGGTGTAAATCCTGGCACTGTCAGCATGTACCAAGGGTTTCCGCCAGCAATACAGCCCCAGACAATTATATTTTATTTTTGAGCAGATGTTTTTACCCAAAGCAACATGGATTTTTGAGCAGGATGGGTCACACAGCTCTTGGAGCTATTGGGGGCCCAACACCAAAATCACTCTGATGATCCTGGGATTTGAACCAGCAACCTTCTGATCACAGGCACAGCCCTCAAAGCCACGGAGCCACACACCACTTTTATTTGTCTTTCAGACCCTGTTTGTGACAGGCGACTGGGGTAAGTGTAGCACCCTACCAGCATCTTTTAAGGGAGAGGGGGTGCACAGACAGACCACAAGGCTAATATTCTCTCCCCATCTATGAATATTTCCTGCTCCTCCCTGCTGTTACTCTCCCTCAGGACCTGGGGGTAACCTTGGTTTATCTTGCATAACAGATGGAGTGCCGTAACAAGTATGCCACTTCAACACTGGACTTGTTCCCATAACTGCCAAAAATTAGCTTGGGGACTAGATTTATAGGGGCTTCCTAGTTGTGCATTGCAGCAGGCCGCCCAATTTAAAGCTCATAACCTTTGAAATAGTTGTTTTTCTTTAAAAATTTGCTGAAATAAGCCATAATCCACTTGCTTCTTCAGTCTAGGATGTACTGTTCTTCAAAGAAATGTTGCTCTGTCAATATTCTACCCTAGATGTGTGATTTAATAGTGCCACTACTGTGCACTGAGAGAACTCAAACTAATTTCCTCTCCTCCCCCCAAAAAAATAAAAACCTTTGTTACTTGCAGTTGTGTAGCAGTTCTAACAAAGCACTGTTGTCTCCTCTAGTCAGTGGCAGATACAAGAGAACACACAGTCCACCGGAGCAATGTGTGCGCATCAGATCATGCCATGGCAGTGACTTCACGACCCCTAACTCTGAGCAGCTGCTCTCGACTCTGAAACACTGGCCAGTGGATGATTACCCTTGTCGCCGCTGCACCATGCTTGTTCCAGCTGTGGAACCGGATTTCAGACGACCTGCTACCAGGCTTCTGAAGCAGAACTGCTCTGATTGGTGGGTCAATGTGGCGAAAACCATCACATTGCTCTATACATGGCATCCCTCCTGCCCTCCCAGATCACTTCAGTGACCTGGCAATAATCTCATGGTCATGAAGGCACGCAACATTTGCTCCCCGCCTTCTGTTGGAAGACAGTGTTCACGAGAAGGACAAGCTGTATGGCATGAACAAAGCAGAGGGTGTTCTTGATGCCAGAAGCATGACTGACAAGAATCCAAAGCTGAGCTGTGGAACTGCAGTGATAATGGACTGTCCCATTCTACTTTTTTGGCGGGAAATAAGCAGTCCGCTGTTAATGTGAAAGCGAGACGAGAGTGTCTTTTTAAGTTCTCGACCAAATTCGCCCTTTAACAAGACCAACTTATGGTGAAACATTCCACTGTGAATTTATGCAAAGAATAATTTTTTCATGGAATCCAACAACATCCTTCGCAAGTGAATGAACATGGGTTGGTATTTCGGATGGGACATAGGAGGGGGGAAAAAGATGGCCACAGTGTTGATCCTTTGTTCCCAAATCCCAGTTGGTGTGTGTTGTCGTCCATGGTTAGGGTGTTATTCATCATGTTAATTAACTGTGGAAATGTGTGTAATTCTCCGACATGGGTGGCAAATTTGTTTTTGCATAAAAATCAACGCCAGCTGCCTGACCCTGATGTTGGATGTGCAAAAGCTTCAGATATGCTCGTTCCTTCGGTTCCACCCCACTGGAAGTTGGAATTGCTTTCATTCAATATTTAAAATAAGAATATACCATAAAAAGGAGATGGCATGGTTTGGAAAAGGGAAAAAAAAGGTAATTCACAGTTTTGGGCACCATCATTCCCAGCAGAAGATTGCATTGTTTATTGAACAAGTCACGGTGTTGTTTTTGGAATTTTGGGCAGGGGGGAGGGGCATTACTGCTTTAAATAATTGACAGAGAGAGGGGGCACCCTGGAGCTTAATTAAGGGACCTGTTTCCTTCCTGATATGGAAATAGAAAGCCTGGGTCAGTCAAGAGTGGAGAGATGGAATTTGTGAAGGTGGGGGGGTGGGGTGGGACTGGGACGTGGAAAAGATGGATGGCAATTTCCCATCAAAGAGGTTCTCTGTGAAGACCCCAAGCATGCCGTGCTCAGGGGCCCTGATGTACCCCAACCAAAAGAAATTATTCAAAGCCACTCCACTGAAGTGCCAACCCTGCCCACTGGCTTTTTCTATAGCCAGGTGCCAGACTGGAGCCTTGGCATCTTGTAATGCAAGGAACCTTCAGCTAAAGTTCACAGACTATTCATTACCAACATCTATACCATCCCAGGGGGACATCCCTTTCATTTATAGTACATGTATTTAGGTTAAAAACCCCTGCCCAAGAAAACGTAAAATGTGTGACTTAGTGGCTGCAATCAAACATATTCAACTCCTCTTTTCGGGAATTCAGTTCAAAATTAAACCTTTGTTTTATTACAGGAGTGTTGCTACCTTCCCTCTCTCGCAGTATGCATGTTAAATTGCAGCCTGACAGCAAAATCCACCATCCACAGGAGGTTAATTAACCTAGGAGGATTCATCCAGGTAGAAAGAGCATACAAATTACAGCACCCACTTCGTAAGTTGTTGTGTGTCACACCATTTTTTTTTACCCCCGCTGGCCTCCTCAACCCAAACAGCTCCCTTAAGACTAATGGGAAAAAGCAATGCTCCTTCTTTTATCCTTGTGAATTGTGTCAAAACAATGGAAATACAGTACATGAGAACCTTGTACTACAGGACTGAGGATCAGCTGCCCAACAAACAGTAAAGATGCTTGTAACACTTGTTGGACAGTCAGTGCAGGATCGACACACATCTCAACCCCCTATTCCAACTTCCGGACTCTATTTGACAGATGCTTTCCCTGGGGAGCCACTGGGAGCCAACGCTTAAATGGACCATCTGGATAAGGCAACCAATGGCCACTTCTGGAGGCAAAGGAATGTAGTTAGGATGAACATCGTGGAAGTAAGAGAGTGGAATGCATCTTCAGCAAAAGTATGTCATATATTTGTATGTTTACTGCCACGGACCATAACTAACTGCGAAATATAAAAATCTTGGCTGGAACCCTATTAAGACATTTCTAGGCCACCGATTCCTGCATTCTGGACCCCCCCCACACACACACCAACTATAGCACCAATGACTAAAGCTGAGATACTGAAGCATGTGCAAAGATGAACAAGCATAAAAAGAGGAGACACAGCTGTCAAACTGGAGCAGAGTTTGTGGATAAGTGAGCCACCACAGGAGACCTAACTGTCCCGGCCTACCAGACACGCTCACGCTTGCCCAGTCATGTGACACACAGCATTATGAATGCGGCATAAGTACTGTGACTGTTAACAGATTAGTCAATGGAGGGAGTCTGCTCAAGGCTTGGTGGGGGGGGGGGGGTTGTTTTTAGGTGAGAAGTTCCACCTGATATTTAGCACCTTAGTCAGTGGCTAAAAGTGGAGGGACGCATCAGCAGGACTGCGGTTTCAGAAGAGAACAGAGAGCAGGACTTTCCTGGAACTTGGAGAAAATAAAACCTGCATCCTTAACTGCTTTGAGACTCCTGCCCTCTCATCTAGGCATCACAGGAACACCTCTGAGACAGTCTGACCCTTGTCCATCATGTAGGTCATTCCAAGTGTCAGAGGTTTCCAAGTCACATCAGGTAACTACTGGGGTAACAATGGATGACCAGCTATCCTTTGCATAACAGGAAGATAAGGCCTTATTCATCAGAATATGTAGCTCAACTCCTAGTCCAGTCATGCTGGACTGCTGTACCTCTTTAATGCCTGGGTTCTGCAGATGCTTCCAAATGCAGCAGCACATCTTTGCACTCGTTCAACCAAGATCTTACACCCTTCTTTGCCTCTCTTCATTGGCTGTAAATAGGCACTCATATTAAGTTCAAGTTGTCGTTGTTGGCACAGAGCTGATAACAGCGTGACACCCATCTCCACTGAGTTGTTCATCAAGATCTACAACCTGTCTGGCCCTCTGCAGTAAGTAAGCCAACACCATCTGGAGATCCTTCCACCGTATGAAAATATGAGAATCTAGTTTCTCGTCTACGGTTCCTTGATATTAGGATGAGCTCTCTTTTCCCTCTGACCTATCAAAAACAAAAAAAACCTCAAGTCCTAATGTCATGTTATCTTTATTAAATTGCTAGTTTTTGTAACGTATCGCATAGCTGTTTCTCCGACACTAACTTGTAATTTTTTTTTTGCTCTGCCTAGTGGCACATATGCCTGGTTGGCCCCTTGACAGCTGTATGCCTTCTGTCTCACTTTGGACAAAAGCAAGTGCTAAACGTAAATGTAACCTCCTGCCCCACAATCCAAGGATCCAACCAGAATTCCCATCTACAGTAGCTCAACTTCTACAATCCACAAGGAATTTGATTGCCCAGTTAAAGGCCTGAGACCCACTCACATATTCAATGAGCCCAAATATGACATCTGCAATATCTACACAAATCTAATGTCTATTGTAATTTATTTGTCAATACGTTTGTATTTTCACAGTTCAGTATGTGTTATTAATACTCTGGTCTATGATGTAGATCTCCTGCTTCCTGTGCTATGTGGTGAACCCTCACAGTGGTGATTCATTGCGCTTACATCCTTGTGTACCGACAAATCTCCGGAACTTCCTCCGCTTACCCACTCTCTTGCTGTCCCCAGTCTTCCTTGTGTGTTCTTGTCCTGCACTCTACAGTCTATTTGATCAGCTTTTTAATGCAAGAACTGAATGTGCCTGCATCTGAAAACAAGGATTTGGAGATCACTCTGCTGCAGCCAATGTCTGAATGTTCTTGTACTGATCGGGCTTTGTTGACATGTTCCCTGGTATAAGTTCTCCCACTCTTTGTGGGTTCGCTCACATTTGTTTGGGACCTGGTCTTTAAGTTAGGTAAAGACCACGCATTCCCCTTGAACACTGCTGCCCCACCAGTTCTGCCGACTGAACAAGTGTTTAACGACTCGAGCATGCCATGCAGAGAAGTCCGCTGAGCCAAGCCTCTGTTGGACTACGTACATCAGCAAAAAATTATTACACTGCAGAAATAGTGTCCTTGTTGGGGTGGGTGGAGTGAATTAATTAGAGGTCAAAGGGGCCACAGTTACAAATCCTGGGCCCTTTCTTTGCACCTCCCGCTTGGGTTGGCACTTTCAATCTGAAGAAGGATGGGGTACACTGGGGAAACTTGCTGAGCAGGGTGGGGGGATGGTGGTAGTTCTAGATTTGTAGATATTAGAACCTATATAAGGTGTTGAATCTGCCCTAGAATGTTAGTCAATAATGGCATGGAAAAGCTGGGAAGAGGAGATGGTCTTAAGTCTATCTGAGGACAATGTGGACAGGCAGACTGAAACAGCCCTGGACCTTTCAAATGGGAGCAGCTAGTCCCAGAAGAACCACCACAGCATGTTCACCTGCCAGTAGTGAAACCAATGTTGCAATTAACATTTCTTTCAGAGTAGTTTAGTTCAACATCTGTTGAACTAACATCATTGTTAGTAAAAATCTATTTGAATTGTTCTAAAAAAAAAAAAGTGAATGTTAAAAAAAATCCATAAAAGTAAAGACGATTGGATATTAAGAAAATACTAAATGCAGTTGAATAAATCAACTGGCTTCAGTTTTATGACACTCAGCAAAACTTGGCATTTCCTGGTTCCCTATTATGAAAGCAGAAGCTCTTTGTAACACAAAGATGAAATCCTTCAGAAAGATGAGCTGTGAATTGATTGAATACCGTGTGAATATTGTGACTACTTCTTGATTTGATAGACATGGCCTGTTTTGATCCTCCTGGTGACGAGTATCAGAATTTTCTGAGATCAACAGCAATGTCTATTTTGAACGTTTCTTTTAAGGTGGTAGTTGAAAGTTTGCCATTTGACCACTGATGGCGAAACTTATAGCCTATGGCGGAATCGAAACAAGATGAGATTTAATTCAGCCAATGAGACCCTGATCCATTCTTGCCTGGCTTATTGGCTAATCCAAGTTGGCTAGGACGAGGTACAATCCCCTTATTCTCCCCCCTCCCCCTCCCCCCACCACAGGGGAGCGTGAAATAACTGTCCTACTTACGGGTTCAGCTTGTGACTAACAAGGTACAGCAGCTGCACTGCCATGGCTGGCTTGACGTTGGTTTGTTGTAGGTATATGCGGCTCACCTAAGTCCTTCCTCAGTGCATTAATCACAAGCTAATCTATTCTACTGATTAACCTGCTTTTTGCTGCCATTTACACTGTGCCTTCCTGCAATAAAATCCAATAAGCACTGTGTCCCATCAGCTACTTATCCTCATTGAGCCCTGTTCAGAAGCAAAAGACCCACAATATTGAATTCCCCCAAATGGGGATAATTTCCTCATCTCCCAATTAGCCATAAAGTAACTGGACAAATTATTGATTTAGTTCTAGATTGGGGTTCATCCCAGACATTAAATAAGTGAACTAACATTGAGGAACAAACTCTTTTTGTTCTAAATCTCAAGACTTAATATATCACTGGTACCAGCATTGCAGGCCGTGACCCTTAAATGCCTTTTCTGAACTCAGCCCGGTCTTCCCCCTCTCGTGGAAATTCCTCTTGGCGCATCAGCTCACTAATTGTTCTTAAGGAGACTTTGTGTGGCTCAGCTGAATAAGCCCGCCCTGGCTGCTTCCGCAGTCTTCCTCCCCCACAAAAGAAATGGCATGTGGATGACATAGCGTGAAACACTACATTATATATCGAGTTCCGTTGCCATTATTAAAAGTCTCCTTGGAAAAAGAACGGAGAATGCACACATTCATACTCCCCTTGCGGAAGCTCTCAGTGATGCCGATGGGATGGGCGACCCGGGAGAGGGGCCCCAGCCTTCGGCAAAAATGCCTTGCTCTCTGCCTCGCTCTCACTGAAAGCTCAGCTCTGCTCAGAGATGGTCTCTGGATCTCTGTCCTGCCTGGCAGCTCACCGCTCCCACTTACTGGCGACAGGAATGATTCGCGGACTGGGCATAAATCCTTAAAGGATGACACAACTGGCCTAGAAGAGGTAGACAGACCACTTATACAGACGTCCATAAATAGAACACTCTAGAACACTCTCGGCCAAGGCTCTGCCATTTCTCCTTCCCTGCCAGTCTGCCGATCACTCATTCGTTGTTTTCTTTTAAAAGCAGCGCGACAGGGCTCAGGAGGTAGGTGTGGGCGGCACAGGCCAGCATGCAATATCTCTGCAGCACCTCGAGTCAGGTTGCTTGTGCCTGCAAAACAGAACTGGAAGATAAAACTGCCACACTCACGTTTTAAGGTCACAGCTAGCCCCGCCTAGTCCTATGTATGGCCACACCTACAACAGATGGTCACACCCACATTCTTTGTTGGCCACACCCACTGAGCCTTTGATGACAGCCTGATGCAACTGCCAGTTATGCAGGGACCGGAGTGGGACAGAGAAGCAGTGTGTGCGTGTGTTACAGCTGCCCAGATCTGCTCCAGATCTCTGCAATGCTCAGCGAGAACCCTTACGTTCACCATCCATCTCTTAGCAGAGGCGAGGGACCTGAGTCAGCAGTCAAGCCCCAGCCGCAGGTGCCGGGGGTGCAATTTTGTTTCTATGCCAAGAATAACAATACCATGAGTCTGCCTTTTCCCCCCTCAGCAATGCAGCAGCCATGAGCATGCGGAAGCTGCAGCAGTCATCTCCAACTGAAGTCACGTGCCAAAGGCTGATTATGTTTTATGCTCTTTTGGTCATGCTGGTCACACCTCCTGAACATGAAGTCCACGTTAGCTGCACTGGGTTCAGCAAGAACCCCATGGTCAGCTGTAAAGAACCATGACTTGGGACCAGGAGAGAACTTGTGGGTATGCTAGCCTTACTTGTACCATCTCCCGGTGGAGGAGACTGAATTTGTTTCTGCAGTGATGCTAACAGCGTCGGGTACATGTCACTCACCCCCATGAATTACTCATCCTCCTCGAGCCGGTGCTCCTCAGGTTAGGCTGTTGGGGGGGCAGGACATACACACATATATTAACTTTTACATTCTTAACACAAGGACAGGCGCGAGCCACCAGGAGATTACTGAAGAGCCACTTGGGACGGCAAAGGGCTTATGGGAGCTTTACTTGCACGAAAATGTTCTGAGGGAAGAACGAAAAATCATTCGGACCGGTTCAGAGAGATAACAATCAGATTGTACAAGAGGCGGGTCCAAGCAACTAGAAGAGGCAGGACCAAGACTTCTGATTGGTTGGTTTTACAACTGACCAAGATCTGATTGGTTATTTCTCTGAATCAATCATTTTTTGTTTTGCCCTCAGAACATTTTTTGTGTAAGTAAAACTCCAATGAGCTGACAAAGGTGTCTTGTGGTTCTAAAGTGCTTGTAGAAGTCAAGTGTCCCATTCCCTTGTAAGCTGTCCACTTCTGACAGAAATTCAGCACTGAGAACTGTTTGAATTACATGCAAATCAGCAGTGTGCCGTTCATCAGACTATTTTCTCAGATAAACCAAAATGGGCCCTAGTCACCATCCTGAGAGATCCCAATGTGGGACAGGACCCCCAAGATTTAATGCGGCTACAGTCTGCCTATGCTGTGCGCTACCCGGTGCAGGGAGCTAATAAGGAGGGCTGTGCTTATTTTTTGTTATGCTGGCACAACGTCCAGTACGTATAATAAGCTGCCGAGCTTCCCTAAGCAAAATGCAATAAAACACAGAAAAATTTTTGCACTTCTACAACACCCAAGCATATATTATTTTCATTATTGTGCATACTTTCCACGTTTGCATGCTTTCTGTGCGCCGTTAGGAGACCCAAAGCAAAAATAATGGTGAGGTATATTGATAACTACATTGAAAATTTGGAGGACAAAGCAGAGGAGGCTTATGTGCATAGTGCGTAAATCTCTGTAACATGTCATGGTGGGAGTGAGACTTCATTTCCTCTCTATTTACATTCCTGGCTCTGGCTCCTCGTGCATAATTATGTCCTGTGGACTCGTCAGGGTTTTTTTTTTTTTTTTAAAATGCCCCCCATGCTCAGAACACGCCTATAAAACTGACAAACGGCTCGGTGGCTCCCCAAAGCTACCCCTCTGTGAGATGTTATAGTGTCAGGTTGCCTGTGTGGGAGATTTTACAGATCTCATCCATCTCACTGTTGTCAGGTAGGGTTCCCCGTGGGCAGCGTGACCTGCCGACATGGCCAACTACCAGCTACGAGCAGAAATGAGCATGATGACAGCGCAAGCAGGATAGAAACGCAACACAAATAAATGCTTGCATGCACACACACACACACACACACACACACACACACACACCTGGTCTAAAGCGAACGCTTGCATCATAACTTCGTTATTCAAATCTACCGGGGAAAAGTTATAGAAGGTCTGTCCCAGGTTCTGTTGCCATGGTAACCATCAGCCTCAGTATTACGGGGGCTGGGGGGGGGGGGGATCTGGAGAATCCTGCTGGAGCAAATGCCTGCTTCTCTCTCAGAGCACTGGGTGGGTGGTGTGGTACTGGGGGGGTGTTTTAAAGTAGGCAAAGCCTCTGCAGTCCTCCAGGGGGTTTTACTTCCTCTTTGTTCACACTGCGCCAATGACCGCGGGGGGGGGCGGCCGGCGGGGGAAGGGGAAGAATGAAGAGGAGGGGGTGGAGGGTGGGGGGGGGGGGGGGGGCGGGGCGGGCGGGGGG
>JABFEA020000041.1:16779814-16789916 GCA_019775915.2 Cyphomyrus plagiostoma | reverse complement strand
CCCCCCCGGCCGCGCGCCCCCGCTCCCCCGCCGCCCCCCCCCCCCCCCCCGCCCCCCCCCCCCCCCCCCCCCCCCCCCCCCCCCCCCCCAGCCCATACCGAATAGTGGACACAGGTCAAAATGTCCACAGCTGCTGGATGAGGAGAGAAGGTGCCGGGTGATAACAGCAGCAGATGGGTGGGATTTGGTAGGTAATGTAGGGTAAGGGATGGAAAGCTTATGAATAATTTAGGTTTCATATGGAAATAAGAGGGGAAAGACGGGGAGATGTGAGGAACTGAGCCTTCTGATCTCTTCGGGGTTCCAGCATGACTGACCCCGAAATCTCACGCTACGCTCTTTTATGGGAATGGATTGCCGAGTTTGGAAGAAGCCGCAAAATGCAAAAGGCTTCTTACCTGGAAAACAGATGAAGGATTCAGGTGTTCTACAAGCTGTTAAGCAGCACATATATCGGGAAGGAACATTCACCTGCATTTGGTTATTTGCCAGATGCTTTTATCCATAGCGACACGCGGTAGAGAAAGCAGAGTCAGTCAGTCGCTGGAGCGATTGGGATTAAGAGCCTCACTCAAAGGCTCAATGGTGAGATCTTTCTGCCAGCCACAAAAGCTGAACCGCCGATCCTCCGATTACACGCACAGTGACCACTCACGGTTACTCAATTAAATGCAGCACACACCTACACACACATAGGATAAGCCTTCTCAAATCTTAGGGGTTACTAGCTGCTATGAAGCTCCATCAGAGAAGCTTTTTCGTCCATTCAGGTTACTCATAAGGCTACTTTCCCCCATCTCCAGCCCAAAATGCCCTTTGCCCAAAAACCACTCCATGCATAACCAATAAACATGCACGAAATATCAGGGTATCCTCCTTTTAACAAGAGGCTCATTGTGATGGTTAAAGTGAAAAGAGAAGGTGATAAGAGCATGACGTCACACAGTCAGATAGCGGCTCCATTCAGCAAGCCTCCACTTTCCTTTTCACTTCATTCTCTGCCATCCATCCCCCATTCTTCCATCACAAAATCCATTGCAGGCTCAACCAATTTGACAGGTAAGCCCCCACGAGATCGCTCTCTTTGGATATAACACAATATAAAGTCCAGGTCTGATTGCACTCCAAAAGGTCCTGACACATGACTACGTCTCTGATTATCCGACTGCAGGTTGGAGCACAAACACAAGGCGACAGCATACAGCTAAACAGCTAATATCAGTTCATAGGTGAGGTCAGTAAATGCCCCGCTTCCACGTAAAATGCAATGCTTCTAAAATCAGCTTCAGACCTCACAAAACTCAACCTTCCTAAACAAAGAAGAATTTTCTTTTTTCTAAAATAAATAAATAAATAAATAAAGAAAGAAATCAAGTATTTTTTTACATCTAAGCATATGATAACTGAAAATCAAGTGACATACAGGTTGGGGAACACAATCCTACAAATAACACTCCCCACCCAAAATGCAGGGAAGAAAAAGTAGCAGGTGCATGAAATTTCTGCATCCTTCCACCTACAGACAGCTACCAACTACTCCTCCTCTTTTTTTGTTTGTGGGACTCCCTCTTAAGTGGGCAGCACCCGACCACAGAGCACTACTTCCCTGACCGTTCAAGGTCAACAGCGGGCACCACAAACAACGGCGGCCATGGTCTCTCTGCCTGGGAATAAAGCGAATGAGCAGGATTTATAAGAACATCGCCACAGCAAGGGGGAGATCAGGAAACATCACAGGGTTAAAAAGGGCGTCCTCTCCTCTCAGCCATATTACGCTAGGGATACAGCAGCTGCTGAGTGTGGGTATGTGCACAGGAGCCTGTGCACGCCTGCTCAGTGAGTGCACAGGAGCCTGTGCACGCCTCCTCAGTGAGTGCACAGGAGCCTGCGCACGCCTGCTCAGAACAGAATTTTGGCTGCTGCCTCTCGCTTCCAGGGTTAGGGATTTCATTCCTACACTCCTGTGAGTGTGTGTGAAGGTTGGAAGTTCTCTCCATTTGGACAGAATCTGGTACCTCAAAATTGCCCATTGCGTGTGCATGAATGTTCTCTGGCATCCTGTCCAGAGAATAAAAGTCTTGTGGCTCCAGTCCAAGAGTTGAGTACTCGAGTACTCCAACCAGTTCAGTATTCTATGAATGCCTGCTCAGTGAGTCACAGGAGCCTGCGCACGCCTGCTCAGTGTGTGCACAGGAGCCTGCGCACACCTGCTCAGTGTCTGCACAGGAGCCTGCGCACGCCTGCTCAGTGAGTGCACAGGAGCCTGCGCACGCCTGCTCAGTGAGTGCACAGGAGCCTGCGCACGCCTGCTCAGTGTGTGCACAGGAGCCTGCGCACGCCTGCTCAGTGTGTGCACAGCGCAGTAGCAGGGCCATGGGCTGCTATCAATTTTAGTAGGTACTGGCAGGTTAATGCTGTGAGGAGAGGAGAGTAAAAACTGGCCCAAAATGCTTCAGATTCATTTAAGTTCTCTGTCCAGAAAGGTGAAATTATTTTTTTCTCTCTCTGTTAACCTACGGCTTGTCGTCAGCCATGCATATAATTTATATATATATAATTTTAGAGAATAAAAAAAAAAAAATCCGATCAGACCCACCAAAGATATCGGTCACTTTCACCCTCAATTCTCTCAAAAACAGGCCAATAACTAGGTTCTAAAATGACCTTCAGAGTGAAAAGAAAAGTGAAGTTCACAATCATCAGGTCAGGGAGTATCCAATAGCCATATCTCAAAAACCTTTAAAGGTAGACACAGAAAAATTACCTCACTATTTGGTATCAAAGTAAAACATTCCGACTTATTAAATCTTACCTGGGCCGATTTAAAATTTTTACCTGCCAATTTTTACCTACTTCTAGTGATCTGAAAGGATCCAGAAAAGGGGGTATTAACACACACAGACAACCCTCTTTATACTCATGTGCTGAGCCTGCCACAGAGATTCAGAAAAACTCAGAGTACTCTATCCTGGACAGGATAACAGATTAAACTGAGCTTTCCTGGGTCTATCATCCATCCTTTGATGGAGGAGGTGGTAATGGGGTTCTCAAATGTACAAGAGCAAGTTAGAACATAGCCCGTGGAAGATCTGGTCGAGGAACAGACGTGCCTGACGGGTTTGACCCCATCAAGGGGCATGGGAGACAGCTGAAGCGATATCCCACAACTTCCGGGGCACAGAAACAGGTAAAGCGAGGTGTGTCAAACACGCTCTCTCTCGCGTATCCATGCAAAGACTTACAAGCTCGCTTTAAAAGCCACACATGATTCTCAATCCCAAACCAATGAACACTGCTTCGTTTTCATAAAGCAAAAGTAAACAGTATTTCGTTAAGTACTTAACAATTGCACATATTCATTTGGAAGTTGCTTTTGTCCGGAGTGACACAAATGAGGCAGATGGTACATAAAGAGCACACAGCTGACAAGAGGCCACTGGCCAGGGTAAGCCTCAAGTAGCTGTAACTGGAACCTGCATTTTATTTTTGTGTAAGTAAACATTACAAAAAGTGATAGACATAAGAATGAAAAACAATTCATATTTGAATCGTAGTCTGTCAGTACTTCGGGTAAGGACGATAGACTACAATAATACAAATATATCAAATTCAACTGCATACCAAATATTGCATCATTATTATAACACAAAAATCAGAACTGCTTTGCGGACAGCCTCGTTCAGGTTTTATTTTCAGAAAAATTACTAATGTTCAAAAACCGCCTGGGTTATTGACTAGGGTCGCGATCATAAATAGGACTGCTGAGCTTCAGCAAACCAAGAAAAGCGGTAAGAAACGCGCGACTGAGGGCTGCTTTCAACGCAATGATCATCTGCGATCGAGAAGAGATCGGCCAAGATGGAAAGCCGGATTCCCACGGCATCAGTCCCTGTCACAACGTGATAATGGATCAGCCAGTCTACAGGAAACGGATCAGTGATATCAAAAAGACTGCAAATCATTAAGAGCCGAGCAACTGGACTTTATCCAACCTGGCAATTAGAAGCGTTATCAGTGGTTAATGCAAAAGATTCAAGTCCCTACTGATCTCGTTTGCACCAACACGGAGAAAAAACAGACTTGGCCAATATTTAGAGACAGTGGTGTAACGTCGGCACACGCATGATCACGCTCACTGATGCAGTCCAAGCCGAGTTAGGTGACAATTTAAATAAATAAATCCCACAACAATAACAACAACATAACAAATCAACGCAATGGGTGCATGTCTACAATAAATACAAAATATCTAGAGTATATTAATTTAACAAGCAAATTACAGAACATATAACAACGTGTTAAAGATCGATCTACCGTAATATTAGCGTGGGATATATTATTACGAGAAATTGTCATTTTAATTGTGACACAGGAATATCTGTGCAATCGAAACGCCTTGACGGATCATAGAAATGAAACGCGATGATGACACCTTCCATGTGAAAGAGCGGCGTTTGAACACTTCACCAAAGAAGGTGAGAGCAGGTACTCTCACGTGTGAGCCCGGTAAGAACACCATGGGTCCCCCCGACACAAACACCAGATCGCGATGACAGCTCGCGTATCCTAAATACGACTTACCTGATTACTGGATGCGTACGTCTGTGCGAAATTAGGCACCGATTTCCTTCTGCGGAGCGATGAGACCGAGGGGAGAGATTGCGAGTGAGGGGAGTGGGACCCATGCTACAATGCAGGTAATAGCTTTTCCTCCCTTGCCCCCACGGTTAGCCCCCTCCCATTAGTGCAATTTCATTTCTAAAAACAAGCGCGCCACCTGCTGGTAGCAGCTCAGGTAAGCGCAAAGGCGATAATATAGGAAGAAACCGTGAAACCGTGTAGGGGGGTGGCGGGGGTCATTATTATTTATAGAAAAATGCCGCGCTGATTTGTTAGCTATTAGTTTACTGACACATTCCATCGCTGCCATGGGATATTTCCCTTCTTCAGTTTCCATCAACTTTGCCCTTTGAAGCTTCGTACTGTGTACTTGTTAATTTTTTATTAGTAATTCATTGGTAATGGGTAAATGGTAATTATTTATTTGATTTACCTTATCTGTGTGTCTGTTTTTTTATTTGGGGTGACCGTCAGCAGCGGCTGCGAAACTCGATTAAGGCGGGGCGTGGGCTTCGACCGGCGCTGCATCTAGCATAATAGTAGTTCGCTGTATTTATTTCCTTATAAATGAATGAATGGACTTTAAAAAACGCTATACCGCGTGAGAACAGAATTTTGGCTGCTGCCTCTCGCTTCCAGGGTTAGGGATTTCATTCCTACACTCCTGTGAATGTGTGTGAAGGTTGGAAGTTCTCTCCATTTGGACAGAATCTGGTACCTCAAAATTGCCCATTGCGTGTGCATGAATGTTCTCTGGCATCCTGTCCAGAGAATAAGTCTTGTGGCTCCAGTCCAAGAGTTGAGTACTCGAGTACTCCAACCAGTTCAGTATTCTATGAATGTGACCGTTATACTCAGCTGGTTGGTTGAAATAAAGTCTTGTTCTGGAGTTTTACTTTCTGAATCTGAATTATCCACCTCTGCTGTTCAGAATAAGTGGCTGAATGGCATCCAGAGCAAAAATGGCTTCGATTATGACTAAACAGAACATCTGGGTCAAAAATCCTCACAAGAAATCCACTCCTCAAAAAAAAAAAAAAACACACACAAGTTAACACACTAGAAAATTGTTACTTAAGACAGACTATTAAACTGCCATAAACCAGAAAACTGTTGACTTGTTCTTGTGTTGGGTTGTAAGGTACAACTAACATTGAAGTGTATAATTATGGAAAACAGACTACAGCATATGGTTCATGCTGTATGGACTGAACTGTGGTATATTGAATTCTCTGTTTTCTATTCAACAAATTGTAATAATTTAATTGTTTTGCAAGCAGCCTAAAGAAAACACATTTATGGCCCCAAAACAGTTATACTTGTATATAGAAAAACAGCCAAGTTGTTAAGCTAATAATTTGCGACTGAATTTCATGTTACTTATCCTGAGTGAATGACTTCCTTGTTTCCTTATTTGATACATAGCAAGGTACAGGAACAAGTGCAAGAAAAACGTTTAAGACCTGTCCGACAAAGTACACATAGGCCATAGGCTGGTTAAAATGCTTGGATTTATTTATAGCAGCGTCAATTGAGACGAAAAACACTTCAGAGATATTTTACATTGCGAATCGACATATTATCACAAGTCAAGGAAAATATTCACAGAGGAAGAACTCATTGGAAATGGTCCAGGAAATGGACATAACAGCCATATGTATCCCAAAGAGACGACAAACACAGGGGAGGGTAGAAGAAAAAACATGTATAAATACAAAGATACACACACCCCATGCCACACCATAACTGCCCTTATGCACAAAAAAAGCAAAATGTCGTATTAAATATATACACCAGTGTAGAAGAGCTGACCTCAGAGCAGCAGGGACGTGTGTTTGGATCCCACCCTGGTTCTGTGTGCGAAGCTTGCATTCGTGTCAGTGTCTTCTGAGCATGTTACATTTTAAATATAATCATACTACTATGTAACTGCTATTTCAGCGTGAAAGCTGAAGCCGCATTAAAGCTAGATACTTGTTTAGCAAAATTAATTTTCAGGACAAATTATGCTTAGGCAGAAAAATAACACAAAATGAAACGAATGAGGTGTCACACTATAAACTTTGTGTCAAAAACATTTTTTTGAGAATACGTATAAGAAAATCTCAGTGGTTTGAACTTGTGTACTTTTTAAAAAGGCATGACTACAGGCAGGTGAGGCAGTAAGAATGGCAGACAGAAATATCAAGGCATATGTAGGACTACAATCTATCCCACAGTAAGACGTCAAGAAGCTTTTTAGACCAGTGTTTCTCAACCCGGTCCTCGGGGATCCCTAGACAGTCCAAGTTTTTGCTCCTTCCCCACTTCCAACAGGGAGCAAAAACATGGACTGTCTGGAAGTTCCCAAGGACGAGAAACATTGCTCTAGACAGAATGCCCAGTTTTCTAGGTAACATTATGCTCTGAAACACTGTAATCAATTATGGCATATTTTAACAACATTCTGTCCACAGTTAATTGGTTATCGTATCATAATGAGCAGCATGATGTGGCAATAAAAAAAAAAAAACACCAAAGCACATAAACACTTTGCAAAACAACGAACTGACTGTTAAAAAGCTAGATAAAAAAACCACACCATTTTTCACCATGAAATACGCTCCCAAAATCCTAAGCACTGATATACTACTTTCTTAAAATATATGAAAATTTTGCAAATAATTTACTAATGTACAGAATTCACTACTTATGTACAGAAAATGTCTACCATATTGTTTAACTGTCTACATCTGTAGTATCCACAAGTATTGAAAATGTATCTATTTTGGCACAAAAGTGTTACTGCATTTGTTACATTTTTTAATGTAATGCAACCTGCTGCATAGTGAAGATTTTGTTTCATTCATCCATATTCAGCAAATGCTTTGTGTCTTGTACAAAGTGTGTTTGTTTATAACAATCAGCAGAGTGACGTGCATCCTACAAAGGGAGATCAGGCAGAAACATTTGCGTCAGAGGTCTTGTGCGAACAAAGAATTTGAACTTGTTAGTTCAAATACGAAAACAGCAGTAGTGATGGGAGGGCCAAAAGTGAAAGCTTAATAAAAAAAAAATTCAAGTTGACTGAGACACAATAGCCAGCACTGTGTTCCCATAACATAACACTGGTTAGCGAACTAGTTAAGATCTTTGGCCAGTGCTCTCGTTTTCCAGCTTGTGTCCGGTGAGGCTGGCATCTGTCACGACGCACACATTCAATCGAATAACAAATGATTATACTCAGCGATGAACATTAAGCTCACCCACTCACCAGAGGAGAGTTTTAGATGAAGGGTCAGTACAAAATACTGAATACTAGCTTGCTGGCTAATAAAAAAAAATGCTTTTTTACTGATATACCCCAGATGGCTAGTAGCAAAATTTCCACCCCTGAATTTGCTTCTTGCACAGCTCTATCCTTTATTTACAAAATCTAGCCTTAATAAAAATTAGTGGTAACACCAATTTGACAACATACAAATAATGCAGTGTTACACCATTATGTATTATGTATCAATTAACCACAAACAAAATCTTAATTACAAACTGATCTCATGTTAATTCATCATTAATGAATCGTGATGCATGATTTAGCTCAAGCATTTACTATATTTGTTACTATATCTGTTAATTCTGTAAACCTTGAACTACTGAAGGAACAAGTCATTATACTAGTGAAATACTGATCTCACGTTTGTGCATCATTAATGCATCATGTTGCAACTTTTATCCCAAGCAGTTACTATATTTGTTACTATATCTGTTAATTCTGTAAACCTTTGTGAACTACTGAAGGAATTGCTGAAGGAACGAGTCATGAATAACAAGTGAAATACTGATCTCATGTTTGTTCATCATTAATTAATCGTGACATCTTTTATCAAGTAGCAACTATATTTGTACTTCACTAGTAATTAGAGTTATTACTAAATATTTGTGCTGGGTCATATAAAGTGCTACCTTAAAGTAATGGATCATTTTTGTATGGAAAGTCTCATTTACCACTTTCAACAGTGCTAAGGTTTAGCATTTTACTTTAGAAGTGTATGTAGATACGATTATTTCCCTGATTCGGTTTAACTCAATATGACAGCCTGAAAGTGCATTGAACACCAAGCGATGAAGTTTCTCAGTGCAAAGTCCCTGAATCATGACTCACACTGAAAGAGAGGGTGTTTCTCACCGTAAATTATGACAAGGACACCCCTGCAAAACACGTGTGTTATATGAGGTTTTGGAATTGGACTCTACCCCAAAAGCAAGTGACTTAGAGGATTCCTGCATCTCGTGACCCCACTCTAGATTAAGAGGCATAGCTCTTTGACATGAGTGCTGAAAGCTGTAGCACTGAATGCTGGGAAATCGTGCCTAAACTCAAAACAATCAAAAAAGCAGAAACCAAAAAATGGCCACAAAACAAAAGCAGAAATTTTATAGATATTTAGTTGTATTGGGACACGGTTTTCCACAGTTCTATTTTGTTTGGTTTTGATGTTACTGCAAGATGCCCGTCTTCTGTACAACAAAGAACAGAGACGCGTTTTGTCTTCGACTTTTGGTTTCTCGTCAACCGGAAGAAATATTTGTTGGGCCAGACTGAACTTTAGCCTTTGATTTGCTTAATATTGCTGTACAACTTTAAAGTATTTCTTTCAAGTATCATTTCTGACTTAAAACAGGTCATACCTAAAAACGGGGGCCCAGTGCTGCCCCCAGCCAGATCCTTAGAGGTCCCTGTCTTCCTCACCCCTGGCGTCAAGCCCATTAGAGAGAAAGGCCTCTTTTTCATGAGACATAGTGTCCTCGCTGGTGCAGGTGGGCTTATACCCTTCAAGGTCAGCCTCGGTGCTGGAGTGGGCGAGCGAACCCTCCGTGCTGTGCCAGATCCCATAACCAAAGTAGATAACAAAGCCTGAGAACACAGCAACAATAAAGACTGCTGAAAAACCTGGGTTGGAAAAGCTTCCCATTCCACACTTAGAGACAGACACCGGGAAATTACAACACTATCCATGTTAATAGTGGATGTGGCCTGAACCTCCGCATGACGACTTATTTGGGCTAAAGGTATCATCAGTGCAAATCAGCTGAAACAGAAAAAGCCTTTCGTGGCCAGGGAGCGGAACATTACGAGATGCAAGGATGATGAAATGGGGTATAGTTGGTGAGGCTTGTACCTATGGCCATCCAAATGGCGAAGCGAACCCAGGTGCCCCGGCCGAGTTGCATCATCAGGTACACGTTGACGAACATGCTGATAACTGGGATAAAGGGCAGCAGAGGTACCTGTTTGGGGGGGGGGGGAGGAAGGGGTCAGAAAGAGTCCCATTGCAGAAGCAGTGCTACATTTTACCCCGGTAAGTGACTTTAACTTCAAGAAGTCCTGCCTCTTACCATATAAAAGGACACTTGGGGTGAGGTCACAGTACTATGGCTTTTAGGGACACCATCACTATGACTGAGCTGTCAAAGGCGATCAGAATTATGCAGCCACAATGGG
>JABFEA020000041.1:16751611-16769461 GCA_019775915.2 Cyphomyrus plagiostoma | reverse complement strand
AGCTGCTTCCCGAGCCACTTCAGCTTCTCCATGGCGCGGCCCTTGGTGGGGTCAGAGGTCAAAGTAGGACCAAAAAAAAAAAAAAAAAGGCAGAATGTTCAAAAATGTCAGTGACTTAAGGCTTCAAAACATGGATTTTACCCCTGTAAGAAAAGCTGCAGCTACAGGGGTGGGGCCACAGGGGCACTGGCCCCAGCTGAATGCTGGTTGGCCCCACAGGGTGCCCCCTCTTCTGTCACCCATCAATTCAGCACATATCATTGGCTAATAAGGCCAGCCCCTCTGTATAAATTATGGCCCCTCTTATCCTAGAATCGCCCCAGATTAAAAAAAAATAAATAAAAAATTAAGTTAAGGTCACTGACAGAAAGGGGACACAGTGCTTGTACAAACAACAGCTGATAAGGCAGTTCCATGGAAGAGGCTGTTAAGCAATGAAACTAAGCAGCCGATTTTGTGTACCAACCAGTCGACCAACAGGAACAAAAATGGCCACAGTTTTCCAGTGGTTGGACAAGGGCTATATCGTATAACACAAAGTTCCCAAATCTTGTGTTATTGTTTTCCTCCCTGCGGGAAATCTACAAAACATGACCGTTTTCATAAAGCTGGGAGGAAAATTGAGGATAATCCATCAAATTTAAGACCAGCTACAGTAAAAGCTCTCTTAATCGACATTCGCGTAACTGACAATTCCAAAATACCAGTATAAACATTTAAAAATGATGTTAAATAATAACAGTTTTCCTTTAAATCAGAGCTAAATAAGATTTCAACAACTCTGAGCTATTAGTTAAGTTCTCCCCATGCGAGCTTGATGGGCCGAATGGCCTCCTCTCATTTGTATAGTTCTTATGATTAAGAAGTATACCAAGTAAAAATAACGAAGAACACCATAACGACACGGACATGTCAGTCCCTGCCCACGCATAGGGAGCGGCACACTCTAGTAGCCTTTCTGCTTTTCCCATCGTTTACCTCACGATTTCCTGTGTCGTATCGAATATCTGACTTCATCCATCATCAACCCCACTGTTTTCTCATCATTAGTATGTGTATGCTTCAAACTATTAAAGAAAGTATAAAAATGTGTTACAATTCAATGATCTTCAACAGCCATTCGGCTTTCCGGCAGCTCCTCAGTCCCGATGTCCCTGGATACAGGAATTTATACTGTATCTGGAACAATGCATGTAGTTCTGTTGTGAGGCAGAAGGTTCACAGTGGAGTGTTCAGAAGTCCAAGACGTCTCAACCACAACACCCGAAAGGAAGAGCATCCGAGCAAATGTGCCCCACATTCGGTACCGGTACTGTATACAATAAAGAGGTTCTCACGCCCCCATTCCCTGATATTCCTGTGTGATACATTGAGTGGAATTCAAAAGGGGATGTTTCCTTGTGTCCTGTACACACATAACCACGTGCAACAAAAACACCACAACTGTTTTAACAATCAACAACTGGCAGCCCAAAAAAGGCTAGATATTTTTGGCCCACAGCTACAGCCTTAGTATATGTGCGTCCACTTTACCTTTAAATCACATTCAAACTACGTGACACTTGAACCAAGAGGTATTAGGGCCGCCATTCAAACAAGATTCGAGAAGGATCATTTCTTAAAACAATGGGCTTCATTGACACAATCAGAAGGAATTAAACTAAGAACGATAATCCTACAATAAGATCCCACGCAGGTCTCATGGACACAGGTGAGCTGTCGATAAGCAGGTCAACCTCGGAGCGATCCACAACCCCTGGCATATCATTTTGTTATAATTCTTCCAACTTGGAATTTCTACTGATGTTAAGGCTACGAGCTTCACTTAAAAATAAATAAACTTGGGCCAGCGGGCATGAAGAGGTGCAGCTTGCATCAGGTAAGATGTACTACAGCCATCCTCAATACATAAAAGCCTGGGCAGTTGACTTTTGTGAAAAAAAAAGCTTCATGCAACAGTGTGTATGAGGTCTTATTATTGATAACCCTACTACAAAACGCCATGGCGGCAAAATGACACTCACTCGCGGAACAAAAAGGAAGAGAAATTAAAGAAACGCACAGCTAAATTCACACAACCCGCACAGTTATGCTGTATACTCACAGGGACAGTACCAGTGTGGCTTCACACATGCAGAGGCAAAGAGCAAGTGAGACAAGGGCGGGCCTATCACTGCACTCGATTCTTCAGACACCCCCGCGAAAACGCCCACTTAGAACGCCGGCCCGCAAATAGAATGTTAGCACATCACATGGTCACGCTATTCCGAGTACCCATGACTGCCATCCTATGCTTAAACCTATGGCTGTCATTCTCTCCTTGACCACCAATGCACCCCCACAACACCCTCACACCAACCCCGTAGGGCACTCAGCCCAGGCAGCTGAGACAAGGGTAGATGTTTCCAACACACATGACAGAGTCACCCCTGGAATTAGGACATCCTTAATGAGTCAAAACTCAAGACATCAATTTTGACCCGCTTTTTAACTCGAGTGCTACTGATATGTGTTGAACCTAGTTAGAAGCCCTCTAATCCATAACATACTTAGCTGGATTTCATCCTTTATTTTGGGTACAACATCCGACTTCTCCACCATTGTATAAACTATTAACAAAAACACTGCGCCCCTAACCCTCACCATCATGCTCCAAGACAAACCTGCTCTAACTGCTCAGTTGCCTGTGATTCCAGATCTTTCAGTGAGAGCATGTTTGCTTTCCGGTAAGCCCATCCCAAGACTCATCCCATGCAAATGCAACACGTGCAGTGATTCCCAACAATGCTGCTGTATTATGCTTTGTAATCTGTTTGATTCGGATATCTTCTGTCTAGCTACGAAAGGTGCATATCCTTGTACTGGGCAAGGACATGTTCCTGAAACACCCCCCCCCCCCATCTCCTGTCCCCCACACAGTCCTTTGCTGCAAAATGCAGGGGAAAAGTCATTAAATATAAACTAATTTTCCTCACTATGACAAGAATTGGGGTTGTGTGAGGTAGCATGTACCATGTAGGTCTGGCCAGGCACATTCCTCTCTAGTCCTGGCTGGTTACGACCAGAGTGGTCTGGGTGCTAGGGCACGTGGGCAGAGGTGGCCAAGGGCTGTCTCTCCTGCTGGCACTCATGCAATTGCTAAATTAAGCAGGTGGGCAGAGCAGGGGTGAGGCCCAGCTCTCCACCAATGGGGACACAGAACATGCAGAAGGTGTGGCCAGAATGTAAGCCGCGATTGTTGTAATCCAAGTTTGTTTATTTTTTTTAAATCTTCACCAAGAAAACAAACGAAAAAGTTAAAAGCAACACACTATTCAAACAGCAGCTACTAGTCACATTTTTCTGCAAACAGACCTTGCTGGTGCAATTAATCTTCACCCTACGGCAATAAGCGACACTTTTCAAGGACTCGGCTAAGGAAATCAAGAGGCTAAACAAAAGCTTGCCAAGAAGCCTCTGCTGTCCTAGATGGCGACAGCACCTACAGAAGGAATCGGAGGAATTCAGACAGTCTTAAAAAGACAAGGGTCCTCATAGCAGCCATAAAAAAAGTACAGGGACACACCCTATGCAATATTTCTGAAGAAGCAACACACAGATGGAAAGGCACTGCTCCTAAGCAATCCAGGGTCATGCTGAGAACATAAAGTCTCATTCCTGGATAGACTCACATGGCAGATTTGCATTTCTGGGGCTGCGGAGTATCCTTTGTCGAGTGCCGAGTGTCCTCTACCTCACCAGAGAGTCAGAAAGACAAGCAGATTTTTATTTTGGCACACTCCAGCAAATGTGCTAAACATGGAACTTGTAAACAAAAGACTGGCCCTTCTCCAATTCCCAGATGTGGTCCTGCTGTAATACCGTCACTACATTAACTGCTTCTACACAATAAAAATGGATAAAATGGTTCGAAATGCTGCTCCGACCCACGCAGCAGCGTTGCAACAGCATGCACAGTCTCGAATATTAACATAGAGCAATTCCCCTGAGGAGGAGAGCAAGAGGGAGTTACGGGCTGCTGTTTTCAGATGGACACACACAGGACACCATTGCATCAGCTTGTCCTTCCAATATGGCGCCTGCAAACAACACACAGATAGAAGAAGCTGAGTGGGTTGGCGGTTCTAAAGGCCAGATGGGGGAAAAAGGGGGTCATGGTTCTGGGCATGTTGACTGAACTGATGCCAGCAGGGTCAGTACACAAGGGCACGGAGGGTACAGTCACATGGGAGAGAGCACACAAGCGGGCGGGCGACAGACGCCGGAGAGTCCAGAACAGAATGTAGACGGCAACACCCTGAGTAGCTCTGGTGGGGATAATAGCTCAACATTTATGTTCAACATCCACATACATGGGACACCCTCAAATGCCTTTCATATATGTTTCCATCTTCCTTGTGTAACCCGGCCAGCGTGTGTAGGGTAGTCAACAGACTCACTCTCATTTGCAGCAAATGTATGGTGTTTTCTTTTCCTTTTCATAGCACTTTCACATTATACTTGACTTTAGTTTCTTTCTTTTCATAATTCTGTATATTTTTTGGCTTTGGGTGCATGGGTATATAATTACGGGAATGGGGGACGGGGTTGTAACCATTCCAGTCAACAAACCCCCCCCCCCCCCCCCAAAAAAAAGTGCTCAGCCCAACGTTATGCCCTTATTTTGCTGCATGTACAATGCGTGATCTGCATGAAATGTCAATAAGCACTCTCGAAATAACAAAAAAAACGGCTCCAGCCCATACACTAAAAGTTGTTAAAGTTGTGGAAACTTGTGAACCTAATACCAGCAAAAACATTTGAATGAAAGAGCTGCCTGTTCCATGCAGCAGCTACAAAAGAGTGTGTATATATATATATCAGACAAGATGGAAAAATAAGACGCCACGAACAGCTCATGAAATCAGCATGCCGACGAGTACAATCATCCGACTGGATTCGCCTCCCTGAATGCACAAGACGTACGTTTGGTCGCTGTGCAGCTGCATTTATCTGCCTGAAACAGCTGCCTTTTGTACTTGTGCCGTTCCCAAATACCGAGGAACGCGGGAAAATATCCCCCCCCCCTCCCAGATAATTGTCACTGGCAAACAGCCAATGCGGCCAACATATAAAGATATGCATTTGCGGCACACGTTTAAATATATGTAAAGTATAGCAGTAATAGCTGAGTGCATTCCATGTAGGTGGAACAGGACTGTTTACACTGATTATCACACAGAACGTTAATATATAGATCTGACACATTTTAGTTGTATTACCATCCACCTTAGTTTATTGCACAATATTGTTAGGCACTGCCTGAAAATGTCATGAATTGCACTAGTCTTGTTAGAAAATTGAAGGAAGGAGATGCCAGTTCATCAGCTGATCGCGACTGAGATCCCTGCAAATACGAACACGTTTTTACACAAGTTCACACAAAATACGACAACGAAACTGCAAAATTTGCCTATAGGACCCAACCCTTCATTTGGACATAGATTTAAGTTTGATGTGAATTCTGCCTTCCAAGCAGCCAAAAATACAAAGATGTTACTTTGAATACAACATTATTCCGTATACTGGTAAGTGGTGCCATGCTGCAACAATATCCATGGCCGTATTTCGAAGTAAAAACAAACAAAAAAAAACCTTCGAACCTTTGTAATCGGAATGACAAGAGGAACTGTTACTCTAACTGCTCGCATGCTAAAATCCTGCAGTAACGTTTACACCAGTTTCTCGTTCCTACTGGCGAAAATTCGCGTCTCGGACCATGTACAGAAAATGTGACAATTTATCAAACTGGAGCAACTCTATTAGTCTCCTGTTGACTTCACATATTACAGTTAACCAACCAGACTTAAATCAATAATAAATCCTATAATAATAATTTGAAATGATCTAACAGATTCTTTTTAATAGACTAATTAGATTGCATATTCGTCTGAAATACATGTTAACAATTACTTGCATGTCATCCGAGTAATTGTGTTAATTAGGAAGCGAAATCATAATAGCTGAAAAATTACTTTGCAGTGAGGGCTGTTTCACTGTAGAACAGGGCAATACAAGCGCTACAGACGGCACACCTACCTGCGGCTTATCGGAGAAAGACATGAGACGGGGATCTGTAACCGGCTCTCACACACATGCACAAGATCCGGTTAAACTGGAGGGTACTTTTCCCCATAGAAGACCTACGATCACGTTTCAAACACATTCATGTATTGCACATGGCTCGCTCATGGACAAGTATGCGAGCACGGCAGTATCCATGTGTTACTAAATATAATGCAGGGTGGCGCTAAATTCATTTCAAAAGTTTTACCCGTTAACATAGTTCTATGTAAATGTGCGTGATCATTCGCATTCTTCACTAATAACAGTACGAAACTCGTAAAAGCGCCAACCTGCTTATGCATGTATTTTTTCGCAGAATTTTTTAATGCTTACTACCGTTGCCCAGCGCAGAACCTAAGCGGGTATCTACTTATAAGGGGCGGTTTTTAATCGCTCCCAATGAAGCCTCGGCCAGCTCAGGACAGTCATTTCGATGAGAAGTGTTACGGCACCGAACCAAGCGACCGGAAGGCGGCAGCCCCTGCTTGTCAGGCTCAGTGGATTCGGTTCAAGACAAGCCCACTAACAGTAAAAACCACCACATTTTATATGGATGACAATGAATCACATTAAAATGAAGCAGGCAATAACTTTGTGCGGGAAATGTAAAAAGGCAGCGTTAAACATAAAAAACAACTTTATAACCCTATATAAGCCTTACCTTCGGCAATGTGGACGCATGAAATGGTAGGTAGCGCTTCGTGTGTCTCCGGTGGTCAGTGAAGCCCCTAGTCCACCCTCGGTCCCCTTTGCGTACGCCGCCTGCGTATCGAGCTCGCGCCCCTGACAGGTGGCCAGGGCGACAGCGGAGTGTCGTGTTGCAGGGGGCGGCTTGAGTGACGCGGACTCCTCCCGACATACGGGGGGGCTGCACTCTTACGCAAAAACCGCATTGCTCTGACGGAGGACTCCAGTTTAGAAAACTTATTCCGACAATTTTCATAAAACAGACTAGTTGTAAAACCCTCAAAATTAAAAGAGGAAGAATTAAGATTCGACGGTATACACTGGATTCCCATAAAAAAACAAAAGCAAAGAAATAGTTATTTTGGATATTATGAGGCAAAATGGGCTACATTGTAAAGTTAGTACTGGCCGCGGCGCTGATAAACGATAGATAAACAGCTCGGGAGAGATTAAAGATCGTTCAAAAGATTAACACCAAATATCACTATATAATGGGCATTTTAATTTCTTTTCAACGAGCGCTCTCTGCGTATAAAATAATAACGGCTGCAATACCGATACGGTAATCTTCATATTATAAAGGCAACGGTTATCCGATAATCCAGTGATCTGTTGCTTATCCATCATTATAATAAAAGTTGATGTGATGAAATACACCAAATAGCATACAGACGGCTACAATTTAATTCGTACATTTATAAGCGTATTGCTTCAATTATTAGTACGTTGTGTATTGTCTTAAAGGCTATTAAATCAGCAATTGACTAGGGTAAAGGAGCATGAATTTACCCATCAAAAATTGCCCAACAGGCGCCTTCTGAAAGGAACTCCTATTAAAAAAAACCCACAAACAGAGAACCTCAAGACACCAGTTTAAATTTAGCTGAAATTACACAACATTTTTTTCTGTCTAATTCCAGGGTGCACTATCGGCAATGCGATCACACTGCACCGAAAGCAAGAATGGTGAATGGCTTCAAATTGCTGTCTACAGCTCACATTTAGATTACATTATTTAAAAAATAAATAAAAATGCAGAGATAGGGTGGTGGGAGAATCCTTGACCAGTTAATCTTCAGTTGCCATTTTTTTATTATTAAATAGGCATTTAAAACATATAGATGCAAATCAGTAAAAGATAAAGTCCCTCTCCCAAGCAAACTCAGCAAGACACCCCCCATCCCCACCCCAGATGCAAAACTTGGCCATGAACATAAAACCTGATAACTGCTTGAGGAGACTTTTTGGGTGTAGTTTGCATTTTGGCATGAGGGGATCAGGGGCAGACAAGTGCTATTTGAGAGACACCATATTCGGGCAAATCACTGGGAAAATGTTTCAGGTGACAATCACGAGCATCACGCTGCAGGCTGGCTGGCTATGAGCTACCAAGGTTCTTGCCCAACCCAGGAGAGCAACACCCAAAAAAAAGCCTCTAACCCAGAGACAGAAAGGAATATCCCTTTTCATCTGTCAATCGACACGGGTGCACGACTCGTCTCCATCAGGATGAAGACTCTGCCTTCACAGTCTGAAATTGTGCAGGCTACCCTGTAGTTATATCTTTGCATTTAGCAGGGCTCCAGGGTATAGCTCTTTTCAAACATGTACAATATTCACAATATCTATACAAGTCCCCACCGCTGGCCTCTTATTTGCTTTCCAGGAGGGTCTTAATGTCTTTGATGCCATGCTCCGTCGCCACGGCGACAACGTGGTCCAGGGCATTGATGCGTCCAAGCAGCTTCACCACCTCCTTAATCTGCTCCCTGTTGGACAGAAAGAGCCAAGATGATGCCCTCTATTGTGCGTGGATGGAGAAAACAGGAATGACAGATGTATAAAACGACTAAATACACATGCTGTGGTTATTTTGCCATAAGAAACTCAAGTTCCAGTACTTCTGCTTTACTGCACTTAGGAACAAAGTAATTCTAAAGAGCTTAAGTGAATCTTCACGTGAAGAGCAGAAATATTAAAAGGGCTTGCCTCGCATTTCGCCTCTCCATGTCAGACCCGGCCAGGCTGATCCTGTAGACTGTGCTGGCCACGTGCTTCAGGTACCTGCAGAAGTTCTCCAACTGGGGGATGGTCTGCTGGCCCTTCAGACTGCTGAACCACTGCTGAGGAAAGCACTCCACCACCTGGAGACAGCAGAACCACGCGCGCAAATTACAAAACAGATATGTACAAAACCAGTAATGACTAGCTAGCTTGCAAATACGCCGCCTTTCAAAAGAGAGACAGGAAGGTAAAACGCCGAAGATCTACTCATTGTGTAACTTGTTCAGATTTGCGGTTTCCAAGAACAGGCCAAGTCCTCGGGCTGGAAAACCCTCAGCGCAAAAAAAGTCAGAATCCTAATACTATGTACATCGAAATAAATACCTCCAAGACACTTCACCTGCAGGAGGGAGTGGAGTATGTGAGCAAGCGGCCATTAATAAATAAAAAAAAAAATGACATTCAAGGACCAACTGGGACAAGCCAGTCATTTAACGGAAAGGGTCGGTAAAATGTGGCTCACACTCCGGCTCTTGTCGACGCTCTCCTCTCCGGGGTCAGTGGACTGCAGGGCGGAGAGGATGTAGCGGTTCAGTGTGCTGTCCACTGCCAGCTCCCTCAGGGTGGAGTTCGACAGGATTCCATTCCATTGCAGAATGTTCTCCAGCAACTACAAACACACAGGAGGGGGGTTACTGTTGTCTACTAACATACCCATTTCCTAATTTCCAAAACATTTAATTCACCATTTAAACTTAGTACTTAGTCAGTCACTTTAGAAACCCAAAACTGGGAAGAGAAAGAAAAAAAAATTAACTTCCTGGTTGCATGCCCTGCCTCACTATACCTGATTAGTGGTGGGTTTGAATGAGATGGGGTGGGGGGGGTGACATGCACCGATCGTATCACTGTGCAGAAGATATGAGCATGAGCATCGCAGCAAAATTTTATGCGCGCTGATACAAATGGTGTGCAGAGTTAGGGAAAAGTAGAAGTGTTCACTACAAAATTTAGATTATCTTCAAAAACTGCATCATGATTCCTGGTAAGAGATGCTGCTGTTGAATTTTTCAAATGTATTTTTCTGGCATTTTAATCACCACGGAAAGAATGTCATTCATTTCTATTATATTCCGGAGAAACCCTACGGCCAATATCTCCCAAACTAGTAAACTCCTAACAGAACAACCTAGATGGATAAAAAGCACTGAAGGGCCTCTAAAACTCCCCTTTTCAATTTTGGGAAGAAATGCATTTAAATGTCAGCTATAACACTGACAAAAGAACAGAGTTCTCCGTCACATGAGAACAAACTCAACTCACACCATCAACAATTACTACGGCACAAGAAGCTCTCAGTCTATGCTCTCCTGCTGGTTTATTTACAGTTGGCCACACGTGAAGCCATAAAGCACTGCTATCTGGCCTCATAAGCCAGAATCATGAGGGGGGGTGGGGGGGATTGGAGAGTAGAGGTACTTGGAATTTGCCACCCAAATAAGGAGAACGTTCCATAGACGGCCTGTTTGGCAGCTTTAATAAGCTTCCACACCGCCTGCCTACTTACTGTAAATATTCAAACGCCTCGTCATTCCCAGGAGGAATGTTAGATGAAGGCTAGAAATGTGAGGGCCACACCTTCGGTGGCTATGACCTCAGTGAGGACCAATGGAATCTTACGCTTGATCAAGAGACTAGGGTACATGAAGGAAGAAACCCAAGACCCATAAAACATCCTTTAAAAGTCCCCAAAACAGATTCAGCTTTGGGGTTCATCAGAGATTCACCACCCCACTGACGCAGGGTGACCAAGAAATGGGCGACTCCGCTCACCTTCACACAGGACCAGAACTGCCGCTGAAAAAAGAGGTAGGGGCCCGAATTCTTGTTCTCCAATATGCTGCCAAGCCCAAACAGACGTGGGTTAATCAGTACCTAGCAGAGATGTTGGTATGCAGAACTTAAGCAACTTCAAGCTCATGCAGGAACCAAAACTTACTTCTTAGGGTAGAGCGGCATGAATATGTCGTTGTCTAGAGTCCTCCTTGTCCGGAGGACAATGGTCTTCAGCAGCTCCTAATGAGGAGATTCAGGAGAACCTCAGTTTGACCAAATGAGTTGACCAGGGGGAAACGCATATGGGGCTTTTCCAGTGACACACAGGAACCATACTCCAGCTGCACCGCTACGAGAGACCTGCGGTTTGTTCGGCTCGCCTCGGTTTTCCACCGCAGACGGGTTAGGTCAGTAAAGGCTTTACTGATTTTTTTTTTTTTTACTGATCACACAGTGTACATTTTTCATAAATTATATGCATTTTTGTTTTTTTACTATGTCTGGGAATTGCAATCTTATGTTAGTATTTCACATTATCAGAATTTGCGTTACGAATCCATTCCGTTCCATTCAGCTGTGGTTAGGAATTTAAGTTCTGAGTTACAAAACGATGTGCAATACTCTACTGACAATGAATAATATGCAGAATATTCTCTCTTTCCTTCAGATAATCCATGCATATCAACACAAAACACTGCCATCTCCATGCATTTCGGTCAATCAGAGGGTGGAGATACTAGCCAGCTCGGTTTGGTCACGTTTTCGGCCCTGTTAGAGTTGTGTCGGCACGGGTACGACGTTCCAAATCATTTTGCAAATGACATCAGTACGGTTCGTGATTATTTAGCAAGCCACAGTCCATGTGTCGTAAGGGGGAAAACAAAGACCTTTCTGAAGCTGAAAAGCGTTTTGCATTCACAGGTTGAGAGATCTATGAATGATTCAAAGCAAACAAATCCAGTCAAATAAAGGAGGCAAGTGGAGGAAAGTTTCAGGCAGACAAATGAATGCTCTAAAAAAAAAAAAAAAAAAAAACTGAAGCAGCAAGTAAGCATCTGAAGCTGCGAGTCTCTGAAGCCTGTAGAGGTTTGCAGTTGTGCAAAAATCTATTTTGACCACTCCTAACAAAACTCAAGAAGAAACGCAAAAAAAAAAAAAACATTAAGACAAAATTTCAAGCAGCTATATTCACAGACGAATGCCATGCAACACAGGATGGGTGCACACGGATGGAGTTCAGGGTGACTGGTGAATGGCCACTCTGTTCCAACAAGATCGCGACGTCAGCAAGGAGGAGGCGGAGTGATGATTTGGGCCGGAATATTGGGAATCAAGGCTGTACGCCGCTTTAGGGTGCCTGAAGGTATAAAATTCACTTCTGCAAAATATGCGGAGTTCCTTACTGACCATCTCCTGCCATGGCACAAAAATAACATTCATGCATTCTGGGGATAAAAAAAAAAAAAATTTACATGCAAGACGGTGCACCATCATGCCACAAAAAACACCATTGACCCTTTGGTTGCTATGGGGATAAAGCAAGAAAACATCATGGTGTGGCCACCCTGACCTCAAACCTACTGAGAATCTGTGAAGCACCTGTAAAAGGACGATCTGTCCTCAAATGAAATACAGGCAGAAATTCCACGACGTGTTAGCGGCTTTTAGTTCATGATGAAAGAGCAGTTATATGAAAGAAGGGCTCCTATATTAATCTATTATTTCACCTGCACTTTGGTTTGTTTTAAACCATGTTTTATATTCGTAAATGAGTCTTATCATACAGCAAACACAAAAATATTAGGTGTCATATTATCAAACTGCATCTCGCGTAATTTGGAACAATGCATTTTTTTCTTATAAAATATTAAAAACAGCTGCTGTCACTGCCAGTGAATTGGCTTCTTAAAAAATAAAGTATATCAGTTGCATTAAAATCTTTAAATTGACCGTTTAGGAAAAACATCCGAAATGATATATTTGCATAATAATCTGCAACATATTGTGATTTCGATGGAAAACCGTTAGTTTGTGGTGCAGCTCGGTTCTTGGTGGCTGTGGAAAAGCGCTATGAAGAGGATGCATATTCCACAGAAACGCACAAGCCCGCCCCGTTCCTGCCACCCCCCGAGGACCGGAGCGAGACACACCTGCGTGTTTCGGTTGTCCCCATGCAGCACCGTGGGGTAGCCCTTGATCAGCCGTTGCATGAAGGCCACCAGCCGGCTCGTCTGACTGCTAGATAGTGGGTCCCACACCTGGTCCACCAGCACTGTGAAGGGTTAGCAGGCAAATAGGTGGTCAACGGGAAGCAGGATTCTACTACAAAAGTTCAAAAACAAAAATGCACCCTCTTAACCCAAGTCAGACTGGCTTTTATAACGTATAATGTGTAGAAAATCTTTCCATGGATTTTAATAGCGGTGGTACTAGAGATATTGCCAAAGATTTTAACCTAAATCAACAGCCATTTCAAGGTATGAAAGCACAGGAAGCAGCAGCCTGGATTAACAGCACAATCCTACACCATAATTAAAGAACTTGTAATTATGTCAGATTTGTGTAACATGATTATCAATATCAGGACATGCCATTTAGATAACTGACGATTTATTGAAACCTGCTTTTCTATCTCCAAGTAAAAAAATGTATGAATGCATCTAAAAATAGAAGCTCACATACACAAGATATCTGGTGATTCATGGCTTCTTGCATGAGGAGAACAGATCAAATATGCCCCACTGGAAAGCAGGCATTACATTTTGTTTCACAACAGCTGTAACGCAGTAATTCCAATGGGGAAAACCACAAGAAGCCCTGAAGAGAGCACAAAAAAACGGCTCCAAGGTCTATTTCCCCACCAAAGCATTTATAATTTACCACCACTGTTATATAAATGTTCTCAACCAAGCCGCACGATGCAACACTGAGCATGATGAGTTTTGGGTGAATAAAATCGCACCATCTGCGAGTTTGTGTTTCATGAAGTGGGGACACTCCACACTGCCTCCACAGACTGCTCACCAGCGAGTTTGGGAAGGATCACCTTCTCCACAATGGCGGGCAGGAGACCCACGTCCACGTCGTCTTTCTGCATCTCCGACTGCTCTTCACAGTTGTAGAACAGCAGCGACTCGAACCACAGCATGTACTCAAAGTTGGGACAGTCCAGCTGTGGGCATGTAACGTGCATTGTGCAATAACGCCGCATTATGTAACAATGTCACTTTCTGTAACAATTCGAAAATATTTCATACGAATGATAACGATAACTAGGTAATTTTGCAAGATAAAATGGTCTATAAATCTGTCATATCCTCCCGAGACCCCACCCACTAACTTATGTCCATTGTAGTGGACATTTATTTTTGCATTTATCCTTTCACTGATGTTTGGAAACGTTTTTATTCCTGTTGTGCACTAAAGAGGACATGCTGTGAAATTAAAAATAAATGTTAAAAAATCTAAAATGTAAGACGTCTTATTTCCTCCAAAGACAAATAACCTAAAATTGAAGGACACTTTTTCCCTCGGGTCTCAGGAGGATATTCTGTCAAATTATTACTTAATGCAGCATTATTAACATGTAATAACGGTGCATTGTGTGATACAAACTTATTAAATGTTGTCAAGTTTTTGCATAGTGAGGCATTAGTGCATAGAGCATCTGAAGAACAGGAGTATTCTTACTCGACAAATGCATATCGACATTAAAAGAGAGGTGCTGAAAATAACAGGCTCAGAGATGTTATTAACCATAACAAAAACACAATGTTTTTTAGTTAGAAGCTCCTTTGACGAGACACTGAAGTCAAAGGCGGTTATCACTTAACCTCTAAAGGGACGACGACCATACCTCCAGGGGAAACCAGCCAATCAGCTGCAGCCTGACCAGGGGGCTGAAAAGCTTGGGTAAACACAGGCCGATGTAGGCATCCTGGTAGCAGGCTGAGTAGAGCTTCCGCCACACCTCAAAGCGGGACTTGATGCCATCCAATGACTGAAAGTCCTCAAGAACATCTTCAAACACTTTCTTTGAGTCCTTCAGAATGCGCTCTGGGGAGAAGAGTGACATGAACAAGGCATCCTAAGTGAACGAAATTAGCTACCTGAAGAGAGTCTGTCGCACACAGCAACCCGAAGGTCTATTTGTGGTGTGGTTACACGTGTGCGCCAATGACCCACCTCTTTCCAGGTTGAAGCTGGTGATGTCAGTCGAGGTCTCCTCGTCATCGCTAGACAGCCCCTCCCGGTGTGCGGCCCTCTTTCCGTTCGGCTCCCTAGCCTGCCGGCGCCGGGTCCTGTGATACCGGACCATGAAGGGAACATGCATTTAACACAAAGGTGAAATGCAGAGAAAAAGCAGCCCCCCAGTGATGGGGGAAGGGACTGGAATCTCAGCCACAGAGCGACACCTGCTCTTCTGAGACGGACTAATCACATGACCACAGCAACTGCCGAAATCCATAAGAATGGTTTTATCAGCTAGAAACCACAACGTGGAGCTCTGGGGAAAAATGAGACCACTATATTTTTAAGAATAAACACATTTTTAAGTCCTGGTTTAATCCTTGTTCCACTGGCAGAAAGCTACACTGAGGCAGGCTGCTTCCAGGCTCAAGGTTTCTAAGACCATAGTACAGAACAATAAGGTGAAGCAGGGGACACTGGGAACGACCAGAAACCAGCCAGGTAAAGAGGCGGAAGCGACTTCCCACTGCCACAGATGACTCAACTTATCCAACAGTTTCTCATGAATCACAGGACACCATCAAGTGACCTTCAGAGGGAATGGAATACGTTAAGTGGTGTGAAGTTACAGTTCGTATCAGGCTCCCAGAAGCAGGACTGAAGTCCTATAAAGCAAGGAAGAAGCCCTTCATTAATGAGGAGCAAGGAAGATTGGACTATTATCCACAGATGCACACACAAATGCAGAAAAGAGTGAAAGAAAAAAAAAAAAAGTGCTGTGGTCTCAATTTTTTCCCAGAGCTGTAGTTTTAACGGCTCGTTTAATTGATAATTTAAGCAAAGAAATTCAGCTTCAGGCACTCATACAAAGGTATAACCCAGACGCTCTTCTGGGACTATGCTATGGCTAAACTGCTAATCGCTTGGTTATGTAAGCAGGTACAGGGTTAACGTGAGCAGAAGCAGGACGGACAGCGTACCGCCGGGCCTCCCTCTCGGCGATCCTCCGCTGCTTGGCGTGTTCCTGATACGCCGCGCGGTCTCTGCCGAAAGAGTCCAGGTTGGGGGCCATCAAGGCCTTGTCTGAAACAGACACAGTCCAATTAGCAGCCGCCATTTCCTGCCATGGCTAACAGTCCTGTCCTAGGTGCAGTAACGCACTGTGCTCCGGCGTTAGCTCTGCGCTAACGTTCCGCTGTTAGCTCCCTAGGTCAAGCCTTCATACAATCAGCAGACACAATCGCGCCCGATTTCTTAACAGTGTGAATTTACTACATATAACCATTGCCTGGCCAGTCAGTCACTTTAGATGAGACTTCAATAAAGTACAACTTACATCTAAAGAGCAGGGAAGAATAAGCTTTTCACTGGTGTCTCCTCTTCCAAATTAGTGAAACTAAAACCCAAAATTCCCCCTAACCCCTTTCTAGTGTTAAAATCATTTAGCTCTGGTTTCACGCAAGATGCACTGAACGGCAAGATGGGCTGTAGAGAACAAGCTAATTCTTCTGGACTTTCTACACTTACCTGTCGCCACAACGCTATTGCGATGTAACAGTTACCCTTTTGCACTTTATAGCACATGACGTGTTAGCGGCTTTTAGGCAATAACTACACAAAAACAGCAGCAGCATCTGAGCTGCCAGAGGACAGGAAAAAAAAAAAAGGCGCCTCCAGTTCCCCCCCAGCCCTCCCACCACTTCTAGGGCACTGTAAAGTGCCCACGTTCGCAGCTGACAGCTCCCAGTTACTTTTAATGAAAGCGCCATACGGACGAGAACGTTGATGGAAAAGAAAAAGAACTAGACGAACAGACAACGAGGCTGCTCAAATAAATCATAAAAACCTTCAAGATGGACTGACTTGAAAGGCTTGAAAATTCCGCCGATTCATCTTTAATATCATCCTGTCTTCTCTGCACAAGCCGGGATGCCCGCTGCATGAGTAACTGGTGCATGGCAGCCTCCAGCTCCAGAATCACTGGCACCTGAAAGATACGATACCTTCTGTGACACGTGGACCCATTTTGGTTAGAACCAAGTCCAGGCTGGCCATGGGGAGTTTGTCTGGGGGATGGAGAAGGTGGGACTGGCTGGAAATCCAGCGCAGGGAATGGGGAGCTAACAAACCCCAATGCCAGTGTCACATGACAGTGAGCTGACGCTTAATTGGCCGATTGTGGTTCTCAGAGCAGCTTCCAATATGGGGGCCAAAACAGCCACAATTAACCGGCCCCCGCAGGGCGAGTCCCTGTGCCGTATGCGGCTAACCCCACCCACCCCCAAACAAACCCGACAACCACAGAGCACCATCGACCCGCCCAGTGTCTCCGCTCCTGGAAAACCCAAAACATGGACGTTAAAACGGACAAATGTCCTGGCGAGAGCCTGCTGGGCGTCCGTGAGCGGAGAGACCTGTAAGAAAACAGGAGCTCGGGAACAAGACATTCCTGACAAAGTGCTCTGTGGAAGGAGACGGCAAGTGAGAAGGTGGCAGGCAGACAGGAAGGACCCCCTGAAAAGCGACGGTTACAAAATAACACACAGCAACTGTGTATCAACATCGCAGCAGCCGTTACTGGAACATTCTTTATTACAATACATCAACAAAGGGGAAAATACCAGGTGCAGTAAAAGTACCTTTATAGAAAATTTCAGCTACACTTAATATGCATGGGCCTCACAACATTAAGTAAAAATCATAATCCACATTGCTAAACTACTGCCCTTTGTTGCTCAATATGAAGATGAAAAACAGAGAAAAGGAGCAGTAAATAGTTTCTCCCTTACCTTTTCACCGAAACACTCAAGCAAGTCTCGAACATACCCTCGCATTTCTTGCAAGAATTTATACTGGTCAGCGACAGCATCAGAGGAGCCCTCCAAGCGCTGGATGGTGCGGATCGAGGATGCCAGCTCCTCCTGAATCTGCTCATAGCGCTTGGCATTGCTACTGTGCCCCTGGCGCACGGAGCTGAGCCTTGGGGGGGGGGGGGGGGGGCAATAGCCGGGCGAAAATGGGGGAGGG
>JABFEA020000041.1:16733357-16743735 GCA_019775915.2 Cyphomyrus plagiostoma | reverse complement strand
ACACATTTTTTCACCCCTTTCCCTACTTATAATTTTTTTAATTTTTTTTAATATAATAACTTTTATTTCTCTTCTTCCCTCTTTAAAATTAAATAAACAAAAAAAATAAACAAAAAAAACCCCAACAACCCCCCCCCCCCCCCCCGCTTTTCACAATTAAATCGCCTCCATCCCCCCAGAGCTAAACTCAGCACGATAGGCGATCGGGCCTCTGTGCCACTGCGCCACACCCGTGGAATGCCCTTCCTGACACTCCCTGGGCACCTCAATCTACTGGCAGTTTTAAAAAAGGACTTAAAACTTTCCTTTATAGCAGATTTTACCATTCTTTTTTTTTTTTTTTTGCTTCATAGCTTTTTACATTTTATGATTGAGGTTTTGTAGCACTGGGATTTCCTCAGAAAATGTGAAGTGCGTTATAAATAAAATGTATTATTTTCAAACTTCAACATAGTGTATTTGATTATTTTATGCATGAAGTGGAAGAAGGATTGAACATAATCACTTTTTCTTGAACAGCATATGACTATGACTCAGAGTCTGATAGAGGGGCATACTTTTTCAATGCACCATGCATGTCTAGGCCAGTCCTAGGGCTAATGACATTTCCTACACGGTGTTCATCATACGTGCTTGCATGTTTCATTGTATCCCACAATCCATTGCTATTTCTGTCTACTTCCCATTGTCCTTTTCTCTCAATGCATCTCCATGCGTAATTATACTCATAAATCAATCCACGAATGCTCAGGGAGGGGCTTGGCCCAGGAAAAGGGCAGGGCACAGGAAACAGCAGCAGATTACAGCACCGGAACTCCACAAACAGCGAAACCTGCCCTTTTGAAGGTATCCAAAGGTGTTTGCTTCAGCTGCAGTGCTGCATGTAAATGAGCGAAAGGAGGAGACTCCCATCCAGTGTGAGTTTCTGAACCATCTAGGAGAGCATAGGGTTCATCATTCCGTCTAGTATAGCATTGCTTGGATCGCAGGAAGCACACTGTACAAGGAAAGGGGAACTTTGGACAGGATGCTTGTCCATCACACGATTCACACCAAGGGCAATTTTGAGATAATCTACCTATACACTGAGGTACTATGGCACCAATGTTTATTGTTTGGTATCAGATGTAATTTGTAAAATGTTTCTCCATTTTTATTAACCCCAATTTAGCTGCTGTTTTTGATTTCACCAATATGGTCTGATGGTTGGTCATGTGACCACAAGGTCCACCCAAGGCTGCGCCACACAGCAGTGATGTCCATGGCTCCTATGAGAGAGGACCTCTTGTCGAGGTGCTGGTTACTGCTCTGTGGAGAGCAGGCAGAGATGCAGGGGAGGCCGGAGAGCTTATGTCTCTGCTAGTGAGTGAAAGTAAAAGGAAAACGTTGTTGCGTAAGGATAAAAATGGAAATGCGGCTGCAAACTCGCTCACTCTTGCGTATGCTGACACAGACGATCTCGCCCCCTTGTCCCCTTGGACTGTGTTTCACACAGCTGCGTGTCGGTGTGTGTGTACTTACACAGGTGCGAGTGTTTATGTGGGAGAGAGAGATACAAGGGGTGAGCTTAAAGGGACACCATTGTTGTCCGAGGAAAAAGAAATCACCCATGCGTTCGTGTCCCACACACGAGAGGAAAAGCAGCTTACGGGCCCAAGATGAAGGGATGAGCTGGTGAAGGAGAGAGAAGGATCCCAGCTTTTGAGTTAATCAGCTCTGGGGGTGAGGTGGAGATTTTGGGAAGCTCTTAAACTGGCTCCAGCTCTTCAGTTCTACACTTGGCTCCCCACTATTACCTGAACAAGAGTGTGGATCAGAGATAAAGAATCACTCCCTTCTGTTAGAATATCGACTTTATAAGCAGATCATTATGAACCAGCAGGTGGTGTAGTCATTAAAGAATATGTACCTGAGACGGGGCTTGAGCACAGAATATATGGGAACTATTGGTCCTACAGACTTTTTCATGATTTAAATACTTATTATCCAGCTGTACAAACGGGCATAGTGTGAAACTTTAAGGTAAGCAAGTTTTTGCTAAACAACTATGCAATAAATGTTTTGTGTTCAATTAAAATCCAGGATAAGTTCAACTTCACCCAACTTTGAAAAACTGCTATTTCTCCCAAGATGCTTAGCAATTATTTTGCTAAGACCTGCCCCAAATTCCTTATGTAGTTATTCCTGCATAAATGTACGGTGCGACCGGGGTGCAGTAGATGCATCCGTTCAGAGAACTGAATCTTCAGGAAGGTTTAAACCTGCGAAAATGAGCATTGCAAAGTATAGTATACTAAGGTATAGGTAAAAATGCCTATATAACCAAATGCATTATCCAGCAGATAAATATTAATACAAACAAAAGAACCTCATAATTCAAAGTTATAAACTGATTCCAAATTACTATGGGGTGATAACTGTTGGTAACAGACAAACAAATAAAGTTAATCTTCTAGAATTAAAATGCGTTTGTGCTTCAAATGAAAATTTTGAGTTTAGTATTGCAGCATACTTAATGAGCATGGTCCGTATCGACCCCCTTGTGAAGTGAATGAAAAAATGTTTTTTTTTGTGCCTAGAAACTCTGGGATTGATGCGAATTAAATTTCAGATTTACGTGAATTTATCTTGATCGCCAGTGAAGCTTGGTGCACAAAAGCAGAGTTTTTTTTTTTTTTTATCAGCCTGGACTGAACATGATGCTATTTTGATGCAGCGAGGCTTTCCTTGTTTGATGATAAATATCTGGGTTTTAACATCATGGCGGAGCCCGTCGTGGGAGCCAATCATTTAGACTTTTTGTTGTGATGGGCTGTGTAGCCCTGACCTTTCTCAAAGTAGTTTGCTAATGGTGCTGGCAGGACCACTTTCTGAAAACCCGGCATGTTATTTCAGCTCTGCTTCATTCTCTGGAGAGATGCAGCTTCATACCACCTCTGACAGCATGTTCCTCTGTGCATTAATTAAAATGAAAGCACTTTAAAAGTGTGTCTTATCAGCAGTTCATCCATTAATATAATAGCAATAGTTTCCCCTTTCAACAAAGTCACCAGTGCTGTGACCTTAAAACTGCCTTAGCACCAACGCATACTGTAAATTAAAAAATAATAAAAGAAAAAGGCGTCATTAAACACTTTGCATATCACAGATGGTCTTTACAAAGGTGGGGGGGGGGAGAGAAATGAAGAAACAGCCATTTTTATTACATGAATAAAATATCAAAGCCATTCTGGGTATTTAAGGACAAAAAGAGAGTGGAACTTGAGAGTTCCCACTGTCGGAATATCATTTTAACATTGTATCACACCATCTGGGGAATGTCCTTTAAAGTTATTCCCAAGATGAGATGGCACTTCCTGTCTGACAGTTTTGTGTGGGGTGCAGAAAGAGTGGCCTTTATTATTGGCGTAAAGCTGGGGAAAAAAAAAGTTTTGTGGGAGTTAATTTCCTTGTTTTGGGAAGTGAGGGGACAGGAGCTTTTGGTACTGGGGTTTCGTAAAGACCTCTGAAGGGTGATTCTAGGCTTCCCTTCCAAACCAGGAGTTCTGAATTTCTCACTTAGTAGAAGGAAGACGGCTACCCCAGAGGGGGGTGCAGAGCTGCAGAGAGGGGGGGGGGGGGGGTTTCCCACAGAGCGCAGCCATTTTGTATAACCCTGTAATGGGTGCAGGTGATGGGCACAGCACCCAAAGCTGCCCTCCTGAGCTGGGGGACACAGCGCAGGATCAGAAACATTAACAGCCTTCTGTCCATATTATCCCAGCTGATGAATAGGAGTCATTAAGAAGCAATTTGAGACAGTTAACTTAGAAAGTGAAAGAAATGAAGAAAATATTTATTCAAGGGGAGAATAGAAAGGCTCATGATATATTTTTAAAGGAATGTGAAGGACAGCAGAATGGAGAACAACAACCCACATGGATCACCTGTGAGCGACTGAGAATGAGCTTTTTGCTGTGGTCCTCCAACATTTTTCATGACATTATTTATCTGACTTTCAGATATTCATCTAGCGTCACTCCTGCAGCTTGCGTGAAGTGGTATCTCCTAAAGCGATTCTGCCATACCGAAGGTCGCAATCAGCACACCTGGTCCTTTCCGGCCAACAGAAGCAACAACCTTCTGGTGATGGAAAACTGGTTTCCCAAGCACTGTGCCCGGGGCTGGAAATTAAGACCGCCCACTCGCCTGAGATAAATCATTTAGACAAAGGGTGAGTACACAAACCTAAGCAGTAGCCTGGTGGCTAGAAAAAAATGCATGTCATGCTAGATTTTTTTTAAACTAAACTAGCCCAGCTGGTTAGTAGCAAAAATTCTTAAGTTATACCCCTGACTGTGCCACCTCTTGCTACTAAGTCTTAACCACATTTGTGTTCAGATTTAGGGTCAGGGAGACAGGGGATTGGTGAAGGTTGCCCATACAGCGGAATAAAAGCAAATAGACACAAAACTTTCATGAATACATCAACAGAGTAGCTGCAGTACAGGACAGGGCTGATTTCTTTGGGGAAACATCTGCCAGGTTGTATTGCCCTACGGATGGTCATGGACACAGTTGCTTCTGCAGTCTGAGAAATAAGTTGTGGAAGTTTCCTAAAGAATTCACACAGGCAGTTTTCAAGCAGCAAGTTTTTTTTTTACTTGTTCCTGCAGTGCCTCTTGTGTGCACAGTTACGCCCACAGAAATGCCAAATGGATTACAGGGCAGGGTAGGTCCTGCATAGTCAACTTGTTCAGATATGTGACCTTACAAATGGAGAACTCTTTCAACTGCCATGTCAGTTTAATATAGCTACACATAAAGTAGACAAGTCACATTAGAAGGCTTTGCGGCCCCAGTGCATCATGGGATCGCTAGCTTTAGTTTAGGCACGTTTCTTGGAGCGGATTGCTCTGTACCCTTATCAAACCATCCCTGTCCCAAGAAACGCATGAAGTGCATGCAGTACTCAGGTTGGCCACTAGATGCCTCTACAGGCGCCTGAAAGAACCACGCTGGTGGCAAGAGACCCATGGGGACACGCACATTTGTTTTGATAAACGACAAACTGTGCGTGCCGTACAAAGCCTGTTAATATATTGTGAATTGATTTACGCCAAAGAGCGCCGCCTAATCTCTCTCCAGACTGCGGCATGCCTGGGCCCCTGAATCAAAGTTTTATGTCTTTGAGGAGTTTGAGGCAAAACAAAACAATAAAAAAACGACATAAAGATGAAAAGATTTCTCTCCGAGAAGGCTGTTTCCTGGAGACAAGGGTGCATAACGAATAACGGAGGGCACATCACGAAGAATCCCATGGGTAAAGGGGCTATTACCAATGGGTACTTGGTGTTTGAGGAGGAGATGGCCCCTATCTTATTAATTGTCCTTGCCTGACTCATTAAAAACAGTAGCTGAGAAATTATAATAAAAAAAAAATAGATTTGATGAGACAGCAATGGTGTAGATACCCGGTAATGATTGCAGTGGAATGCTGTTTTTGGGAGTGCTGTATACCCAGAGAAACTGTGAGTTATGCCTGATCGACATCCATCCATGCATCCTACCATCAATCCATCCATCCTTCCCTCCACCCATCCTTCTCATTAGCCTCTTATCTTCTTATCTGATTCCAGAAGGCGCTGAGCCTACATAGGGGGCAGGGTAGGTGTCATGGCGACAGAGCTGGCTGGATGCTTCCATCATATAATGGATAAATCAAGGTGAACGGTATGTATTTCAGATATGAGAGAAAGAGGGAGGTGCAAAATCCACGCACAGAGCTGGGAATTTATGCAAACATGTAATCCTGGACTTGTGAGGCAACCTACTGAGCTGCTAACAATTAAATATGCAGGGTAAGCCTCACCTGAATGTACCAATACAAAGGCTGCCCTAAATATTTAAGCACAATTTTTTTTTCATGTACATTGTTTTCCATTTCAAAAAGGATCCATTTAAAACCAGATTTTAAAATTATTCAGCCGTGAGAGTCATCCCAGTTAATCATTTAATTACTGCTAATTCCCAGCAAATCAGGCACATGAGATCATTTTTACTTGTTGCACGTACACGTTTTGATCAGATTGCTGATTTTGTTTCTGTCCCGTTAGGCTGTCCGCTGTAATTGTTTCTTGTGAAACTGGCTTGAGACTATCCTCATGCAAACCCTTCTTATGGGAAAGACTGCTTTTCTCTCTCACATTAAATGGAAACTCAAAGATGTTGCACTTTTGATGGTGTTTACTGTCATTTTCTTCATGTGACCCTAAGACAGCTGACAGATGTGTTAAAAGGCAGGGTACCAGTAGTGGTGTTTTACTCTGTGATTGATAGAAATGTGTCCTAACAATTTGAAGGTTTCTCTCTTTTGCTGAACATGTTCACAATCATCAGCCACAAGCTGATTATTCTGTACAGACACCCTTATTAAATTAATAAGTGTTTAGTTGGGCATGTGCCTGGACTGATTATCAAGTGAATGCTCAGCATGAGGTTATTTGCAGGGGTGCCTTGGGGAAACACGCTAAAATACATTTTGACAACCTTCACTATGCCAAGAAGAAGTAGAGGAAAAATGCTCTAACTATGTGGAACATAACCAATAACTTGGATGGGTAAAATCAAATTACATAAATAGCAACAGTAAAGCACCTAGTATCCAGTCTAGTATTGAATTATATGTTTTTTCTTGCGGCTAGTAAAGCTTAAAATATCTTTGAATTTCCCTGCTCAAACACTGCACTTTGAAATGAGAATTATGCTAGGCATATATGAGAAGTGTGAAAGCATGGAATGTGATTATTGAATGATGTAGAACTGTCCATGGGGTTTGCTGAGAGAAAGAAGTCTGTGCCCTTAATGGGTATTAAGGACTGAGGACACCCAGATGAACATGGAAAGCATTCACAATCTGCACAGAGACCTGAGCTGGGGATGAATTTCAGTCGTGGGAGTTTTACTTACACAAAAATGTTCTGAAGGCAGAGGGAAGAAGAAAGTTGAGGCAGAGAGATGACCAATTAGATTGTAGAGAAGGTGGAACAAAGACATCTGATTGGTTGTTTCTGCCTCCTCTAGTCACTCAGACCCATCTCCTCTACAGTCTGGTTGGTTAGCTCATTGAACCAATCATTCTGCCCTCAAAACATTTTTGGTTAAGTTAAACTCCAATGAGCATGAATTTCACCACAAGCTCGGAGCTGTGATGTCACAATACTGTCAGCCAAGCCGCCGTGGCAGCCCCTCAACACATGCTAAGCAGATTCCTGTATGTAGAAAGCCTTCTGTCTGTCGCTCGCACCTCCACAAGCCCAACATTGCCCAACCTCAGTGCTAAGCCCCCTGCAACAATAGCAGTGCAACAATGCATGTGTTTATCAGCATCAACATCATCTGCTTCCCCCTGGGAGTGAATTACAGCAATGCTAATTCCCTGACACATTTACGCTCTCACACGAATTATGAAAATCTGTTGAAAGTACTTGAGACTAGTGCCTGTCCTATTGACTCGTGGTCAATAATGGCCTTTCATACCCATCAGTGATGCTGAAGGCATCTTGCTACACTAGCGGTCAACACTAAGGCCGCTGTAACTAATTCACATGCTGTTAGATGCCCAGTCTACAATGAAGTGAATCTTTCAAGGGCCATATTTTGATTACGGGGGCGAATCCCGGTGTGGACACGGTGACTTACTGAATGTCAGATCCGCTCCAGTTCATTGCTGATGAGATAGTCTAAAATACCCACTTACTGATCCATAACCTGAACAGTGGTTGAAGACTTCAGTCTTTTGGTGATTATCGTGAGATCGTATTGCTGTTTGAGATGAGTTAAGGAAAGATTCACCTTGACATGTCCTGTAGAACGTTTTCTTTTTCTCACCCTCTTAATTTAAAGATGTAGGATTGTGACTCATATCCACCTCATAAAGGCCTTAACTAAAAAGCCTTTTAAAAGTGTAAGATCAATGCTAGGGTCTTTCCAGCCAAATCATCCTGGCAGCTGAAGCAAAGGGAGTAGATTGTTACAGAGGAAGGGTTTAAATTCTAAAGGCAGCGCTCTGATGAAACACCTCACTCCTCCCTGCTGTTAATCCCCTATAATGTATATCTCAGTGGCTGTGTGGTGCCAGAGCTTGGCAGAACTGGTGAGGGCAGGCATTGGTTGACGTGGGCCAGCAGAGCATTCCCATTGGCCAGACAAGCAACGGCCCACGAAGAACAGGAACCCCGCGGACACGGGGCATTGGCCACAAGCCGCAGCCCTCACGTGCTCATCCGGGATACGACCTGAACTCAAAACCGGCATGTTGCTGGGTCGTGCTCCAGCGTTGGAACGGTTCCGACTGTGTTTCCGAAAAACTGTATGTTGCTTTGACTAAGTGCGCCCGCAAAGCAATTTAAAGCAAATATTATTGTACATTTCAGCATATGACCCAGCTCAGATCAACAAGTTTTGTTATACATATAAATCAAGTGAAGGTCAAATGCAAATTAATCCTGAAAAACCGTTTCATGACCTTTTTCTGGGAATGTCTTTAAAAGGGAACTAATGATGATGTGAACTCATCAAGAAGTAATTAAGGCTAACCGATTCAACTAGTATAGCTGGTCTGCAGACACAGCAGTGCTAGGCCAGCTGGGACTACTGTGGCAATTATGAACCAAGGACAGAAACACCAGATGCCCAGACAGCTATAATCAGCAGGCAACCCAGAATGACACTTAGAAATTATCTAAACCAAAACATGTCAGTCTGTCGGTACCAGCATTCCATTTTCATGGCATGTGTATGAAAGCAGGCCAGTAAGAAGGTCTCCAAATACAGAAGTTACCATTTTATTTAAGGAGATAAAATCTTCATAATTTTACAAGACATTGCGCAATTACTGCTGCTGTGAAATTTGCCATTTTAAACAAGTACATATTAAGAATGTAATAAATGCAAATTGTATTTGTAAGTCATAGCAAAGTAGTACATTCATCTTATTTACTGCAGGTCATCATTTAGTTTCCATTTAGTTTTGACACTTGAATATGAGGGAAAGTGGACTGGTGATTGCAATCACTGGGAAAAGGCGGAAATGAGATCCACTGGTCTCCTTACACACTAACTTTTCTCTCTCTCCTCCTTCCTATAATTCCAGATTTTGATTCGGCCGGACTGATGCCAGCAATCGTTGGGGCAGCGATTTGCTGGGCTTTTAGGTCGATGATCCTCTGGAACGCAGCGAGGAGTCAGCCTTGAAAAGCTCACCGGACCGGAGGGGAAGAGGGAACTAAAGTCACCTTTTTTCTTTGTGACTAAAGCACAAATACATTTCTGTGGGGCCGTTTATTTAGCCCGCATGTTGCTTAGTGAATGGTAGCGTTGCTTTCCCTATGCAGCATCAAGAGCTTGAATTCCACCTCTGCCTTGTTTGCCCTGAGTTGACGCATTCTCTGTGCGTTGCATGTTTCCTCTGAAAATCTATTCTCCACAGTCCAAAGACACGTGTAGCATGTGACTGTGTGTGTACATGTCCTGCCCAAAACCCTATAACTATACCTGTCCAGAATAAATGGTCAGAAGACAGATGGTTTTTAATGCAATTTAAACTGCTGAAGGTTTCCCCTTCATTAAAAATTTGTACACAGATGCACACACATGCATATTTGTGCTTAGATCTTCAGAGAACTTCCCACTGGCTGTAAATAAACTGATTCCTAATTCCAGCAAAAAAAATAAACAAACAGATATGAAAACTCATAATGAACATGTTTTCAGCAGGAAAATTTTTTGATTGCATTCACAGATCTTGAAAAATCCCCACAACATCAAAATAACAGGTTTTTATTTGGTCCCCACAATGTATTTTAAACATAATCCACACACAGTGCAAGAACAGAATGCAGTGACATCTACGGAATTTTTATGGAGCTTAGTGACTTTTATACGAACATCAAAACTAAAGTACTGATGCTCAAATGGATCTGTGGGACAAGGGCCATAAACGTACCTGTTCAGCCAAATATTCACCCACAGGAGGCTGTGTGTTTTGAAACAATACAGTTTTTCATTATTCTTTACTGGAGTCTGAGCTATTAATCGATTTGGATGGGAAAGGAAGTGAAATTAGGCCTCTTAAGTCTTTTGATGGCTCGGCCTCGCGGCTCTCCATCGGTTTTCCTTGTCTTCTGCCCTCTTTTCATTCCTGCGGAGCATTGTCAAAGTCAACACACACCCCGATCAACCCAGAGCTCATCAGGAAAAGATCTGAAGCAAATTATTCAGCAGCGTTCCTCATTTGCATGATACTGAACTTGCATGCTAAGTTTACTTTTTCCCCCTGCTTCAGAACATGATTCTTATAAAAAAAAAATCAAAAACCGTTATCCGAAAGCCCCTGCCC
>JABFEA020000041.1:16712420-16723035 GCA_019775915.2 Cyphomyrus plagiostoma | reverse complement strand
TTAGGCGGCCTGCTCAAAAAAAAAAGTAACGCTAATAAAATTTCAAAACTTACATTTACAAGGGGGTAAATTTAATTTCCTTTAAAAGTCGCGGTCTGACACCTTAAGGGTTTTATCCCCCCCCCCCCCCCCCAGCCCCCAGTCAGTCCTTGAAAGGCCGAGAAGGCAAAAGACATCGAGGGAATAGTGTGTTACGTCTACGGTTGCCATGTTTGGCCAGCGAATTCCTCCAGCAAGTCTATGTACAATGTAGCACAGTTTCATTTTTAATTGTGCATTGCACTAACTGTGTATGACAGTAAAGACCTACTTGACTGACTACTACTCCTGAATCATGCCCCTCACCTTGGATCACCTAGTGTATATGCACAGTGGGTCACACTGACACCTTATACAGTTATGAAAATGGGACAGACGGATTAAGTTGTCAAAAAAAATTGTTCCAGAAGACTGTTCCAGAACTAGTCATTTGATTTCGGTATGAACTTATGCACTTGAATAAGTATAATTTCTTTGTTTTTCTCTCCAAAAAGAATGGCTGGAGACAAAAGTCAAGTGAGTACAAACAACATCGTTGCACATGCACTCTCAGGAAAAAAAGGGTAAAAATGTGTACCTTTGCTTGTCACTGGGTCTGTGCCCTTGTAATTATACCTTTTAAGGTATATTACATTATACATTAATGTACCATAAATGTTCCTCAGAGTCCATTTCTATACCTTAAAAGGTTCATTGACTCAAGTTACAGTACAGTACTGTAGGTAGTTACTTTCATTATTACTGTATTATTCTTATTACACACTGTATTATTATGCCTTCACTGCATCTTGAAGTCTTTAAGTGTTTTTTATGTATAGAAAGATAAAATACATACTACATACGAAGACAAACATTAGACTAACTGATAATAAATAAGGATCGTATGTGCCTGGTTTTAATTATCCTGTCTAAAAATTCACCATGAACACATGGTTAGGGAACAGATCTCGTTTGTAACCAGGGGACCTGCCTGCATTTTGTGTTCTTGTCTTTGCCAACAATGAACTTCAGTAAGAATTAGGAGTATTTGTATGCCCCAGGACCGACACTGATAAAATGTGTCAGGTACGTTGTTTATTTAGAGAATTTGTCGTAATTAACCTTGTGGAAATTGTGACATGGACTCCTTTTCGGTTTCCATGGCTACTGTAAGCAAGTGAATAACTGTTTCTCTAAAATGACATTTTTTTGGCCAACTGGAGTGATTCAGTATAGCAAGAGATGAAATGGCTGGGCTCAGGTCAAAGCATTTATCTACCAAGGCTTTAATATGGCTTGGAGATGTTATCAGGTCTGGCCACAACATTGCAGTGTAAGGAGCTGCATTATTTATTTGTAGGGTACAGAGGATGTAAAAACCCCCAGATGTTGTTCTTGCTCCGGCCCAAATATCAAGGATACATCAGATGCATCCTCATCGAACGAGACCAATTCCATGATTCATTGTGGCCCAAGTTCATTCTTTGAAGGCAAGTTAGCAAGATGGGACTTACCAAGACCACAAGTACGGTCTTTGCGTTCTGTGATATTGAGATTCCCAAATCTCAATTCCTTGTTCTTCCTTGTTCTTCTTTTTCCCTTCCTCTCTGCACACCTCACAATTAAATCCCCTTGGAAATATGCTCCCCAAACACTAACACAAGGGCAGGAACTAAAATAACGATAACCAATTGAAATAATTATGTAATTAATTAATACAGTAAATCACTTATTGTTCCATATGGTTTGTCGCTTCTTATAATATGACATAATAATTAAGCTCAATTTAAACTTAATATTAAAGCTCTGTAAGTATAGGGATGCACCTGGGAATTAAGACACAGGGAAAAAAAACATTTTAATTGGGGTACTTTAACATGGCACACATGCGACCACACAGCTGTCTCTGTACATGGATACGATGGAATATGTCTTCACGCATTCCTTTTAATGTGTGTGCATGACTGAGCCACATACGCGCAACCCTCCTGCTTCCTGTAGGGTTTAAGCGAGACGGAAACGTAGAACAGCACAGACAAATGGGACCTGAATATGGAAAGATGCAGAGACGGATCCAAAGATAGAGACACAAACAACAGCTGCCGTATCTGGGTGGGACTACATAAGGAAGGAGCTGCCGTCGCATGTGGCCGCTTGCATGCACGATCGTCTGGGGATATCAGCAAAGAAGGCGGGCATCGATTTCACCTCAGTGCCAGGCTTTAGTCAATATGTGACAGCTCCATTGTAGCTGATGGTAAAAGAACATGATTGGATAACCCTGGATTGAAAGTGACACCATGCCGTGTTGGGTGTCAGAAGTGGTACCCGGATTGGGCTAAAATCGCTCCAGCTCAGCCCTTAGCATTTTGCCTGGTCATTAAACACACAGCCACGTTCATGTCCTTTGATTGTTGTCTCACACTGAGCCTGTCGCGCCGAATCGAATAAATGGATCCACAGGGCAGGTGAGTGCACCTCACTTTGAAGTATAGTGTAAATGGCGGGGTAAAGATCTATCTGGAACTGGGACCCAATGGCCCAGAAAATGAGAACCAGTGGCCCCTGCTGCCAACACCGAGCTCACACACCCAGAACCTTTTGTGTTGGATCAACAAATGGGGCTGAGAGGATGAGAGGAGGGCAAGAGGATAATTAAGAAGAATGTTCCGGAATTTACAGGTTGGTGAATTAGATGAGTTGTTCCACTTCTGCTAGTTCAAATCTTCCTCTGCACCACATACCCACACAAGAGGAGATGAGCAAACCCGCGCCCTGCCTCCACTGTAAAGCAGGCCAGTGACTCTCAGCCTGCTGCAGGGTCTCTGTTGCTATCTGGTTGTGGCAGTTCATAATTGCCTCCCTGCCTTTGATCGAAAGACAGAGCTGAGAGCTGATAACCCACCGGAAAAAAAAATATTACCGAAAGGTACGATTTCGTAGCAAGTGGCAAAAAAAAACGAAGTTTCTCCAGGTCCTCCCGCGATGGGGTGTCAGCTCGGGCCCCAGCTATCTGGATCGGTTGACGGTGTGATGACAGAACTGAAATAAGAAATAAACCACAAAAAAAAAATCCCCAAAGAACGACTTTAAGTGAAGGCCCAAAATACCCCGTGCTACAAAAATAGCCACAAGCAAAATATTTTGCTAAGGTTGTACTTGATATACAGAATAATTCTTGCAATATAAAAAAGCTGCGATGCAGCGTCCTGTGGTCATTTGTTGCATGCTGAGCCTGCTAGGAGTTTGGAGAAGCGGATTCAGAAGGTGTCCTGGTTTAACTGATGTTTATTCCATGGGATCACAAATAATGTTTAATTCAGTCAAATCTTTGCGGCCGATTTTGCGTAGGTGGTGAGCCTCGGCTGAATCAGCCGTGACAGCCACAGCTTAGCTCTGTCTTTTGTCAGCGGGAGAACCATGCACAAAGCCGGAAAGCTGATCCAATGGTAGACTTCCACCTTGTCTTTGTCCCGAACCCCTCCGGTAAAAGTCAGGCTAACCTTGACAATGTGCTCAATGCAGTAGGCAGGTGTGCAGGACCACTTGATAGCTTGGGGTCTGTACTGACTGACATGGAGAAAGAAAAAGGCGCAAGAAAAGAAGCCAAGACTTCAGTGGCGTCTGATCTGACAGGTTATCGATCCTGTCCACTCACCAGAAGAAATCCCTAGTGAAGACTCTTGAATAAGTTCTAACCTAGAAGCTTGTAAACAGATTCTTCCACAGCACATATTAATACAGACATTCCCTGTAGAGGAGACGCCTCTTCTTAGCCCATCTCTCTTCCACCAGAAGATGGGTCCACCTTGTGTGGCATGCATGATTCATGCACTTGATGGGACCTCTTCTTCATGGTAAAACACACAGCCCCAGAATTCGGGTAAAGAATTGTCCCGAGATATACAGCAGGCCCACAAATGAGCTGTCTCTTCTCATGCTGCTGCTACCATCTTCTTCCTTTCCATCTGGTTCCATCCATTTACCCTGTTCAGAATTGTAGTGGGGGGTCCCCTGTCAGACAGCATAAGGCAAAAGGGCTCTACCCTGGATGGTCAGCCTGGGTGAGGAGTCAGGAGGGAAGCAAAGGAAATGCTGATTACGTACAAAACCCATGCCCAAGGATGGGAATGGAGCTCAAACCTCAAAACCCGAAGCCACAAGGTGACACTGCTACCCACCAAGCATCCATGCACTTTAATTCTTCCCTGCCGCTGCTTGCAATTTAAAACAGAACAAAAAGCATCTCTGTACAGTGGGCAAGAAATCTGGCAACATTCGCAAAACAAAATGACAAACACATCACAAAAACAAACAGATTAGGCCTTAGAAGTCAGACAAAAATAGGTCCTATTTTTAAGTGTTGAATGTTGGGTAAGTTGCCTTTTGTTGCAATGTGCCAGCATTTTCTTGAGTATCGCCATTCCCTCTCTCACACGTTTGTTGCATTTCCGCTCTTTCATCCCCCTTTTTCCCATCGTCCGCTTGCCACCCTCCCACCCTGAATCCGCCCCAAATCCTCCCCGCACCCTCACCCCCTGCTGGTCCTTGCATCCATCGCCCACAGCCTTCTCTCTCGATCCATCCTCCCCTCCACCCTCGACTCCCTCTCTCTTCATAACCCCCCTATCCTGCTCCCTCTCCCCGCTTTGAATCCTTTCTGACATCACCCCGGTGCTGGTACACAGTGTGGTGTGGCCCAAAGAGAGGTAACGAACCCCAACTCGGCCTATGAGCACCTGAGTTGCATAAATATATTTCCAGCATAATTGTCCTGAGGTTTGACTGTGTCCTTTTTGACTAAGGGTGTGCATCATTGCCTGGTATGTACTGCATATTTACTTTTCCAAGGTTACTCATTGTCACGTCGAAAAATTCATGTTTCTATCCGAACAATAAACCATTTCCAAGAATTATTCTCAATTGTCTCATTAAGAATAGGCACAAGGTAATTGATTTGTCCTTCTCTCATTCAGACTTAAATTCGGCTTGTTTGATCACAGTCTGACGGCTGGATCAACTCCTTTCACACTGTCTACACCAAACCACAAGGCAAAAACACCCCTTATTTTTCACAGCGGATGATACTGGCATGTCCATTATGTTTGCAGTTGCTAAGGCCAAAACATGAAGGCCACGTTTCATTAACAGCACGGTTTTCTTCCAACATCTCTTACTGTAAACCTGCTTTCCTTTACGTGCCTTAATGAAATGCATAACTACAGAAATGAGCGAGCAAATCTCTCTGGAGACTTTCCTCCTTTCTGCATATTATCATGCAGAAATTGCCAGATAATCAAGAAGAGGAAGCTCCTAATTTGGACAGCTTTGTTTATTATACCATTACACGCTGGCTGATGGCTTCACTGCTTGTCGTGGAATGGCAATTGGTTAGTGAAATAATATCGGACTCCTGGTCTAATGAAGAGCTACGACAGGAAGTCGCATTCGGATGGGAAATTATAATGTAATAATATGACTTGCATTTCAGCTGCCACAGTAACCCTGTCCAAAATTTTTGGAACTGGCTACTATAATCGGGATACTGAAAAAATCTGGGATCGCCAGGAATGAAATGAAAATATTTCTGGGCCCTGTTGGGGTACAGCCCTAATTTTGGGGAGAAGGGTCTTGTGGTCTTGTGTCTGTGGGTATGTCCGATAATATATCAGAAACGAGGCTTCATTCAGACCCATACAATAGGGAAAATGAAAAAAAAAAAAATGTCCCCAGGGGTGATAATGATTAAATATTACATTACCCTATGATCTCATGTCAAGGGTATGAATAGATGCTGGTGGAGGCAAATTACCTCCAAAAAGTGCTTAAATAAATGTAAGACAAGTCGGCAATGCAGTATGGCAGGCCATTAAAAATGCATACTCAGGAAGTGTATGTACCGCATTATCTGTGTGGGTGTGAGTGTTAATAATTCACTTTATGAGCATTGTTTTCCTGTCTGGTGAACGGGTACTTCTTCTGACCTTCCTCGCATCTCGTTCCGTTAACGGTTGTCCATCTCCTCTCTTAATTGGGCCACTCCGCCACCCCCCTGCCAGCACCTGGGTAAATAGCCACTTCGGGGGAAATGTGGCACCGATTTTGCGCCCTCTGTGTCTATATGGGGAGAGGTAGTCAGCCTGCATCTAATTTTCCCTCCTTCACCAGCGCCGCTCTGTGTAATGACAGTCACCTCAAACGCCGATGCAGCCAATTAAATGTGTTTCACTGTCAGGCTGCTTTATGCCACCATCCAGGTCCCACCCCCCCCGCCACTGATGGCCATCTGAGGGACCTTTTCAAGACACCCTGGTCCTTTGGCCTGATCCCTCTGAACTGCCGAACTACCTCCCCGTTTGTGGAACTGTGTGTAGGAACAAGTGGTTTGGGGCTAGTAGGATTTGAACTGCTCCAGTTACTGAACCTCTCTCCAACTTCTGCATTAGCACTGGCCAATATGGAAGAGCTGTCATAGCCATTTGTGTTCGCTCTCGTCCAGGCGCGGCAGAAAATAATTCCTTTGAAATAGTTGTGGCTAATAGATGTCTCACTCAGATGCTCTCTGTCACCACACCCTAGCAGCCTCTGCTATGTCTTTGTGCTCTTCATGGACAAAGATGCTCCATAAAAGCTTCTACTCTCAGGCAGTAAGGCTACTCATATCTGATCAGGCTATTAGTACAGACAATTTGCACATTTCAGTTTTTTGCTTTTACTATTTTATTTACTCGTTTTTTTTTTTTTTTTTACTTATTACTTTGCTGTTTGAGCTATCAGGGACACACCCTTCGTTTGCCTGCATCTTACCGCTGCACTGTTGTGCATTTGAGAAATAAAACTTTGATTTGATTTGGTAAAATCCTTGGCATGCTGGGCTTCCTGTGTTGTGCCAAATGCTCAAGGAAACAGCCCAGATTCAGGTCAACCGGCTGATTGGAAGCAAACGTTTCAGCCGTCTGGAGTAGCGAGACTCAAGCCATGTCGCTCATTTGTAGTTGATAAAGGATTCCACGGCCATTTCACCAGCGCTGGAGATGCAGATGTTTGTGTGTAATCTCCTCTGAATTGTTCTTGCTATGGGTGTCGCATGTAGACACACCTGGTCCTGGTGCCAACTTGCTCTACCAGACAGTTCTCTCCAGATGTGGATCATTTGTCTCAGCTCATTAAAGCTAATTGCTGTGGTGTGTGTGTGTGTGTGTGTGTGTGGGAGGGGGGGGGGGATGCATCTGTCCCCACTAGCTGGGGCCCGCTGTGTAAACGAAGGCAGGAAAGCAGATGTGAGTGGAAGTGGACAGGAGCCAAAGGAAAAGCAGTCCAACGCCCATGGACATGCCATGACAGGGATGACAGGATGAGGAAGGGATGGGAGAATGGGAGAGAGGGGAGACAAAGGGGAACGGGCGATAGAGGAGAGAACGAAAGACAGAGGATGAAGGGACAAGAAAGAGAAGAGAGAAGCAGAGATAGAAGCAGGAGATAGAGGAGAGAACGAAAGACAGAGGATGAAGCAGGACTGCCAGCTCTCACGCATCTGGTGTGAGACTCACGCTTTCAGGCTCTCACGCTCACACAGGAAACATTATGGAAAATCTATATTATTCCATTATAAACCTAAAATTATTTACATCAAAAGTGCTGGAGTAGTTTGCAAACCCTACAGACTGTTTACAAGGTATTAAAACTCATACATGCATGTAAATGCGTGTGCACATGTGTGCAGACTTGTCTCAAAAATGTCATGCCAGCCAACTGACCATAGTTGGCACCCCTGATAAAGGGAGGAAATGAAGAAAAAGAAGAGAGATAAAAGCAGAAGTGCAGAGATAGAGAGAAGCAGGGAGATAGAGATAAAGAGAGGAAAGCTGAAAGAGTAGATTAAGTATGTTTTCTGAGTGATCCCTTGGCATCTATGTGGCTCTTATAGGCAGGGGTGCCATAGGGGTGGCAGCTTCTGGGGGCCCAGAGCTTTAAAGGGGCCCTTGAATGCATAAAATTATATGTAACATTGGGCTGGGGGACTCAAAGTGACATTTTGTCAAAGTTCCCAGAATTTCTAGCTAGGTCTCTGCCAGTAGTTTACTTCAGGGTGAAACTTAAAGATGAAAATGACGTCTGCCTGCTCATATGCGTTGAATCCAATGGCCACCTGAGCAGAGGGAGAGGCGTCTTGGCTGTCTGGACTGGAACGGGCGATTAATCAATGCATCGCTGAATCAATTGTTCAAAATATCTCCATTAAATCAAATCTCTTTAACCCGATTAGCTTCTCATTAGCATTTGGTAATTGATTCATGAAAGATGAAAACTGTCATTATGAATTACCATGTCCATATGGCTGTTTTAGTAATTGATTAAATAGTTATTGCTGTAACTATATCAGAGGCACCTGCATCTGCAGAGAGAACAATAACAGAAATATTTCATCAAACATCTCATAATGTTAATACCACTGCTTCTGTGATGTCACTCAGTTTTGGCAGTTATTACATATTAAAGACATAGACGGGTAATCTGGAAGATTCTTCAGAAGTGAAGATGTCACAAGGAGTTAGACATGAAAAGCATCAGGTTTTCATCTTTTGAGAGCTGTGCAGCCAAATGGCTACTTCGATATTAGTTTAAATACTGGAACTCATGGCCATAGGTGGAAATTAGCCGAAGAACACTTTGATTAGTGTAGTTGAAGCGAAAACCCTGAGTTCCTTTAAATCAGAGCTAGATAAGATCCTAACAACTCTGAGCTATTAGTTAAGTTCTCCCCAAACGAGCTTGATGGGCCAAATGGCCTCCTCTCCTTTGTAAATTTGTTATGTTCTTAGCTCTGGAATATGGACTCATTACATTTCCTATAGCAGCCAGACATAACTGTCGAAGATGCCATGAAATATATGCTTGAGAGAGCCTCCACTGGCTTTGATAAGTTGAGTAACATCATGAGGATACTATTCTTTGACTTCTCCATTGTGTTAAACACGGTCCAGCTTCAACTGCTTCAGGAGAATGTGAAGGTTATGCAGGTTAAGGACACCGTGGTTGCCAGGATGACAGATCACCTTAGCAACTGGCCACAGTCCATCTCAGCAACGTCATATCTGAAGTGGTGCTGGGAAACACAGGGGGCCACAAGGGACAGCACTGTCATTCTGTCTACTCTTTATACCACATACTTCAGGTGCATCTCTGGCTCATGCCATGTTGCGGGACATATCAGTGAAGGCTTCAGTACGGATTTCTGGCAGAGAGTTTTGTTAGGTGGCGAAGGAAGAGCCACCTGCAGCACAATGTCCGAAAATCAAAGTAGCTGGACATCAGGTGGAGTTTGGAACCACTGACCACTGGCATGATTCAAGGAGAGAATGTAAGAATGGCACAGTGCTGCAAATACCTCAGCATCAAAATCAATGATGGACAGGAGTGGCAGGACAATATGAACGGAGATTATGTGCAGACAGAGTAGGCTGTTTTTCCAGAGGGAACTACAGATGCTTGACCAAATGTCATGGCCAGAGCTCTGTGTCCTACGCCTGTTTTCTTGGAGGTGATGAAGATGAAATATAGCAGTGGTGATGGGAAGAATGGAGTCCACACTTTGCTCCATTATGAAGGCCATGTGGGAAGTCCTCTCAAGAATGAGCTGATGCATTTGAGAAGCATCTTCAGCCACAGGCTCATCTATTTAAGGTGGACAACTGAGCACTTCTGTGGCTTCTAGTCTCCATGTCCTTATTCCCCAATCTTTCACCAGAAAAATCCAGCTTTCTTGTCTATTTTATGCAAGTAAATCCGTGTCATCAGAATTAGAATTTTATATGCCACTGAAATTCTAACATTGAATATTTACGCATTGGAAATATGCATCGGAAATTCAATTGTCTGAATTCACATGCAAAAATACGAGGTTAAAAATACAAAAACAACATTTCAAAGTTGCTCCAATTCGACGGTCTGAATTCACATGCAAAAAATACAACGTTAAAAATACGAGTTATACATCCGGGATACCAAGGCTAAGCAATCGAATCTGTGGCTGCGTTCGACTTCATGCAGCCGCTTACAGTACAACAGCAATGCGAACAGGTGTTGTGGGAAATTCAGTTTCCCTATGTTTCCCTTGTCGCGTGCTGATTTGTACACGGTTTCGCTGTTGTTTTCATGTCTTTTTACAAAGCTCTTGAGGTAAATAAGCCATATATTTTAAAACATCACATGCCTTTTCAATATTTTTTTTGTTTTTACAGGTAATAAATGAAATTATTTAATTCGCTGGTGTTGCATCTAAGCTCCATCCGCTCCTCCTGTGTGCCAAGCCCACCTCGTTACCTCTTGTGATCGCCAATTGTTTTCACCTGTGTGGTGTTGACACACGCCTGTCTTGTACCTGTCATGTGTATTTAGGTCTGCGTCTGCGTCTGCGTTTCTTCCGGCAGACGCGGCATTAACGTTGCTTGATGTCGGTGTGCTTCCCAATAAACCCTCGTTTTCCCGTCTTCCTGCCTGGAATCCCTCCTTCGCCGGCTCGAACGGCTCGGTCTGCTGCAGGAATTGGTGCTCTGGCGGTACCAGCCAGAGGTTCGTCGGAACCCCGAAGCCCTGG
>JABFEA020000041.1:16696526-16712320 GCA_019775915.2 Cyphomyrus plagiostoma | reverse complement strand
GTGGATCAGCCCGGTGAGCGACGCGATCCCACGGATCCCTAGGGCTTTTAAAGGGGCAGTGCCCGAGCGGCCGGTGCAGGGCCTGCAGCCGCTTGCGCTGCCTGAGGTGGGCTGCGAGGCGCCTCCGCCGACTGCTGCTGCATCGCCCGAGGCCGCCACGCCTGCAGCCACCTCTTCTGAGCCCACAGCCACCTCTGCCGAGTCTGCAGCCGGCGCCGCTTCCACGCCCGCAGCTTCGCCTGGCCCCTGGCCGTCGTCCGGTGGCTGCCTGCGGGTCCTTTGGCTCTTGGTTGCCGGTCGCCGCCGGGTTCCCCTCCGGTTCCTCGGGGCTGGTCCTCCGTCCCGCCTCCGGCTCCACGTCAGCCGCCTTCGGGCCCCCCCTGCTCCGGCTGGGCGTCGGACGGCGCCGGCTTCCCCCTCCTGCCCGCCTGCGCCAGTGTTCCCTCCAGCTCCCTCCTTGTCCCCTCCTGTGTTCCCTCGGCCCGTTCCCTTGGCCCCTGCATGGCCCCCTCCTGCTCCTGGCTCCCCCTTGCCTGCGGCCACTCCGGCCGGTGCCCGTCGCCGGCCTGAGTGCCTTCGGGCACCTGGTGGGCTTTCTGCGCCTTTCCTGCCCGCTCCTCCTCCTTTTGTTCCGCCTCCTCTTGTGCCTCCGTTCACTCCCAGCCCTTTTGTTCCTTCATTCCCTCCTGGCCCCTCTGTTCTGCCTCTTGGTGTTGCTTCTGCCTCTCCCTTTTTGGTTTGTTTGTCTGCGTTCCCTGTTCTTTGTCGGGTTCTGTCCTGGTTCCTGTCTTTGTGCTTGTTTTGCGTTTCGGTCTTGTTCCCTGGTCTTCGTTGATATTCTGCTTCGTTTTTTCAGATCCTGTCTGCCCGGTTCATCACGTCCGTCACCTCTCCTGGGGCGCGCCCGGTGTGGCGCGCCTTTGGGGGGGGGGGTTCTGTTGTGTCCAAGCTCCATCCGCTCCTCCTGTGTGCCAAGCCCACCTCGTTACCTCTTGTGATCGCCAATTGTTTTCACCTGTGTGGCGTTGCCGCACGCCTGTCTTGTACCTGTCATGTGTATTTAGGCCTGCGTCTGCGTCTGCGTTTCTTCCGGCAGACGCGGCATTAACGTTGCTTGATGTCGGTGTGCTTTCCAATAAACCCTCGTTTTCCTGTCTTCCTGCCTGGACTCCCTCCTTCGCCGCCTGGCACCACCGGCGTTCGTAACAGCTGGATAGAGATATTTCTTTATAAAAACGTTATAGTATTGCTTATAAGACTATATTATGCGTGACAATCGACGATCTACTGTATTCACATGTCATAATGTACCTGAGTGATTTTCAGACATCTCACATACATATTCTCCTAAATATTAGGAGAAACATTATTTCCTGATAGACAAGGGAAACCAAATTGCCCGGAACACCTATTCTGACGTTTGTATCCCAAGCAGTTCCGAGGCGTTATCTGCTGTTTTTCCCGAATATCACGTAAAGCAGTTATAGCTGGTTTTCCATTAATTTCCCTGGTTTGTTTATTGTTAGTTACTGTAATGTTGCGCTGCTTTATTTGTTTAATCATCCAGTCTGTGAAGAAGGCGTTCAAGTAAGAATTACATTGTACTCAGTACATGACAATAAAATTTTAGATTCCTTGAAATACATGTATTTGATCTTTTTACACAGAGCCACTATACACAATAGTTTATTTTTTCCACTGATAATAGTTTGGATCAGGAGTTTTTGTAAAAAAAGAAATGTGCATGCAGGTGATATTTGTATAGATTTATCTACACCCTCCTGCAGTGCGGCTATTGCAGTCAGGTCTTGCACACTACGAGGAGTACAAGTTGTCCGACTAGGCTGCAAGTCAGTTTATACTCCATCCCTGCAGCCACAGGCAGATGCTCTTGTCATGTCAGCTGTAGACAGACCTAAAGCCCAAATCGAACGCAGCCACAGATTCGATTGCTTAGCCTTAGTATCCCGGATGTATAACTCGTATTTTTAACACCGTATTTTTTGCATGTGAATTCGGACCGTCGAATTGGAGCAACACTGAAATGTTGTCTTTGTATTTTTAACCTTGTATTTTTACACGTGAATTCGCACCGTCGAATTGGAGTAACATTGAAATGTTGTCTTTGTATTTTTCACCTAATATTTTTGCATGTGAATTCGTATTTTTGCATGTGTTGTTTTTTGCACATTTCCAATCCATAAATATTCAATGTTAGAATTTCAGTGGCATATAAAATTCTAATTCTTATCTTATCTTATCTTATCTTATCTAATGCTACACTACATTGCACTACACTATACTTTACTATACTTTATGTAGTATTGGGCATTTCAGGTCCAGAAGCTACAAATTCAGACCAAGATTTTATTTCTACCAACCAGCTGAGCACTAGATTCGTAGCTTCTGGACCTGAAATGCCCAACACGGACTATATGGCTTACTATTTTGGACACAACTTGTCCAAGATCTAATTCCAAACAAATGGTGTTCATACCAAATTACTTGGCAAATTGTTGCTATAATAGTCTCTACTCTTCTGGGAAGGATTTCCATTAGATGTTGGTTGGATCATTGCTGTTGGGATTTACTACCATTCAGGTTGGGTGTTGATGTTGGGTGTTCAGGTCATTTTTCTGTTGTGTCCAGCACTTCACAGCTGAATTTAGTCCCAAACATTTCCATTTCACAGTCACTTCACTTGCGCTTGACCAAGGCAGTTCTAGCAGGACAGACATTTGGCAAATGGACTTGCTGGAAAGATGACGGTGCCAAGATAAAAGTCACTGACCTCTTCTGTATGACCATGCGTTCGGCTGCCAATGTTTGTTGCTGCAGATTGCATGGCTGTATGCTTAATTATACACTTGTATCAAAAATGATTGCGGCTCAATTAGTCAATTCCTCTGATTAATTGGGGTGTCCACATACTTTTGGGCATATGGTGAATCAAAAAAAAAAAACTCACTTTCTGGTGAGGCAAATCTCTGATAATGCATCGCTAAGATTAACATCTTCTCCCTATGTTTAATGATGTCCTACCAGATTATGAAGGGAGTTTAGTCTTTCATCAGAGAAATAAAGAGAAAAGCCATTACAAAAAAGAGAGAAAAGGGAATTAGGTCTATACTCCTTTTGCAGTAACATATACTGTCAGAGATAAGAGCACGGTCCTGGTACAGGTTGATTTCTCAAGGTACAAACAACATAAACGTACCGCCAATAGTACTAAAATGTTCGTCAGAGTCCATCTCTGTTTCTTAAAAGGTACCTTTACCCACAGCTATAAAGTACAATTGACAGACTATTGAGGGTACAGCTCCAGTGACAATTAATTATAACCTCAAAGGTAGAAGCTGGTGCTTTTTTCTGACAGTGTGTGGCCGCTGACCCTGAAATACATTTTAGAGTCACCAGAAGGTTCCCCAAATGGACATGCAGGGGTTATGGAGGTGGCCCCTTACCCAAAAGGCTGCATATTCCTTACTCATAAGCCAAAATCCTAAATGGTATCATTGGACCTTCAAACATAGATCTTCATGTAGGGTCAGCACTGTTACTCGTTGGAGCTGCTTTTGCAGGTAACTCAGATCCAATCTTTGGCCAAGGTGAGCGATATAAAGCTGGCTGGCAGCAAGGTGTGCCAGAACCCCCCCCCCCCATCCCTCTAACCCAAGCCCAGTAGAATTACGCCGCAGTGGGATACCACATGTCAGACGCCTAACCTGCCTCATCACCGGGGATTTCGGCTCCCTCTTGACTGTGAGCCCTTTCTCGCCGCCTGGGCGTGTTTTCAAACGGCCCGGCCCGGCATGTCGCCTTCCAGTTAATCCCACGCCTTTTCCGGTCCCCTCCTTGGACTCGCTGGAAAGGTCTGACGCCCTCGCGGGCCCCCGACACAGGAGGCCTCTGGCAAGCTGTCCCTCAAAGCCGGAACACCACGCTGGATCGGAGCTCGCGGATTTAAACAAATAGCATCAATATTTAGTGTCACTTGAACTATCTAGTGTTGCATGATTCATATTGCATAAAAATTCTCTCCCACTTGAACAGTCTTGTTTTTATTCGCCATTTCCATTAGAAAAGGTTAAAGACCCCAAATGGTTCAGTGGATTGCCTTACATAATAAAGTAATTTGTACTCCGCTAAATTGCTCCTTTTTCCTTGCATTTTCTACCATTTACCCATTTGAAGTCCTCCTTTTTAATGAGGAAAGAGTTCTGCCGATCAATGTCACTGCTGCAAAAAAGCCCAGGTTTTAGACGTTATGCCTCATGCACACAGACTTACCAGGTTAGGGGGAAATGTGGTCTGGGCAACATATTGTCGCCCATGTGGCGAGCTGCCCGTCGGCTCGTCTCGTCTCCATCCGTGATGAAGCAGGGGCCGGCAAGCCAATTGAGTGAGATGGACCAGCTGGGTGCCAGGCTCTGTGTCCGTGCGTGTGGGCGTGGGGCTCTCGTGAACGCGGGCCAAGGCTGGCCTGGATGTCACCCAGGTGCCCTTCTTCGGTGCCGCCAACGGCTGGTCCTTTTTTCTCCACCATGAATGGAAAGGAGACCAACTCAAACAACTCGATGGCACATCCAGGTGGCCTCCAGAGCCGGCACCTGCTTCAGGGCTCGCAGAGACCAGAGGAAACCAGGTGCTGTGAGTTAGAGTCTATATAAAACATTCTGCAGCGCTGGGGGAGCAGGGGAGTGTGATAAGACAAAACGTGTTCAGTTGGCTCTGGGTTGGGTTCTGCTTTTGTGTTGGTGCCCAAAAGGGGTTTATCTGTTAACCCTACGAGACCCGTTGCCATGCTGGCATAGTATAATCTTTATCCAGTAATATCTCAATGATGCCTTACCGTATCAGCGTTGCTTGAAACTCTATCCCCACTGATTATCGTGGTTTTCCGAATTTACATTGTCTTTTAAGCTGTTCCACATTTATAGTGGTTATAAGGCACATTTTCTGTTTTTTTTTTCCAGAAAAGTTTTGCAATACTAAAGAAATCTAAAGTTTGCATAACGCCGCTGATTTGCTTCCAAACTCGCCCTGATCATTAAAGGCTGCCAGTCTGTATGTCTGCAGTGATTACAATCATGAATGATGGCTCTGCCATTCCATAATAGTCAATGCTTGAATCGTGAACTTCTAATTGAACCTATATCCATCCATTATCTATAACCACAATCTGGTACAGAGTCACGGTGAGTCTGGAGCCAAGCCCAAGTGCCTAAGGCAGCTGACACCCTGGACAGGATGCCAGTCCGTCACAGAGCACACACACACACACACACACACATACACAAAAGGCAGGTCAGTGAGACCAATCTAACTAACGAGCAGGTTTCTGGACTGTTCGGTGAATCAAACGCATGACCCTGGATGTGTTAGGCCATGGTGCTATCCACATCGCCACTATGTTGCTCATCACTGGTACATGGTATATTAAAGAAAAATGATTACAAAAATTTCCTGACTTTTATAGTATTGCTGTATGAACTAAAAACAAATCACAGATGCAATTTGCTTCATATTATCCCCAGCATCATAATAATTCTTAGCCTAGTTTATTAAAAAAAATCCTCATAGAGGCTAAAGGAACCCCGTTGAGGTTTGAAGGCACCGCGCAATGCAGTTATGTAGAAAGTGCATTAAATTGAATGAGCCCTTGATAGTTTTGGTCGTCCCCCATTAAAAGCTTAATACTGCTTGAGTAATTAATTAATGTGTTTTGACGTCATAGCAGCGGAAATGAACAGGGTCCAGTAGGGTTGAAATGACCAATGAAAAAAGCACTCTGCTGTTCCTTCCCCAGGGACAGCCCAGCCTCCTGGGGTGGACAGACATCTCCTATGATAAGAGGGGCCGAACAGAAAACAGAGCTGAGAAGAAAAGGAGGCCACAGTGGAGTGTCGGAGATAAATTCTGGTGAACATCTGAAACATGCCTTTTCCATCACATAAAATGACACGCACTGGGACTGTGTGATGTTTCTGTAGTTTATGACTGCTGACTTCTGATGAAACAGCATACAGGAAAACCAAGACGGTTACCGGGCAACAACCTGCAGCCCTCCCCCCCCCCCCTGCTTCCGGAGCATGTCACATGACGACCTTGTAAGACTGTCACCATAAATGTAATTATAAAAAATATCTTAACCTTTAAATTAAAACATAATTATTAAACAGCTATTAAACTTTAAGCAAATTTAATTAACTTAAAAGCCATAGTCTAAGGCAGATTAACTTTCCAAAGAGCTTTTATTGAATATATAGTTATTAAGTCACTGTTAAAGCTTCATTAAGCCTAACATAATGATGCCTGTAATACATTACCCCAAGACAGTGGAACTGGATAGCTTCTTGTGGTGACATTTTAATGCCATTGATGTTATTTTAATGATGGAAGAAAACATGCCCTTTATTACAGCTGTATCACCATGTTTTAGCCGTGAACACTTTTAGATGACAGAAGTAATTCTTGGTTAGGACACTTTGCCCAATTTCCCTAATGTTGTTTTGTGTAGATGTCCTACCTAACATGTCCCTGTCGTACAAACACCCAGACAACAGTGTTCCGGGGCAGATGACTTCCATCAGTGATTAAAACCAACTTCAAAGCATCCCTATTTAAAGCGACAGCTTACTGAGAATGAGAAGAAAAAAAACAAAGCATAGGATATTAGAAGGAACAGCCTGGAACAATCAAATCCCAAAGCTCTCTCTGAACTTTACTTAGTAGCAAATATATGCAGAGCGATTTCACCAGGAGACATTTCTACCACTTCTTAGTAGTAACGTAATGCCATACAGATCCAGAGAGAAGACATGTAACGGAAAGCTTTTCATGTCCAGACCCAACAAACGATGCTTTGTCAGAAGTTAGCCTTTAGCCTCTTGGTACACGGATTTCAAGCTGCCACATCCTCCTGTATTCTGAAAGAGGCTGCAGTGATGAATATCCCGGACAGCTTCTCTGCCAGAATTTAAGAAGGGAATAAAGAAGCGTAATGCATTCATCCTGGAGTTCAGAGATTTGGGGGTGGTGGCCTCGGTTAAAAAAAAAATAAAAAATAAAAAGCAAAGACAGAACAGAGTGGAAGGGAGATGCTGTATGTGCTTCAACATCTACTGTATGTTAAAGTCCCCATTTTATGGCACCTACGCTCAGCTGAATGTGACATGATTTCATTTCTCGAGGGAAACTTCCCGAACTAAGCAAAAAGCCAGCTTGAAGCTACTATGCTTGGTGGAAAGACTTGAGGATGTCCGTAGAACTTGTGAAACCTGCATCTTTTGACCAACCTGACAAACACAATTTGTGCTAAGAGACCTCCTCAAATGTCATAGATTCCAATGCCATCCGATGAATGAGAGGAACCCAAACTCCTGCTGATACTGGACAGATGTTTGATAGATAGCTAAAAGATTGCCTCTGGCAGAGTGCCCTGTGCCACAGCTGTGGGCAAACAAGTAATTGCAAGGGACAATCTGACTCATACTGGGTCTCTTGGACACACAATGGCTTTTGCAGAGCAGGAAAACTGAATCATGGTACAATAACAATCTGGAGCAACTGCCGGGGGAGGAAGACAAAAATTAAAAATAACCAAGAAATAAAATGTGAATTGATGCTTGTGAATGAACATGGACTGCTTCCATAGTATTAACACCTGTGTGTGTGTGAAGGAGGGCAGAGGTTCGGAGTGAGCTGAAGGGCAAGTGAAATAATCCACAGAAGATATGCACACTCTCTTCAGGGTGGAGGTCGATTGGATCGGCTCCAGGGCTAAGCAGGAGATAACACTGCACTCAGGAAAGGAAACAGAAGCTCCCCCCAGCACTTGTTGTGGGCATAAAGTTAGTTTAATACTAAATACTAAATTAAAACATGTGCCAGAAAGGTTTTGAATTTTGAGCCATTTTTAAGGATTGTGTGTCGACTAGACAAATATCTGCAACTTAAGCAATGTATAAACATGTTTAATACTATGCTGGTTTAGATTGGCAGACCATGGCAGGTTAAGCCCAAGTTAAGTGCCTCCCTTTGAGGAAAAACAGTGGCAAATCCTCACTTTGGTTTCAAACCACATGGCCACATATCCAGGATCTCATCCTCTGCAGAGACTGTTGCCAATAGCGACTGTCACTCAAATACACCGGGTGCGTGAAAACTGCAGGGGGTGATCACTTCCTGCTCATTGAGTGGCAGCTGAGAAAATGGCAACCTTTGGTATCTGCACTGCAGAGTCCTCAGCTGGACGTGAGCAACTTCAAAGTGACCGTACCCCAATTTTAAAAAGTAGCTGGAACTGGATCCCTGAGATGTATGCATTCTCCTCACAGACGTCTCGGAATGGCCCCTGAACTGACCTGCAGGTGAATATCCCAACACAAAAAGGATTATTATTATCCTATTATTACCTCTGAAATTGTTACCCAACCCTGCAGCAGTTACAGCTGCTATATAAATTTCACAGCACTACACCTGCTCTATACTCTTGAATAATTGCTCCACTACTCCAGGAGTACTTGCAACACTACAACTCCTCTACAATGGCTCTATACTCTTGAGTAACTGCTCCACTACTCCATGAGTACTTGCAACACTGCAACTCTTCAACAATTGCTCTATATGCTTGAGTAATTGCTCCACTACTCCCTGAATACTCCAAATACTACACTCCTCTACAACTGCTCTATACTGTCGAGTACCTGCTCTACTACTCCTTGAGTACCCTACAGTTGCTCTTCTACCTTATATCTACTCTGCAACTACTTTGTAGCTACTCCGCTACTTCGCTGTTGTTGTACAAGTACCGCGGAAATCTGCTCCTTTAATTTCTCTTTTGATTTTTTTGGATTTGCTGAGCCAAACCATTTTCCTTATATGACACCATCATTTCAAATCAGTGCATGAAATGGCTTCAGCACTGACTGCATTGCGACTCTTACAGCTGAATAAGAAATACTCAAAGTTCACTGCGTGTAGCTGATGCCAACCATGGAATAAAGGAACAAACGATGAGGAAAATAAAAAAAGAAGTGTATGTATGATCAGGATCAATCAATTTGCATTGGGAGGTGGTAAATATTTTCACGGGACTGACATCCAGAGCAGACGCAGCAGAAGTGATCTTCTACTTGCTGTTAAGAATCAATGAGGAGAGATCGGCGTTTGATGCGGAGTTGTACCAATGAAGGACACCTCAAAGACACAGCGATTCCTTTCAAGGCTAAACAGTAACTTTTCAGGTCTCATTACTTTCACTTTCCTGATACAGCAACTCCTGTGATTCAACACGATGAACAGAGGGGAAAGATAATGTTTCAGGATGAGTCCCGGGGACGAACGGGAACACAGCATAAATTTCTTTGGCCAGTAGGTATGGTGGGTGGGGGGTTGGATGGGTGGTCAGACCAGGCCTATCTGTCTTCTCTCTTCCTTCAATCAGACTTGCAAATGATTTCATTCGCAACGATTTACATAATGTGAATTATTTCTCTGAAGTCTTTTGTTCACAGGTACAACTGGGGATTCCGGAGATTTAGATCTGCGTGCAAGTTACAGAAGGCATAGCCTGAATTAGGAGCTAATTAGACGGCTCCTTTGCACCCTGATAGCACTTCAGTGAAATGTTTCGGTATGTAATGATTTGGGACTGCTGTCACCGCCACATATTCACTAAAGTACAGACATTGTCTTTGAGTGAGAATTTAATTTTAAGGCCAGATGCTTTGCAAGGCATGGCGGCTGAGTGCACGGCACTGTTGCTTTGCACTTGCAGGGCGGGAGGCTTTAATCCCGGTCCCTGCTGTTGTCTAGAGTTTGTAGGGGTTTCCTTGGAATAGTCAGATTTCCTCCCACTGACATAGGCAGGGCTGGCCCAAGGCATAAGCGAACTAAGCTTAGGGCCATGTGGCCCCTAAGGGGTCCCAACATTTGATCAGCCTACCAAAATGGTAAAGAAGACGACAATGCTTCTGCGAGCTTTACTTACACAAAAATGTTCTGAGGGCAGAATGAAAAATGGCTGGTGGGTCCAAGGAACTAAAGGAGGTGGTACAAGCCAATCAGATGTTTTGGTCCCACGTCCTCTAGTTGCTGGGACCCACCTCCTCTACAGTGTGATTGGTAATCTATCTGAACCAGTAATTTTTACCTCTGCCCACAGACAAAACTCACTCAAACAAGAGTTGACAACTTGAATATGACCCCTATGGGTAATCAAATTCTGGACAAGGACAAGGTGGCCCTGGGTATAGCAGACGGATCTGCTTAAAGACCAGCATTATCTTACAGAGTATTAGTGGCGAACTATGTGTTAAATAAAATACCTTGGCAAGAAATTGGACTAAAAGCGTGAGAATACAGGTTTAATGCTTCCTATTGATAAGAGGAAAGGACTATTCAAGTCGCTCTTTTCAAACACACTCATCTGCTTTTATGCATTAGAAATAGCCTAGACCCCCCCCCCTGCCATACTCCATGGACTGTTTGACTGATACGACAAGGGGATCCTTCAGTTTTACTGCAGGACCGTGATAAAGCATTCAAGTAACCAGCCTAATTAATGAATAAATTTAGACATCCATGCTGCTTGGGATGAAATTTTCTATTTTAATATATATCTATTTTAGCCATTAGCCAAGTACAAAAAAAAAACTAAACCAGATAAATCAACGGCAACAGTAAATCTATTTTTTAAAACAACTGTCTGGAAAGTTCTTTCCTAAGCAATGGTAGGCAGCAAAAAATTGGGGGGGAAGTGGGGATTCACCATCAGAAGATGTTGATATTCGACGTCAGAGGGAGAGATTCTGATGGCAGAAAATAACAAGCCACCACCAGAGATCCACAGGGCCTCAAAACAACGTTGTGTATGATCATCGTGCTTCACAGTCCTGCACACAGGGCAGAGTATGAAACACTGCACCCACAACAGGGACGGTACTAGTTACTTCCATATTTCGCTGATCATCATAAGATCATTCACATAGGACCCAGTGTCCAGGTTCATTATTATATCTGCATTTGTGGTTCGCATGAAATGGCCAGCCTGCTTTTCAATGTCTGCACACCAATGTGGACTTAAGGTAATGCAAATGACTGATTTATGCAGGTCAGGTCCTCATTGATGCTGTGGGGGGGGGGTGGATTTTAGGATTTTTTTAAAGTTGGGGAGGTATATGAGGGACCATAATTCATTACAGAGGGCCCAACCTCATCTTTAGCCAATGATATGTTTGGAATTGATGAGTGGCGGGGGGGGGGGCCCATATTATAAATAGTCCTACGCCTTTATATTATTAAGCTGTGTGTGTGTCCCAATGTCAAACTCTCTCGCATGCCATTCTATCCATCCATCCAGGAAAGGCTTAGGGTTAAGGCCTTTCCCTGGAAGCACAGGAATCATGGGTAACCGTGTACATGGTGCCAGTACATTGTGGGATACACACTGACACACTGCGGCCGCTGAGACAGCAATTCATCTAACCGCAAGTCTGGTAACTGTGGAAGGAAACAGGAGTAAGTTCATGAAAACACCAGGGGCACCAGAGCCAGAGGCAGGATTTGGAGTTACCAGTCAATACACTTTATATAATAATACAATAAAACATAATCAATGCGTTTTATCCTAATTATCTTTATTGCCTCAGCTTGGATTAATATTCCAATCTGTTATGATTAATTTTGGTTCTGAAATGAAAACCCAAACAGAGGCCCCCTGTTTACAGTATTGCATATTACCATCCGTTATAGGAAGCAGTGGTGCATGAAATCTACTGCAGCCGATAATTACGTGCAGGCACTCATAGCCATCACCTCCCATATAAGGCCAGTACTACTGCATACATTCTGCCCGGAAAATGCCTGTCAAAGAAATTTGCATCAATATAAATGAATCCAATGCAAACAACCGTTCAGTTTGAATAAAGTCGCGCTGGTATCCACCACATATTTTAAGCATTTGCAACGACATATTGAAATTGTGCACGTGAGAATGACACTAACAACAGGACTCTGATGGTTACTTGAGGCACTGTGATAATTAAGTGCCGGAATCTCAGCTGTGCATTTGCCCCGGAAACCTCGCATGGAACCTGGACTTGAGCAAATCTGCCTCACGGCCCACTAGCAAAACTGCAGGGGCACCAGACGGCACGGGCATCACAACGCAGTCAGTGCCACCCATCCACCATGTCAGGTGGCAAGCAATTTAATCACCTGGTTTCTTCGGCATTGTAGAGAGACTGATACTGTGGGGGGTGGACAACTTAATAATTTAAACACAGAGGTTTATATTTTGCTTCCCTGTTCCTGTGCCCCTACCTGGTTTATTAGTGGCCCGCAGGTCATTATTGCTGCTAGCTTGCGTTAGTCCTTCACTAACAAAGGCACTTCGTTATAATGTGCTAAATTACTACTTGTATCCTTAAACCGCCATGTTTATATGCATGCCATTCGCCTGCCTTTATTTTAAATTGCTTCTTAATTAATATGGGAGAGGTGGCCATAAAGCAAAGTGGCGCTTTCTCTCCGTCTGTCTCCAGAGGCCCGGTGACTCCTTTTGAACTTGCTCATCCTTAACGAGCAGATGCACGGCGCGCGGCATCTTACTCTTGTCTTCCTTTCCTTGTTCCCAAACTCCTGCTAAAGCATATTCAGCAAACATCGCGCGGATTTACGTTTTTGCCTCCATTTGTTTTTGATGTTTCCGCCGTTGCAGCTGCGCATGCAGGAGCAGAGAGCTGCCAACTGGGACTACAGCTGCCACCTGCCCTGTATGTTACGGGATTGTATCGAAACATAAAATCCTGTGTGAAGTTTGGGTTCTGGAACATCTTTTGATTGAAAGTGGCAAACCTACCTGGGATGAAAATGTAAAAAAAAAAAACGGTCTAGTCAGGTTAGAACAAAGCCAACGCGAAGGGCGATTTAGTGCTTTGCTGCATTTCTAAACTTTGTCCACCTGCAACAAGCAGCCACGATAAAGGGCTTCATGCGGTTATTATGACTGACACTTTTGTTTACAGCTGTACTCAAAAAGAAAAACAGGGAGTGAATCTAGGAAGGAGGAATTCGAAAGCTTGCGGATTAGTCACATTCTGTTTCGGGAATAATGAAAAATAAGCTTGTATGCTGTTTCGCTGTACATGACTGCCTTTCATACGCTCTGGTGGCGAGTGTTACAGTGGCCCTGACATATGTCGCCCATGTATCATACCGTCAGCACCTGTGTGCTGACGTGGGCTCTCCGCACCTCAGCGAGTCGAGTTTCCACGACGTTAACACCTACGGCCTTTGCGCGTTGTTGGATTCTGCCCATCTCCCCCCCCCCCCCCTTGTGACACCGTGTCTGCGGTTGCCATGGCGGCGAAGGAATTCTCCAGCCCGGGCGGCCATGAGAGCGCGGTGTCGTCACGCCGCACGCGCGCGTGGGAGGGAAACGGGCGGACGGTGCGCGCGGCTTACGCAACGCTGTTTATGGCGCTAGCACCGTGTCGCAGGTTAATAAGAGCACACATGCCAGAGAGGACGGTGGGTAATTTGGTGTTCCTGTTCATTCCTGGGAGACATTTGTGGGTAAATTAGGAAGGGAAGGCAACTTAATCAGCGTCACCATTGTCTGCAGGGCCCATGCGAAGTGTCGGTAGTAACAACAGTCACCCGCTTCCCCATTAGCTGGCCCGTCCGAAGGTTATTTGTCAAGTGGCAGCTGCAATTATCCTTGGCGCAGGTGGTACAGGAAGTGTCAGAAAAGCTGGGAGCGCGGGTAATGTCCCTCTGCGCTAATGAGCTACTTTGGCAGACAGTGACGTTGCAGACGCTCGATTCCGTCTGACAGAGGGCCGTAAAGGACGGTCCTGCACTCTCGCAGTTTACATTGCCACACAGCCAGTGTGTGCCAAACGGGGAACGTCGATGAACTTGTGGGCGCTAATGTGGAAATAGCTACACAAAAATAGGGCTAAATTTTGGGAGATACTGGGGTCCAATAAAAAGCTTGTTTGAGGATTTGATGGTGGGGGGGGGGTGTTTTTGTGGAGAAGAATGAGAGTGGTTGGGTATTATGCTAATGCTGAAACTCCAGCTTCTATTAAAGACTGTCTTATTCCACCCACAAACAGAACCATTTAAGTTTTTCTTGAACAAAACTTTCCTTTCAAACTCAATTAAACAGTCCTCAAATGCATCTGCTTCTTCGGCTGGGGGGTGTTGAAGCGGTGGAGGGGGGTAGCTTTGTTTACCGCCAATACAGTGCAGCTCTGATCTGCTAAAATATGTATTTTAATCAGGACTGATATCTCGGGGCTGCTTTAGCAAACAACAACATCCCAAACTGCTCCTGCTCATGTGAAACTTTTGACTGAACTTGCACCTAATGCGCATCCTGAAAACAAACTGATTACTGGGTAAATACAAAACATGTTTATTTTAACTGGGACAATTTTCCTGCGAGATTTGCATTAATGCAACAAATTACTAAGAGCTAAAAAAGTAAACACAATATTACATACAGTAAATCAAGGGATCAGCCTAGCAACTGCCAAACAACATAAAGGTCTTTCCAGTTTTCTCCTTTTTTCAGTCGCATGCCGTTAAAGTGAATCTGTCCCTGCAGACATTGCTGGAATGCAGCTCGGGTAATGTGACTCAAACCGACGTCATGAGTAAAATCTGTCACCTCAAGGACATTTCATTGCTCAGCTGGTGGCATAGTGGTTAAAGATCATGGGCTTGGTACCTAGTTTATGTCCCAGGAGAGATTCAACTGTTCTACCCTCAAGCAAGGTAGTTAACCTGAAATGCTCCAGCAAAGTATCCAGCTGAATAACAGGGTAAAAGCTGAAGGTTGCTGTGAATCAAACTGTCGGCTAAGCAACTTATTGCAAATAATTAAAATTAATAACCTTATGCCCGTGTGTCCTTAAACAGTTTGCTTGCTCCTTTAAGCCAACAATAAATCCATCCTGGGATTTGAGGATGCAGACACACAGAGGATCTAAGTCCTCCAATGCTTGTGAGGACAGGCTGCTTCCTAGGCCCTGCTCCAATCCTAGTAGGGAACAAGCCCCTCTGTGCGCCTGTAACCAGGGGCAATTGTAAGGATTTTTAAGGTAGGGTGTATAAGAAGGTGCCATAATTCATACAGAAAGGCCAACTTTACCATTAGTCAATGATATCGTTGAGTGACAGGGGAGTGCGTACTCTAGCGGCCAATCAGCTTTCAGTTGGGGCCAGTGTACCTGTGGCCCCGCCCCGTATACGGCCACACTAATTTGCTTGTAAAACTCAGAGGGCAACACAGTGTTTTGTATGTCACCAGCCTCCTCTCCCAATTTTGCTCCAAGAATGCTAAAAAAGACATGCTGTTCCATCCACCAATCGCTGAGTCCTGTGGATCTGTTCCCCATCACAAAGAACCAGCTTATTTATGAACTGGCTTCATGATGACTGCGTGCAATTTTTCTTGTCCGCATGTGGGGGGCCAAGACAAAGGAAGGGAATGGTGCAAGTTGTGTGTGATGGCGGCCTGTCACAATACTGTGACAGTGTACTGCTTTTGTGAGCGAATGCAGCATAAACGAAAGTGGTATCGACTCTTACATGTGCCACTGCTGTTATTCTAAGAATAATTTAATGCACATCATGGGGAAGGTTAGGAAATGGAGTGTTTGTGTGTGGGAGGGGAAAAAACACCTGAGGATGGTGTAACAATCAGTCAGCCATCACTGCCTTTACCCTTGGGGGGGGGGGGGGGGGGGGGGGGGGGGGGGGGGGGGGGGGGGGGGGGG
>JABFEA020000041.1:16676061-16688484 GCA_019775915.2 Cyphomyrus plagiostoma | reverse complement strand
CCCGCGCCCCCCCCCCCCCCCCCCCCCCCCCCCCCCCCCCCCCCCCCCCCCCCCCCCCCCCGGGGCCGGCTCCTTTGACATAGCCCTCATTAAACTGGCCCACCAGGAACTTCCCGATGGCCAGTCCAATGCATGCCTCATGTATAAATAAGTATCAAAAATACAAGAAACTCCCAAGTAAATGAATGATAGCAAAAATACAGACATGATTTCATAAAGTTAGTAACTATCATCCGATCAGAAGACAGTAAGTGAAGACTGAGGGAGGGCGTGTTCGAAAACCGATCAAGGGGTATAGACTGCTGACCTCACAAACAGGATGGTGGCTAGGAAGGTGTTTATATCCTGAGGGAAAGACATCACAAGAATGAGACAACTGTGAACAGGAGTGCTTACTCTGTGAATGTGATGTCCTTGAATTAGTTTTAGATCTGATGCAAGGTGAGCAACTTTGAATCAGATTACTGCAAAAGTCAATTTAAGGCACAAGTAGGCAGTTTGATCTAGTACAGTCCATCAAGGTCTCCAAAGAGATTCTGTGGTGCATACACCCCCCATTACACTTAAAAATGCATTTGTGAAGGCAAGGAATGGAGGTAGTGATCTAATGAAGAAATAAAGTCACATGATTATTTGAATCATTTGTCATCTTGTTCTCAGTATATGAAGACCTTGGTGGAAGATGCCAAGAAAACTCCACAGCCTTGAATAATTATTTCTCACAAAGTCAGGTTCTGGTGATTCTGTTATTATGCTTCCGGGAAGGTTTCCACTGTCTATCGAATGACGCAGATGGCAAGGTAAATGTCAATTCAGTTCTGGCTTCATCAAAGGGTGAAACATCTTTGTCTTAGTGGGAATGGAATGTTCCAAATGACAGTTCTGCCATCCATGGGGCACGAGTGGACAGTAAATGGTTTGATGGGCATGAAAATGGCACAAGTCTCACATCATGAAGATCCTGATATTGACGCCATGCCACCTGATTCTCATTGGTGCTTACCAATTACGTCAGGTACCTGTTTATATGTGTCTCAGCATGTTGTGTGTGTGTAGTTTCAATGTTAAACAGAGCAGCCTGGCAGCTGGCTCCTACCCGCCTGCGACACATCATTCAGTCTTTCGCTGTGCATGATGGCTCTTGGCTTGCCACGGGTATCATTGTTGTGAACTAGAGCGTAGCAGACACTTCGAGAACGTGCAGCCTTGGGGTGAGGGGGGGGGGGGTATTGAGGCAGTATATGACTGCATCCCTACCTCCCCACCACCCCCTCAGCAGTCAGCCAGCTTGTTCCCATGCCTCTCTCCCTACCACTGTCCCCATAGCCCAAGGGAGGGACAACTCCCCAAACGACAGGCCTCTGCAGCTTCATCAATTGATGGTTTCCGGTGGCTAATATCAGTGATCCGGTGCAATCGTCTGAACCTCAGCCATATGCCACATTTGCCGCCTCTGTTTGGATGTCCCCATTCTTCAAAGATTTTTTTTCCCTATTAAATGCACTGCCTGCTCGCCAAGCTCAATTGCTGTGGCCCATGAAGGTGTTGAAGGTGTTTTGGTCAAAACTGTACTTGTAAAAATGATGGCAGACTCAGGTCTGCCTTTTCTGGAATTACTGTAGGTAGTATGGTAATTATTATTCATATTTTTGTATCTGCTTTTCCTATTCAAAGTTGTAGGGGTCTGAGGCCAATCCTGGAAGCGACGGGCACATGGTTGGGAATAACTCAGGATGGGGTGCCATTATTATTATTATTATTATTATTATTATTACTATTATTCACAACAGCACCAATAATAATAATCATCATCATCGACAAAAAGCAAAGACAGAACCCACAGTTCCTGTATGTCGATGAACTCAAGTTTATTGTCATGCTCATCCATATGTGTTCGAAATTTGGGGTTACTTTAAAATTTCCCCATTAAAATAACATCAGATTGATCAGAAATACTGTGTAGACATTGTTAATGTTATAAATGATTATCGTAGCTGGTTTTAATGAAATATCTACATAGGTTTACAGATGCCCATCATCAGCAACAATTGGCCTTGTGTTCCAGTGGTATGTTGTGTTTGCAAATGCAAGTTCATCATTTTAAAAGGCTAATTGATCATTAGAAAACCCCTTTGCAATCATATTAGCACAGATTTGCTGATTAAAGAAACAATAAAACAAGCTTTCTTTGGACTAGTTCAGTATCTGGGACATCAGTTATTGTGGGTTCGATTCCAAGCTCAAAATGGTCAGAAACAAAGACTTGAAACTCGCCAGTCTATTCTTGTTCTGAGAAATGAAGGCTATTCCATGCAAGAAATTTCCAGGAAACCCTTCAGAGAGCAGCACAAACTGGCTCTAACCACAACAGAAAGAGGAGAGGGAGGCCCTGGTGCACAACAGAGCGAGAGGATAAATATATTGGGAGGTGTAGTTTGAGAAACAGACACCTCATAGGTCTTCAACTGGCAGCTTCATTAAATAGTCCAATAGACCAGTCTCAACTTCAACAGTGAAGTGGCAACTGCAGGATGCTGGCCTTCTAGGCAGAATTACAAAAGAAACGGCCAAGAAATGGCCAATAAAAAGAAAAGACTTAGATGGACAAATGAACATAGACACCAGACAGAGGAAGATTGGGAAAAAGTGGTATGCATAGACAAATCTAAGTTTGAGGTGCTGGGACCACAAAGAAGAATGTTTGTGAGACGTAGATCAAATGAAAAGATGCTGGAGGACTGCTTGACAACATCTGTCAAGCAAGGTGGGGGTAATGTGATGGTCTGGGGCTGCTTTGGTGATGGTAAAGTGGGGGATTTGTACAGGGTCAAAGGGATCTTGAAGAAAGAAGGCATCGAGAAGCATATTGCAATGCCATGTCATACCCTGTGGACAGCATTTAATTGGACCCAATTTCACTGTACAACAGGACAATGCCGCAAACACCGCTCCAAACTATCCAAAGACTATTTAGGGAAGAAGCAGTCAGCTGGCATTCTGGGTATAATGGAGAGGCCAGGAGAGTCCTCGGGTCTCAATGCCACTGAGCTGTTACGGGAGCAGCTTGAGCCAATGGTACGTAAGAAGTGTCCATCAAGCCAATCCAACCTGTGGGAAATGCTTTAGGAAGCATAAGGTGAAATCTCATCAGATTACCTCAACAAAGTGACATCTAGAACACCCAAGGTCTACAAGGCTGTAATTGCTGCAAATGAAGAACTCGGGCATGTATACAGGCATTGCCCCAGGATCACAGTGCAACATACAACAGAAAGTGTGGGAGGTTTTTCACAGGACTTACAATGCAAAAACACAGGAGAGTACCAAACAGGCAGTTGGACACAAATGTTTATATTCACAGTGCAATGTGTGCACTTCTCACAACTAAACATATGGGATCAATAGGCAGATGCAGTGAAAGGCTTGCATTGAGAAGCTTTTGGTCCGAGGAGTACAGTGAAAGGCATGTAGTGAAAAGGCATGCAGTGAGAGGCTTTTGGTACGAGGCATGAAGTGAAGGGCTTGCAGTCAAAAGCGTCTTGATCGCACCACTGATGCTAGCATGATGCTGAAGGAGGAAGAGCAGATGTGACCTGCACTGTAAGCAAGGCCGAGCCGGTGCCTGTGGGGACCAATTTCAGTACGCAGACCTGGGACTGAGTGCTTAGTTCCATGGCGCAGTCCATCTCTCTACTCCAGCCCCCTTTCCAGTTCATCATAAGGGCTAAAAAGGGGCACACAGGACTACATCTGTGCTACACCTCCTCCATCTTAATATATAATCCATATTTCTCATATTTCTGAACTACACTGAGGTTTTCTTATACTCTATATGGAGAAAGAAGAGACTTTATCTGTGGTGTGTAATGTATTATAGTGCTGATATATATTCTCTTTTCTGCTTCTCACTAACTTGGTAAGTCACCAAGAACATTCATTTAACTCTTAAGGTGACACGGCAGAATGCAGCTCCAGCTCAGGAATGATACCACCGTTGATGGTCATGACAGAATGAAACCAGTGATTGTATTTTTAGGCTTGCATTTGGGATGAAATATGGAATGTCTTTTATAAATGTTTTGTTTTGGAGCATGTGACAGAGGTGGAGGGGAGGGTCTGTATGGGGAGGGTTTGTTACTATTTTGGTGCCAAACTCAGGTCAGCTGACCTGGACCTTACTGGAAACTACCTCAGAGGATACATGTGACCTCAAACTCATCTTGCCCTGTGATAAATCTCTAGCACATGAGCTAGCTTTTGGTTCGCAGCTTTTGTTTGAAAACAAATGGAATGGAGGACGTATGAAGGGAGTGGGCGGTCGATGTCAGAAACATCAACCGTCCAATAAAACAAACGAGTCGAGCAAAAAAATGGGCGAAGCGTAAATAAAATCGCCAAACAATGGCAGCACTGCAAAACGTACAAGAAAATAAATATATAACATGACACTGGCAGGAGAGGATGAGAGAGAACAGAGTGACCTTGAAGGTAGCACTTAAATGATACAGGGAAAATAAAACAAAAGGCAGAAGATGTGGCGCATTCGGAAGGTAAAGTCGGAGTGCTTCCGAAAGATCTCTCCCAGCTTCCCTTCACAACAAAGGCGAGAGACAAACAGACAAGAAACAACTCAACACCACGCCCCGACAAGAAGTGCGAACTTTGAACAGAAAGAAATTACACGCCAAACTTGGCCCCCCTCTGCGGAATCATTCTCCACAGCGTCGGCGATATAGATACTGGATTTCAACTGCGGTTCATTTGAATAATCCAGTAATGGGGCTGAGGCAGCTAAAGAAGATTATCCAAATTTCTAAGTCGATTCCCATGATTACATGGCGCTTTGGGAAACTCAAAAGGAGCATCCTGTATGGCAAAACGGCCATTTAAGAGGTTAAAGAGCAAGGTAATCCTCACTGCCACAGTGTGGGCAATTACCGTTAGATTTACAGCGGCGGGTCTGGTAAACGTCCTCATCGGCATTTACTCTGTAACTCGGCATTGGGTTTTACCCCTGCCGGCCTGTGATGAAGTTGGGTCGTAGCTAAAAACTGGAAGATAGAAACCAGCTCATGGCTAACGAGCCATGAAGAGGAGCAAATAAAATGATTAATGGGAAAAGAGCAGGCGGTACTGGGCAAGGAGACTGCCAGAGGCAGCCAGTGAACGTCATGGGGCGAGCGGAACGCAGGGGTGGCGATGCCCCCCCACCTGCATCACAACCCCGCAGGATCTTTGGGTCGGCCGGGTGCACCATTGCAGCAAGTACAGAGCAGACACGTAGAGGGTGGGGGTTTGAAACTGTGCCTGAACTGGTGCATGCAGACACTGACCTCCATGTCGTGCTTACAGATGCAAATGGGCCGAGGGACCAGATGAGAGCTCAGACTGGGCAGGGAAGACAAAACACGGCGCTGACCAAGGCAAGCTGTCCACAAACATTTCCTGCAGTTCTTCTGCTAAACAGCAGAGGGCGCAGTGAGCCCAGCACAAATTTCACTTGCTAATAGTGTGCAAATGACAGGTGAGATGGAAGGGAATGAATAGAGATTCTATAAATAAGGTAAATAATGAGGACAATAAATAAAAGTCGGAGTTTGAGATAAATTTTATACAGGAGAGAAAAGCCTGCTCCTTTCTGTAACCCCAATAATTTTCTAAACCATTGGTTTAGGAATTATTTTGAGCACATACCGTATTGACATGCCTTTCTTCTAAAAAAAAAGTTATATAAAATTGACTGGCATCTTTTAAAACATAAAAACTAGGTTTTGTTGGAAAGCAATTCGAATAAAATAAAAGTACTTAAAACATTTTTTACTGACCACGATGAGAGGATAAAAACATAATTATTAAAATGAAACTTATAAGAAATAGCAATATGCTAAAAATCTGTTAGCAGTTAGGAAATACAAATGCAATAAATTAAGTCCAATTGAATTAATAAGGAAAAAATAACCTAAATGTGCAATATTTTTCAATATAAAGGCAGACATATTTGCTATAGAATTACATAACTAAACCCAAATATTTCAACTGAGTGGCACCTTACACAGTTGATAATAAAAATTTCCATGGAGTCATGAAATTATGGAATATACATTTTGTCAAACATTTTACTTAAAGTAGTCATCATGATGCCTTCATAATGCAATATTATGCATTCATAAAGTATCATAACAATAGCTATAACTATTTATTTAAAAAATGGCATAACACATTATAGCCAAATTATAGCCATAAATACCTTCATAATGTTTTATAATGGTCAGTGTAAGAATTAAGCACACTTTGTATTGCATTATGAAGGTATTTATAGTGCATTATATATAACAGCTTCGTAGAGCATTCATAATGCATAATAAACATGGTTATAATGTGTTATGCCTTTTTATAAGTAGTTATAGCTGTGTTTATAATACTTTATGAATGCATTACGTTGTGTTATGAAGGTATCTATAATGCATTATAATGACTACCTTAAGTAAAGTGTTACATGTATTTTAAGCCCATTTCTTTCTCTCTAGCCCACATTTATAAAATAAGGACACCTGTACTTGATATTTGTCTTTAATGGTTTAATTTGCTTTACAAGGTGAATGTTCAATACAACAGAAACAAGTCCGGCTCCTGGCAGAGTAGGGCTGTCATCCTCATTAATTAGCCCCTTTTCAATGAAACACAGCCGGCGTGTTGATACACATTCATCTTGGTGAAAGGATAAGAGAAAAAACAAGACTCGTTGTCAGAGGGGGGCCAGCAGGCTGACCCCCCCCTCACCCCAGCCATACATGCCAAGCCCAGTATGACTAACGATATTGGCCAAAATAATAATAATAATAAAAATAATAATAATCAAATGCTTTCTTAGAACTCAACCCACAATATCAATATTTTTAATGAGATAGTTAAAATTCTGAAGCTTTTTAAAAAAATGATGGTACTGGTTTATGGTTAGTGTAATTATTTCTAAGGATGGCAGTACTGCTTACTGGTGGAAGCCTGTAGATAATTCAAGTTAATTTGCTTAAACAAATGGATCAAAATTACAACCGGCCAACACCTGAAAATAAACCCAAGAAATAATTAGCCAGAGGATCATTTCACAGAACACACTTAATAACAATTACGTGTTTTCTAGTGTCTCTGTTGTTAATTATCACTAATAGTGTTCTCTTTGTAAGGCAAGTGTTCCGGAGTCAGAGGAACATCTTTCTGCATTAATTAAGAGCAAAGAGGCTGAGTTTGCACAAGTTTTCAGGGTCGTCTATCCGAAGGAAAATTTCACGTCCTGCTCTGTGGGATTCGAAGACACAGGCCAGGCCTTAGTAAGGAGGAAGAGGATGAAGCTCTGTGTGAAAGTCTTGGTATGACAAGATTAGGTAAGATAATGAAGCAACAGAAAGTCAAATGGTTTTCCCAGCATGTTTTGCCCCAAGGTCAGGGGTGTTAAAGGTGGATGGAGTGCTAGATTCCAAACCCCTAGCTTATATTGACATTACTGGGCCTGAACCGCCATTCTGGGGCAGAGTGAGGCAGATATCCTGCCAGATACATTGTCTATACTCATGATGTCACATTCTCCTCTATTCACAGCTGCAAACATCATGGACTCTGGAAGCATGTCAAGACAATGAGGATTGGACACACAAGGCTATGATATATGATTTTCTCCCCCGACAGACAGATAATGGGCTGACCTTTGTGAACAGGGGAGCAGTGACTGTAGTGCAAAGGACATCGATTTAGTTCGATGGTCTTAGGGGAATACTGACAACGGAACCCTTTGGGGCTGTAGCAGTATCTATCTCAAAGACAACAGACTCTGGGGCGAGCAGCAGAACTTTCTCTTATTGCATAGAAAAATCCATCCATATTCTGTAACCACTTGTCCTATTCAGGGTCACAGGAGATCTGCAGTGTATCCTACAGGCTATGGGCTTAATGTAAAGGAACACACTCACACATCTGCAGGCATGGTAACACCGATTCACCTTAGCATGTTCTGGAGCTCCTGGAGTACCTGGAGGAAACTCCATAAGGACACCGGGAGAAGATGCAAATGCCACATACATCCATGGCAGAGACTCAAACCCTGGTCCCAAAGTAAGGCAGTGGTGCTAACTGCTGTGCCACCATGTTACCCAACATGGGCAAATACAGACGAAAATATAACACACATGGTAGAGCCTGCTGCCTGGCATAGACTAAAAGCTAATCTTAGACTCTGATAGGGTTAGCAGGTGGAAGATGGACTGATGGATGGATGGATATTTTACTGCAGACTGGTGCTTAATAAAATGGATGCTAACTGACCCTGGAGGACACATGTCAGAATAAGATTAGGTTGTGGCATCTATTACAGAGATGAGGTGGAAGTCATTAGATACAAATCTGCTCAAGATCAACGATGACTTAAAAATGCGTATATAAATGTACTGTGTATCTTACACATAAATATATATAACTACAAGCAGAGCAACATCATAAATCTTTCCAAAAGCCCTTTGAAGTGAGGAATGAAAGCCTCCAAACAAATGATCCGATTGCTTAAGAGAGAGGAATTCTCTGCAGGAATTTCGCTAACGACTTTTATGGTGGCGCAGCGCTGAAGGAGAGTCACAGGCCTCCTGATAAACTGCCAACATATAGCCAGATTTCTGAGTGACTCAGAATTCAGCTGCGGGCAGGCCATCCTGACTGGATGGATTCCCATACGGGGAGGGCAGTTGAGGTATCTTGTTTCAGAACAGATGGTGGGCGGACCCCCACAGACGGACCCAGACAGCTCCAGAGAGGCACGACACGGGTCAGCTTTCCAAAGCGGACCGGGAAACCAGTATGCTCGCTAGCTCGCCAGGTCTTACCAGGTGAGATATGCTGCTCCCATAATGCACCACTCCAGCATGTAAAACAACATACCTCCACATGGGACCCAGACCCACAAAATGCTCCTCCATCAAAATCTGACCCCGGGTTGGTGGTTGCTTAACCTCCCTCCATCGAAGTCTGCGTGCTCAGTAAGATGCTATTCAAACTTGAATTCTTCCTTCCAAAGCAGACAGCAGAGATATGACATATACATATTCTGTATAATCACAGAAAGGTGATAGACACCCAGGACAGTAGAACAGACCATTTACCGCTAAGGGCTGGTCCCCACTATGCATGCGGTGTTGCGATTTTCGCTAGAACATCATGCATTGCATAGGAAGCATCGCATGATGTTCCCACTTGTGCACTGCATGGCAGTGCATTTTGAAAACACACTGCTGCACGCATTTCTCTGCGCTGCGCACTTCTGTTGATGACAATGGAAACTATATACAACTACATTCTAAAGTGTCTGTATACATTTTTTACTCACGATTTTTACCCACAAGCACTAGGGGCAATCATGTACAATCATAGAAACAGCTAATGTAATTCAGCATTAAAAACATATAAAGGCGCACAAGAACGTGGACAGACATGAGATGAAAATGCAGAAAAACGCATTTGAAAACATAAAAAACACAGAACCACGTGCTCTGCTTTTCATTGAGTTTTTTGGCTTTCCCAGTGTGAACATACCATAAAACCTTGCCACATATGAAATGTCATTTTAAATATCTTTCACATTCATATTTATATTGCATTTCTCACTGTTTTTCTTGCACGTGCAACAAGATCGGAATTTCATATCTGTGTATCTCAGACCCATGGATCATATAGCTAGAGATGCCAATAAAGTAGGGTGATCAGATAATCCATTCCGGGGGGACACTTTGAGCTACTTCAGGTTTTACACAGTACTTTAAAACTGAAAGGCTCCTATGTTCCTCGACTGAAAGTCTCTTCCAGTTATTTCACAATAATATTAGTGACACATCTAGGATTATAGTACACAGCAAAAACTCAGTGCTTAAGTGAAATCCAGGTCTTTTTTAATTGAAATGGTAGTTTCAATTAATCCTGTTCTAGCTCAAGGTGTTCTCCCTGACATGGATTATCTAGTCACCCTACAATAGAGACACTTTAAAGTTGACCTAGCTTGATATGTGTTCTGTGTAACCAGTTTCTTTACTGTTTGAATATAAAATTCCTTGAATGGAATAACAATATTTCTGTGAAACAACCCAACACACTCTCGGGGAATTAAGCCAATATATAAATAATATCTTCTGTTGTTAACACAACTCTACCTAGTGTTAATGAGCACTGAGCAAAACCAGGAGGGAAGGGGCTCGGGTCTTTATTAAAGAGGCAAAAAAAATGGGGTTTAAACTAGAGGGCAGAAGCAATGTGCACCCCACTCATGTCCCCCCCACCCCCCCAGCTTCAGCTTACTCTCCACAGGTATTAATTACCCAATTATCATTGTAATTCACTTAATTCTCACCTTCTTTACCCAACCTTCTGTCTGCTAACCATTTTTAATAAATGAACATATGGAAGAAAAAAAATAATCATAGACTTCATAAGGGAGCCCGGATTGGGGGGCGTGGCTAAAGGTTTGTGTTTTTCTGGGGTGGAGACCTCCTGTTATGGAGGACGTGGGCAGACCTGCTTAGCTTCCAGAGATGACAAGTACAGGGATGTATACAGGGGCAGGGCCAGTGGGGAATTGGCCCCAGCTGAAAGCTCATTGGCCCCTGGAGTGCCCTCCCCTGTCAGTCATCTATTCAAAACATGTCATTGGCTAATGAAAAGGTTGGACTTTTTCCATGAATTAATAAATTACAACCCCTCCTATTTCCACCACCTTAAAAAAATCCTTAGATGACCTTGGGACGAAAAAAATTGTCCGCAAACCCGCACGCATGTAAATAGAAATGTTTTTATTCTCTTTTTAAGTGACTCTAAGTTAAAAAAAACAGCCTGGCTTTCACTGGCTTTACTTCAGACTATAAGCCATTGAACAGTAACAACCTCACACGTCGTGGCTGATGGCAGTTTGCATCCATACAGTGCGGTGTGTGCCGCCCACCCACTCTTAATTAGGACAGAGCTACTTCCCACATTACTCAGGACTGAAACTACGGCTAGCTGGCCAAATCGGCCTAGCAGTGGTGCAGCGTCGAGGGGAGTCTCTTACAGCTTCATGCCGCAATCAATGACGCAATTAGGATGCAGATACCTATAACAATGCATGGGGACAGACTAGGCCTGACTAATGTCAGTGGTCTGGCACTTCATCTACACCCCATCTCAGACCTTTACGCTCTGTGGGAGGTGATGAGGAAGGCATCATCATCTTAAACATTCAGCTTTGTTCTTATTCAGTTCTGTAGATAAGTAGAAAAGTACAATACTGATAGCTTAACTCAACTGATAAAGAAATATCTGGGAAAAAAATACCGGTAATTATAAGGGGACATTTATCAGCGAATGAAATCTAATTGGCCGACTCTTTGACACTAATATGAGGCTGAGTTTTTCCACAAGCTTCTGAGGGATTTCTGACATCAAACTGCTAAGGAGGAGTGAATGATGGGGCGCAACTGCTGCAGTTCAGTTTACTAGGTAATTTTCCCAGAAGCCTCTGCTTCATGTACACTGCACCGCAAGCTTCAGGAAACCTACCGCCAACGTTTCTCAGCCTCTGCGATGCCTGGAGGCTTCCGTTCTCTTCCCGGCGCCTGGGAGTCGGTGCAGATTACCGTCAGAGCGCGGCCCGTGACTGAGGAATCTGCCAGGGAGGGGGGTGTCGCTCGGCACCGCGGGTGTGAGGCCGGGAGTAATCGCCCTGCACTGAGCATTCGCGGCCATGACACCAGCCAGGAGTACTTGCGGGTGCCCGTTAGCACTGGAATCCAATGTAGCACAAAAACAAAGCGTCTGAGACACTCCAGCCTTCACAAGGTCTCTCGGATTTAATAATTACTGTGATGCTTTAGGGCTCTCTTCTGCCCTGTTTGCTTCACCTCGCAGCGCATTTTTCCCATTTATCTCCATAGACACGCTCCCAGCGTTGGAATGCGAGCCTCGAACTCACATTCCAGTGAAAAACGCCTTATTGACACAGTCTGTTGTTATTTTCTTATTTTATACTTATGTCTACAGGATAGGAATTTTCCAGCAGGTCCTGATGTTGCCAAGTGTCCTTAGACCAATAAGGGAGGGGCTTGTGTTTCACATCTTTAACCAATAACATTCTTCATCACTGCGTTAAATAAAACCAGTGTTTTCTGTTAAGCGGCACAGATTTCTAAATTACCTGTTTTATTGTGTGTGTCTTGTATTAATGGACAAGTAAGTCATTGATAAACACAAAAAAGACATAGGAATGTGCCTTCCTGCTAGGGCTGAACAGAGCAATGTAAGGGTGTATCTATTCCATGATGACAACAACAACAGCAACAACAATGATAATAATAATAATAATAATAATAATAATAATAATAATAATAATAATAAGAAGAAGAAGAAGAAGAAGAAGAA
>JABFEA020000041.1:16639822-16657936 GCA_019775915.2 Cyphomyrus plagiostoma | reverse complement strand
TAAAGAATGCTTTCAGCACCTTGTTGAATCAATGCCATGTAGAATTAAGGCAGTTCTGAAGGCGAAAGGGGGTCAAAGATCATATTAGTATGGTGTTCCTAATAATCCTTTAGGTGAGTGTATTCTGCTTCCCTAAAGGAAGAAACGTAGTGTACGCAATTTCTTTCCACCTCATGCAAATGTGATGGGATGACAAACTTTCCTTGATTCTTGATCCTTGAAATATAGTCCATAACATAACTTTGTTATATAATCACTGCTGATTCTTTTTATTTGAACATTCTATAGGTTTTTCTAAATGAAGTTGCATACTTGCCTGTATGTGTTTGGAATCACTGTTTCAGAGAAAAAGTGCAGGTCCGGCAACGCGTAACGAGGCTGCAAATGTTGCATTAAGCATCATATTTTCCACAACAGAAAAGGGTTGGTCATCCAGCACTATGAATTCAGCGACCTTCTCTGTAATCAGTATGGCTTCGTTACTGTCCAATGGGAGCTTCTGGCATTTCTGAATTGTTTCCTGCAATGTTTGTTGCTTCGGAACAGTTTTGTTCTTAGCCGATGTGATCTGTATAAATTCGATGTATGCTCTTGCATAATATTTCTGCAAGTTTTTAATCAAATTCACTGTGTTAAAATTTTTAATGCTACTGACACCCCTCAAAACGCTCTGAATGGATACAATGCACACAGCAGTTCAGTTATTTCTTCCGCAAACTTAAAGTATGTCCATGCTGTACACATGCTGGCAACATGCTTGGAGTCTGACATTGTGTGTACATTACGTGACATTTTGCATATATGATATGGTTGCCTTCACTACATATCATTCAGCTAAGTTCAACTAAGCATTTACATAATGCGCTGATGAATTGTGTTGGAAACTCCTAGTTTATTTTCCTGATATCCGATCCAGTAATTTTGGCCAATATCAGATCGATACCGATACTGATGGAACAGATAGGTTCACCTCTACTAAGGTCCAGAAGCATTAGCACTGTTGCGCTGTCAACATCAGTTGCCATTGTTATGTCATTTGCGACTTTAGTCATGGCAGTTTCAGTGCTGTGTCCTGGGCAGAAGCCCGACTGGAAACAATCCTGTCATGTGCCGAGAGCAGGGAGGAGGTGGACCCCGAAATGCAGAATAGCACAGGTTTATATTTAAACCAAAAGTGAACAAATCCAAAAGGGAAATCCAAAAGCGAAGTCGGGTCACAGGCGGAGGTTCAGTAACGGGGGTTGTCAATCCTACACGAAGTGACAGGACGAGACGACGATGGGTAGGGATGAATGAGGAAGCCGGGTCGAGGTCGTGGCAGGGCAGGCGGACAGGGCAGATGCGGTCGGACAGGCAGGCAGAGCACGCGAGACAACAGGGCAGGACACCGAGGACAGGGCAGGCGGGGAAAACACAAGACAGGAAAAACACTCAGCAATGCTCCAGATCATGGCAACAATACTTTGTGATGCTGGCATGGTTACTTCCGTCTTAAGTAGCAGCTAGGCACTAAATCATTGGTTGCTGCTGTCATGTCCCACCCATGTGGGCGTGACAAATCCAGTATGTTGTGTCTCTCCAAGTAAGAGTGAAGTTGAGCAGCAAATATCTTTTCCAGAACTTTTTGACAAATTTCTGTAATTGCTAAGCTCCTGTGGATCCAAACTTAGCTTCTTCAGTATGTTGGTCAGGAACATCACCTGATAACAGGGACACATTCATTATGGCAGTTATAGGTCTTGCAAGAACTCCCAGGGATTCTTTAAGAAGCTTAGTGGGGATTGGGTCCAGTGGATAAGTGGTGTGTTTGATCTTAATTTGTACAGGAAGCTGATGGCCCGCAACAATGGACCCCTACCCCATATCCATGAAGTACACCCAAAGGGACATAATTGTATACCTTTTCCAAGTCCACAAAACATGTAGATTAGTTTGGCAAACACCTGTGAACTCTCCAGTATCCTTGTGAGGGTGGCATTCCGCATCCAGGACAGAGTCTGCATTGTTCCTCCTGGATCCAAGGTTCAACCAACGGACAGACCCTCCTCTCCAGTACCCTGGTATAGACTTTCCCAGGTAGGCTGAGGAGTGTGATTCACCACCTCAGTCCAGAAATCCCAAGGCACTGTCCCCGACATCAAAGCAATGTTGAATAGGCGTGTTATCTGAGACAACCCAACAACATCAAGAGCTGTCAAGAATTCAGGGCGAATCTCATCCACTTCTGGAGCCCTACTATGAAGAGTTTTTTGACTATTTCAGTGACCTTAGCCCTAGAGGAGAGAAAGTCCCCCCCCCCCTAAGTCTTCCAGCATTACTTTCTCCAAGGATGTTATATCAGTGGGATTCAGGAGATCCTCGAAGTATTCTGTCCATTGCCTAACAATGTCCCCAGTCAAGGTCAACAGTTCTCCTTCCCTGCTGTAAACAGCATGGATCCTCTGCTAGATGCTTCCAGCACACACTCAGTATATTTTTGTCTCTACCAGGTCTATCTGGAATCTTTCCCCGCTATTGTATCAAACTCACAATGGGGTGGTGATCAGCTGACAGCTTCCCCCAAGTGTCCAAAACATGTGGACACAGATCCGGTGATGCAATTACAAAATCGATCATCAAAATGTGGCCTAGGGTGCTCTGGTGCCAAGTGTACTTATGAATACTGTTATGTTCGAATTTGGTGTTCATTACAGATACAAAACTGTGGTTAGCACAGAATTCCAATAATTGATCACTGCTCGGATTTTGATTGGGCAAGCCATTCCTCTCAATCACACCCTTTCAGGTTTCACTGTCATTAGCCACATTATTACCCATTGAGGTGACCCATTCAGCAAATGGTGTAAACTCCAATAGACTGGCCCTGAACTGGGGTGGGTGGGGGGGGCTATAAGCAGACCCACCCCTGCCTGGTGACTCTGCTCATGAACAACTCCAAAGTGGAATAGAGTCCAGCCACTATTCAGGAGTTTGGTCTGAGAGCCCAAGCTGTGCGTTGAGGTGAGCACAACTATATCTACCCAGTATCTCTCTACCTCCCGCACCATCTCAGGCTCCTTTCCAATCAGAAAGGTTGCGTTCCATGTACAGTACGAAGACCCAGTTTGGGTTGCTGACAATCAGAACATCAAAGCCCCTGCCTTTGACTGCCACCCAATTTACACTACACCTGACCCCCACAGCTCTCCCTGCAGGTGGTAGGGCCGCAGGTGGGCGAAACCATGTTACCCCTTTGGCCTTTGCCCGGCCAGGCCCCATAAGTGTTGATGCTTTCCAGCTCCTCCCCCAGGCCTGGCTCAGGGCAAGGCCATGGTCTCCCCAACATGGGTGAGGTAACATATTCCTTGATTTTATTTCTTGTCAAGTTTGATATGAACCCTGCTAGGACCAATTTGCCTTGGGAGACCCTACCAGGTCTCTCGTATTCCACAGAATAAAAAAAACAATGTAACATTATTCCGCTAATAAGCCTGGTGTCATGACCTGCTCGTTTGTTCCTCCTGTGTGCCATGCCCACCTCGTTACCTTGTGTTTCTTCCCGATTGTTATCACCTGTTTCCTGTTATTTTGGCTTGTTTTGTGTATTTAGTCCGCGTCGGTGTCAGTATCCCCAGAATTGTCATTGCCGTTCATCACATGTGCTACCTGTTTCCCGAATAAATCCCCGTTTTGCCTGAATTCTGGACTCGAATTGCCTGCTTCCCCGTTTGTCGGCACACCAATTATAACACCTGGCAAGTTTCACTGTTGGCACTGACAATATTAGACAAAGGTATGTTGGTTAGCGATCAAATTTTCTGATGCAGAAATATGGAGACACAAAAAAATTAATTGATGCATTAAATTTAAACTACGTACAAAATAGTTTTATTAGGGCCACCATGAAAATATTATTTGAATTCTGACTTTTTTTCTCAGAATTCTGAGTTTAAAGAAGAAATCAGAATTCTGAAATTAAAGTCAGAATTTCAAGAAAAAAAAGGCAGAATTCTGACATTAAAGTCAAAATTCAAATAATATTTAAATGGTGGCCCTAATCCTCTTCCGTAGTTATCTGCTCATTTTTTGCTCCACTATTTTTATATCTTTTCCTGCACTTCCATGTAACTTTCTAGTTAAGAGGTGACTATGGTCAACCAATCAGCAAGGTATTACTGTAAGAACCTCCCCTGTAGTTTGTATTCAGATGAAAAGTACCTAGTCTGGAGTAGGAACTTAAAAAGGGTTCTGGAACTGCCTCTGAGGAACAAAAATCAGTCTATGTTCCAGTGGTGTGAATACGATAGAAATATCTGAGTCTGGAAAAAGTTTCTGGTTCCAGGTAAAAGTTCCTGCACTGTGAAAACACCACTCCTGAATCATGGGCTGGGACTCTCACAGTCAGTAGATTCCATGATGAACTGTACAAGTCTAGCACATCATAGAGCTGTATATTCTCACCGAACACTAATAAGCTATCACTAATCACATCATTCCATTGTTTGCTTTCATCATCTTCCCGTAAAAGTCACGTGGGCACAGATGGACACGCGGCAGGAGCCAGAACTTAGCCCAACTGGCTAAAGACGACATACCATGACAGAAAATAGCATCAGAGAGAAAGTACTGAGGGGGAGGCACTTTGAGATTGTCGCTGAATTGACGCCCTGACGGTAAAGTGCATTGGCTGACTTTCGGCTTCGCTTGATCATAATCAGGGGCCTTTGCCCTCCCACGATGCCTTGTGACTTGCACCAGGTCCAGAACACTCAGAAAAATGGTTTACAGTTACCAAAACATCCTGATTTACTAATTCTGTACAGAGTGACCCCAAAACACTGACACTCATTACATTATAGCAATTAAAACTGAATAATTGCAAACTGCCCTTTGTACTACCCCAGTGTACCCTTTGGTGATACACAGTTTGTTTTGGAGAGGATAATAAATGCTGGCCTGAAATCCCTGTTTTAAGCAGAGGTATATATCATATCGGAAAGCTACAAACATTAGCAGACAGGAAGTAATAGACGTATTGATTAAGTGACTAGTCTGGCTGAATAGCAAGCTATATCTCTCACATTTTTCATGCAAAGAGGAGTTCAGTATCTCCATATGTCTGATTTTTTTAAACAAATGTCAATGTATCTTTTTTTAAGAGATTAATCTGTAAAATTAATCTCTACCAAAGAGTCAAACAAAGCTCCTATCCCTTGTTACATGCATGCCACAGTTCTGATCGGACATCGCATCCATAACAAGCAGAAAATGGCAATCTGGAGGTGCTGAAACCAATTGTTTAATTCGACTGGGTTTGTTTTCAGTTTCATTCCGGCTGTGATGTCCAATTAACACTTTGCAGGATTTTCATTTTCCACAATCGGAAGGCTCAGGCCGGGATAAGAACAGACTATTGTTTTATAATCAGCAAACAAAGGTAATGGTCACATAATCACAGGGACAAGCAGCCTCATGGCATTTAATTAATTATCACTTGGAACCGCTTGTTTACCATGGCCGAGAGCTTCTATCTGAACACTGCATAAGGAGAGCACTATTTTTTTTTCCTGAGGAAATAAAAGCTGCTAAAAGCTGCAGGAACACACACGGTCCTAGTGGAAATTGCATTTGTGGTGAAATTCCACTACAAATTATGCCAGAATTTCCCCGAGGGTATGGGCCCTTTTCGAGACCTGCTTCCTAATGCTTTGGTTCAAAAACAGGTGACTGAGCGTCATCAAAATTCAAAGTTCACCAAGTGCAGGTGTCATCGCCAGCATCATCATCACGGGGCTCCATGAAGTCTCAGGGGATCCACTACATGTTTTCATTTGTTCTTTATTAGTTTTTATTGGTTTTTTTTTTACCAGTGGTGAATAGGGTCAAAAGGTTCATACAAATCAGTGAGGCGTTTGTATGTTCTGAACATTGTCTGTCATGTAGGCATTTGGGAGAAGACTGTAGTAGTCATGTTGTTGCTGTGGTGGGGTTCCAGTAGGGGGCGGTGTGGCACACGTGCTGGGTGGCCACCTTGTATGTGGCACTGTGAGGGTTTCCCTCCACAAAACCAACTCATTTACAACACAAAAAACCCCCAAAAAAACTGAGATAAAAGGCTTCTTCGACTGAAAAATCAATACATCATAAGGCACGCGCCAATTCCTCTGTGTACCCAGAAATAATTACCGGCGAGAAAGGCCGAAAGAAAACAGCGATACAGGGCCTTCAAACACGCACATTAAAAAAGTAAACAGCGCTTTGAAAGGACTGTTTTTCCATCGGCGCCGTTTTCAAGTATACGTGGCCCCCCCTGCCCTCATTTCCTCTCTGCTTTTGCACATTTCAATTATGGCCACATCTGCATCCACAATGGGGCGCGTTTCAATTACAGAACAGAAGCTGTAGGCGCAATGTCCCATTTCCTGGGGTCTCAGGGTCCTTGTCAGCGCGACAGGCGTGAGGTCAGCCCACACTGGGAACACCGGGCTGTGACAATAGGGTCGATGGGACCCTTTTTTCCTGACGGGAACCTTTTTTGTTGCCGAGGCCTTTGCTTTGGGGATGAAGACTGCTCAGGTATGCTTATATATCTGCTTAATAACACACCGCGGGTGCAGCTCAGTGTTTGCCGGAGACAAAATAATTTAAAGGAATGGCTGCCCCAGGCCGGCAATATGAACCATTTCCTGCTTTGGGGTGCAACAAGTGTCTGTCAGAATTCTGCCGCGTTTCAGCTGCTGTGTAAATCTCGCAGTAGTCAGAGCAGGCTGGCCTGCCATAGTACGTGTTGCAGATAACGACAGCTTTGCATTTATTCATCTCTCTCACGTAACTATAAAAAAACAGCTTCAAATTCAATTTTAATGCTAGCCGGCATCATTTCCGTTATACTACAAAATGATAAAAAAAGAATAAAAATATAAACGCACCAAAGGAAAAAAAGTAAAAGGGAATTACGTCCTGCCGATTTTGAGTCCACCGAACAAGATGAAATATTTGCAAGGATCAGAATGATTGAGAGGGAGATAAACAGAGATGTCCGCAGGCAAAATGATCATTTTCTGCAGAGTATAGTGATGAGTGATAACAAGGAGACAGGGGTGTATGAAATGTACTGGTGCCAGATTATCTCTGGCGGGGTGGAATTGGGCATTTGGGGGGGGGGGGTGTGAGTGGACTGCTGGGGAGGTAGATGATGACCAAGATGTTCTGTCACTTGTTTTGATTGAACCTGAGACTTGCAGTGATTGCACATGAAAACATACTAATTTGCAGATCAGCCAGATTCCTGTAACATACATATCGGTTTGTCCGTTTATACTGTGGTGTTCCGTAAAGAGAGTCAATATCAGTTAGGTGTGGTTAATTTCTTAGTTATAGACTATTGAGTATTGAGTCATTGAGTTAATTGAGATTATTATACCAGGGTTGAAGGGGGAGGAGCAGTGAGGGCATACTCTTCCCTTATTGGCTATTGTGGCAATCGCTGCTCAGATGACCAATGGTATCCAGCGTGAGTCAGGCAGTTGTCGTGCCCCTTAAAGCTTGGCAAAGAAGTGGCTTTTTATTTCTTTTGCAACAGCCCCTCCCAGTCTCTGGCCTTCTGTACTTTATTACTTGGCATGCCGTGGTAGCTCCCCCCCCCCCCCACCCCATCCTTTTTATTCATAGAACGACTTTTCTAGCCCACACTGCAGGCAGCCAAGTATTGGGAGCTGGGCTGCGCCAAAAGCTCGGCATGAAACTCACCGCGATTGTTCTTCTCGTTGCAGGAGACCCTTACGAGCTGAAGAGGTCTCGTCTTTGCCAAAGAAGCCATTTCTGCACCGTAACGTGGGTGTTAATTACAAAGGGATGGAAAAAATGTAAATATCTTTTCTCTTTCTTACAGTAAATTGAAGGCCTACTTCTGATTGTGACTTTGAAGTGACTGGAGGCTTGGTACGAAGTTGGACTGGGGGCTGTGGGTGTGAACTAGTGTTTCCATTGGCTGTGTAACCGGCACTTTCCATGATGCACCAGATTCCAGCCTTGGACAATATAAAGGAATCTGTCAGCCTGGAAAAGGTGCTGGAGGTGACAGCATTTAGTTATCCTTAGACAGAGAACTTGGAACAAATAAACAGAATGGGGCAAACTGGGAACAAAAACAATAAGCCGCTGTACATATTACATGCCTTCCGTTCACTTCTCTCTGTTGTGTTTCTATAGGGGTCCAAGCATGCGGTGCTGGAAGACTATTGTATTTGCTAGTGTTTCTTGTATTTATTCTCTGTCAGTGTTTTGCTTTAATCTTTAATTGCTTATTGTCATGGTATCTACAGCAATAGCGAGCTGTGGCAGTGGAGACTTCCACTGGCCTTGGTCATGTGACAGTAAAGATTCTGATTCTGGAATGTAACTGCAATTTGCTGTTTATTCGTAATGGTTCTCCAGAAGACCACAAATGTCTCCTTTGCCCTCAAGCATTGATGAATAATGCGACCGTCTTAATAAACAGACTCCCGCGTGATGATTTTGACCCCTGGCACATCAGTCAGCTTCTATACACCTCAAACCAAGCTGACACAAAACACAATGACTATCTTTTCATTTCCCCCGATCAGTTTATTCAGTTAGGGCCCCAGTGATCCGAAACCTATTTCAGGAGGTCTGAAGTATGAGGCAGAACACGGCCCAAATAGGATGCAAGAGACAAATGATTATGCAGCGAACCGTGAAGAGGTTAGCTTTAGCATGGGCGGAGGGGGGATTGCCACTTAGAGGAGGACAGTCCCACCTGCCCGGGGCGGAGTTACTGAGAGAGTAAGGAGGCCCCCTCTCCGGTGCTGGTGGACTGACATGAACCACATTTAGGATGGCCATCAAGCTCAAGGAGTGGGCTAGGGTCAGCAGTACCAGAGTCAGCTGGGGTCCGAAAGAGACTAGGATGTTAGTCAATCAGTTGCAAGAGTGGGGAGTGGGTTACAAAACATGGATGTATGTATTTTTTTTAAAGAAAATGTGTAAAGGGGTGCAGCCCATCTTGGAGTCATTACAGAGAAGTTTATCATTTTCTAACCAGCTGGCTCTCCTCTGGCGAACGCCAGGAGGACGCTGCATTTTGCAAACCGCTGCAGACATTCCCAGCTTCCTCACATCTTCTAGGAATGACATTCACAATCTCGCAATCTATTTTATCTCTGCGTCAGAGACTAAATAAAAAAAAAAATCATTAAAAAATAACCAGTCCTTGCAAACAAAAGCCCAAAGTCATTTGCTGTAAGTATTTGGACTGATCAGAACGTCAGTAACAAAACCGTTTTTTTTTTCTCAATACTAAGTGTTGGGCAAGTTTTGTTCATCGGGATTTTTAAAAAACTGATACAACAGCCGGAACCTTGGTGCTGGAATCAAACACACTTTTCTGTTCCATGACGGCACTAGACAAAACAAATTAATCCAATTTGGTAACACTTCATTTTGAGGGTCCTTTACGTAACACTGCAAACCCCTTCAGAAGTGGCACAGAACATAATGTCATTTGTAAGCACTCATAAATATTCATAACTAGCAATGACAACAGGGAAAAAAACCAAAACCCTCCTAAATCAGGCAACTTTAAGCCACCATGCTCATGTATATGAATATTTATGAAAAGAGTTAAAAGGCGATTATGAAATTGTTTTGTAGAAATATGCGTTACAAAGTACTCTTCCAAGAAATTGTCATGATTTTGACAAAAAAAAAAAAGATTTAATCAGGCAGCAGTTGTCCTACATGTAAAACGAGTGCTTCCATTCTCCACGAACAACAAATGACCCTCAGTCTGTTTGGAACTCGAACCAAGAGATGAACCTGAGGCCTTTTACTTTCATCCATTTAGGCGAACCTTTTGTCTAGAGTCATGCCTGTGATGACAAGCTCACCACTGCAGCTCCAAGCAATTTCTATTGGCTTAGAACCCTGCAGAGGTCCCGCCCCAAACCGCCATGGCCACAAGGCAGGAAGCATTACCGCCGTGACACTCTCTGCTTCAGTGCTGACCTTTTCACACCTTCCCTGAATGACGATTTACCAAACGAACGGGGCCCATCAGCGTGTTTAACCACAAACAAGGAGTGAAAAACTCATATGGACAAAGCCATTTATTTTCCACATTACCGGAGATCTGTGTAACTAAAAAGTCTTTCTCCAGATTACTTTTGCTCGGGATCACACACAAGGGGCTGTGGCGGCATCTGCGAAATTGAATAAACAAACAAAGTGAAACTCTCAAGGATAATTCGGCCACTCAGATCGAATTACGAGCCGTTTTGGAGACATTGAAGTCCCGGCATCTCCACCTTCCCCCTGCGGACAAGCAAAGACCCAGTGCAGGATGGGCTGTGCTTATCAATGCTTTCCTCACAGACTCCCCATCACCACCCCCTATGCCAACCTCACCCCCATCCCAATCCTTCGAAGCACCTTTCATTAGATCACTTTCATGCAGACGCAACGTGAGGATAATACTACCTGTCTTCCCAGAATGGGGAAACCGGACAGATTTTAAATGACTATGAGTGATCAATCATGAGTGAAATTACTCTGTATACATTACAGTTTATCTATATGCTCTTCTCCAGACAGAGCTGAGCACACTGCCAGGATGAAACACATAAATAAAATTCCAGACAAATCACCCATTTATTATTAAGCCAGAGGGGTGAGCTCTCTCTCCTCTTACCTAATGTATTTTTTCCCTTCTTGAGTTTATATTTTGGCCATTTTCTTTTTTTTTAATCTGGTGGCCACTTCTATTTACGGATTACCTGCAAATGTGTTTACAGTAAGATTACCGCGGTTGTCCGAGTCCTTCTGTATGATTTAACGCCTAAATCGTGGACCGTACACTTAGCTCTGTGACAAATGTTCTGCCCGCGCTATGCCGTTCCTGAAAATGAACTCCCATTTAGCTATTGTCACATATATATTTCTGAGATTTTTAATATGGCCCTAATGAAGTAGTTTCTTGAACGAAATTACATTCCCTGGTGCAGAGTGGGTCTCCAAAGGCCCTGGAGTTGAACAGCTAGGCAAAAAATGTTCAGGTACAACAAACGATTAAATCTTGAACTTAAGCTGCGTCGGAAAGGGCACACGTTGTGGTGCCCCGAAGAGCAGGGGGGTGATCTTTTGCCAAATGGCTGGTGGGTTAACACAGTTGGGCTTGACAGTAAAGATGTGCTGCGTGAACACAGTCGAGTGGCAGGGTCCACGTTAATGCCGACTGCTGACCCCGAGGTCTAGCGCCTGCGTGGAGGTCAGACTTAACACTTTCTTGGGCGAAAGACGGAGAACATTCCGGCGACTTCATATTGCAGCAGCTTGGGGGGGTGAGCTGACCCCGAAATGCTCCAGGTGCACCAGATAAATGCCCTGACTCAGATTGCAAGCTTCACTCATATATATCAGAATCAGAACCACTTTATTTTACCAAGTATGTTACAAACCCGAGGAATTTGTCTTAGTGCATGAACACATGATTGACATGTAACATATTACACAAGCTGGACAGAGTATTAGTATTATATAGGAAGAACCAATGTGAGGTTACTATAATGACAGGTAAACAATGATGTGTGTGTGTGTGTCAAAGGAGAGCAGGATGGGATGTGTAAAAAGAAGAATTCAGATGTACCTGTACTCATACTACAGCAAGGATAAAGGATCCTTTGATTTCATTTAATTTTGTTTCATTTCATGTGGAGGTCAGTCTGTTCCAGGTCACACTGTGTATAAGCAGTCACTGCCTATTTTCTTCAGAGCATCCATTCATCCATCCATCTATCCATCCATTCATCAATCCATCCGTTTTCCATAGCTACTTGTCCAGTGTAGAGCCTGATACATTCCCAGAGTGAGCCTGGATATATTTCCCAGAAGCCCAGAGCACAATGCAGGGGAGCACCCCATAGAGATGTCGATCCATCACAGGGCACACAATCACACTATGGGGAAACACCGACTGCATTTTTGAATGACCGGGGGAAGCTGGAGCATGAATATGGGGGGTCCATAAAAACTCCACACGCCGCAGAGGTACCAACTGAGCTAGTGACCTTCGCCTTAATGAGAATAATCGCACATTAATACTGTGTTCTGTCCAAGGTGTCTGGCTCAATAGGCTGTGCCTCTGTGCCTGTGATCAGAAGGTTGTGGGTCGAGTCCCATCATGAGTTGAATAACAAGGCTTGTCAGGTGAAAGATGGGGAAGCGATGGCACATCTAAAAAGGAAACACGCCTTTTACTGTACTTGTGCCCATGGCAAGTGAAGTGTGGTTTTATTCCCAGAATTCTTTACTCGCTCAAGCAGCATTGTAAGCTATAATCTTCTCAGAGATGTTGATCCTAAACCGAAAATAACCACCTCATAAATAAGTTAATGCTTGTATTTGACAAAGGTGCCTTGAATATTGACCAAGGTTATTCTCTCTCTGGAAAGCTCAGCCTCAGACATACACCCCAGTCACATCCCAGCATCCACAGTGGTCGGTGAAGGTGCGTGAGTCTCCCCAGCTCCCCGGGCACGTTCTGGAGACCCAGCCTTCCATGTTGACATTTGCTATGAGTCCCTCGTGGGCAGGGTCCAGCCGTGGGTCAGAGATCCACAGCGTACCGAGGCGGCGACCCCGTCTTTGACAGGGAGAGCGCTGACACCCTCCCTTGTCTCAGATATGCTGTCTTGGGGGGGAGGGGGGGTTTAGCCCCTACTGTCAATGGGTGTGTGGTTCTTCTTTGAAGCGCAAGTGCGGGAAAACAGTGCTTACAAGAGGTTAAGTTCACCCCCTCTCCATCCTACCCCCCACCTACACTGCCAGGCCAGAAGGGGGCGCTACAGGGATGAAGGTGAGAGTTGTGTGTAGCTCCCTCCCAGCAGAATTACAGTAGGGCTTGGGTACTCTGGCAGATTCTGGGGGTGCAGTGCTTTACAGAGGCCCTTGAATATGCAAAATTATAAAGTGAAATAATACACCCAAGATGTCATTTTATTCAGAAATGGGATATGCAAAAGGAAGCTTTCCAGTGTACCTGTACTTGTGCAGATGGCAAATACAACATCATTTCATTCCCAGTGCCTTTGCATGTTCATACAGCTTTGTCAACTATAACTTCATCAGAAAAGCCAATCATACTAAGAAACTATCATATTTGATAATTGGACTAAAGCTTTTATTTGCAGAATGAGTCTCCAAGCCTGGTCCTGGCTCTGCTTTGGACCTCAGGAGTTGGGGGCACTGAGCTTCCCCACACAAAGCAGAAGAGGACAGTGGGATGAGGGGGGAGACAGCGAGCTGCCGGCTCCCCCACTTCTGCCCGAACGGCTCGTACCTGTCAACCGCCTGTCACCGTCTGCTTAAAATTCTGGGAGATGTACTCTGCTGCTGCTTATTTTAAAGATCATTACAAACTGTAAGACTTCCCGTACATTCCAAGCAAAGCGGGGACCAGCACTGGGCAGCGAGAGCAGAGTCTGCCATGCGGTACCAGGCGGGCCACCGGATAGGGGATGTGGATTTTGGCACAAGAAAGGATGCAGGTTTAAGTTCCCAAAGCTTGGCCATTTTACCCCCAGGCAAGCCTCTATACGAAGTTATATGATAGCTAGTTAGGCGGGAAGAGAAAGTTGTAGCCTATGTAAATAAATTTTCAGAAATCTGTCTCCAAAACCAATGAACTAAAAACATCAACACACCGGGCATACGATCTAGCTCAAACTATGTACCAGGAACCGGATGAACAATTTATATTTCTTTTTTTAATTTTTGTTAGTAATTTTATACTGACGGCAGTAAACCAGCGAGATGAAGTATTTCACTAGGGCCCACACACACATGCAGACAGATGGAGAAGATTAAATAGCCAAAAAAAATGTTATGTTCTTCTTTTTCTGAACACTATTGGATTACAGGCATTGTGGCATGCTGGCGTGTGAGATTTAGGGAGGGAGATCGAGGAAGGAAATGTTCCTGAAAGCAAAGGAGAAAACATACCTGGCTTCCACCTCTGTACCCCAGCATACAAATCTGCTGTCCGCCCATTTTCGTGTCACAGAAAATTTCAGCGTGCTTGTCATTACTCTACGGGCAGCAACTGCTGTCCAAGTCCGTGAAATAGCCCATTTTCCTTTTCTCTGCCCACAGTTCAATTTGTTCTGCCCTCAGTTCCCATGTCCATATTACCCAGAGCAGTCAGCTTTGTGTGACAAGTGAAGACAGCATCCACACAACACAGGGCCCGGTGCACTATAATGAAATGGCAACGCTGACATTTTTCCGCTGTTTATCTTCAAAAAACCTTTATAGACCTGCATAAACCTTTTAAAATTTTTACTAGACAGTGATAGAAATTTCAAGCAATTCAGGCTTGGTTACAGCTGCAAGCAATGGGCTGTCTTTTTTCCCCTCCATTGCTTAAAGAACTTGGCATCATGTTTCTCAACTCAACGTTCATGCGCCGAGCTTATTATGGAAGGGATCTGGTGACCTCCAACCATGCAGTTTTGCATAAATAGAGAAATACGCACTGGGACACACACACACACACACACACACCCAGAATCGCAGCAGTTCTTAATTCCAGAACCGTCCATTCTGGCAGAGCCAACAGGTTTTGTAACGTTCTAAAGGTCACATTCCACACCTAGCGACATTATAAACTGCCTACGCAAAGCTTTTAATTTGTCAGTCACTGCTCCTCCATCTCGCCCTGAAAACATTCATTATGTCTGGGAAAAAAAGGATCCTTTTGTTTATGATTCAGGTACGTTTTTTCCCTCCTCTAACTGTTTATCTGAACAGCAAAACCCATCCAACAATTCTCCCTCTGCAATACAGTTAACGGAACAAGTGTAGAGAAGATAAGACATGATTTAGAGAGGGTACAGCACAAAGGCTCCTGATCTCATCTTCGGCTAAAACTACTCAGGGGACAAATTATTCATTCCATCAAAAGTCAAAATGGCAGACAATCGTTTATCAGCTGTAAAGCCTAGTAACCTGGAGATTGTGCTGAAATGCAGCATTGAGTGGGATGCACAATCTGATTTGCTGGTTTCATCATGGGTGTTAAAAGATTCTGAGTAAAGTTAAGAAAAATGCAAGGTACACTAGACAAAGTAATCTTTTATGTGAAAAAAACTGCTGCAGAATACAACACCTCATTGGACAATAAAAAAACATATGATGTTGTTACATAAACAAGAACTTTAGGCATTAATTATACCAGTTTGCAAGACTTTATTGTATTATTTGATAAAAAATATTAAAGCTCTATAGCATTTTGTGTGTGAATACATGTTTGACTGTTGCTGGATGGAATTTTTGATGGATATTGTCCACAAATGGATAGTGAATCTGGATAAATAATAAACTTAAAAATAAAGAAGTGCAAAACTAGAAGTTTTAAAAACTGTTTTTTTTGTAAGCATATACATTTTTGTGAGTTTTGCTGTGGTGTAGTTAGGGGATAACGTCAATTTTATACAAATCTATGAATGCAATCAAAAAAGTTTTAAAAAATGCAAAAACTCATACTTTTATTTTGTTACTTATGGATAATGTTAGGGCCAGGTAGGAGTTAAGGTCATCATTGCTGGAATTAGGGTTTTTCCTTATAGAAATTAATTGAGAGAGTCCCCACAAAGACGTGAGCACAGGTGTGTGCGTATGTGTGTGTGTGTGTGTGTGTGTGTTAAGGGAGAATTCAGAAGCTAAAAGAGGTAAATGAACCTCCAAAAGGAAAACAAGACAAACGGATACATCAGCTATAAGCTAAGTGATCCAAAGGCACTGACCCATCCTCTAATCAGGCACAGCAAACAGTTATTGTTCCCACTCAAAAATGCAGGAAGAAAAATAAAATCTACCCTTCATAATGAAATCCCAACATCCTCTGTGAGCAGGTGTGACACACACACACGCACATGCACAACACACACACACACACGCGCGCGCGCACACACACAAACAGCCATAGATAAAGAACACAAAAACATGAAAAAACACAGCATTCCATTTTAAAAGCAGCAGTGAACTGTGGAACCCTTAAATGCGGGGAGAAAGAACCGCAAGCGGATCTCCCGTGGCATCCAGCCGTGTCCTACGAATTGGCAAAAGTACCGCTCTATTTGACCTTAGTGATCGCATTCTGAGCGGAGAACAGCTATTAACGAAAAGCACGACCGGTTCTATTAGATACCTTAAAAGCTGGGAGTCTCAAAATAACAGTGGCACAGCTGCATTGTGGGTAGCACTCTTGTCTGAAACCTCCCCCGATAGGGGTTTGAACCTCCCATGGAGTTTGCATGTTCTTTCTAAGCAATGCAAGTTTCCTCCTACAGTTCAAGCTATTAGGCTCCTATAACTAGTCTCCCAATTGCCCATCATGCACGGGCCCTGTGCTGGACTGGCATCCTGTCCAGTGTGTACCCCAGCCTTGTGCCCTACACTGCCTGGTGTAGGCTCCTGAGCAGGATATGCAGTTAAAACAAGGATGTAATTTTAAAGTTGATTCTATATTAGCTAATGCAGTGGGGCTAAGGCAGGGGAATATGAGAAAATCTGTTTTGCTTAAGAGGTGTCCTTTTGGTACAAACTGCAACTTACAGTGTACTGCGGCATCTGATCAAAGGGAACCTTAATGAGGATCCAGACCACGAATCAGGGCCATTTTTCTCAAATCCTGTGTGAGACTCAGCTCAGGAGGCATCTACATACCCATCTTAAAACCGGTTATCCTGCGCAGGAAGACGAAGAACCACAGTGCATGAAATCTAAATATAACTTTAATAAACTGCAGTAAGCTCACGGAAAAAATAACAGCATAAATAATTAGTATAATTATTCATTTATTCCTTTTAAGTGCATTATTACCAATATCAGTAGTAGAACAGAAATCAGAAGCACCATTAAAGATTCATGAGGCAGGAGGCTACACCTCTACTAAATGGGTCTGATTTTAGTAAAAATGAATGAAAGCACACTATGTAAATTAATTAGCGTACTTTTTTGGGGGGGCGGGGTTTACATTTTATGGGTGTAAAGATGCCCCTGACGCAATAGTAACAGCTTCTAGCACTCATCAAAGTCCACAGGAAGCAGAGAGGGAATGAGTAGAAGTTCAGACAGAAGAGTGATCATTATATAAGTACATGGAGATGAGACAGGTGGAGCCAGACTAAACATGGACGTATCTGTTTCTCACCTCATTATTGGGTGGCTAATCTCTATCAGAAGGACAGACCTACTTCTACTTAGTTGTATAATGCACGCAGCAACAGCAACACCAAAGTCAATGTGCCACATGTCGCTTCATCTGCAGTTTTTTTCTACTTGTAGAGGTGATTAGACGAGCAGATGCTCAGAGGTGACCCAACCCAGAGTGCTCTTAACTCCCACTGCAACAGTCCCCACCCCACTGCCCCCAATGTAATACTTTTTGCTTCTATCACACCCTAGTCAGAAAGCAAGAAGAATTCTCCAATCAGAAACCAAGAGGAATCCCCCAATCAGAAACCAAGAGGAATCCCCCAATCAGAAACCAAGAATAATCCCCCAGTCAGAAACCAAGAAGAATCCCCCAGTCAGAAACCAAGAAGAATCCTCCAATCAGAAACCAAGAATAATTCTCCAATCAGAAACCAAGAAGAATCCTCCAATCAGAAGCTAAGAAGACCTTTTCCAACACCATTCCTTGGTCAATCCGGGCTCACTGCACCGATCTGTGCCTGGACGTGGAGGCTGCATCCAGCTTCCAAGAAGCAGTGAAACAAAGTGATGCACTTTGCGCAGACCATGCTCTATTTTTTTCAAGAAATCATCTACACCAGAGTAGTACTTTTGAGAACACCACCTTAGTTATTATTATTGATTTAGGAGACCTGCTCGTCCAAAGTGATGTTTAAGTAAGGATCAGATGGCAGGGTCAGCTAGTCCTTAGAACTCTGAAGGGTCTTGTTCAAGGACCCAGCAGTGTCATCACTCTGCAGACCCAAGAATACGAATCAATGACCTTCAGAGAAATAATAGACTACATCAAGGCTATTCAAATCACGGCCCTCAAGGGCCGAGCCCTGCTGATTTTCCAGCCTTCCTTCACCTGTGAGCCAGGTG
>JABFEA020000041.1:16589703-16621133 GCA_019775915.2 Cyphomyrus plagiostoma | reverse complement strand
CCGGAGCCTATCCCGGAAGCAACGGGCACGAGGCAGGGAACAACCCTGGATGGGGGGCCAGCCCATCGCAGGGCAGAAGTCATACATATGCATTTATTTATCTGTCTCTTTTGTGGCTGCTGTTTAGTTCTGGAACAGAAGCTGCATCACACAAAAGTATGCGCCCACAGACAGCTGCTCATTGGAATACTTCCAAACTTCTTCAGGAGCTATCGCCCTTCATAAAATCACTCCCCTGTTGCTAGGTGACAAAGCCCTTGTCATTTAGTGTGCGGGATTGCAATATTTTGTGAGACTAACACATCAAAATCTCTGCTACGTACAAAAGCTTTGGTTTTTGTAGCCCAGAACTCTTTTGTAGTGCACAGTCGCAGAAGTTTACAGATAAATGTATTACTTTGAACATCGAACTACCCAATAAAGAACGCTAATCAATGCAAGAGAAGTTCCTTTTGAGTTTCTTTGTCTCAGTCAATCCAAAATGTCAAGTGCTCTGCGTATCAATATTCATTGCCATTGTCTCTTTCTTTGAGATCCAGACTTATTAACACAGGGACCGTGTTATTTCTCTCTGCCTGATTGCCATGTGAACTCATTAAAATGTTAAAACCGAAATCCCAGGACGATGGACGTCAAGTGCCCCTCTCTTAACAAGGCGGGGGGTTCAGACATGAAGCCAACAGTGGGTCTTGGTGCCACAGAGAGACCTTTTCATGGAGTTCCTCCAGACTCACGTTGAGTCTAAGCCGCAGGGTGCAGCGCGGCCAATAACGTGCCAACTCATTCAAAACTAATTTTTCTCGCCAGCAGAAGACCTTTGCCTGCTTGTGTTGCCACGGAGACTTAACAATCGGGAGCTGAAATCCCATGATAAAGGAAAAATAGATGTCGGAAGAGAATAATAAAGGAAAGAAAACCAATTTTAAAAAATTAGCCGCCGTTTTTGAATATAATACTTTCTGTTTTAGCATTAGCATTCCAGCTAAGCGCCATGTAGGATAATGCAGGTATAACGCTGCCGGGCACTAACCAGTGGCTAACCTGCGATGTAGTGGTCGCGCCTACAGCCTACTCAACAACTTAATCTCCCTGTAACTGGTCTCGTCGGGTGGCCGCCTTGTCAGTCCATGCCAGCCACACGGAGACATTCATGAGCAGGATTTGCCATGCACTAATGCGGCCGGATGCGATGTGTGATCGGGAGCAGGCCGCCCCAGCCTCTTACGGCTCATCGGAAGCCAGTAGCTTCTTAGCTTCCCGAAATGACGCAAATTGGACACAATCGGTGTTTCACTGCATTCTACCTAATTCTTTTAATAGCTACTTAAATGGGCCTTGTGGGGTGCCGGTGTCACTCATTGCCACACTGGAGTGGAAAATGTGGGTGAAAATGGAACCTAATCTCCCCAACCTTGTACTCTCATGCCTGTTTTTTAAAATAAGTAACATCAGGCCCTACAAACAGCCACGCACCCCCACGGTACGGAAGAGCAGATGCTCCTGTAATGAGCGTAAATTCTCCATTCTCTCCAAAACGCCCCCCCCTTCCCCCCCCCCCCCGCGACCGTGGACCAATCAGGTGTTGCTTTTCTGTATAGCTCGGACCCATTCTCATGCCTGATTGGTCGGAATGGCTCACTCGAAAACATGGAGCATGCCACCTCAGGTCACCTCTCTGCTGAGGTAGAGCTACTAGAGCACCAGGCGTACAACCATCTGGAACCCCAACGAGACACCTACTGCGCTCGCACCTGTCACTCCTGACCGGTGCCATGTCTGTCAACCCAAAAACACGGGACCCAAGCCATGTAAGAGGGATGCCATTTACAGGAAATAATTTGAGCCCCCTGCCCCAACCCACCTCCAGGCTTTCTCGTCGACAAGGCTGCAATCGTGGACATTTTGGAAATGCTTAATGTTCATCGGCTGAGCTTACACTCCCACCCGACTCTGGAAGCGAAATGGTTGTTTACTAAAAGCCCAACGGCAAAAGACCTCAGAACAAATGTATGTTTTCCCTTGTACCTTATGGCAGTAAAATAGTTCTGTAACTATTTAATTAATGGGAAAAAATAGAAATATTTAGTTTAATTCTAGATTTTTTTCCATTCCATTAACAGGGTAATTGTATAGGAAATATCCTATAATTCTGATATGAAGTTGAGATTTGAGGATGATGTCCACCATCACAGCAAACTGACAGGTGGGTGGGTATCAACCGAGCAGCAGAGCAGAGCAAAGCAGAGCAAAGCAGAGCAGTACAGCGGTAGGGTGTAGTACACTCTGAAGGTGTAGTAAAGCTCTGAGATGCTGATCGGTCACTGGGCTAATGACATCATTTAGGCAAACATTCCTGTGGGCGAAGGACCTTGAGCGATGTCTGGTTTACCCTGGCGTTCAGTCGCGGGACTGAGTCAAGGTTCTTTCACGCATTCGACTTGATGTGAAGCAAGGAGCGTAGCGAGCCAGAACAATAAAACGAGGGAAAATGGAATTTGCTAGGTCACGTCAGCAGCTGTCTTTGGCAGTCATTAAAAAAATACTTTTCAAAGCTGAATACATTTAAGCCACGTCGGTTCCATACATAAATGTGTAGATAATGCATATCATTTCCAAAAGGTTATCTGGGATGGACAAAAACCGGGTAAAATGAAACCAACTCACTCTCCATTTAACATCGCAAGGTTGGCTTCCATTTTATGGCTCTGTCGTGCGGCTAGTTATAGAACGACTTATTCCCTTGGAAAGCCACTCTCCAAAATGAGAGCGACAGCTGGCTAATGGCTTTGGCGGCCTGACACTGGTCACACTGCTGCAGAACCATCCGGGAAACCCATAGCAGATTGATATCAGTGGTAAATGGACTTTGCTCCCTCCCTGCTAAATGAGCTCTGGTCGGTTTTCCGACAGAAACATCCAGATACTGACCAGTGTGAGCGGTAACCAATCCTCCAACCGCCCCCCCCCTCACCCCCCCCACAATTCTTATTCCTTATTTTTCCACCTTTATTCTCACAGTCTGCTCCAGCATTGACATCATTTGTGCTGCAGAAGGGCTGCTCAAGGTCAATAAGCAGAGAATCAGTCAAACTCTAAGCGAGGGGGGAGATGTACAAGGCTGGGGGGGGGGGGTGTCTCTAGTAACCAAACGTTCTCGTTTTCACTGAGTAGCATGTTAAGGGGAGTCCATTGTGGAATTATTCTCCTAGAATTATTCATGGTATGAGAGACAGAAACTGTTCAGATATTTTTTTTTTCATTTTCCCTCCGTCTTTTTTGATCATGCAAAAAAGAAGTATTAAACTCTCCAAAAGGCAAGACGCTATTTTTTATATATATAATACAGAAAACGTATCAGTGTGCACCATCCTTCTAATCAATTTCCATTACTGCCTATCCACTCCATCCACCATTTTTGGGGGACTTCATTTCGCAAGAGTCCATCCATCCATCTTCAATAACCTCTTATCCAGTATATCGTCATGGTAACCTTCAAGCTCATCCCCGGGAGGACACAAGGCACCTTACATGCAGTGTAAATTAGTATTATACATTATTATTACAAGTATTACTATTCGTATTGTTACTATTACAGAGATTAGTACATTACATTTCCTTGAGAGCCATTGAAAATTAATGAATCCATTGCGTGCTGATATTTATGTAAATAACAAATAAAGAATTTTTTTATTTCCTTTGGCTTCCTTCCTCAGTCTCAAAAGTCAAGTAGTTCCTTTCACAGCACCCCAGGTACGGCTGTCCTGCAGAGGGTCCAAGCTCCTGTCAGGGGTTATAACCTGCTTTAATCCCTGTGCTTCCAGGGATAACCTTCAGATCGCTGTGACCCAGCCAGGATAAGTGCTTCTAGAAAATGGATGAACGGATCGACCTGTTTTTGGAGTCAGGTCATGCAGATACTGACTCGGGTTTGGGGAGCGGCACCCAAACCATTCATTGACCTCGTACTTGTTACGCACAAAAACATTTCCAAAGGAGCGTGAAATGCAATTACCCTGACCGGGAGCACGCTAATTAAAACGTCATAAGCGGTTTCGCCTGTCCCGCACCTGAGGTAGGATGGAATGTTCCTGACAAAGGACTGCCAAGGCGGAGACTCTCATCGTTCCATGAAAGACTTCGGCCGCTCGATCTGGATGTCAGTTGCGCCAATCTCCGTGGCTTTCTTTCGACCGTTCACTGGGGCCTGCTTATCTTCCAGGTCTCGCCATGCCCTTTGGCTGTGTGAATCTTTGCCCCAGGCTCGCCTCGCAGGTCTTCCTGCGCTACAAAAGAGTTTCCAGGCCCAGACCTGTGGCTTACCTGCCTGCTCCAAGCCAAGGCCATAAGCTCCAGATGCTTAGCTGTGGGATACCATTAAGGGAGATAAAAAAAAGGAATGCTTATCGCTTCCAAAGTACTCTTAAGGTCCATCTCTGATCTGCCTTTCGTTCCAGCGAGAACTGAGCACTGTTTGATCAGGTGTGTAAACAAATGCTGAACAGCTGGGCAATACACGCGCACACACACAAACACACGCACGCACACACACACAACAAAAAGCTTGTTTACCGGGAAAAAAATTCTAAGCAGCATCGATCAAGTCACTCAAGAAAAGTATGCTCCTGGGCTTCTGCCGCACAGGTGGGCAAAGTCGAAAAAATGCGGGAAGGAAGTTTTCGGATGGTCCCTGTGGACACGAAAGTGAACAAAGCCTTGTGTAAGATGTGAGAGATCGACAGACTGCTCCGAGGGACAGGCTACCTCTCTCCAGCACTATTGATATCGGTTATTAACTCCGCATGAAAACTTCTAACCATTCAGTACATAAAACTGTGCTTCATTGATAGTTGTTTGAGTCTTTCACTTCCCCTTGCATGCCTTTAAGGCTATATCAACAGTACATACCATGGACCATGGAATGAGCAGTCTGAATGGGGGGCATGAAATCATGTTTGCCTTGGAAAGACTCAGATATATATTTTTTTATTTCAGAGACACAGAAAAAAATCAGACAATTTTAAATAAAGTTTTATAGGTTCAAATGCAATTATTTGTAGGTAATTTTTCTGTGAGCGTCTTAATGATGCTCCGCCCAGTTTCCATAGTGCATATATAACAATATATCTGGTAATGTCCCAGAACGACACCATAGCACATGCAGTCGCCCCATGCAATGAGATGCAGTCACACTGGGTAGGTTTGCCATTTTTCCGCCCGGCCGGTCATGATTTGGATGGTGCAGCTTGGCTGGGCCTCTCTTTGGAATCGACAGCAGAGAGCCCCCCCTCCTCTTTGCTAGTGACACCTGTGTACCAAGATGGGGGGCAGGTAATCCCATGTCCCTAACACAAGCTTCATTAAATCCACAGATGTTGAGGTGTCCCTACTCTAATTGCATGGGCGTATGTGAGGGTGCTCTAGTATTGTGCAGATTTCAACTCTGCTAAAGTTCCTCACTGCAATTTGTTGTTATGATAATTGATAATCTTGCTGTTAATATTATATATAACTATATAACAGCATCCTGGTACGTGGCACATACACTACATGGCAGTATACACACTCAGAAACAGATGCATACATTTTCATACTCAAAGACTCTGGAACACACATACACAAAAATAAAAGATACACTTAGGGACCACAATTTTAAAAATCCATTTTCTCCTTGGTTAGGCAAGCAGGACAAATACCAGCCTAATGGAGCTCCACTTCCCCCCCAAATGAGGTCATACTCGATCTGAGGCTGAATGGCGGCAGCTGGGCTCTGGATGTGGTGCCCCATAAGAGCTTCAGTACCAGCAAAATCTGAACCAAACTACTTAATTCTATGCACTGACCGCTGGCAAGAATTAAATTTAAAAACTAAAGCTCAAACAGGCTTTTCATCTTTGCTATTATCTGCCAAAGGCACAAGGGTGGCGGGTTTAAGCTAGCAAGTTGTTTCGGCTTTCAAGGTGGGGCTGCGTAGGGGCCGATCCGGGCAGCTTCGGCTTGCGAGTCGACCCGGGATCCCGCAGATCCCAACGCCTGGGAACTTGACTTTATTTATCTTTTTTAGTTTCTTTAGTGTTTTTTCTCCGGCCCTGTCTGTGCTCCACTGGAATGCAGCGCCATGCCGCAGGGCACTGCCGTATCGGCGTATGCAGAGTATTGCCTATCTGGGCTGAAGCGGTCGAACTGCCGCTCTGGAGAGCTCCGCAGAGACAGCAGAATGCAGAGCGAGACTGCTCGGGGGGGGGGCGGTACATTGCGCTCAGTCGCCAATCCTTCCCCGGGGAGGGGGGGGGAACACGGTGTCACCCTCCAGAGGGGCTGCGAATTCTTTATCGGCTAAGGAAGGTCAGGCGGGGAGGGTCAAACGAGATTTTCAGGAAAATATGCAGTTATTCCTCTGCAAAATGCTATAAAAAGGCGTGCGTGGTCAAGTCAAGTGTAAGCTGACCGCCCTCGACCTACCATTGATGGATTTGAATGGATCTGGTTTGTACCCACCTGTAATCACGGCTGATTTTATACGGGAATAAAAGCCAATTTCTGCCAAGTCCTTTGCTCCTGAAGCCGTCTTTAGTCCTTATATTTCACTGAATTTAATGCAGATGTTCTGAAAAACACTTGTACGAAAAAAGACATGTAGTAGGTAGCCTATATGATTTCAAAAATACTGCAGCTGCCGTCTGTGTGGTTATGCCTGTAATTCATGAAGGCGATGTGTAAGAAAGATAGCCACTTAAATACTTTGGTGAATCTTGTAAAAATAGTCAGTTGGTGGCAGAGAACACCTTTATCCTCTGTGGTTTGGGGTTAGTTCCATCTGTGGTGTTTTGCTTGCTGGAGTTGGTATATGATCTCAGGCTCTGGTTCCCAACTCAGAAATGCCATCTTTTCCTACGCAATATTGTGTGCACTGTATGTTCTGTCTCTGCACTTTGAATTACTTGTTACATCTGTGCACCATACCGTGGTCTGCAAAAGAATTTTCTCTGGGATAAATAAAATGTATCTTATCACATCTTATCTGAGAACCCCTGATCTAATTATCAGTGTGGTAGGAAGTTCACACCTGATACGGTTCAGCCAAACTCACACATACCACCTCACACATGCTTCATCAATACATTTCCAACTGATCATCTCACCACCTCCAGCTGGTGCTAAACTTGAATTCGCTTCCAGTTGCCTTGGGAAAGGCCCAGAATGCATTGCATGCCCTGGAAGGGGCTCCTGTCCTTTTTCGGCTCCTGTCCGCAGTGATGGAGTCGATTGGTCTAACATAGATCTGTTTAGCAGACCTGTCCAAGGCTGCAGAGCATCACACTGAAGCTCTCATTGGCAACCGTTTCTCACTCCAGTAACAGGAAATTGTACTAATAAAAGTAACTGGAGATTTACTAATAACATTATTCTTGAAGAAAGACATTCTGACATGTCATTTATAATCTCTTCTCCTGGTCTCTTCTTCTCATTTGAAACAATTATTCCTTTGCTGCTAATTAAGCCTGTCAACTTGGTGAAAGGGGAGGGAAACAGAGATGGGGGGTGGGGGGAATGCACATGGTGGGATACCCCGCCAGTTCATTGAAGTTTATCATCACCCGTTGAGAGCTAGAGATGCATCACCACAAATGCACACGGGGTGGCGCTCTAGAGCCAGCGGCATGCACTCCCCGCACATGGAGCCCGCGCGGCCTCGTCCGCCGCCGTGCCTCACACTGTGCTGCTGGCACGGAATTGGTGCCCTTCAGATTAGGGGTTGTCTGGCGGTCAAGGATCCAGAGTAGCCGCCGGAAGGCTGCAGTCTAAGACTGCGCAGGCGTGTGTCTAAGACTGCGCAGGCGTGTATCTAATACTGTGCAGGCCTGTGTCTGCAATGCAGGAAGGGACCATGCTGGCCAGCCTGAAGAATAATACACCGAATGGTTAAAAACGCAAAACTAGCCCTTCTCGGATTCGTCCATTGTTATCTTTGCATCTCACCCACCTTTAGGATCACTCTTCAAGAGCATGACGTCCATGACAGACAGCATGATGCCAAATCAGTCTCACACACACACACACACACGCAACTTGTAAATTCCTTCCTGGCCTGTTCCTGCAAATCACTTTCCTTGGGTCTTGTTTTACAACTAGTTTGATTTGCAAGTCAGGACTGGGTGTGAAGAGATCTGTGGTGGGTTTTTTTGGCGTAACCAAAAACAGTTTTTTTGCCCGTTGAACTGGGACTCTTGTAGAGACTCCATGGGAAAAAGCGGCTCCACAATAGGTCTAATTGGCTCCTTCCATCTTATTCGAAATGTGCATTTCCCGACCCCATTAACGCAGTCTCCTCATGTTCCTGGAATAGAAAGCACCTAAATCAAAGTGGATAGGTGAAGGAGAGTAGTAATACTAATAATATTATATAAAAAAAAATACATAACAAATAGAAAGAAATGAAAAAACAGGCAAAAGTCACCATGCTGGTTAATGTTGCCCATCTGATGGATGTTTTTGCAATAGCTTCCTTCGCAAATGAATGTCCTTTGACCTTCACGTTGAGCTTAACGTGCCAACATCTTGGTGTTAGATTGGATGTCAAGGACATAACCAACCAGAGCATAAAGAGTTAGTCACAGAGTACTCAACTGGTTGGTTGAAAAAAAATCCCGGTCTGGACTTTTACTCTCTGGACCCAACTCTGGGCATGATGCAGCTCCTTAGTTCCTCTATGTTTTAGGTCTGTACCTCTTGTGTCCTGTCTTGGAAAGGTGCTAAAATTGTTTATTTTTTTGTTTTAATTTATCTGATGGCCCGGTTGTCTGGGGCAGGACTTTTCGGCCTCAATGGTGGTGGAATTGACTAATCCTTTTTGTCCCTGTTGTGTTTAATTGTTTAGCCAAAAAATCTGTCATCTGTGGGGGGAAAAAAAACATCAGGAAAATAAATGCCGTTAGATGAAACAGACCTTCAAAGGCTAGCTAGGCATAGGAAACCTGCAGTCAAAAGTTAATCTGGACAGAAGCATCAAACATCATGTGCAGCCTCCGAAAAAAAAATACTATATATAAAAGCGGGAAATTAATTCTCCCCTAATTAAAAGTGACCACATTTTTCAATGGAAGTTGCCCAGACAGGAACACCTGGCCACAACTGTCAAAATAAAAACAAAAATGAAATCAACTCGCCACAAAGATGATAAAATGGGTGCAGTATTCAAATTTTCAACAATAAATGCGCTCTTCTTTCAGCTGTGGCATGTTAATATTTTTGCATAAAATAGCCCCTGTGTTATAAGGAGAATCTAAACCAGTAAACAAAACAATTACTGAGGATCTTCAGGAAAAAGGAGTTCATGTGGCCACACTATGAAACACATAAGCAATAACAGCAAAATCACCACGGCAACCTTCCGGAATCCCGAAGTAACCAGTACAGAGACTTCAGTAGTACAACAGAGGAAATTTGTTCGAAATTGGTCAAAGAAAAGCATTAATAGTAAATTTCACATTTTGTTTGTCTGTTGTGTCACCCTAAGTCCCCACATTAGAGTTAGCGTTAGGGTTAGGGTTAGGGTTAGGGTTAGCGTTAGCGTTAGGGTTAGCGTTAGGGTTAGAAAGGCTTTGGTATTCATGTATATCAAAAGGTGCTTTTTATAATAGTTCCAAGCCCCCCCCCCCCACCACAGAAAACCACAATTTAGTTCGATTTAATATCATGAAATAGTGCTGCAACAATTACATTGAGAAATCGAGTTCACTTTGGAACAATGGTGGTCAGGAGTTTTAATTCAGCAAAAAGAGGAAGTTTTAAGTAGGCTTTGGAACCACAAAACAACAGATCACCCATGTCATCAAGCTATTGTTAAAGCCCCCCAACGTGCTCCAGAGGTTCATTTATGCTGACAGCACCTAACTAATAACTAAACACCCCCTTGCTCAACCCCCCACCCCCCATTTCATCAAGTGATTCCGGCACATGGAGGAGTCTGACATTTAAGTGACTTTTAACAAGGTTCGAATATCCCTCCACTGACGGCGCAGGAAAATCCTCCAGCCTGCGTGAGGAGATGTCGCTGGAGGTCGGCTTGCCGAGCTTCCCGAAATTCCAGTCAATTAGCAACCTTCTGCCGACAGATTTCACTAAGGCGTCATGACACTGTCTGAAATCTGTCTGTACTCTTCATCGGATAAAGGAGAGGTATAATCGGGGGGATATATTTATACACGGGGAAGCACACCTTCACTCCTCGCCTCCAGCACAGGAGATTTTATGCCTTCCAGGAACCGCATATATTTTTAATTGAGCTTTTGCTTCAGCGGGTCCAACCTGCTGTGAAGCAAAATCCATTTACATTTATTTAGTAGATGCTTTTATCCAAAGTAACTGAGAAAGCGGGGTCATATAGTCCCCAGAGCGGCTGGAGTTACAGGCCTCGCTCAGTATCGCTCTGCCCCAGGCATGTAGCCATGTTGTAACATTATGGGTGTGAATGCCCCCCCCAATAGTTATTTTCTTCCTCTGGTTGGTAAAATCACCACACTCACCACAGAGCCACACACATTGCATTGTTCTTTCCATCCATCCAACCATCCATCCATCCATCTCACTTCCAGTATGGAACTGCAATGATGAATTCTAATGTGCCTAAATCAGAATCAGGTCTATTGACCTAGTATGTTCACACACACTGGGAATTTTCCTCTGGTTGTTACCAGCTCTCATACATACAGCAGACCAATACACAGGCAAGACCAGACAAAATGGTCACATGCAGTCTGGTTTATATATACAATATGCACTTATGAAACTGTAGTTGATAAACCCAATATTTATTATTTACAGTTTCATACCTGCCAGCCCTAATCTCCTGGGCTCTTCTGTATCATTATGGGGTTAAAATGGAGGTAACACTTCATACATATTGCAGTGCGTCTTAGAAAGTTCTTAGGGTGTCACAGAATGCTAATGATTAGCAGCCTTGTCCGTCTTCTGCTAGAACATAGTGTCTCAGGGGAACCTTTTATATAAAAAACGTGCTTTGCATGTAAAGATCTGCAAAGTGTAATTGCTAGTTGAAAAGTTAATATATTACATAAGTTTATTGAAGTTCATGTCTTATTGTTATTTTTAGGGTGGAAGAAATGAAAAGTGTGTAGGAGACAGTCAGGAGATACAGGTGAACTTGTGTGGTTGGCATACCGGTGCAGTACTGGTGCAGAATGGCTCCCGTTGCATTATTCAGGTGGGAGCTACACAGTGGTGGTTGAAGTGGCTCCCTATTGGTTCTGTAAAGCGCTTTAGGTGTCCGGAAAAGGGCTACGTAAATGTAACTTTCATTCCTTCGTCATTAAAGGTGCTCGGAAAGCAAGTTAGTGGAATATTTACATTTACATTTACAGAATTTGGCAGACGCCCTTAGCCAGAGCGACTTACATAAGTGCTTTAAGATACTACAATGAATTTTCCCGATACTAGCTTGATAAACCAAGTCCATGAATACCAATCAAACTCTGTGGAAAGTGCAGGTTTTTTTTTTTTGCACAACATCGCCATGTAAATGAAAGAAATGTCACATCAGTTAGGTTACACAAGGGTTTACCATGATATTTTGCTTGACATATCACTTTTATTGGTGCATCATATCTGCATAAATAACAGGAGGTAAAATCAGTTATAGGACAGTTGACCTGTTTCCTGTTTTGCACTAATGATCACTTTGGGTTGGCTGTGATGCTAAGGCATGGTAAAGAAGCTAGTCAGGCACACTTCTTAATATAGTGCTTAAATAGTGCGGCTTATTTAAGTACTGCTTTTTCCACATTAGTTAATATTAATATTCCTGAATATATTCTATTCTATTTTATTCTAATATTGCTGAACATATTAATGTTTTGCTGCAATTTGTAGATTTTGTTGTGGAGTTTGTCCTCCGGACTCCAATCGATGGAACAACCTGTTTTGAAGTTCTGAGGCAGAAAGTTTCATACCATGTAACTAATGCAGCAAAGCCAGACAAGTCAGGAAACTTCTTTATATCCTTCTGTTCATGCCTTAGTCTTCAAATATCTCCCTGGTCAGGGACGCTAGTCCTTCACAGGGCACACAGCCAATCAGAAGCAATTTAGAGATGCTAATTTTCCTATTGCATGTTTTTAGGCCATGCAAGAACTCCTGCTGAGGTACCAGTGTTAGCCAGTTTGAGTTTAACTGTCTTTTTCTTGCTGAGTGTGGTGGGTCGACATCATACATCCGCGTCTTCAAATGGACAAATGCTGCATAAAGACTTGTGATGTTTTTAGCCACATTTAACCTGTACAACATGTGACATTAGCAATGACAATCCCGCTGTAGGTTTTTCCATTTCGAAAAGCGTTCCCATAGCAGGAGGGAGCATTCTACTATGTTAAATCCAATGCATAAATTATCATTTTCAACCCTTGAAATAAGACGACAAGACTAAAAGATGTTTGTATCTTCCTCTTTGTTTGATATTTGGCTGCTAATGACCAGCAACTCATGGTTTTCACGGAGTGTATACACTTGCAAAGAGGAGTCTCAACTGAAAAATAGGCATATCGATTTGTCGGCAAATCCATCCCAGAAAAATGCATAAAATAATATAATACTTTCCACATGCTAGCTATTTTGATCCAGGGTTAGATTAAAGAACAGTTCTGTACAAAGGACTTTAGTCCCCAGAAATACCTGGAACTCCCCATCAGACTTTTAGAACTGAAGAAGCCTTATGGATGAGAGGTGAAACATCTTCAAGAAATTGAAAAAGAAAGTCCAGTTGCCTTCAGTTCAAACCGTTAAGGTTATCATGTCCTGGGCAATTGAAAACCTATACGGACATATTTATTAAATCATGTAAACCATTTCAAATTCTCCCCTGAAGTCACCCTAGTATTTGCTGTTACCTTCCAGTATACTGACGTTAAACTCAACCAGTAGCACATCTTATTAAATAATGAAATGTTCTGGAGGAAAAATTTAATGAATAGATGGAAGGGCTGGCGTGCCCCTGAGGGGAAGTTTGGCATCCAGAGCTGTGATCTTCTAGCCATCCAAAAAGATACCATTGATTTTTGAGAGAAGTAAAGAAATTCTTATTGTTTTCTATTGTATCATTGTTTATTTCTACATAGTTTAATGTTGAATTGAGTTTTTTTTGTTCAATATATAATTTACTGGCCAGACAAATACCTTTAAAGATCATCTTTTTGGCAGATTTAGGGTTTTGTCTGGTACTGTAGTCTCTTTGCTTCAAGTGTGCAATTTCAGTCATTTCAGTCATTCAGTCATTAAGTCACCCTAATTGTTTCAACTGCATACAATTAGTCTGTTCAGGTAGTCTCAGTCAGTCCAGTCAATCAGCCAGTCCACTTCAATTTATAAATCGTCAATCAGTCTAATTCCATGGTCTGAGTCAGTGTAATCACATTGTCTTAGTTAGTCCAATCAGCCTCCCTCAGGATAAAACCCGTGTTAAAAAGGCACAGGTGCAGTTGACACTTTCCTGGAAATTCAAGGACACTCAGCCATTGTGCTCCTTTAGCTGGCCATAAACCAGTGTGTGAATTACAGTAGATGGTGTTTTTACATCTCAGATTTACCATTGTAAATCTACCTTGTACCACATTAGGTGTTTCATTTTATATGGTTTATCTTCAGTCCACGGTACCGTTGACCTTTTGTAGAGCAATTTGTCACTTTACAATGGTCGAGTTGCTTCCTATGTCGTCATCACAAGCAAGCCAATTATAATTATAAAAAAGACAAATATCCACTTCTAAATTTGGCAAAAAATGGAAAGCATTGATTAGACATACATAAATACCCATAATCTACTTCTCCTAAAAATAATTGTTTTATTTGACAATTTGAAATTAGCCAACTTTTATACTTTACAAACCATTATCTCTGCTGACATGTTTTTTCTAATTAATATTCTGAAGCTTTAGTAATTTACATAGTCATATGTCTTCCACAGAACAGTAAATAATGTTTGTAATTTAGTTTATTTTTCACTTACACAAGTCTGTGTTCTGTGATAGGCCAGTTGCAAGAACCTACAGTGCCAAATGAATCTCCAGTGCTTCTATAGTGACATTTAGGTTGTATTTTCTCCGGTTTTCACAGGTGAATAGGTAGCAGGCTGGTTCAGTTTAATGGTAGGAGTTACTATGATTAAAGCCCATCATGCATTGGCCACCAAACATCCTATGACATATGACCAGTCTTGCAGTCCTTAATTGCTATATATGACAATTTAATGAGTCATCTAGGGAGACATAGATATGTTACACTGAACTTTAGAGAATAAAAATAATGTTCTTTAACAAAGTTGTAATCTATTTATACGAAATTACCTATGAGGCAAAATGTGGGAAGACCTAAGAGTGATACAGACAGATTAGAATCAGGGGAGTATACAGGGGTGGGGCCAACGGGTACTCATCCCAGATGAAAGCTGATTGGTCCCCAGCATGCCTAATTCACCTGTCACTCATTCATTCGAAACATATCATTGGCTAATGATAAGGTCAGCCTCTCTGTATTACTTATAGCCTGTCTTACACCCCCATCTCCCATCACAAAGACTCACTGAATCTCCCTTGATCAGGTATAGTTGGGGTTACTCTGCTGTTTTGTTTGGGCTGGAAATTTCTAGAAGGTTCCTGTTAACCGTAGCAATAGGGGCCTGACGAATGGGGGACATAGGAGGGCAGAAAAATCAGCAAGACCTGCTGTTCTCTCTGGAGACGCTGACAGTGCTGAGTGTTTGAGGTCCCCTTGGTACCTGCTTTCAGCTCAAATGCTTGGACTGTCTTTCAATTAAAAGAAGGACCCTCAGGGATGCCAGCCGAAGAGACGAGGCCAGTTTTCCCTCTGAGCTACAGACTTTGCATTGCAAAGCGACGGGAAATGAGTGTAACTGTGCAATAAGAAATGCACACATTTATGAAGAATATATTATTCACATTTGTTAATTCTTTTTTTCCCTAGAAATCATTTATCTCAGTAGTCATTTAGTCATTTAGAGTGATTTCCAACATAAGATCAACATTAACAGTATTCCTATTTTTGCCGTAGGCAATAATAAGAGTTCCTCATATTGTTTTCTGAAAGATGGATTGTGGGCAATATTTAGGTCCATAGAAGTAATAAGCCCGGTGCAGTGCAGTATGAATGCAATGGAAAAGGTTCTGAGATCCAAATGCAGAGCAGGCAGGTTTCACTTTTGACCACAAGGAATGACCGGTACCAAAAAGGTATTCCAAGAATGAGGATTAATTCACAAGCCAAGTACAGAAACCGGTTCAAGGCCCATGTTGGCACCACGTCCAAGTCACGTCCAGTGTCTAAAATAAAGGTGTGAATTTAGAATCCATTGGAAGCCTTTATAAACATATCGAGTCAACAGTTCTGTAATAAGCAGGTTCAACACTTTTAAAGGTGTTACTTCAGAGACATCTTTATGTACCCTGAGTTTAATCAGGGCGGGTGGTACCAGTGCATTACTGCGTGTACCCAGGAGTGAGTCTAGGGTTTTTTTAAGGTGAGGGACATAGTACATACAGAGGGCTCAACCTCATCATTAGCCAATGAGATGTTTTGAATTACAGAATAACAAGGGAGAAGCACCCTTTGGGCCAATCAGCTTTCAGCTCGGGGCAGGGCCAATGGGGCATGCCTGTATACACTCCCGATGATGTAAGGTCTCGCTGTGCCTGCATGCTCCTCTTTCCCTTCTAGTCGGTTTGTTCATTTGAATTTGTCTGGCGTCTACCTTCGATTGATCTCTGAGGTGGGACGAAAAGAACCCGTCCTCTCTGACACCAGCCGGGCTTTCGGTAATGGTCGGCCTGAAACTAAGCCCAGAGATGCTGTTGGAAAACGTGTCAGCAGATGAGCTGGAAGAAAGCCAATAGCGGGTGGTATTGCGGCGTCCTGTCCAATGAGAATTGGTTAGGCCCAAAGTGAGCCAATAAGAAGTGGCCTAATGACAGGGCTTAGTTTTCCAAAACCAGCTTTCTTACCCACCGTTGGTGCTAGGCAATGCTTTGGGAATGAGTCAGAAGATGCATAGATTAAGAAGGTGATCTCATGTCTCGAGAGCCGTCCTTTATTTTTGTTTTAAAATGGCCCTCCATCTGCCTAATCATCTCGAGAACTATGTGTGGGTTTAACATTGTGATTAACTCGGCCCTCCTATTCCACCAGCGCCATACAGGAGATTATTTCCCCCGGAGCGCTTGGTTCATATTTCGGCTGCCGAGCTGCAGCAGGGGAAAGCGGAAAGTTTCTGCATGCGGCCTGCGTAGGGCCGAGACTCGGGGAGAAAAAAAATCACCCTACCACAGGCAGAGGGAGAATCTTGTGGGATACAGTTTATCTCGTGCCCCAAGCAGCATATTAGATTAAGAGATGAGGTCCCCAACCGTGGTGGAAAATTCCAACTGCCGTCCCAGTCAGTCCACGATCTGGACATGTGCCACCGTCCGGCGTCGCGTCAAGGTTGTGAATGTATCATACTTTGTTTGCAAGAGGAGCCTTTTGACAGTGACAACAGTGGCCCTTAAAACCACTTTCTGGAAATCCTTCCATTCGTCTCCCCGACACTTATCCGGTTCAGGGTCACTGGGATAGCCTGGAGCATATTCTGGGAAGCATAAGGCACAAGCCATGTGAATGGCCTGGAGGGGAGACTGCTCCATCGCAGGGCCCACAAACATTGAGCAATTAGCCTAACTGTGTGTCTTTGGAAACCCACACAACACAGACCGACACACCGACAGAGAGCTGACAGCATTCAAACCATCACCCCTGGACGTGTAAGGCAGTACAACAGTATTTCTTCCCAAATTAGGATTTTACATAACAATAAAATTAAGCTTAGTATTAACTTGGCTTTATACTTGTCAATGAGTGGGTGAGTTTCTTTCCAGGTCTTATTGAAAGCCCCCCCCAGCACAATTTCCTTCCCCACTCTGTGGCATGAGTGTGAGGACAGACTGGCAGCGTGCTGCGGAAACCGATGGGCGTGCATTTGATTGTGAATCTGTGACGTCCAGAGTGTTATTGGAACATGGGCCTCCCGAGGAGGACGATGTTTCTCAAGGCAATTTTATTTCTTACTCTACTCAGGTCATCGCGGAGGCAGAATTAAATACAAAGGCATTTTTGTATCGACCTGAGCACTGAAAAGAAGGACAGACCCGCTAGGAAACTCCAACGGACACCATGTGAGTCTGTTTGCTTAAAGCTTAGGCTTTCATTAGCTGGTATTTTGGTTCAGCGTGGCTGCTTCCCTCCTCCAGGGCTGGTCGTCAGAGCAAGGTCTCCTCCAGGGCTGGTCGTCAGAGCAAGGTCTCCTCCAGGGCTGGGCATCTGAGTAAGGTCTCCTCCAGGGGTGGGCGTCAGAGCAAGGTCTCCTCCAGGGGTGGGTGTCTGAGTAAGGTCTCCTCCAGGGGTGGGTGTCTGAGTAAGGTCTCCTCCAGGGGTGGGCGTCTGAGTAAGGTCTCCTCCAGGGGTGGGTGTCTGAGCAAGGTCTCCTCCAGGGGTGGGCGTCAGAGCAAGGTCTCCTCCAGGGGTGGGCGTCTGAGTAAGGTCTCCTCCAGGGGTGGGTGTCTGAGTAAGGTCTCCTCCAGAAGCTCCGGTTTTCTCCCACTGTCCAGATACATATGCTTAAGCTGAACGACGTCTCTGATTTCCCCTACTTGTGCCATCGTGATGCATCTTTTCCAGGGAGTTTCCGGCACACTACAACCCTATAAGAAGTAGTCTGTATTTTATTCATTCATTCATTCATTAGTCCTATTCAGGGTCACAGGGGTCTAGAGCGTATCCTGGAAACAATGAGTAAAAGGCACAGAATAATCCAGGACATTGTGCCAACCCATTGTAGGTCTATTATTATTATTATTATTAGTAGTAGTAGTAGTGGCTGCTGTTATTGTTGCTGTTTTTGTTGAGAAATACTCCTTTGAATTTATTTCCACAAAAACTTGGATAAAGATTGCTGTGCCCCATTGATTAATGCCCACCATGGGTCTGGCTGCTGATGACTTCCAGTGAGAGATCAATCAGAGGGCGCTGCTGAACTGGGCACCTTCGGGAATGCCAGCTGTTCCAGATGAAGCTAAGCGGGGATTTGCCCGATGAGTTTAGTTTGGGTTACAATAATCATCAAACTGTTTGCAGGAAGATAACGTGGAGGCAAGGCTGGGATTCGTTTGATTAAGCACACAGATTGCAAGCTGAGTTGGACAAAACTGTTATTGAAAAAGTACCGGGAGATTCATCGGGTCAGTTTGTGTCTCCTGCACTTGTACCCTATGAGGCAGACTTTGAACTACCCAGAATCAGACTGACTCAGGAAGCAGGAGTGTTAAGCTTGGGTGCGTTAGTCAGTCATTGGTAACCTTTGAATTTGTTGTGCAATTAAAATAAATTGCAGGGAAGACGGAACCAGGACATTCAATGGAAATTAGTAAAAATAAAAAAAAATGCAATAATTACGAAAAATAACATCAGAAAAATCCATGGGTAATTGATCTGTTTTTTTCTATGCAATTCAGGTGTATACCTGGAGGACATAAATCTCGAGCCCCTAGATGGAAGTGGAGCCTGGGCCCCCAACTCCAGACTGTCGGCCTATTCCAAGGCCCCTGTCCACCTCTGGGCCCCTGAATCATTCAAGGTTTTCACCACGCTTCCGCTGGCCTTTCTGAGAATACCTATGGTTTAGGAACTGGACTTAAACAGGTCTGGATCCCTGAAGGACAATAGAAGATGCAAAAGGATTGCCTCAGAGAGCTGTAGTGTAAACAGGTTATGCATTAATACAAGAAATAATAACAAGATATTTAAATAATAGTGTGTGATTCCACACTCAGTGGGGTGTACAGTACTGCGATGAAAACTCTGGTGGTCTGCTATCAAGAGTGAGTGTTGGAACAGTGAGTGTTCCTCAATATGTTAGCTTGACCGTACTTGTGTTCTCGCTCAGCCATTTGACATCATATTCCACTGTTGAAGACAAGTCTCAAGACCAAAACTCAAGAACAGATGTAGGGTGGTAAAAATCCCCGGATGTTGGTCTCGCCCCACTCTAAATGTCAAGGATTCATTAATTGCATCCTCGGCAAACAAGACAATCTCATGATTCATTGCGTCCCAAGTTCGTTCTTGGAAGGCAAGTTAGCAAGGCCGTGTTAGCAAGAGTGCAATCTTGGTGTTATTTATGTTAATAAACAGCCAGTGTCCGACATCAATTATGCCATTAAAGAGTGACTTTATTGTCATTGCGAGCATGCACCACAAAATGAAGCAGTGGGTTCTCTTAGTGCAAGAAATGAATAGTAAAATTCTTAATCAAGACAGTAAAATGCCATAAATAGCATAAGAATATCAAGTTGCAAGGTGCAAAGGTCATATATATACAGGCCGTCCCAAGGTTAGGAACGAAGGCCATTCCCTAAGTCTGTCTCCAAGTCAAATTTCTAGGTAAATCAAAATAATAATAATAATAATAATACCTATGTTCTGTACTGTACCTTAAACCAATGAATGGTTGAAATACTCATTTCCATGATTGTCACAAAGTAGATTGTGCTTTTGTTCTTACAAGCCAAATTTTCTAATTTTTTAATGTGATATTTAATATAATAGGCTTTATAGTAGTTTGTCTGTAAGTGCGAGCTGGCTGTAAATTGGACATTTTAATCTGGGGACTGCCTGTAAACAAATTAAACCTACAGTTATACTTGGAGTTAGATAGGGTGCAAAATTTCCCATACAGACTTGTACACATCCCAACCCTTGATTGGTGATATTGATAGCTTCAGATTAGCAACATGTTTAAAGCGTACTTTTTAATGCCTATAAACACTGAAAAAGACTGAAGGGAGATGTAACATGTGTGTGAGGAATGGTCATATAGCATTGTTGAAAGTTTCTGTTTATGCGCTCTTAAGCTTGCTGCTCGAACCACATGCTTCCCACCAGCCCCTTTCCTTTCCCCGTTTTTCGAAACGTTCTGCAGTCTAACGCTTTGTTCCTCCCCAACATTTTCCGAAACCCATCTCTACTCCCATTGGCGTGTGGCATGGTCCTGGCTGCTGTCTTGCCTGAAGCAAGTCTTACATTTATTTATTTGGGATTATTTCCCCTGCCTATCCTCTTCTTCTGTGTGCTGTTGTTGTACGAAAAGCCATGAATAAAAATCAGCACGATCGACACCCACCTCCCTTTTGTCGCATGTTGTAGCAGTTATGGAGGCGACAACTGTGGCAAAGGGGGCATTACAGAAAGGTGGGGGTTTGGTACATTTTAGCAAATAAAAAGAGGATGTAATCGCCAGGATAATCCTTCTTGACAGGGTCTTGTGCTGTTGGGGATGTTGGGAACATCTCGAGGCGGGTGGAGACGCGGGGAAATGACAAGCGAACAGCATGGTACCTAGACACCTTCTCGCCACCTTCCACGCTTGTTAAAAAAGTGCCGGTATGCACTATGAAGCCGCCTGCCTGTCCGGCACAAGAGTATAAGAGCAATGCATATAATCTTTATCCAGCTTTGTGCACGCAATGCACATCATGTGAAGGAAATCTACCTTGATTCCTCAGGCTGCGATTTTCTTTTTTTTTCCGGTGGAGATTAGGGTATTGAATTTGTTTCATATCCCACAAGCGGTAATATCGCGTCACCTCTCAGAAGGACACTGAACTTCCGCGGTAAATAAGCAGCTTTGTGAGAGCGGGGGCACTGGGAAATGAAGCAGCAGCACGTCGCCGCGGATCGAGAATTAACACGCGGATGTGATGGGTGGCACCCACCGCTGCAATTTCAGAAGACTCTGAAATATTCATCCTGGCATTTACTAATGCATGGTTTCTCACCAACACCATGGCACATAATTAAAGAATATATATTTTGTTAATTAATTTTTTAGTTTATTTATTAAATCAAGTTTCTCTGGGTAGTGGATTCCATAACTGTCTGTCTGCGACCGCCTATACAAGGTGTTGCCACCAGAGGGAGCACTGTGATAATATACATAATTCTATGGCTATGTTTTATTCTGTTTTGATCAACGAAACGGCATGTAATAGGTCCATTTACAGAAGATCGACGAGTTAATAATTTGTAGGACACGGCCACGCTCTAAAAACCCTGCTTATTAAGGACCACGTAAGCATATTACCAGATGAATCTTGCTTTCCTGCCGTTAAGGTGTCAAATTAAAAAAAGCACAAGTGATGCAGTTGTTTAAATTTTACCTCAAGACCGGGTTTTAACTTATTAGTGAAAAACATGTCGACAGAGAACCCAGCCTGTGGTTAGAGAACATGCATGTCTTGCGGGTTTTGCTCTCAGGAGGTACACGGCTTTGTGTGCTGACTGCTTTCGCTGGCTCTGTCAGTCAGGACCACCTTGACATCACGGCTTTTGCGCTGCCTTATCCTGTGTATCTGAGCTTGGATTTTAGCACAGTTATAAAGATTTTATCATTTTTTACCCTGGAAATGGAAAGCCCTTGTGCAGGAATTGATTGTCAGAGACTTTCGTGTCCATTCTTGATAGGTTTTCTTTAAAAAAACTCTCAGCTGAGAACCCAGAGTTCCCCATGTCTTCCTTTGAGACGATCTGCATGGTCAGTCTTTGACTGCCGTTCGTGTTTCGCTGATTTGTCCCAGGCTTCCGGCATCGGGCTTCGAGCCATGAGCCCTTCGTCACGGTGTGTGTGAGAATAAATAGGATAGCCTAATGCATGATTTAAGCCCCAGTCAATAACACCAGGACCGGCTTCAGAAGTAAGTCAGCACGACGTTCGCTACTGAATAGCCAATGATTAATGATCGCTGCGCTAACTCCTTTCCATCCACGCCGCACGAGCATATTGTCTCCCCAAAGGATACACCAGAGGCTTCAGAAGCCGTCGGTTCATACATACATATAGAGATGAGGTGAGAGTCGTGAAGAACTCAGGGATTAGGTAAAACCGATTGGCTTAGCTGTTGCTATAAACTTCCCAGCACTAGTCGCACTATATGGCCCAGTTGTAGACGCCTCCAGTGAAGACCTGGCCTGTCTATTTTGGTGTGAGACAGGGACCGGGACCGAGACTGGACCAGGACAGGGACCGGGACAGGGACCAGGACAGGGACCAGGACAGGGACAGGGACCGAGACAGGGCCCGGGACTGGACCAGGACAGGGACCGGGACAGAGACCAGGACAGGGACCGGGACAGGGACCGAGACAGGGCCCGGGACTGGACCAGGACAGGGACCGGGACAGGGACAGGGACCGGGACAGAGACCAGGACAGGGCCCGGGACTGGACCAGGACAGGGACCGGGACAGGGACCAGCACTGCCATGAGCTTTGACCACGCTGTGTTATGCACAACTGTGAAGTATGCATTGGATTACAATTTTCTCTCTCCCCGCTACACACATGCATGCGCGCACACACACACAGGTGTGTACTTATATCTTTGTTAGGACTACATTCAATTCAATGGGGAAAACTCTTATCACAACATGACAACCTTAACCCCTAGCCAGCCCTAACTGAGACCTTGCTCAGACGCCCACCCCTGGAGGAGACCTTACTCAGACGCCCAGCCCTAGAGGAGACCTTGCTCAGAGGTAACTGAACAAAATATTTTTAATTTCTTGATTACATTCACAGATCTTTGTGGGGACCTGAACAATGGTCCCCACAATTAAAAAAAAAACAGGTTTTTCTATGCAAACACACATACAAAAAACACACACACACATAATATATATGCATGTATGTGTTTATATATACATAGGAATTTCTGTGTGTATGTCTTGAAGGAGAGCATGATGGGACATTCCAGTGTACCTGTATTTGTGTGAATGGCAGACAAAAAAAGTATTTGTGCAGACAAATTTCTGCATCATTTCCAGAACCTTCCCCATTTTACACAGGTCGCTGCCACGGACGCCAGGAGCAAAGGCACTGGAGAGCGGGCGGCATCTCCCTTCGTGGGCCACATTGCTCCCTGTCAGCAGCCATGTCTGCTTTCTTCCCTCTTTGCACCAAAGTTGCGTCTCTGCGCTGTTCATTGACAACTGACAGTTTCTGCTGCCCGTGAAAGCTGGCGATAAAAGGAGAACTTTCAAACAGACCGAAGGCTCTCGGTGCATCAGGCTTGTACTCCTTTGATACAGTCAGAGGCAGAGTGTGTCACAGGGCTAAGTAACGGGTGAGGAACAAGTTGCACATATATTTCTCCCCGTGCAGTGGCATTGTCCTGTGAAGTGTTAACATGATTACACATCAAGTCCAGTCATGCAGCTCTGTCTTTCAGCCTGGGAGGTAAAAACCCTTCTTTTTCCACGCTCTACCTTCTGTGGCTTCTCCTGGTTCTGGGACTCCTCAAAAGTGGCGTTGCGACAATGCCGAGGGCTGTCAAGCTGGCGTAACCCCCTGGAGGAGGGGCAGAGGATGTAGCTGTCAGGGTAAAAGTCTCTTTCATCTCATTGCTAACCCATTTTATAGCGGTGTCCATTTGGCGGCGGGTGTAGTGTGATTCTAACAGCTGCCGCCTTTTGCTTTGAGTTTTTCAGCACTGTCCAGCAGCTGATGCTTTTGCAGTCGGATATTGACGACGGATGCGAGGTGGAACTCATGAGAAGATGAAAAACTGTTGTTCTGTTCAAAGGTCAGACGGTCCGCTGAGGTTTAGTGCTCTCACCTTTTCTACTAGCTAGAAGAATGCAGAGATGCTGGTCATTCTAGGTAGCCACAGGGACATTAACCACAGCTGACAGCTGGTTGGCCCCCAAATTAGCCCTCCTCCGTATCATTGGATAATGATAAGGTTGGTCCCTCAACAGGGACGTGAATCTCTGCATGACGCAGTGGTGGGCATATCGAAAGATAGGGATGTCAAAAAGTCATTTCTATTGGTCAAAAATGCTGTCAATAAACATTATTTCAGAAAGAGACCAGACATTCTTCAGACATATAGGTCAGGCAAAAACTATGATTAATAGACATTTATAATTAAATGCCGATTTCATATTTGTTAATATAAGAAAATACATTTTCTATGCTTGTTCACACTTACTGCCATACTTCCATAAAGTGTCAAGGAAACTGCGTGTGTGATTCCACCCACTTCGCCACATTCTATCCCTGTGGATACACCCATAAACCTTATGACCTTCCCATAAACATTTTGACCTGCCCATAAACCTTATGACATGCTCATAAACCTTATGACCTGCCCATAAACCTTATGACCTGCCCATAAACCTTATGACCTGCCCATAAACCTTATGACGTGCTCATAAACCTTATGACCTGCCCATAAACCTTATGACCTGCCCATAAATCTTATGACCTGCCCATAAACCTTATGACCTGCCCATAAACCTTATGACACGCCCATAAACCTTATGACCTGCCCATAAACCTTATGACCTGCCCATAAACCTTATGACACGGCCATAAACCTTATGACCTGCCCATAAACCTTATGACCTGCCCATAAAGCTTATGACGCGCCCATAAACCTATTGATGCGCCTATAAACATTTTGACATGCCCACTGACCTTTTTATATACCTACTACTCCACCCTGGAGAGACCTGTACTTGCCTCTATATGAATTATGGCCTGTGTTATGCCCCCCACCTTAAAAAACTCCTGAAATTACCCGTAAATGTAATTCTAGACGGGGAATTATATAAAGTCCAGCTATAAAGTCAGATGTCTTCAATGGGGTGTTGTCAATTGTTAATTTACTTGGGTTAAGATTTCATAATCTGCATGCTGAAATGTAGAAGAAATGTAGGGCTTTTCCATGAAGAGCAGTTCTTAAGTTGTGCTGTACCTTTGTGAGTGAAGGTGGGTTTGTAGACTAATTGTTTCAGTTGAAGAGAATGATGACTCTTGGGAGTTAAAAATGAAATCCCACCGGGACTGAACTTCAACTCGCATGTCCTCCGCTGACACGCTACACTTGCTGCAGAAAACGGAGCCCGAGAGGCCGATCGGGACCCCAGCGGATTCTATGTGCGCCTGCTAACCAAGTCTGGCAGGTCGCAGGAGACAGTAGGATGTGGCCGCTGTCTCTCTCGCAACAATGTGAGGCGCCGGCCTGCCGTTTCAGGGCCAAGCTGTTGGTATTTAACAAGAAGCGTTAAAACTTTTTTTTAGATCTAGACCAGCATGTCACTAGGGTCCCTGTGACACAGCCATAGCGGACGGGGTGTCAGCTGCTCCTGTAGCTCAGCAAGTAGAGCATTGTACTAACAATGCCAAGCTTTTGGGTTCAAATACCACAAGTACTAATGAATTGTAACGCTTTCCTCTTGTCTAAATTGCTTTGGTTGCATGTGTCGGTTAAATGAATTAAATGTGAACGTTGTTGCATGTTGGTAATGACGAGAAAAATGTGCATATTTTGTGTTCTGCTAACCCAACGATCATCCTGAAACCTTACCTATGACCTCCCTTATAACAGTGAAACAGCAGTAACATTTATTTTAATAGTCCCCGTGTCATTTATTCATCTTAAAGATTTATTTATTAGCAGTAAATTGTATAAACGAGCATATACTTTTGCAATAAACAATGCAAATACTGTAATATTTGTGAATATACACCGTCTATGTTGATAAATGTGTCTGCCAGATTCACATGAATTTACAAGCTTATATAAATTGCGTTTTGCATTGCAAATGTGCTCACAATATACTTGCAGTACATGCATCAGATTGTGTGGCGATGTTGACGGAGGCTCGCGCCTGTTTGGGACATGCAGCACCTTTAGTGAGAAACATCCCCTTCTGTTTGCAGGGCGGAGGCGTGGCCTCCTATCAGTTCCGGCCAGTCAGATCTCGGTCGGCGATGCTGTTCAGAGGCCTGGGCTCCATTTTCAAATGCAGCCTTATTATACTGAATGTACTCACTGCAACCATGGCAACAGATTACGCAGGAAACACATTTCTTTGTTTTTCAAATCTGGCACATGAACTTTACAAAGTACGTGCCCAAGAGATTTCGGTTGTTTTTTTTTTTTTTGATGTTGCCATTTTTAAAATTGTTTTTTTTATTTCGGGCGACATATGCATGGAAAAGAAAAACAGAAGCAAAAAAGATCACCAGGCTGAATTGGAGGATAAGGGAGACCGAGGAGATGCTTTGCTTGCACACAATATGATGCATGTTTTTCTCGCCAATACTAGCGTTATCGGTATTTTTAAATATATAGGTGGTGTACTGCATCTAATCAAAAGCATTCCATGCTATCTAATACGCTGTATATACAAGAAATAGACTTAATAAAGTCACATGACCATCCATCTTCAAGCTGAATATCCAGTGCAGGTTTCTGGAAACCAAGCACAGTGCATAGGAACAACTCAGATGAGTTGCTCGTCCATCACAGGGCATATGCAGTGCCAGTTGCACGTGCGTGCGTGTGTGTGTGTGAGACTCGGTGCCTCTGTGCCCATGATCGGATGGTTGTTGGTTTGAACCCCAGCCTCAGCAGAATAATCATGTAACTCCCCCCGAAATGCTCTCTGGGTGCTGTACAAATGACGCGACCCTGAGCTTGAACCCCAGCCTTTGCTCTAAGCTTTGTATGTGTCAAAGGAGACCCAGATGGGATATTTGAAAAGAAGTATTGCAGTATACTTGAGCTAATGGCATAGAAAGCTTCACCTTTTCTGAGATATTCAATGCTTTATAAATCTGAACAAGCCGACACAATACGTCACGCATTAATCTGCTGTGCCCCTTCCCCCCCATGCATCTTGGGGCTATTATTGCAGACCCCATTTTTGATTATGCATGAACAATGGCTGCAAATACTGTGTTATTACCTTTATTGCGGCCTGCATTGGCAGGAGTCTTTAACCCAAATGATGCACTTTTCATCCAGCTGGATATCAGCCGCAGCAGACTTTCACCTTCACATGGGTGACTTGGGGGTTGCATGACCGTTTGCTTGACCATTAAGGTTACCATGGCACCCAGACTTGGCTTCAATCTCCCAGACGTATGCCTCGTAATCTCTATAGCTCTAAGAAGTCCTTTAGTAGCTGCATACAAGGTCGCCAAGTTCTAAGTGGTGGATGCTCCATTCACATTCCAAATTGCAGGAAACAGTGGGAGTTCAAGATGTTTATGCTTTGAGTCGAATTTGTGTTTCCATTCATATATTTCCATAATATATTTTTCAGGGTCAGTCCTGTGATTTTTATTTTTTTGGTGCATTCTGAAGTGCTCTCCCCGCCTAAATACCAGGAGTTTCACCTGGGCCAGATCGCCCTGGTGTACACCATTGTTTTATAATATGCAGCAGATTTTGGGACACCACTCTAAATGATAATTCTTTCACTCCGTCCCTCATTCCGGGGTGGGTGAGCAGTTGCAGACGGTAACTCAGGTATTACATAAGTTCACAGCAAGTATCTGCTGAGAATGTGGGTAACTCAGAAACTTTGGAAAGTAGCCTTCAGCAATGTTTTCGCTGTCAGGTGCCTCAGCTAAGCGGAAGGTCTAGAACACATAGCTATAACACTAACAGTGATAACAATAACACATTTTTTGCCTTGAACACTTTAGCCTTTGTGTATCTAGCAGTTGTTTTGTCTAACAGTTGGTTTTTGTCCAAAGTGACGTATAAATGAAGCAAACGGCACATTTGTAACATACGGCTGTCAAGGAGTCCACTGGGCATACAGTATGTGCAGCTGGGCTTAGCTTCCAATGAACGTCCAAGTACACATAAGCAGGACAGGAGCAGGAGCTACATAATAACTACCAAACAAAGGAAGAACCAAAAAGAAAAGTGCAACATTAAGAACATTCTGGGAGTACAGAGTGGTATTAGGATAGTAGAGGTGTTCCTGGAACAGATGGGTCTTGAGATGTTTCTCGGAGGTGGAGGGGGAGTCTGATGACCGTTGGGTAGCTTCTTCCACCATCAGGGAACCACACTTGAGTAACTATTATATGTGTTGTGACCAAGTGTGCCTTTGATCATGTGTATCATAGAAGTCTTTAGTCATGTATATAATGGACAACAGTGGGGCTGAGGACAGCAGTCTCCACCCTGTCCTGCTGCCTATTGGCTTGCTGGCACAAGCCAATCGAGTTCCAAGCACTATCCCTATATATTGAAGAGGGGCATGGCCACCTGGGGGGGGGGGGGTCTAGCTAAGTTCTAATGATTAGCTACATCTGATCACATATACGTGACCGCTATCTGATTCCAGCGTCCTCAAACATGCAAGCTCGCTCGGATGCCAGTGTATCAGATATATATAACACAAAAGTACCGCTAGCCTGTTTTACAGTTTCTTCAAATATAACTACGAGGTTACCTGAAGCTATGATACTCGCTTATCTCTCCGCTGGCTTGTCAAGGTTTCTCTTTGAGGTGGTGGTGAATTTTTTTTTTTTTGCTTTGGCACGCTCAAGGTTAAACTTAGCAGGCAGTCGGATAAGAGATGTAATTATTGTTGCACTTCCTTAATGGATGCTTTTGCTTGGAGTGGTTAACTTTTCTGGGTCTTTACCTATTTACACTGGACCTTTCTGTTCGAGGCATAGCCTGGCTAATAGGGCACCAGGTACCAACCGGCTTGTGATGTCTGCGCAGTCAAAAGAAAATGTTTCCAGTGGCTGTTATAGCTTCGTTCAGCTGCGGGGGCTGGTCTCTACACACAGCTAGTGCATATGTCAAGTGTTACAGGGGGTGATCGTCATAAAGTCCCATTCGTCCTTGGTGGGACCAGAGGAGTGCAGGTCTCAAGCTGTGGCTCAACAGGTTAGGATGCTGTGTCTGTGATCAGATGGTCGTCAGTCTGGTCCTCAGCATAACAGTCACGTCTCCGTGGCCCATTGAATAAAAGCCCTTAGCCCCTAGCTCCTGGGGCACCGCATGCTGGCAGACCCCCAAACTCGCTCTCAACTCTATATGTATCTTATGGAGAGCAAGATCAGTAAAGTTTCACAATTTTATAAAACTCTCCATTCTGTACTATAATAGTTACATGCAGGTACATAACCATGTAGAAAAATTATAGAGATGAACCCCCCCCCAAAATTTGTTCGTACTCCCTGGCCAGCAAAAATTAATCATGGGGTAGACACCCCCCCCCCCCCACCCCAGCCTCGGTAAGCAATACACCACTGAAGTTTATTTCTGGCCACAGGCTTGGTCACATGACCTTGCAGGTGTGAATTCTGACATCATCAAGGTGGTAACTAGACGACGCAGAATGACAGTGGAGATTTTTTATATAATTTATCACTTGATTATGTGTAACAGATTTATTTATCTTGTAAGTAATTCCTGGTGCAGTAACAGGGGTCTAGGTCAGGACTAGCATTTGATTTAAGCGAGACATTCAAATCCATATTTTAAGCACATACTCGTGTTTTCTCCTGCCTGTGTGGAGGAGGCATGGGGTTGACGGCAGGAGATGATGGGACTGAAGGTTATTTGCTTCATTTTGAAAACGCTGAAATTTTTCCTCCGGGGGTTTTTCAAAGACAGTACTCTTTAGCTTTCTTTGACCCCCATCTGGGCAGGAATGCAATCCAATTAAATCAAAGATGCGGAATTAACAGTGCCTGGAGTTTAAAGGCCTCTGTCAAACTCCTTTAAACTATTTCATGCGACGATCCCGATTAATTGCAGGATTTCCCCCACTTTAATTGTGAAATTATTTTAAGCATGTGTGCAGAAGTGGATAAAGATAACACTCGGCTGCACAAGTACGGTGGCTCATTCAACATATAAAGACGGAAGATTTATTTTTTTTATTAAAGAGCTGAATACACATTTCCGAGCTCACATTCGGTATTTGTGTAACTGGTTTTTGGTTCCTGTTTCCTGGCAACAGTGGTTGGTGACACAGCATAAAATGGAATGACACACCATGGCATAACGAACAGGGGCCTATACAGGGATTGGGGCCACAAGGGCACTGGCCCCAGCTGATTGGACCTCAGAGTGCCCCTTCCCCTGTCAATCACCCAATTCAAAACATATTGTTACCTAATGATAAAGTTGATCCCTCTGTAAAAAATCCTATAACCACCTCTGCCTCCGAAGCTGATGTGTACACCTTGCCTGGGTACACAGCGAATGGGTTGCCAGGTATGGGCTGAGGTTGTTTCTGTATCTGTCAACCAAGGGATTTCCTGTATGCGTTTCATCTCAGTTCATCTTTGGCACTCCAGAAATGATTCGATGACTGCCTGCCTACTCCAGGCCTGAAAACAACCCTCAGAACCGAGAGCTCACCATGGCCGCCCCCAGGTGGCATACTGACCATGTGGCTGCAGGAGTCTGTTCCGGTCCAGCATGCTTATCTGGGGGGGTGGGACTAGGCGGGAGGTGGGGGTGCTACAGACTTAGTAGCCTGCTTTATGTGCCCGACTGAGCGCGCTGCTTTGAGGGCCTTCCAAACAGAATGGAGAATAGCTGCGGGCGATAGCAGGAATGCTGTACGTTCCGAGGCCGGAAGGTCGGATAAGGATACACTGTGTTGCTATGGCACTGGAGAGGTGATATGTGTGTATATATACAATATATGTCCGCATACATGTTCACATAGATACTGTTTATGTAGGTAGATGGGCGATGCATCGTTCGCAATATCCAAAGCAGTCTTCACTTCGTCAAACCATTCCTCTTCTATAAGTGTCGGACGCCAGCATGGGAGCTGCGGTAAGAACAAAGCCATGAAGCGGGAGGGAATAGGCCGTACAGGATAAATAGGATAAGAAATCGGTCCTGCGGGATGCTGGGTCTTTTCGGTAATTGGCCTGTCTGCCTGTCAATCGACTTCTTTTTTTTTTATTGGCTGGGATTTCGCAGAAGAGGAAGGGAAGTGCATGGGGGAGAAGGACAGCAGAAATGGGCCAAGGCGGAACAGCTGTTCTCTGAGTTGTCTTCCAGGCCCGCGGACCTCTCCCCTCCATATGGTTCTGCAACATCTCAATCCAGGAACTTTGGCCATAGGGTGGAAAATTGCAGTTAGGGAAATGAATAGTATGAGTACAGGAACATTGGAATGCTTTTTGTCACATATCCCATCATGCTCTCCTTGAAGACACATACTGCCTCCCCCGAGTAGACCAACATAGACATTCACATACAGCCAATCCCTAGGTCAAGATGGCGTTACATTCTGATAAAATTGTCACATGGCGAATATATTGCAAGGTGAAAATAAATTTTAATACACTACACGTAACCTAACAATCACCATAAACTAGCCTACCAAAACCGTGCTTAGAACAGTTGGGCAAAATCATGAATGCAAAGCCTATTTTATAATAAAATGTTAAATATTTCATGTAATTTATTGAATAATGTACTGAAAATGAAAAATCCATTGTAAAGTCGAAATATCATGATATGGGCCATTGTAAC
>JABFEA020000041.1:16547344-16571982 GCA_019775915.2 Cyphomyrus plagiostoma | reverse complement strand
CCTCTGAATCACATGGTGTGGACTCTGAATCACATGGTGAGGCCTTTTCTCCCCATGCAAAATTATCATGGTTCTGTGAAATTGTTGAATGAAATGGATCTCTTAGTAATATAGCTAAACAAGTTTATCAAAAAGGAAGTATTCAGATGATGTAAACTGACTTTCATCATCCCCTGCAGGAATTAGGAGTTTTCACAGGAAAATTTCAAAGCTGTAAGTCTGATTCCTGGAACTGATGAGTGATTCTGTTGTCTTTTTTGGAACACTTGCAACCTAAATGTTTTTGGTATTTATTTTCAAATACACAGCCCTGGTAAAAGTCATAGGTGACGGTATAGTTATGACTATAATGTTATATATTATGTGACTAAGACAATGATGACTTAGATTCTTCTGTGGAATGTGACTCACTCCTACTGGTAAGATCGATTCGTCAGAAGTATACTTCTGCCTTATATTTTATTCTGAAAATGTTAGACCGGCTACAGCTTCAGGACTTGGTGCTGAGCTTTATTCAAGTGTCTTTGCTAGCATGACCATTCTTCTGCCAGCTCACACTAATGGCTGGGACGTCCCGTGACTCTTAGCCATTCTGCCCAGAATGAACCACACTCAAACACTGTCTCTGCCTGACTGACGACAGCTTCTGACCTTGAAAATGAGCCTTCCGAAGGAAGAGGAGGTCACGATTAAACCTCAAACTGAAGAGCTTGTGTTGTATTTTATCTATCCCATTAACATTGCATTTCCACCTAATTTAAGACTGATGTAGCCTAGAAAATGCATTGTTAGCCCAGAAATAATCATTAACATCTTGATTTTCAAAGCCATTTCGGGAAAGGCTATTGAGTGCATTAGCATGAAATGATCTGTTTATGCCACTCATCATCACTGCTTGCTCATGGAAAGGCAGCGATTACACTGGATCTATTCATTTGACAAATAGATACAGGTAAATCGACTCTCATTTATTCAATAATAACCTTACTTATTGTGCCGTTTTTACTTTTGTTCCTACAAGCCTACATCAGAACAAAAGACCAACAAGGCAACAGGAACCATCTGTTGAATGCACAGCCAAACCATCATCACTGTACATTTTAATTATTATAGTACTATATATCACAGAGGTGAGCTTAGTTGTTTGTGCTGGCTTGCTTTACAATTGGAGTAAAAAGTAAAACAATTTTTTGAAATTTCTAGCATATATTTACTGGGCACTGATAAAAAAAAATGGTACAGGATATTTTTTTCCACTTGTGAAGGTATGTTAGTATTGAGTGGTCTCCTTCTACTTTGTGTCTGGCGCCTTTCAAATCCCCCTGTATGGTGAGAAAAACAACATCTGTATGACATCGGTGTTGATGTTTGGGCAAGGCACCTGGGGCTTTTGACAGTCTGCAGAAAGGCACCAAGAAGACACACACAAAGCGGGCTTCCGGTCCGTCCCTCAACACACTTCGAGAGGCGATTCCCCCCGGAGACAGCTGTCCCTGCATATATGCTACCCCTCCTGCCCTGCCTTTACAAGCCTGCATCTTTTCAACGCATCTCTTTCTCCTTCGAACACAAAGGTCCGCCAGATTAGAGAGCCTGGCATGCAGCTTCTAGAGGCTGTGGCTGGCACTCTTCATCTACCTTGCATTGACTGCACGTTAGAAAGTCGAACGGCTATACGGTATCTCTTGCTGTGGAGCTTCTGCAAGAGCAGCGTTGGACAAGAATACAGAGCAGCCGTCTCAAAACTGGTGTAAAAGGAAGAGACCCAGGAATGAAAACGCTGCTGGAGATTTGGAGGAACGAAGGCTGGGCTTTGAGGAAGAAACATGAATACCACAGTTTCCTGATAAGGACAAACATAACAAGCCCTACCGAAGGGCAATAAGATAGATACATAGAATAACACATCATTAAAAGTCCACAATATAGTATATTTCACCTCATTCTTCCCTACAAAGGGCAGCAAGATTCCAAAGCATTTTTTCCCAAAGTCAATCCCGAAATCAGACACGAACCCCTAGGTTTCCTGCTGGTTGTATAGGTGTGTAAAATAATCATCCAACAAATAGCCTTATCAGAGAAAACAAGCGAAGAAACAACAAATATTAAATAAATAACAATACAAGCCCATCTGTGCATTCCAAACAATATGATTTCATAGGCCGGATCTGTAGTCAAATCACACGGGATTTGTGCCACAGCAAATTCCCTCACATCCTCATCATCAAAGATGCTTCATGTAGTCCTCAAATGTACACTATGCAGAGAGAGCATGGCAGCCGCTTTTCAATTGGCTGGCTACATACAGTGAAGATAGTTGTGGATCTTCATCTTGTAGAGCATGTACCACCATCATTTTTGGGAGGGAATGCAAATAAAGGCCTGTGTTCTCTGCCCTGCCAACAGGCGCAGTAGGGGCAAGGGTACCCTGGCAGATCCAGTGGGGCCAGAGCTTTGCAAGGGGGCTTAAATACATTCAATTATATGCAAAATTATGCCAGGGTGCCCTAGGTGACATTTTGTCAGGGGACCTAGAATCACCAGCTACACCCCGGCCCCTACTCGATCTCCTACTCAATCTCCTACTCACCAGAAGCCATCAATGCAGAGGCAGAGAGGGATTCAGAACTCTCAGTGACTGGGAGGCCTGGAGTTGAAGGGGAGTGGAAAATCTTAGACCAGGTACTCCTCCGTTTGGAAGAAAGCTATGTTCACCTAGGGTCATGGCACTGGGAGCAGAGTTGGTCAAGTTGCTCCTCTTCAGCTGTAAAACAAATACCAGGTTGCTATGAGATAGAGTTGTGCATAAATGTGCAGAAATACCTGAGAGACCGTAGGGACAAAATGTGGAGTGTTATTGACAGCGATCCTGAGTGGCTCTCTGCAGATCGAGAATAAATCGGGGGATTTCTATCTTTGCTCTCCATCACAAACCTGATCCACTTTGTGCCCAGTCTTTTAATTTGAGTCACATGATACAGGGACAAGAAAATGGAAGATTGTATTTGAGACTGAGAATGGAAATGTTTTTAACAGTAATGGTGAGGAGAAATGAAAAGGTAACCGTTTCGGTGTCAGCTCAATGGAATAATAGAACCAGCGTCAGATCTTGGAAATGGCTACATTGGGTGTAAATTTGAGCATGAAGATGTGTGCACATTTTCTAGGGTTGAGTTAAAAACCTACAGGGCTAGAGATAAGGCAGAAGTGAAGTGATTGAATGTAATTTGATTGGTAAGCCCATTGATGGCTGTGTGAAACAGAAGGACCATTTTGTGTTAATGCTGTATTAATCTTAACTTGTTAACTACTTTTGAACCAATGGGTGTAAATTATAAGAGGTTATAACCCCCCAATAATAAAAACCAGCCAATACAACCCCCTGGACCCCCTTAAATTGGTAGAGACCACAATCCCGCCAATGTTCAACCCAAAGTTAAGCCCTTATTTGGACCAACTCATCACAGGCACGTATTAGTTTTTCAAGAGCAAATCGTCTTCCTTTACTCTACACACTGCACTTCTCAGTTAGAGCGAGTGGTCTGAAGAACAGAAAGGTGATTGATGACCTCACACAGCCTGGCTTTCAAAAAGAACCTTTAAACCTAACAGAACCCTTCTGATGTTCCTCCTACATTATGGATAGCAGAGCAGTGGCGCCCACGGTCTGCTCAGCTGCTAAGTCCTGTCTATCGTTTGATGTCTCAGCAGAGCTGCAGCCCCGGAGTAGCGCACGGCTACTAAAACGTCCTTGCATCAGGGGAAAGGCACTTCTACATTAGCCTTTCCTCTCTTCCCATCCCATGGGTCTCTTTGTTATTGCGATGGGTAAGGCCTGCTTTTGCTCATTACGGACCACTGCAGCCCCTCTCCCCCCAAGCAGCGAAGAACGGCGTCTCCATAGATGATCCGTCTCTGTATCTGTATTTTCTGGAACTGGCTGAGACGTGTGAGATTGCCCTTACTTCTATTTTTATATTTATTTGAACACATGCCCCCCCGGCAGAACTCAGAGAGGGATGAAAGTAAAACTGATGATACACTGCTTTTTAAAAATACCCCTGATTTTTAAGCCTTGGGTGGGATTCTTTTTTTTTTTTTTTTCAAAAAAGTGTATTTCAGAAAATAATAAATGCAGAGGCGTTGACAAGTTTGTTTATATTGCGACACAACATAAGTCTGCCACTGTCTCTGGGTCCTGCTGGTCCTCCCCCCAGAAAAATACCCCGCACTCGGTTATAATGGACCTCCAAGGCTCTCTTACTCCACTACTCCTCTTTGAAGAAAACACATCTCATCTCATCTCTGTGTCAACTCGTGACAACTCTGTGTCTGTGACCTTGACCATGCACATAAGCTCTCTTGCTCTGCATGAATCTTTCTGCTTGGCGAGTTGTATGCGGCCATCCGGTCCGCTCAAAAAAGTCCTTTCACCAGATAAAAAAGGCACACTGTCACTTGACATTAAACATGGGTAGGGGGAGAGATTTGAAGTGCAATGGACTCCACACAGAGACAGAGATGCTTTTGGTGTTAAGAGAGAGGTGTCACATTAGCCAAATGCCACTGCATGTGTTATTTACAGTGAGGCCTGATGCATGTTGCTCCGGATGTTGCCTAGTTAGCTACGATCCAGTCCTGACTGGGGGAGTGTATACAGGGGCGGGGTCACAGGGGAACAACATGAAAGCTGAACAGCTACTAGAGTGCCCCATTCTTTGTCATTTGTAGATTCAAAAGATATCATTGGCTAATGATAAGGTTAGACCCTCTATATGAATTATGCCCCCTCTTATACCTCAAAAATCCTAGAATTGCCCCTGGTAATAAGGGAGGTCTTCTTGGGTCCGTGATTCAGGACCAGCAGACAGACTGGTGGTGTATAACCAGAGGAAATGACTTACCACAAGAGGCTGGGAGAGCAGACATGGCCTTGGATATCGCTAATAGCTGAATCTGGTGAGGCGTAGCTTTGAATTGGTTGAGTTCGACACTTTTAGTCTAATGTGGTGTGACTTATTTTGAAATAGGTGTGTAGGGCAGGCAATCAATCCCTACAAAGGGTTAAAAAAAAAACCAACGTGTTGTCAGTTACTGCATCTACACCACCTTCCTATCACAGCTGGAAAGCAGGTGTTTGGGGCAAAATAAAAAAAGGCTTTATTAGAACAAAACAAAAACAAACAAGGCATGGAAATAAAATGGGCCACAAGGGATCAAAACAAGAAGGCTAGACATAGGAAGGGCAAGGGCTGATATGTGGAGCGACAGTAACGACCAGAGTAGGGAAATAGGACCTGGAAGCACATATACTAATATACTATTAATGAGGGAGCTAACGAGAGGCAGCTGGGAGTGATTAACATGAGGGTTAGAAGCAAGAGGTAAGACAAACGAGGAACAGACACAGCTTATTAGGCTCACACTAGGGAGGAGACAAGAGGGTTAGGGGAATATGGCAGGCAGGATGTGACACCTAAGACCAATTCTGTTTATATCGAACTAGCTTTCTCTCCGTCACTCAAAATGCTACATTAAATGGAAAGAATAGCATGGAAGATTTGTTAAGAAAATGTTCCTCCCTTCCCTGCATGCTCCGAGCCTTGTGTTCTCAGCCAATCAAGTTATTTATGAGACTCAAATTGTATATAAAGTCGTTACGCAACTGCATTTATTAAAATGACTGCCAACAAATTTGAAAGGGGAAAAAAAGCACGCACATAACACGGAATACATTGCTCAGAGCACTCTCGTCTCCGAGTCTCGCATCATCGCCTGTTACTCTACTGCAGGCACCACCAACCAGATGCCACTCTGTTCTTAAGCATCTGCGCTAACCACCCACCGCCTAATCCTGCAGCCCTAATGAAACGGCACTAAATCGGCAATAATTTCACCGTCGTACTGCTCATGACTGATGGATCGCATGGTATTCGGCAGTTTCCTGGTATCTCTATTTCATAACGACTTACGTGAACCAAAATCCAAGGTGGACGGTGTGCCTGTGACCGCTGGCCTTTCAACAAAACAATTCACGAGTAAATTTCCAATACTATTTTCTTCTTGTTTTTGAGATGAGACCATCAATGACCTAAATTCGACTTTTTCATTGGTATTGTTAGAGTATTAGGAATCAAAACCCTTTCAGCCCTCAGGTAAGCCGAAGCGCACTCAGTCCACAGAAATTTAACTGAAAACGTATCGAGTGGACTGGGCGAGTTTTGGAAACTTTGCTTCACAATCCATCCGTTCTGTTGTCACTGTGGGGCATGACGACGTGGCATGTTAGCCATTAGCCGAGCTGCATGCTTGATCTGTGAAGCCGTTTACACGTACACGTTTTGAACACGTGCAGATTTTTTATACAGTATATACTGGGCCCTGTAGTTATGTAGACCACAGCAATTTGTAACTTATGTGGCAGCAGCTCTGTTTACTGCAAGTTGTTAACGATTATCAATGCGGTTCTGCCCGCCATACCATATTTCTGGCCCTTCCAGCGCAGACAGCAGCGTATGGTAAGTGAATACGATTTATCACCCTCCGTTGGAAGCCAGGATTCCCTAGCAGGTTCTCCCAGCATTTCTTTTCATTTTTTCCTACATAACACCCGTTCACATTGATTACTTTGCATGTACTGAGTCATGTGTGTGTGTGGCAAGATTACCAGCACCATAGGAAAATATCTCTATCAATCCACAGCAGGCATGCCAACAATATGTTTGGGGAAATTGCTCTGTATTGCTTATTTTTAGATAATAAAGTTGCACTTAAAATGTATTCATACATATATGAAGTAGGTCTCTACTAATCTTTTTTTTGGAGCCCGAGGTTGTTGAGACGAAGTAAAGACAAAAAAGAATTAGCAGGACGTCTTTTTTACACAGAACTACAGGATTTTTTTTTCTCAAAAAGTTTCACTGTTCCTTTTTTATTACTTTAAATTAAAAATGTCTTTATTAAGTTGACCTTTCTCACTTGAAAAGGTTAAAAGCATGTATCTGAGTGTCACTCCTCAGGAGAGCGTGCTTTAATTTTGAGCTGAAGCAATGACATGGATTTTACCTTGGATCATCAGTCTTGTTACTCCTGTCTGCCGAAGACTGCCCCAATCCAGACTGTCCGGACCTCCAGCTGAGAATGGCTTCTGCTGCATAGCTACGGCGACCGCAGCCTTCCGGTCCCACATCAGTCTTTGGCCTTTCGGTGTTTCTGAGGCAGCGACTCTTTCTTCTTAATAATCTGCAGCCGACGGCCTTTAATGAGCCGCAACGTTTCAGGCATCCCAGCTTGGTTGTGTCGCTCTCCAAGATCGATGTTTGTTTATTTTTTTAGCTCTGTCAATTATTAAACAGGCCGGGGGAAGGTGTCGCTTTAAAGTTTCCTGGATTTCATGCTAACGATTTCAAATGCACGGAAATGGTATTTTGGTTCTCAATGCCAAACAGCTTATTGCGATCCAACGGAACCAGTCTGACAGGGGGTGGTGAGTGGCTCTGCAGACTAGGTCTCTGTGGCTGTGAACTGAAGATCACCAGTCCTAGCCCACACCTCAGCAGAACAGTCACATGTCTGTGGGTTCCTGAGCAAGGCAAAGCCCTTAATTCCCACGCCCCTCAGCCGCTGGGGTGCTACACATAGACTGACCCTTTGCTGTGACACTTAGGCTATGGACTGCATGACGTGGTCAGCAAAGAGAGGCCTTCCAATGTACATGTACAAATAACAAATAAAGTTTGAATTCTGATGGCTAGTAAGAACGCCTTAAAAGGAAAAAAACTTATGTAGTTGCAGCTACATTTGGCAAAGCCAAATCTGCAGAATAACAGGTATATCCTGTAAGAGTTCTCCAAAGAGCCACTGTTATGAAGGTCAGCTGGCTCTCGCTTTTCACTTCTACACCTTGTGCCTAGATACCTTCGGTTAATGAGCAACCAGCTGTCTTGGAGTTAAGTTGGGTTTGTTTTCGGCGAAAAGGCTTGGGGAAAGTGTTCACTATGCAATCGACTCTGCAGAAGTGTGACTGTGGGGTCTGACAGTGGGCGATGCGTGGGCTACAGGGTCCTGGATGATGAAGATGTTACTGATTAGCTTGTCTTAGACAATCAAGGTACACATTCAGCTGCTTATGCCAGAATGGCATCCCAGGTTTTTGCACACTTATACAGCTGACATTTTACTGGGGTGAGTGAGGTTAAGTGCATTTTTCAAGGGGTACCAGGGCAGGACAGGATCTGTAGCTGCTAGAAATTATTTGGGATTTTTTATCACGTGGGTACACCTGTGGGACTTTTAGTTACACAAAAATGTTCTGAGAGCAGAAGGGAAAATGAGGAGGTGGGACCAACCAATCTGATATCTTGGTCCCACTTCCTCTAATTGTTTGGACCCACTTCCTTTACAATCTGATTGGTTATCGTTATTCATTATTCATTCTGCCCTCAGAACATTTTTGTGTTAGTAAAACCCCCATGAGCTGTCAGTACCTGTTATCTGCTGGTGTCTGGTGCAACATCTGTATTTTTATAGCTTTTATTATCCTAAAAATAAGCAATAAAGTTAAATTCTTAGCCAGGTGGGTCACCGCCCAGCATAAGAAAATCTGCATAATTATTTTGGAATTACCTTCCTTGCCCCTGGCCCTTCTTATTATTGATCCATTGCATAATATGTGATAATCATAATAAAGAATAAAAACGGTAATGAAATGGAATTTGCTGGGCTGGGGTCCTGAAAATAAATCCTGGCCGGGGTGGATGCTGGCTTTTGCCCTAGGGGCTGATAAAATGACCAACTAGCTATTCACCTCCTTTGTTATTGAATCATTGGTCAACTGAAAAACTTTCGCTTTTTCATTCTGCGGATTCAAAATAAGGATTAAAATAAGTGGATTAAAATAAGGAGGCTAAATCATTCAGATTATTTATAGCCACCCAGAAATGGATGTCCCGACCCTTTTGAACGCTCTGAATAAATCACCCCTCCGTGTCAGGTCAAGAGGTTAATGTGTGGGGCGTGTTAAAGAAGAGGGGGGATGCCAACGTGGCATATTCCACACACGGGTGTGTGTTTTACCGTTGAAGATGAGGCTGTGTAATGTAGCATGTGCTGTTGTTTGAGTTGTGGCTTTGGAGACTCAGAGGCAGCATGCCGTCGGGATGGAAAAGCAATGGTCAGACACCCGAGTGTTTGTATAACTGTGTGATGGGTTGCAAAAAACAAATAAAAGTCTCAGTCATTATGTTTCAGTCCATTTGTAGAACATAAAGACACATATTTCACATGCCCGTATGCACACATGGGTAACACACATGTTCACACTCATGGATACCGGAATGTAGACAAGATTCTCAGTTTCACTGTCCACCACTCAAGAACAAGGAATACATTCATTAGTTCACAGACATGCTTATATACACATGTATACGCACACGCACACACACAGACACACACATGTACATACATCTACATACATACACTCATATGCACACCCACACACACGCACACAACAGAAGGTTAAAGGGCTTATTTCCCCTTCATGCATAGTAAATACAGTTTCCTCCTTTGTGAGCTAGAATTTCAATATGGTTTGTTATAACTCCTGCATGTCCTCTATTTTAACAGCCGCCCCAGGTCAGATGAAAGCACATTAAAATTGACATTCACATTTCCAGTGGTAATAAAATACAAACTATGCATTATAACTCTGAAATAAAAAGAATACCCCTAGACTTTGTGTCCTGAAAAACCACAAACAGCGTGGAAAATCCTGCCTGGAAAATCCAAATGCAACAACAGCAACGCACTTTTTAAAAAATAGCCGTAAAACGGTTTAACAGCAATGCTGTACGGATGGGAAACAAATTGTGCAGTATTGCCTTACTCTGACCCTTATCGGATAAATAGTGATTGAACGTGGATGGATAACATACTGGGCTTTCGTCACACATTACCTCATTCGGGTAGTCGTGAGGGAGGAAAGTACCAAAAAATTCATTTGCCCTCTGCAACTGTGTCAAGTGGACTTTAGTGTCAGTATGAATGTTTTTTATCGACATAAATTTATGCTGTTGAGGTGAGGATCAAGAACCAACAAGAAGTAAACACATTTTTTACATTTCTGCACCACTTTGCATGTGAAAAGTCACTTTAGGCCATACAAACACATTCAATAAGAAAAAAATGCCTTACGGTTAAGGTACTTGGAGAAAAGGTTCCATTTGGGAGGGTAAAACTGTGGTAGCTCTGGTACCTAAAGCCTTTCCTTAGGCTGGAGAAGTCTCTGGGTAGTTGGTGGCCTCACTGTCCCAAATTACAGGCCATTCCACTGAAGCTATAGCCAGTTAAATCTTCTGCATTTCTGGCTTGGACTCTGCTAATTCCTTTACTATTCTTGGATAAGGTTCTGACAATGATATTAACCTGGACCTTAGTGGAAAAACACTGCCTAAGAGATCTGGAAATACTGGGGATTTCTGTGATTAAATGATCTGTGATCACTAGGATTGGATTGCTGGCACTGGCAACTAATATTTACACTCTTTGAGGGTCAGAGTCACTAGCAACAGATCAAAATGAGACTCGATGGGACAACCAGCATGAATAAAGCACAGTTCATAGTAGGACCTGGAGAATAATGCCCAGTCTGACTACGGAGGCATCCACCTCCACATTACAGGGCCTATCAGGAATTTGATGAACCAGATGAACTTCGCCTTGAGTCAATGGAAGACCTCCTGTATGCAGAAGTTCCAGATAATATGGCTATAGAAAATAGCAAAGCATAGGAACCACTGGAACTCCTATACCAAAGTAGGGAACCCCAATCCAAAATATATTGGACTTGCTTATGGTCCATCTGTACTTCTGAAGGGGACAGGATGTACCTGAAGCATTAAAGTTTGGTGACGTGAAACCAGCACTTTTCCTGTTTCATGAACAGTCTGTTCTTAACCACCTGACACACCTGTCTGATTTAGGTTTCCTAATCCCGGGAGAATATAGTCGAAATTGCTGATGATGGACTAGTGAATCATGTTCCTGAGGACATTATTTAAAAAGGCCTGGAACACAGCAGGGGCATTGACTAACCAATGAGGTATAATCACGTAATTATAGTGCCCAGTGGTAGTAAGGAAAGCAATTTTCCAGTCATCCCCCTTTCGAATTCAGACCAGGTTTTACACACTAGTTTTGGGGTATATCTTGGAGTACACAGTGCAGACTTGATTTATTTTGGCTGAAATGAGAGAAAGGCATAGCAGGTTTTCACTGTAATGGCACTAAGACCCCAATAATCAATACATGGCTGCAGGAAACCATATGTCATACCTATAACTTCCTCTGGCAGGCAAAGCAGAGGGATGTTCAAACCCTGGGCTTTGGCTATAAATGTCTCCGTGGCTTGAGTCTCCGGGACTGATAGAGGGTAGAGATGCCTCCTTGGAAGTGATATACATGGAACCAGGTCTATAGCACACTCACCTGTAGACTAAAACATAGTGGCTGTAACACTGTCAGCCAGCGACTGGCGCTCACAGTATAAAGTGCAGAGTACCTCCAGCACCTAGTGCCTGAGAGATGCAATGGTGAGCAGGACAAGGTGATCCAGATCACTGGGCAGAGTTTTAAGTAAAGGTGTCAAGTGGGACGTTCATAGACCCGGACCAAGACATAACCCAAAGTCTGAAGCTAGGATTAAACACCAGAACCAAGGGACAAAGACTAGAAATCTAGAATACTAGAAAGATTCCCGCAGTGAGACAAACCAGGAAGACAACTGGATTACAGAAGCCTCCAGATTGAAGGCAAATATCGACATTACTCTGCAGTTAGCTTCACTTGCAAGGTTCCTGATGAAAACAACCATGTAAGAATTGGGCAGTCATGGAGGGCATCTGTCACATCTCCGTCTACTGTCCCTGCAGGGCTGCTAAAGTTATTATGGTGAAATACACTACTAATAAAGCATGAGCTCCTCTGTAGTTTCATTGTAACTGTAGCTAGCTTGTTCTGTGCAGGGAATTAATTAGCAAGCCTATAGAACATCTAAAAACATCTGCACCCCTGGACTGAAGAGCTGTCTTTCCTCTGCTTTTATGAGTTTATTTCTTTACATGCTCACAAAGCAATCTAGTTACTCCCCGTGGACATTATTGTGCAACGCACATAATTGCCACTGCGGCTTGCGCGTTCGCTGACTGGCATCAATTCCTTCCACCTTTTCATTTCACCATCATGCATCAAGCATGATGGTGACCTTGTACACCCTGACATGCATAGCGCTGCTCCCTCCACTCGTCCTGGTACCTTGTTTGTCATGTAACGGGCATAAAGTGGGCAGCAGTGTAGCCAGCTGTCCCATGAGCCAGATGAGTAATTGGCATCGTCTCTTTATCATACATGACAAGATGGCATCCTGTTTTTGCTGTCTTGTCATATACCCGGTGCTAGGGGTGGGGGCAAGCATGAGCTTATCAATCCCACATTCGGGGGGGGGGGAATAGGTATATTGCCCTTGAACGACGGTCTGCCAAACTGTCGAACCTCTGCTGGCTCATTGCTAATGGCAACCTGATTAGTTCAGCATCTGTTATATGGATTTATAATGAACTAAACTTGCTGTTTCACTCCTCATATTCATTTATAATGTGTTTTATAGCTCTTCTTCTGCTTTATGGATATGCATTTCATTTTAATAAAATATTTGTATTTTGTGCCCTCGAACAGCGTCTGACTGCAGGGACAGGAGGACCAGGGTTTGGGTAAATGATTAAAGTTACCGGTGGAAATTGGGTTAAATCATCGGACGGCACGGCAGTCAAAGCCCCCCCTCCCCAGCCCATTGCGCTGCCGCTCCACTCCACGTCCTGGTCACATTCAGCCCACATTACACACCTACCATCCCTCAGGGCCCCTTCACTCTGAATGGGCTGGTGATCAGGACCTTACATGGGGGACTTCAAAGGACAGGAAGCAGAACACTGTTCCCGCTTCTTCCAACACCTCCTAAGATGCTTCACTAGTAACCCCCCCCCCTCGCCCCCCGGACCGTTTCCACGGTTTTTGTCTGTACTCGCATAATGCCCGTCTCCCACACAAGTAGCACGGTGAATTCATCTGACAGTACAAGCTGTAGTTCATTCGCTCCCTTTCTGCAGCAAACTCCTCTGATCTAATCACGGGGGTTTTTCTTGCTCACGCTCTCACACCTCTGTTGTGTGGCTGCTGCACCGTTTATCTGCACATATCCTCTCACACAGATGTCCTAGAGGACCCTAAGAAATCAATACCGTCTTTTGTTTGGGTCGCATATACATTTACATGACTTGCTTTTGTTGCTTAAGTGATGTTTTATTATCTGAAGCGGTTTAGGATTTGAGCTTATTTCAGTCTGGATGTTTGCCTTTTGCTTAAGGAAGCCGAAGGCTGCTCCTGGCCACGAGCCGCCCGTCCTGAGTCTTCTTTGAGCCCTTGTGTTACGGGTGCTGCTCTGCTACCTGGTGCTGGTTTTATCTTTCACACGTTCCACGCATGTTCTACACCCCAGACGTGTCCTTTTTCAGGGATGACAGATCCTGTGCCCGTGATTCCAACTCCAGCCCCCCCACTGCAGCCCTGCTCCTTCTCAAACCGGGGATGCACCTTCTGCCTCGGTGCCGGGTGGGGGACTCGGCTTGGTCAGGTTGGCTTTCTCCTTTGGCGGGATCACTGCCGGCATGCGCGGGAGCGAATGGACGGCACGCGGTACCAGGTGCACCCACGAGGGGAATGGGGAGTGCTGCTCAATAGACATCATGGGCCACCTGGCCTTTCATTAACACAGGGGCTTCCAAATAAGCCCAAGCTGCTTCCTGGTTAGTTCTGGGTGGCACAGAGGTCCCAGGGAGGGGTAGAATTTTATAGCAAAGCAAAAGGTATGCATGAGAAGACATCGCTCACAGCAAACTGGCAAGCCAGATCCCAGCTATATTCACATTCAGTTTTCAATAACCTTATAAGGTAAAACTGATCCTTACCTCTGAGACCTTCCATGTTAGGCACTGGGTCCTGTATGTGAGACAGACCTCTATCCCTCCCCGTGGTGAGGCAGGCCTCAATCCATGCTGAGAAGATGCCTGTCCATTGTGAGAAGACAGCTGTCGATGGTGAGAAGATCACTCCTAATGCCGAAACAGGCTGACCACTGTCCATGGTGCTGATCTTCTCTGTGCAGATAAGCCAGCCACTTTGGATTTCTGGTCTGATCATGGCACCTTGTTTTGGATCACCAATGACTTTCGTAACCCTACTGCATATTCCGCGTGCTTCTCCATCTCCACAGCCACCTCTGATATTTCCTATTTCGTTGGCGATCGGTTCCGATAGCTCGATAGTTTCAGTCCCCTCCTTATGGTCTTTCCATTACCTTCTCTACTTTGCAAAATATATGCATCAGCTTGCACATAATAGCTGTCTTCCATGATCACCGGCAAAAAAAATAAAAAATGAAACGCCTGGCCCAGCTTAATTGCCACACTTCTTCTACTCATCATTATCTTCCTTCTGTAGGCATGATGCTGTCAGCCATGTGTGCCGTTCACTCCAGTTCTTACCTCAGCCACGTCCTTTCTGGTCCTTCAAACATCCAACAGACTATACTATGGAGTCCACATACTTCAATTCCATTCACCCTATTCATGTATGTACTGTGTGTTGGCCCTCCTATAATATCAAATGCACTGTGAAATGCCTATCATATCAAATGCATGTGTGGTCCATTACCAACCCCTGTGCTTGCACTCGTGTACTTAATCTGCACCTTACCCGGGTAATTGTGAGCATACATCCCCCCATGTGTCTTATGTTGTGCTGTAGCCCTGGGGAAACATCTCACACCACTGTATACTTGCATATGGCTGGGGTGCCAATACAGTCCACTTCACTTTGCCAAAAAGAAAAGTATGCGTAAACACTTTGTTTTATTTCTTGTATTTGTTCTCATTTGAAGGACAGTAAGTTTGAGTTATAGACATCAGTTTCAAACAGGTGATAGCAACAATCCGAATTCACAGACTCAAAAAAAGCATGCAGATTACTGTGTAAAATGTGTAATTCTGCATATTGTTTTTTTCTTAAAAAATTTGAAAAATTTAGTTCATTAAATAAATGTCTTTATCAACTATCACACGTTTTTGCAGTTCACATCTGTTGTTTCCTGCTTGCTGCTAATAGTGTTATATTGAACAGCTGGTCAATCATCATCTTTGGGAATTAAAAAAAATAAATTAAAATGGCACATTTCACTGTATGGCTCCGAGTCAGACTGCGCTTTGCAATTTTTTTTTAAAACACGTTCGTGAAAGTATTGCTCTGTCTCCTGTGAGATTCATTAAACATGACAGACTTAGGTTCTTGCCATGAAAACCGCAAACCATGCATGCTGTGCTCATGTCAGTCCTCCTGCTCAACGGACGAGGGGAAACCACTGACGCTGAATAAAGGGTCTTCTTCAGCAGCCAGTTGCGGACCCCGTTTGCAAAGGAGAGGTCTCCTCTGAAACGTCTCACCTGACTGCCCAATCAATGGCCCGCGTTGTCTCCCAGATGGAGTGGAAATGGGAGATTCTCAACAGAATCTTCTTTCCTTGTCCAGGGTGAGGCTGCATTAACTCCATGATAGGGAATTGCAGATCAATTTCGATTCTTTCCATTGTAACGATTCATTTTGAGAATAGATTCTAATGGCAAAATTTCAATTTTTTTTTAAATGGTCAAATGGTATGATCCCTCCCCTTACTTTGGCAAACTTAATCCACTACTGGGAGAGGGGTCAGCACTGCGTAATGGTATCGGTATTGTTTTGGGATAACAACCTTGGCATTACTTGGTATCGGATCGCAAAGATCAGTGCTGTCACGCATCCTTAAACAATGTAACAGTAACCAAAGACAACTGAGTAATGGGAGAGAGTGGACAAGGGACATGGAAGGGTCCAGCAATGCCAAGGTTGTGTGCCCTCTGGCACTCTGACGCATGGCATCCAGCCAGATAACCACTGGAAGACTTCCATGGCACTGAAATCCAAGATGGGCAAAACATGACTGGAGAAAGGTGTGAAATTGTGCGGCCTGTTAGATGGTGATGTGACGTGCAAGCAAATGAATAATCAAATGCAGAGAGAGAAGGGAACATCCACCCCCCCCCCATTTTTGACAGAAATATTCTACTTCCCAGCTCTTGAGAACATTCCAACTCCCATCCATCATAGATGAGATGGAGGAAGGACAGATATGCTATGATGGAAACTTTCTTTCTCCCCAAACTCTCATAATTCATCTGCTCGGTCTCGTTCTTTTCCAACATGTGTCATTTATTTTCATTCACACTCTCCATTCCCGCTGTAACAGATAGATTTATTGTATGGCTAAAGCATTATATTGGCGATGTGAGCTGAGCAGTTCTGCCGGATGAACTTGCGCGTATCATGTTGAGTGCGCTTGTAGTAGCAGATAGCATAATGGCTAAAGACACGGACATCCATTGCCAAGGCTGACAGATTAAGTCCCAGGTGATGTCTTACCATAATAACTTTTAGCAAGGTACTTGAATTGCTGTCGAATCCAGTTATTTAAATTGGTTAATTCTGTGAGATACTTTTCATAAAATCATCAGCTACACAGTGAATGCAGTAAACATACTCCCATCCGTCGATTTTCTGAAACTGCTTGTCCTATTCACAGAGAGTCCGGAGCCTGTCCCAGAGGCTACAGGCACAAGGCAGGGAACAACCCAGGATGGCCTGTCAACCCATCGTAGGGCACAGACACTCACCATTCACTCACATACCAACTATGGAGAATTTGGAAACTCCAATTAGCCCCAGCATCTTTTTGGGGTACTGTATGTGGGGGGACTGGAGTACCCGAAGGATAGCCCCCATTGGCAGGGGGAGGACATGCAAACTCCCCTCATGTGGAACCTCTGGCAGTGACTTGAATTCAGGTCCCAGAGGTGTGAGGTGACAGTGCCAACCACTGCACCATTGTGTTGTGTGTCCCCCCCCAAGCGTATGTATGCAATCCAAAAACAAAGGTAGCCCTACAATATTCTTTTCTCAGGTTCCTCCAGGTTGTCTTCTGTGAATGACATAAGTTCAGATGTGGACGGTCCACAACAGGAAGTAGATGAACAGTGTCTTCAATCACATAGCGTGCTGATTGGCTCCCAGAGGTGCAGGGAGGCCTGGATTGAGGGCCGAGTATCACTTGCTACCTCTCTAGCACATGCGTGAACCCATGAAATGGGTAACATAATATAATAACACCATATCAATCCATGTGAGGAGGTTCTCTTTTTGCCTACCCCATCTTGCTCCCCATAATACACATATAGGTGAGAGCAAATTTGGCAATGAACGGCAGCCACACACACGGCTGTCAAGGGCCCACAGACGTGTGGCCATTCAGCTGAATCCGGGGTCAAACTGCCGACCTTCTGATAACCGGCACAGAGGCTTGGGCCACGGAGCCACACACCAACCCACAAGAAACACATGCATATGTGAATTAACTGGAGACTTTAATATGTCAGGCATACTCAGAGTCAGGTAATCCAAGGTCAAAACCGGCGCAAACAAAACAGAATCTAAATTGCTATGCAAAAATCTATGGTCAAAGAGGCAGGTGTAGGTCAAGCAAAAGGCAAGCAATGATCGGGGGGAAGGCAAACACGGAGTCTAGAAACAGAATGGGAACAGAAAGTCGGAAAGAGATAACAGGGAACTGCTCGGACTATCAGTAAACAAGAAGATCTCGGCTCTGTACCACTGGCAAAGGAAACCAAAACAGTAAGAGCAATCAGCAGAAACTGAACAGTTGGGTATGGGTGTGGCTGAAAATAGATATGACCAGTGACCCCAAGGCACTGGCTGGACAGGGCTTCCCTGACTGGGCGGGGCATTTCAGCGGGGATTCCCTGGAAGGCATGGCTGGGCATAGCTGCCATGCTGAGGAATCCTTATGTGAGCTGAGTGACATCGACAGAGCTCCTCTGTATGGGTACATGACACACACACAAAACACTGCCAAAAAATGGACTTTCAGGTTTAAGATAAACTGTTTCTGTTTTGAGACAGGATGGGCTAAAACTAGCAAAATCATCTGCCAGTGCCGTAAGAAAATTGTACTTGGCAAGATTTCCTAATATAAGACAGTATGCATAAATACAAGCAAATTAATCTTATTCATAAGATGTGTTGTTAGTCATTTTATTAATGGAATTAGAATTTTATTGAAACATTAGAAAATTATACTTGCTTAGATTTTCATTTCATTTTTGCAGTGTACACGTCTACACAGTTGACGACTTCTAATATATGACCTTGACCTGTCCTTCAACCTCCATCATCAAGCTTGAACATTGAATGGTCCACCCACTGGGAAAAACCACTATTCAATTATTAATAACAGCAGCTAACTCATATGCAACTGTTTTTGTTATTTGTGGATACCTTTACTAAACATCAGACTGGGAAATGAGCGTTCTCCATTGGCCGCAGAACAGAAGGCCCTTTCTGTGACCCAGGTGTGACACACCATGGGAGTAGGACACACTCTGCCTCCGGTGTAACCTTTCTTAATGGCACGTCATGCCAAGGTGCTATAACAATATGTTGTATATTATTGTAATGTCAATATTAAAAGAACAATAGGATCAGGATTCCAACTGTCCAATTGCATTAATTCCGGAACCTCACCCTTGTATTGACCGGAATGCTTATTTCTTTTTCTCGTTGTGAGTGTGAGAAAGAGTGAAAGAAAATATTCATGTTTATAATTCAGGAGCAAGAAATTAAGTTTTGATTAAGCATTTGCATCGCAAAGTTTCCAGACGGCACCCACATTTCCGATGGGCTCGGAACATTCAAATGAGCAAATACGATCGGTTGTTAATAAAAATGGAAATGCGCTTCCCGGTGCCGGGTTCCTTGCTGACGGTATCCGGCTCTGTTATTCCGGCTGATTATCTCCCAGTTACGTGCTATTGTCCGGCGTGTGCTCCAGCTATGCCAGGGAATAAACCGCGACGGCTTGTGATTTGCCTTTGTGAGATTCGCCTTTGGAGAATTTGTCAGGGCGGGTCGACCTCATTGGGACTTTCAGGAAGTGCGACTGCAACATTTAGGGTTTTTTCAGACCCCCCCCCCCCAAAAAAGAAACACCCCCTTAACTTTTTTTGGTGACCCAAACAGCCTCACTAGGATGCCTTGATGTACCGACAGTGTTGTTGGGACTGTCACCGTTAGCTTCTCAGGCAGCGCGATGATATCACGGCTCATTTGGCTTCCTTAAGAGTCTCTTAATGCACAGGGAAGCTTGTTTTTTGGACTGATGTAATTCCTGTCGGGAGAGAAATGGCCTGTTAAATCAGCTTCTTTTTGAGATAATCCCAGTAACTCAGGGCAAGTCCCAGGAGCTGCTGATTTACTCCTACTTATAACAGCAAGCCCACTATTTGGGGTGCCATTTTAAAGTTTATGATATGTATATACAAATCCAGTGGATATATATCCACTACACTAGCCTGGAGCCTGTCCCAGGAAGAAGGGGGGCACGAGACGCCCTGAATGCTGTACACAGCCACCATCTCCACCTGGTCTACAACCTTTATCATCCCCACCCCTTATCCCTTCGGTCAGCAACAGACCACACCTGATCCAACCCCTTGTGCTAATTACCATGCAGATCCTGAGCTGGAACAGGGAAAAAACTAAGGTACACAGGGCTCCGGCCCCCCAGGACTGGAGCTTGAGACCCATAATCTAGGAGCAGGAATAAAATAATCTCTCCTCTTCAACATGGTGTTATGCAGCCCTGTTTAGATGCACCTGTCCTGATCTGATGAATGGCAGCAGCATCAGTATAGGAATGAAGACCTCACTGTGGACCTCTACATTTTTTGTCCATCTGTATCAGACGAAAAAAACTATCAGAGCCCATTGTGTGCAACTGAAATCAATCACAAAAAAACCGACATGATACATCAAAAGCAGGAAAGAAGGCAAAGCATTTTGGGGCAAAATAACTGAACGGATCAGTGACTCTGTAAAGCTGTCATAGGAGAAAGTGAGAAAAACAAAACAAAAGAATAAATGTATATATATATATATAGTGAGAGAGAGAGAGAGAGAGAGAGAGAGAGAAAGGGGGACACGCAGAAGACATGGTCAAAATGTCATGGGCTGTACCGCTTAGAGAGTTTCAGAAGCTTTAGTTGTGATATTTGTCCTGAAGGTCTAGGCAGCGGGAAAAAAAAACTGTAATTTCACGCTGTCTTCGGGGGAAATTTGATTCCTGTTCAGTGACAGACTGATAAATAGCAGGAGTGTCACCAGTACCCCCCCCAACCTGGAAAAGGGAAAAGGACAGAAGGCCAATTGTTTTGGAAAGCATCCCATACATGTATTTCTTTATATAAATATATAGATGTAATACACACACACACACATATATATATATATATATATATATAAAATGTATTTATTTGTATATGGTGTGTGTGTCTGCAATAAATGGCACTTGCCTATCTATCTAAATTGAAACTTTCTAGCTGATATGCCTACATTTAGCTACAGATGGTGTTATCGTCGTTTTTGTATCGTACGTTTTGACGCATTCCTGCGTCTGCTTAACGACCCTAACTGGCATCACGAGGCACAGACGTGACCTTTAAATCAGCGTGAACCACAGCGTTCTCCACACTGCCGTGTACGACTTTCCGTCTGAAACGCCTCCCTTAATTCAGTCCCGGGGAAAAAAAAGGGAGCGAAAACTCCTGAGAAAGCAGTCGTGTTTGTGTAAATAACCCGGAAATGTGCCCTAGGCTGTTACTCTCTGGGTGGCAGGCTGTGCTCTTGTACCCTTGAGCGAGCTGCTTGATATCCCACTCTATAAACAGGCGGGATTGAATGAAACGTGGCTCTGGGTAAGAAATGTTTGTCAAGTGAGTGAAATAATTGAAATAAGATACTTTGCAGGTTGTCAGCAGTCAGAGTCACATGGTCGACTCAATTCTCTGAAGTACCGTACGCCTTCATTTCCATACTACCCCACCCCCCACCACCGCTGTCAAGCACCATTGTTACTGCTGAACACAAGCTTCCTCTCGCTCTCGCCTCTCACAATCTGTGGTGGACACATGCAGCAATCTGCCCTGGGGTCTCCGCTGTCCAACGAGAACCAAGGCTGGGAAAACAGCTACTGTGTGCCCAGATAAGGCTGCATTATATGCCTTTTTAATGGACCCCCCCCCCACACTGTAAGGTTTTTCTACGTGCCTTTATGTAGTGATATGTCTGTCAGTAAGCATGCAATTTATAGCCAGATTTCTTTCATGATGATGTTGTCTTCACACAATGTTCACTTGCAAGTAGGGGCGTATATAGAGGCAAGGCAACAGGGTTAGGGTTAGGGTTAGGGTTAGGAACTGGTCCCTGCAGAAAGCTGATTGGTGACTTCCCCTGTCATTCACCAATTTGTAACATCTCATTGGCTAATAAAAAGGTTGCCCCTTCTGTATAGAAATATGCCCCCCTTGCCTAGAATCCTAGAATCGCCCGTGTCTTTGTAGGGTTCACACATTTTTCCCCGCTGGCAGTCTGGATTAGGCTTCTGTACACCTCGCGTGTGCCAGCGTCAATTTTCACGGCGTCTTTACAGTTATCCAGCGGGCCGTGAATTAAAGGATTTCGGATCTGCGGCATCTTCATCGATATCTAGATAGCATGCAGCTTCAGTTCATACAAATTCAGAACATTTGGAGAAACATAATTCGTCAGTTCACCCCAGTTGACCTTATTCACTTAAGCCACAAATTAGGTATGAAAATATGAAGATAAAATGCAATGTGCATATCAGTCCCCGGAAATGGACAGTACAGAGGCTTGGTGGGTAGCAGCACAGGTACATGTCTATAGAAGTGGGGGGGTTTAAATCTTGCCTCTGGCATTGGACAGGATGTATGCAGCTTGTGTGCTCTTGTCTGTCTGCATTGGGCTTCCTCTGACCGATCCAGCTTTCGGTGGTTAACACAAAAACACGTGGTCAGGTTAATCAGTGAGGCTGGATTGTGGGCACTGTGATGAATTCCATCCAGGGAATCCCCTGTGCTACTCTCCCGGGAAAAGGCTCCATGTTCCAACTGCTTGGAAGATGGATCCATCGAGTAAATCAACTAGTGTTCCGATGTTGCATTTAAACAAACTTACGCTCAACTAACGGCACGGCCTCGATGACATCACCACCACGCCTGGTGGGGTAACATGGCCTAGGAGTGGACAGTACCACTAGGTCAGACCCTAAACGAACACAGAGGCACGTTGTGCCCTAGCAGGAAAGTGGCAGCTATGCCTGACTGGCAGCTAATGGCGAGACCAGGTAGCCACTACCTTTCTGCCCTCGGTCCCAGCCTAAACAGTGGACTGAGTCAGAGCTAAGTGAGTCAGCGGTAGAGTCCGGGAGGATTGTTAAGCTCCTCTTGCGTGGAAAAACGTATTCCTCCAGGGAGAACGATCACACTCCTGCCAATCGGCATAGGCGGGGATCCGCCCCCTCAGCTCCGTAGACCCTGCATCGCATCCTCACCGAGGACCTATGGCCTTGAAAACCTCCCCCTGCTTCACCCAGTGGTGCAGAAGGGCCATGGATACCCTGGCAGATTCGGGGGGGGGGCAACTCTTTACAGGAGCCCTTGTGTACATAAAATTGTAAAAACTATGCAATTATGCCAGCACCCGCATACAAACCCACTAAACTTGGACCCATAGCCACCTCTGTACCATTTTCTCTCCTGTCACATTCTGACGGCATCCAGAGACACTCTTCCGGCACCCAAGAATGTCCCTCCCCTGAAGTCCATATTCCCCTTCATTCTTCTGCATTATTTGGAACTCTGATGAATTAGTACCAGGGCCAACAAGGTGTCTTGGTGCTACAGCATTAGTTATGCATAGTTGCTTCTCGGTCTCTTTTATTCTAACCCAGTTTCTACCCATTTACACATTTATAAATACCATAAATATTTCAGTGGCATTATTCAGGTTAAATAGCTTTGCACAAGGGTACAGCAGCAGCATTTGGGTTACGTGTCCGTGCCATTAACCAGCGTGTCAGCTGCTGCTGAAGATGAGTATTGTGTGGTAGCCTAAAATTGTGAGCATGGAGTTTATCCCAGCAAGCGCAGGGCGTGGGATGTAAATCAAACATACACTAAGGACGCCACAGAGACATTAAACACATGCCCGTCGATTCTGGGGAGAGGCTACCTTGCTGAACCCCACACAGGCGTGAGGAAAACGTGTGACCTGCACATGGACTGGAGCAGGGGTCAAACTGACAAGGACATGGCTCTACTAATGGAGTATCTACACCATACTCTGTATTACTACAATTACACTGTATTTATGGTGGAGACCACAAGGTCGGATCTCAGCATTTGCTCTCCATCACGAGTGGTGTGAAAGGCATTCCTAGAATGGCTTTAGAAGCTGCTCAAGATGCATTGTACACTGCTCTAAATTTCATAATTTTCTTCTGCTCTGCCTCATATTTCCTCAAACCTCCATTTTATCAGCACTTGTATACCCCTTAAATAATGTATCGACTAAACTGGATCAAACTAATGAATCGACGCCGTGAAGTGGCTGCAAACGTGTGATTGTGATTTGCGACGCGAAGCACCGAACGTTTCGTGACTCATGACTTGGGGGTCGTGTTAGTCACGCTGATCGCTGCGTTGTTCCTCTGCGTTCACATGCACAGGCGGCGACGTCTGCGCTATGAGATGAACGCGGGAGACTTTGTTTGGCCTAGTTATATTCAGCCCTGAAAACTGCCACCTCATTAAGGCCATGCTTTCCTCCCGGGTCATGCTGGCTTCCACACCGGCCGCCTGCTCTGTACGGAGTCATTAAAAGACATTTCTGGTGAAGGTGATGGCAGGTACTTGGCAATAAGTGGCTGGAGGCTGAATGGATGGATGGCGTTTAGTCACAATGAAAGTCAGAATAAGCAACTCTAATCAGGAAGGGGAGAAAACCTTTAGTATAGGGGGGCATTTTTTTCTGAAAGTGATGGCAAGGTATGCTGTGCAGACCAAGATTAGTTGCTGGAACCAGAACCACAATCATTATTGTGATACGCCCGTGGCAGGTAGAAATTTCTGTTGCCTAACTTAGCTACTGTTTGGAGACACCATGAGATCAGACAACGAACAAATTGGGGCACGATAAGCAGACGGGGAAGAAATACAAGACGATATATGCAGCAGAAGGGGAATAAATGCAAAGTATGTGATAAAAACATCATTTTGTGCCAATTCAGGTAGCAGAATGACGCAGAGAAGATGGATGAAGGGTTGATGGTAAAGTATGAGATTCATCTGTGTGGATTCTTAAGCGACATGAACAGTGAAGGACCTGGTGGCTCGGCCAGCGGAACAGGAAGTCCCGCCCCCAGGCGTGTAGCCGCGGCATATGGCGTGGGGAGGATGCGCATATCCACAGCCCGTGACCCATTTGCACGCGGAGAGACACACGGGGCGTTTTTGGTGAGCAGGCAGGAATGTGCGGGTGGGTTCGAGGGGAGGATGCCGCTGGTGGTG
>JABFEA020000041.1:16510232-16524173 GCA_019775915.2 Cyphomyrus plagiostoma | reverse complement strand
TATCTATCTATCTATCTATCTATCTATCTATCTATCTATCTATCTATAATGATAGCAGCATTACATACCCTTGGTGATGACTGCCTTTATGCACTGCCGCCTCACACCCTCATGATTTAAATTCCACCCCTGCTCTGCTTGTATGGAGTTTGCGTGTTCCCCCCATATTGTGTGGGCTTCTTCCCGCAGTCCGGATATGTGGTTAGGGTTAATGGCCGCTCTAAATAGCTCATAGTGTGTGTGCCCTGTGCTTCCAACAATAGACTCCAGGCTCACGGCAAACCCGTACGAGGCATAAGTGACTGGAAGATGGGTGCGCTGTTACATGGCAGAACAGCTGATACATGTATATATGTAATAAATGGAGAATGGCATGGTGGTGCAGTGGTTAGCACTGGGACCAGGGTTCAACTTTCCTCCAGGGTACTGTGTGTGGAGTTTGCATGTTCCCCCTGTGTCATCTTTGGGTTTCCTCTGAATACTCTAGTATACCCCCCCTGTCCAAAGGTTGACTGAAGTTACCAAATTGCCCATGTGAGTGAATGGTAGGAGTTGGTGACCCATCCTGGGTTGTTCCTTGGCTTAGGGCCCTAGGCTCTGGATCCCCTACAACCTTCAACATGACCAGTGGCTTCAGGGTTGGTCTTAGTCCATGAAGTGTATCCATGAAAGGACCTAAATAGGATGCTGTCCAGCAGTAATCAGCATCGAGCCCTGGAAGAAGACTGACTGTGGTTAAAGCAGTCCCCTCAGTGTCTTTGAGAGTCACACTATGCCTAGATCTCTGGGGTCTCTGTTGTTCCTTCTGATTACATGCCTCCAGCATCAACATCTCCCGGCATGTAAGTAGCGTGTACCATTGTAGTTTGAGCTGATGCAGGAGTGCCGGATTCAGGCTGAACGTGTACTCATCCGGGAAAAAAAAAGCTTCTCGTCACATACAGCGGTAAAAATTCAAGTGTATGGGATATAAAATGCATTGAAATGAATTCATCATTTTTCTTGCCACCAGTCGTTCAGTGTAGGTGTGGAACATGTGGTTCTGAAGCCATGGGGCTGAGGGGTTCTGAAGTTTAGGAATACGTTCCAAGCCACGAGGCAACGTGCTCAGAATGAGCAAAACTGCACCTTTTTGTTATACGGATCCCTTTGAGCTGCCTGTCAGCTTTGCTGGTTTAGCTTTCTGTTAGCTGTTAGCTCTTTTAAAGCTGTCCCTCAGGGAATCTGGAAAAAGTGGTGCAAATCCAATTCGTGACCCCTCCCTCTCAAGCCACCACCTCCCCCAACAACACACAATACTAGCAGAGGGGTGTTTGACGAGGAGCGATTGATCCTCCCTGGTGGCGCTTCTAGAAACCCCCGATTTGTCTGAGTGCCAGATTCGGCTTGGTAGCTGCTTAAGGAGAACACAATGCTGTTTTTTTTTTTCGTTTTTTTACACATGCCTCCTTGTTATTGACTGTACTGGTAATGGACGACCATCTGATAGTCCCCTAATTGGCTAATTGATCTGCCGGAGGAGTCAACAAAGACTTTCACTCGGTGGTGGGTCAGCTTATTCATTAGTCTCCTGTGCAACCAATCTATGCAGTGGCAGTTTAGTGTTCACCCTAATGACAAGAGTGTCACGGTGGGGGGTGTTCAGTGGTACTGGATGCATTTAATTCCATTTTCATTGTAGGAAGAACAAAGAACGAAAATACCTGACAGAATTTACGCTTTACGCTTTAATGTCATACTAATAGTCGACAGTCTTCATTGGTAATAGGCTCAGATATGAGGGTCTTTGTGTTTGTGCTGACATCTTGCACTGTACAGCCAAGGCTGATTGTGATTGGTTGGAGAAGGGGAGTTATCCATCTCCTCAGATGCCTGCTAAAACCACAGCATGTAATTTAGAGCAGTGATACCAACCTTCATTATCTCAGGAATGTGCATAACTCTGACTGTAAGTTACGTGCTGGGAGAATCGGTACTGATCCAACATTGCAACGTTACCACCGTAACACGGCTTCACAGCAAGCAATAGAGTACAATAAAAAAAAAATTGTCTGACAGGTATGTGTGTGCGTGGTTAGAGCAATCTGATTGGTCATCTCTCTGAACCAATCATTTTTCCTTCTTCCCTCAGAACATTTTTGTGTAACAAAAAAAATTTGAATATTTAGTGTCATCTATCCACCTGCCATAGCGTCTTATCTAGTACAGCATTTGAAGGCACCTGGAGCCCATCTGAGGAAGCATAGGTCACAAGGCAGGGGACCCTCGGGATGGATGCCATTCTATCAGACAGCAGAAACAAAACCACATGTTGGAGAGGGCTAGTCAACCATAGCAAACTTGCTCAAACATGGGGAGAGCATGCAAACTCAACACACACAGATTTATTGGTGCAACTCAAGCCTACAGCCTACCGGAGATATGAGGCCACATTACTGTGAGCCAATGAATAAGAATTACAACAATTATTGGCCAATTATATTCATGCATACAGGAAATTAGTCTCTGATTGTCAGTGTCTCTGTGATCTTAACGTTGCAACATTTAATACTATTGCTATTGTTAAATTGGTATGGCAGATGCATAAGCGTTACTCAACAAGGGATTAAATATTAGTGTTTAACTGATAAATAACTGGAGATGTAGGCTAAAGATTACTGGAGCAGTGACTCACAAAGGTGCCCAATACTGCATGTCTCTTAGACAAGGTTTCTGCTTACAGTGAGAAGTTTATTGGATTCGAGTCGAGCCAAATTGGTTAAAAGCCACCACATCTCTTCTCCTGAGCACTGGGGTGACAGGATTCAGTCCATTTGTGGTTCTTCTGCAACCGCAGATTTAACACCTGGGAAATTGTTTGTTATTTTATCTTTACAATCCAACAACCCCCCTCCCCCCCACCACCACCTTCTTGCTGTCCTCTGCACCTTTTAAACTGTACAAAGTGTTGCATTTTTCACACCAATGGTCTAAATGGTGGTGAGGGGGGTCAATTGGCTTCACTTCAACCGGGGAATAGGAGAAGAGAATCACGACAAATGGCCTTTCTGCAATGTCAGCCCTTTCCAGAGGGCACAAAACATGCTAATCGTATATAAACATATTGATTGAAATGCTGATATTGTGCTGTACAGTCACTGCTGTTGGATCAACACTAAGTGGAAGCCATACAGTGCTATTTTTTCCAAAAAAAAATTAATCATTCATTAAAAACTCTTTCCATTTACCACTGAAGGCATTTTTTTGTTAAATATCTCCATCGTCAGTCAGTCTTGTTTCCTTTTTAATGTAATAAAATGAACAGTCAGCATGGTTCTATTGAAAAAAAGACACCCCCCTCCATAATTTGGCTTTGAATTTCATCTAAATCAAAAGACTTTATTTGAGGAAAAAATGGATAATGAATAAGAATAGCCAGGAAATTTGGAATTTGGGGAGTTCATTAATTTGGATTTAGATTGAAATGCGATTTTAACTTAGTAGCCAAACATTGCTCACCACGGCGAATTTTGGATCGTTATTAACTCCTCTTTGAATTTTAATCAGCGGAATGAATCGCTGTGTCCGAAGGACGACCTGCAGCTGGCATTCCAGCGTACGATGGACATCCCCAGAGTGCACAGGAAGTGATATGTTAGCTCAGGAGTGCTCAGATGCACTCTAGTGAGAAGAAATCAAAGATCCAGTTTGCAGGTTTTACCAGACCTTGTCACACTGAAAAAGGTCCTCAACCGCCTCAGCTTACTGACGCGAATCTTTGCGCAGTATTCCGTGCTGCTGTACCCTGATGTATCTGAGCTCGAGCAGGTCTAACAAGAGCATGACCCAGCGCATCAGCCAGAAGGCCTGCGGAGGGTACGGCCTCTGTGACGAGTATAAATAGGCCTCGCTATCTTTTCCTTACTTGCACAGGAGTGTGTTCCTGCTAGGGCTGTGGATACTGGTGGGGGGCGGGGGCAGCGCCCAACCAACAGAGACAGAGGAAAATCAACAAATCGTTCATTTAATCCAATGTTCCGGGGACCCCCCTCCACTGGACCCCCCCACCAAAGTCCTCAGACGTACTTCAAACACCCAACCTGAATAAATGCCTACCCCAGGATGGTACCAGGCAATGCCAGTGGTCCGCAGGCTTCATTTTGCTGTTACCATTTACTCCTAATTTGCTACTGCTAGCGTCTCATCTATGGCGCCCCCTACATTTCTGCCCAGTGTTCTGCCCAGGATAGGCGCCAGGCCTCCCTTGCAAGCCCGACCAGAGAAGCTGCTTAGAAGCAGAACGGACAAATGTTTCAGTAGCGTCATCACAGTTGTAGCAACCAGGAATGGGACCTTCCGGTCAGCTCATAAGGCTCGGTCTTCATAATCCCTTTGTGAAGCATTCATAGAGCGAGCAGTCACACGGCGCCTCCGTACCTGACAGGGTGACATCATCCATTTCGGTTCCTTGACATTTCCATGGCTTCCTTTAAACCTCCACTGACCTTCTGTCTCAGCAGAAAGTCCCTGACTCAGTGTTTTCAGGCACTGTCAGTGCTCCTTTGTTTTACGTCGTGCTGAGGCTCAGTCCCCACTGTGAAGGGCTTAAACACTTCCAAGGGCTGAGCTGGAGTGACTAAATCTGAGGAAGGTGGGGGGGGGTTTAAGCCGACGGGGGCCGCTGGGCATTGCCGGAGCACTTCTCTCACGCTCTGCTGTCTGCACGGAGGCAGAAACTCCTGCTGCGTTGCCTCAAGTCTTAGTTCGGTCTTGGCAACGCTGGAAAAAAAAAACTCGAGAGGAATAAGGTTTGATTTTCCTTGAAGGTCGCTAAATGAGACCTTTCTAACACCTACGTAAGGCATGTCTCAGACCTAGGGGCCACATCTAAGCAAGCGGGGCATGGGGGGGGCATAAGAGGGACCATAAAGTCATGTCCACTCATCTGTTCGCTTTTGAAAATCCCAGATATAACCTTTTTTTCTCTTATTTTTTTTCTAACTTGTCCAAGCTGGCTCACCCCACCATACACTCTCTTCCTCGCAATGCATCTGAGATTTGGCCAATGCTGCCGATGAGGCGACACGGTACACACACTAAAAATGCTGTTGATTGGCAGCTTTTGTAAATCACCGCACTCAGTGAGTAACCGATTTAGTTTACCTCACATTAAAATTTTTTTTTAATTTAACAAAAACATAGATACAATAAAATATTAATTAATTTATATGCATGGTTAGGGTTAATGCCGCGTCCATATTCAGAGCGTCTTGATCGCTACAGAGGCATTTATAAATGATGCATGAGGGTGTCTTGGCCAAAGAATGCCATGTGAATCTTGGGGTATGTGCACTGACCTCTGCGGTGGTGTGCACTGCGTCTCCTCTGCCAAACCGACCTCCGCATCTGCCGTTCTCCTCCCCACCAGCTTCACAGCTCCACGCAAAATCCTCACATGATCAGCTCTTGGTGACAGGAGTAGCAGGAGTAAAGCAGGCATGTGGTGTTGAAGTGACCTGATTTCTGTACCTCCAGCCTGTCCCCGGGCGCTTGCGTAACAGACTGCCTAAACCTCACTGAAAAAGATTTTAAAACTTTTACACTTCCTCGGTTTGTTTTTTTTTCCCCCACTCTGATGCCCCCAGGGGTCCCATTTACAACTTTTCAGTTCAGGAGAAAGGGCCTTAGAAAATGGAAATGCTTCTGAAGTCTCACTCTCTAATTTGATATTAGTAATGGCGGTTACCAGAGTAAAACTTCAATCGTGACCTCCTCAAAGTCCATTGGATGCCAAGACGATCTTCAGGTTCCTTATGACTTCATCCTTCAGTTTCCTTTGTACGGTTCAGCTGTTGGAATTAATGCTCGCTGGAATTAAAGCCTACAATTTGGCTTCTCATGCTGGTTTGATGTTCTGCTGGGAGCTTGACGGAGAGATGTGTTGGGGGGGGAGCAGAGTGCTGACTCCCCACCCTGCCATTCTCTACACCAGGGGGTGTAGGTAGAAATTCTCTGCCCCCTGACAAAATGTCACCTCCGCATGGGTTGGCACTTTCAGTCTGAAACATGGGCCCGAGGGTAGTTAGAATTTGCCAAGTAGGGGGAGGGTCCCCTCCATAGATTTTGGGGCCCTCAGAATCTACCAACGTATCCACGCCTGTCTCAGCAAGGTAATCCAGTGCTTTATAACTAGGTATCAAGTAGGTGGTACTACGGAATGAAAATCTGGACTGGCTCATCAGACAAGAACAGAGTCAAATACCGCCACTGTAGAGGGATCTTAGAATTTTATCTCTTTCAGATGCCTGTGGGTCTCAGTGGATCAGTTTTGTTTTTGTAAACATCATGCTGCACCTGTGCTTTGCCATAACAACAGAATCCTGTCTGCTCATGCATGTTTCTCTGTGCATATTTTTCCTAGAAAGTGTGTCTGGGAATAAGCCAGAAAATGGACAAATGATACTAACACGGAGAGTAGCGTCCTGCGTGAGAAGCATGAGACATAATGGAGGACTCGGCAAAGGTGATCACGCTGTCAGTTATCTCGCTGGAGTTAATTTCCATGTAGCTGAAAATGTCCTTCGCGTGATCTTCGCTCTTCCCTCCCAAGCTGCATCTGTCTTTTCAGCAGGTGGGCTGTGTTTCACAACGGGGGGGTCGGCGGCGTCCCTGCCCGTGGCGGCCAGACGTTGCCTCATTGCTCGACTCTGAGCTCAAGGCAACAATAAACAGCACAAATCTGCTGTTCGCCCCCTCCTGTGAAATTCAACTCGGAGAAGAAAGTCCATTGATTAGCCCACCGTTCGGGTTGACAGCTATCCGCAGTAATTGATTAGCCTCGCGGTCCAGCGCTATTGTCCTCAGGATTCTACTGGAAGTTTTGCTGTTAATTTGTTGATGTAATTGAGCCATGATGGTTCCACACCGCTTAAAGTAAAATATACATTTCTGGCATTTATCCCAATAGGGCGGTATGGAAGCTCAAGGCGTCGCACTTAAGCCACACAAGCGATTTAGAGTTTAAGGAGTCCCATCCCCCTAGTTTTGAGTGAGTGAAGTTTGCATGTTCTCCCTGTTTCTGTACAGGTTCCTGCCTGGCTGTCAAGGATGTTGGGTTTAGGCTCGGTGCTTGTGATCGGAGAGTTGTTGGGTTGAATCCTCTTTTTCAGGAGAACGCTCCTATTTTTGTTCTTTTTGGCCCCTAACCCCCATACCCCCCCCGCTGAAATGCTCCACCTGTTTTTGCTCAGATCCCACCCTTCACTCTCAATTCCATGTACGTATACAATGCCGGTGCTTTCAAAAGGCAATATAGGGAGCTGCCTCCCCCCCCATTCACATGCACATCCTTGAAAGAAACATCGATGATGTCTGGATCCAACAAGAAACCCAGCGCTAAACAGTCAGATTCAATCATCACCTGTTACCTGGCGGGGGCTTCCATATCCATCATGCATGTATCTGCTATTCAGTCACCATGGTGAAAATATCGATCAATGACCAGACCGTGTCTAGAAATAAAATACCTAAAAGTGAATTGCATGGCTTCAAAACACCACAAAAAAGAAACAGAAAATAAGTATACGTAAGTTATTTTTTGTGTTTAAAAACGTTATCATCATTATCTAACACGAGCATCTAAGCACCACCAGTAGCAAAAATTCAACAAAAGGGGTAAGGGGGGCGAGGGGTCTGCCAATGCCCAGCTGCTACGCCATTATGTGTGTGCGTGTCTCACAGGAGAGCATGATGGGAGATGTTTCTCACAGGAGAGCATGATGGGAGATGTGTCTCACAGTAGAGCATGATGGGAGATGTGTCTCACAGGAGAGCATGATGGGATATGCAAAAGGAAGCTTTCCAATGTACCCGTGCTTAACACTTGTGCAAACAGGAATTAAAGCATCACTTCATTTGCATTTCTCAGTCAAAAAAACCTGCATCGGCATGAATTTATGTCTCGAAATTGCCCATAGGGTGCGAGTGCAGACCCACCGTGATGAATTGACATTACATCCCCCTACCTCATGTCACGTTTTTCCTGGGAAATGCTCCAGGCTGGCCTGCATTCCCACATCGGAGACCGGACAGATGGATGATTGACTGATTGATTTACAGATCGACACCCACCTCCTCTTACGTCCCTGTTTTTTTTTCCATAGTCATTCTTTTAGATACTCATTCTTTGTAATCCCCCTATTCTTTCAACTTTTTTTCTGCTGGCATCGTCCCTTTATTCCGTTTTTATTCCTCTGCATCTTTGGAGCCCGATTGTTGCGATAGTTTTGTTGTGACAGAATAAATCCCAAATTATCATGCATTGTGGACTCCTGATAAAAGACATGAAACCCCCCTTTATTGCATCGGTTTTAAAACCGAATTATGGGCGTCTTTTCCTCGTCGGGACCCCAGACCTCTGTACCTTTAACTTAGTCGTGCTGTCACTCCTGAATGCAGCGGAGGATGACATCAGAGAATGCGTCACATGGCTGACATTTTGCCAACAGCCGGCCGCACGCTCCGTAGTCACAAGTCTCGTTTTCACTCTCTCCTGTTTTCCCTCCTCTCTTTCATTGTCAATTTCATCCATGTCACTTCCCCCCATTCCACCCGTTTCTCCACTGCCTCTGTAATCCTCCCTTTGTTGGCATAATCATGTTTGTATTTCTGATATAATGGGATGAAACGCTTCTGTCATCGGGGACTGACACATCAATTGTTACCCGCAAGCCTTGTTTACATCCATCAGGACTGTGTAAAATGAATTCATGTCAACAAAGAATGGGGTAAAGAAAAAATAAGGATGAGGGGGAAGCCACGGGCGTTTTAGCGAATCTCGGGGCGCCCTGGATTTTCCGTTTCACTCCAAGGTCCGTATGGACGCAGCGAGGCGATTTGCCCTGGCTTTCCAGCCAATGGCAAACTCCCTACACGGCCTTGTGGCAGTATGCCACCTGCTGATTCGGCACCCAAGCCTGAGCTAAACCAAATAAGGGTCGCTGGTGGGAATTCGTCGCAATTCGACTGCAAGGCTAGGCCTGGATGACAAGGGCATGCGACGTAGCGGCATTGTCACTGGGCAGGTGGTGGTGGCAGTTAAGTAACCTAATTGGGTGGCTGCAAGGTCACGTGAAGGGACCTTGGAGCACTTAGACTGTTCCTGACCAATAACTGTACAGGGAAGTGACCTTACCACTGCAGCAGAAGAGAGCGCAGTTTGATCCATCTTTTATTCAGCTCTCAAATAAGGCAGAGGAAAAAAAACTCCAATCAGCTCTCTTCCTCCTCTCCTTTGTTTCTACATCACTCTCCTTGTTTTTTTCCCAGTTTTGCAAACAAAATATCTTGTTGCTGCGTGCTTCCCATAACCACAGGCATAACATCTCCCTCCCAGTCTGGATTTTACATTTTTTTTACAGTGAATTTAATTGTTTTCATGTGTAGTTTGCTTTACAAATTATGGGAGCACACTGAGAAATTACCTCCAGCCATTAAGGCAAGTAATTAATATACTGCTAAGACTCACCACCGAGACATAAAAATGCTTGACATTCTGTGGGATTAATGTTTATTCATAGGATTACCGGATGACTACCAATTAGTGTTCCATAAAAAGGGTAGTACAGAAATAAACATGAATATAAATGTATACTTTTGGAAAATAAACTAATTTAAAGCAATTTTTGAATGGAATTCAGCTCATGGCAGTTTTAAAAACTCCCCCTCCTTTGATACTTGTCAGTTTTTAGTGAAATTCACTCCTTTTCTGTGTGCTACTTAAAAACACTTTCCCCTATTCTGTGTGCATTCTAATAGCAATCGTGCCTTCAAACATGGCTCACTTATGACCTACCAAAGTCCCACAAGGACACCATAAAGAAACGAGCGGGGGATTATTAAGAGATAAGGGAAATTGCCGATGTATTTTTCGCACCTGTCATAAGCTTTCAGTTTTAATTGTTTACAATTTTATCTGTTGGAGCAGTCACTGCTTTTTAATGACAGGATTAAGAAAAGGTACTCCAAACAGGCAGCTGTGTAGGTTTGGTTTCAACATTGGTGGGGTCCAAGTCAGCTCAGAACTTCCCTCCCCCCAAAACATACTCGTTGCTCCAACGATATTGGTAGGGCAATGTCCATATAGTCCATACCCAAATCTACGCCACTGCAGTCTATCTATCTATCTATCTATCTATAGCCTTGCAGTCTATCTATCTATCTATCTATCTATCTATCTATCAGCACATCATCTGTACTATAAATTTGCTGCAACAATATCTATCTATCTATCTATCTATCTATCTGTGAAAATGATGACACTGTCTACCATAACAAAGTTTTCATAAGGGCTGCTTTTATGTTTCGCGTAATACTCTCACTATCTCTGCAAGTGAGGGAAAGAGGAACCTGGTGAGATACATTTCTGCTGTTGTACCATCCACAGAAGGACAAGCAAAGAGGTGCATTTGAACTGGCAACCTCCGAAAGGCACTGCCGTAGTGCTGTCTTATCATCTCGGCGAAGCTGGGAATGACGTGTTGAGGCAGACTCATAGTGCAGCAATTCATCAGACTCTAAATATAGAGTCAGAGACTACAACACAATTGTCGGATCTAGAATTACTGGGGCTGATGCTTCCCCTGCTACTGGGAATGCTGGTTCCGTCTGAACAACCTGCCATCCAGGTGTGACTCATTTGAAAAATAATAAACAAAGACCAGTTGTTTTATGAGGTCAGAGGGGGTGAACAGTGCCCCAGTGATGATGACTCAGCCCGCAGAGATCCCTCTGTTCCCATTGGCGCCACTATTTGGAAAAGTATTATTTTTCAGGCAGTGTTTCGGTCAGCCTCTGCGTGAGCACGCACACATGCACAGTGAGGGATGGAGAAGAGCAGGCTGGCTTCAGCTGGGAAGCAGGGGGCTTGAAGCAGATGTTGGTGAAGGTTAGGGCACAGCTTAACCCACTTCTGAGGGGAGCAGATGACAGCCGGGCCATGAAGGAGAACAGCTTGAGAAGACTGAGAGAGACGGAGTCAGATGTTTTGGGTGGGGACATACGGGGGTTGGGGGGGGGGGGGGTTCAAAGTCAGCTAGGTTTTTCTTTCTGCTCTATTATTATTATTTTTTTTTTTAATTCCTGCAGACATGGCAGAAAGACTGTCACTGCAGTGACAGCATCAAGGCCACCAAAGAAAGAAGCGCACAAAAAGCACACTTACAGAACCAATTAACCTTTTTATACCCAGGGTTGCACCTATATCCTGCCATCTTCTTTATGTTATATCCACCATCTTCTTTGTGTTATATCCACCATCTTCTTTATGTTATATCCAGCCATCTTCTTTGTGTTATATCCACCATCTTCTTTATGTTATATCCAGCCATCTTCTTTGTGTTATATCCTCCATGTTCCTTATGTTATATCCGCCATCGTCCTTATGTTATATCCAGCCATCTTCTTTATGTTATATCCACCATCTTCCTTATGTTATATCTGCCATCTTCCTATTGTTATTTCCGCCAACCTCTTTATGTTATATCTACCATCTTCCTTATATTATAAAGACCTACCCTTCCAAGAATTTGCAACTGGGTCACCAGGTATTTGTTGTCAGATCTTTCACAAGCTGTCCGTACCTCAACTGTTTTTATTAATTTTAACTGAGAAATGCTGAAAAGCAATATGAAATACATTACGTCTCCTACATCACGATCCATAATTTATGTCATGCATTAAACCATATTTCAGTGAATATATTTTACAGTTGCGTATATTTTACGTGAATGGATCACCAAAACAGGGAATTTTTGTGATGTAAGAGAAACATATTTCCCGTCATGAAATGTAAGTAACTTTATGAGTATGAGTAACTTTCTTTTTTTTCCCGCCGAAAAGAATTTACAGGCATGCTGTAAGGATTAGACTGACGTGTCATGTGAGTGTTTACGTAAGACAGCAGGGAGGCTCACTGTTTAAGAGATCGTAATTGTAATTTACTTCTGTTGTGCCCTTAAGGAAGGCACTTATCCTGAATAGCTGAAGTGAACATTGCAGCTGTATCAACGTGTGAGTTAATGAGCTGCTTCTGGGTGAGGGTTTCAGCTAAGGGAATATATGATATAATGAGTCAGCCAAAGGTTTCTGTTTTTTTTTTTTTACTTCTTCTCCAGCAATAATATGCCACTACATCAATGCAATGGCAAATTACCCAGCAAGGCCCCCTGTGCCTTTGTTTGAAAATGGACAATTCCTTGGCTCCTCTAGGGTTTTGAAGGGTGCTGAATTGGTGTGTTTGACATTTCCTCCCACCTCCCCAGGTGCATATTCATGAGTTATGATATTTTTAAAGCCTTATGAAATATGCCCCTTGATCCCTGCATGCTCATCACGATGGGGTGTCTCAGTTGGGGAGAGGTCGAGAGGGGGGGAGACCCTCCCCGATTCTAAAGGTGACCCAGTCGCCACCCTGCGTGTCAGATGAAGCAAACTGATGGATATTTGTGAAGTGATTTACTACATTCAATTTCCTATTTAAACTTGTCGTGGGGAAAGAATGTTCTAAAAGCATGGAAGGTTCTTCAGACCCTAAAGGGCCACCATGCAGCGTAAGATCCTGAAATCCTGTAGGAGCTCAGCGCAAATGGACTCTCAAACTTTTTTGAAACAGATAGATTTATTCTTTGGCCGGAAAGATTTCTCGGAGACATTTGAACCTTTCTCAAGACAAAGACTGGTCTGCGTTCACTTAAGAACAAAAGCACCGGAGCAAATAAATTCTGGCACATCGACTTGACATGGAAAACAGTGCCAGTTACGAACAGTAAAACTATCGGCATTCTTCAGAAATAACAAAAACAACCAGTGGGTTTCACAGAAAGGTGATGGTAAGCGTGGATTTGTGGAGGGCAGACTAAAAGCTGGACATCCATTCCCCATCGGGTGTTAATGTGGAGCCGCAATCTGGCAAGCCCACAGCTGCTGAAGACAGGATCATGCGTGCCGATGGGACAGGCAGCGCTGAGCTTTGAAGTGGTAATTGTGGTGATCGACGCTAAATGCACAGGCTGGAGTTGGTATGATCTCATTGATGGAGACAGCGGATAAACTGTATCATTTTCAGCCTCTTACTAATCTAAATATTAACTCATTGCTGGGCCATTCATGGCACAATGTGCCATAAAGACTATGCCAGCATTGAAAACTGTCACATGACCCGGAGGCTGTAGACGACCACCTCTCCCCCACTGCTTGATAGTCTGTTCCAGCACTGCCTTTCAAAACTCTTTTGACAACCCGCTTTGTGCCTCTGCATTAATGGGATGTTTTTTTTATCCCCCATTTTTAAAGATCCATTATACACGTTTCTAAAGAGCAAAGTGCTCTACACCTCAACTTCCCGAGTTATTGCGACATTACACTTTCTGCCATGACAGGAAAAGTGGTGCCATTTTGGAAGGTCTTTTAGTTCATAGACTCTTCCACCTTGTGTGTGCCTCAAGGACTGCTGCAAGCATCTTCCTGGCCTGTTTTCAAAGGCATTCCGGAGTCTTCCGCACCACTGCAATGGCTCTTCCTCAGCTGTGTGGGAAGTCATGTCGCGCTGAGGCGGCCTTCCTTTGAGTGCCGAGCGATGGGCTTCCGTCTTCCCACTCAGAAAACATAAAGAATTTCCCCCTCCTCCTCCTGTCTGGCACACGGTTTCCGAGTTGGAATGTCTATTGTTGATGCTGCCAGAGGCACATGAGCTTTTGATTGGCTCTTTCATGATTGTTTCAAGGATATGCGAGAGCTCGCCGACGGAATTGTGATCGTATCGCCTTCAACCTCAACACAGAAAAATCTAAATAGATAAAGTGTGTCTCCTTCAGTTCAGCTCTTCAGTATGACACCGGCATCACTGACTAGATAATCATTTTGTTTGATAACAGATGGTCTCTCCATTGGCTCCCAGTTAAATAC
>JABFEA020000041.1:16497106-16508412 GCA_019775915.2 Cyphomyrus plagiostoma | reverse complement strand
GATGGATGGATGGATGGATATTGTTCATAGTGGTCTGACATGTATTCCATCTCACAATTAAATTACATTGTGTGCCGTTTTACAATCAGGGCTGATTGTAATCGAAGGCCTTTCTCCTATATTCCCTTTGCCAACAATAAATTTCTCCATCTGTTGAAAAGCAGACACTGCTTATTTTCTTCAAATTACAGCCTCATCCGTGTTGTTTGTAACCCACTACACGGTTTTCTACACTCGCCTGATTGTGCCAGCTAGTTCGTCTGCATGGCATCCAGCAGAGCTGCAAGGTAAGAGCGTATCAGGACCAACACCGGCAAAGTGCTGTTACCAACTGCTCTTCCAGATAGAGGATGATGTGTTGATGCCACTCTTGGTAGTTGCCAAGAACCAGTCAATAATTAGTCATTCAGTGTCATCTTAAGCATACCAGCAAGATTCCGGAATGCCAGATTGCTTGGAATATAATCATTAATAATAATAACATAGTATTACGACGATTTTGTGGGATGCTCACTGCACCAAAGGAGCTGGTGCTGAAGTTCATGTGAATTCCGGGCCTGACACATAGCAAGTGTGCAGTGGATCTGACCCCTTCCTTGGAATGTGGCAGACTTCTTGGAAAAGGTCTCTATCATTCCAAACATCCATCTCCTCAGACCTCCATCTGCCTTAGTATCCACCACACATCACTATTCCCGGACCACCATCTATCTTCATATCCATCAGTCTCACCTTTGCTATTTTATAATCTCTGTCCACCTGAGCATTAGTCTCCCCAGACCTCCACCTACCTTATGTTCCACCACTGTGTAGATTCCACCTGGGTGATGCGACGGCAGCCATTCTGCACCAATATGCTCACCACACAGTAGCCAAGATGGTGAAGGGGCAGGAGAGACCAATTACATATAGGGGATGACTAGGTGGCCAGATGTGATAGGGCCACAGAGGGCAGTGTTAGCCAGGATACCATTCCAACTCTTTCAAAGGATGTCCAGGGATCTTTTATGACCTTGGAGAGTCAGAACCCAGGCTTTTGTTCTGGGAGACACCATCATTTTTACAGGACAGTTTCCCTATCCCTGCAGTTGGATCCACACAGAGCACAGGACAGGCTAACCTGTTGGCCACACCAACACCTCTTCCAGCAGCAACCCAGCTTTCCTAATCAGTCTCCCATCCGGACACAAACCTGCATAGCTTCAGATGGATTACCTAGACTGACCAGCAGGGGGCATGGCTGCTCAGAGGCCCATAAGATCTCCGTACCGCATGTTCTTCCTCTTTAGTATCGCGTATTTGTCCAAGCTCCACCAGTGCATTGGTGAGAAGCCCTCAAAGACAGGAGCAGCAATCTCCACAGCTGTTTTTGACAGGTCTGGGCACACACTGTAGGCGTTCTCAGTGGGGGAACAAGGCTCCCATTCTTCCCTAAGTACACCCATTTATTTACCCACCCCCCTTGCTTGCTCTGGTCTCCCCAAGGGAGGAGTGGCTCTCTCACTTTCAAGACGATGGCCTCTTTCACACTAGCCGCTATCGCGCGGCTACGTCCTGGCGGATGGCAGACGCATGTGGCTTGAAGAGAGTCTTGTTATACAACCCCCCCTTGCCCCCCATGCCTCCCCCCCCCACCTCGTCCTCACCCAGGCTTCGCTCTCCGCTCATTTAGTGAAACATTACTTATTGCATGTACTCATTAATTCTGGTTAAACTGGCAGGTTGACCGAAAAGCGAGAATTATCTCCACCACGAAATGGCACAGTGGATATCACAGGAGCATATCTGTTGCAATTATCCAAATTCAGTTGAAGTTTTTTTTTTTTCCTCTTTCTCTCTCTCTCTCTCCCTCTCTACGGTACACCGCGCACTACACTGCACAACCTGCCGGTCACGCTGTGCTCCTCACATCTTCATGTCAAACTCTCTTATATCCGGCTGGCATTTTCTCAGAATCATTGCCAACCGAAGACCTGTGGAAATGGCCATAATTGCTTCAGTCAAGAAAGTAATTATCTCAGGTAATTAAGATCCTACATGGAATAAGAGAGAAGGGGGGGTATTCAGCCCTTGAGGGTGGGAGGTAAGGATTCTGGCTTTAATATGTTTTAATTGAAAGGGAAGGACTCTGGTTTTACTTTCTCGACTGAGTGGGGAAGACGTTTTAAAATCATTGTGGTATAACAGCTTCTTAAAAGCTTATCTCATAACGGCGGCAATTTCAGACTGACCATAAAGATATTTAATCATACGAAAGTTACACGGCGATGTAATTGAAAAGTAAAACTAACTCAAGACTTTATTGTTTTGGCAGACAGGATTTGGACATTCATTATCCTGACGAGTAAATGACCTTGGGGCATTCCATTCAATTACAAGCTATTAAGTGGACAAGAAAGAACATTATACAGGTGATTTCACATAAAATATTATTATTAACAGCACTGATAAACTAAAACATGTGAATGATATATACTTAGTGTGCAAATTTTCATTTGACATTTATAAACATAATATTGGTGTTCAATACAGGCACCCAAGGTACTGGATAAATTGCTATTGAAGATGATTGCAAGTATGCCACAGGATGTGAAAAATCTTTGGAAACCATTATGTCATCTAAGAACGTAACAAAGTGCATTATGGGAGCTGAATGCTTCATGGCGTTGGTGGTTCGCCGTCCAAACGTGGAGGAAACATTCATTATTTTATGTTTCTCTGGTTTTGATAAGAACTTGAGTGCCTGTTTTTGCTTCTATGCCTCTTATATGCAGCATCTGCAACAGCACTTGGCTAGTATTACCCAGCCGGCCAAGGGTTCCGCCTGCATTTAAAAAACTGCAGGAATATGCTGGACATCTTTCTCACAGTGATAGAATTGCCCCCCTTTACACACCTGCTCCTCATACATCAACTTTACTCCGATCTCACCGACAGTTAGAGGGACCTGCGTTTTTTCTCAGTTTACAGGGGCATATTCAGCGGTGGGGCCACAGGGGCACTGGTCCCAACTGAAAGCTGATTGGCCCTCGGAATGCCCACTTCCCTGTCACTCACCGATTCAAAACATATCATTGGCTCCTCTTTATAAATGGGTTGGCCTCTCTTTATGAATGCTGGCCCCTCCTATGGCCCCTCTTATCCTACCCCCCCGCCCAGCCACCCACCTTAGAAAATCCTAGAATCACCCCTATCAGTTCTGGACCCATGGGGGGTGCTTCATTTGGCCCTTTCGGCAAAGTGCCCTGGTGTGTATGCAAGCAAAATTCCAGGCAGTCAGACAGCCACGCATGTCGTCCAGGCAACAGATTCATATATGATTTGCAGAGCCGTCCTTTTGCTTATGAACCCTGTCGGGGAGTTTCAGAAGCAATTGAAGTTAACCAGAGAAACAGCCTCACAAACATGCAACCCATATGCGTCTCTATTTTCCACTTTATGATAACCTATTCGGGGCTCAAAAGCTATTGTAATTCCCTTCAGCAGACTCTGAGCCACAGATGAAAACCTTCTCCCGCTCACTTAGCACCTCCATTCTGCAGTAAGCAACATGCTCAGTCTGAAAATCTCCTAGCTACCAATACCATTCATTTGTTGTCCATACACTTATCCAGCATAGTGTTGCAGACGTCCTTCTATCCTTGTGGAGGCACATTCAATACACGTATTGTCTATCTTAAATTTCAAATACTTTAATGCTTATTTGGCTACAGCGCTGTAGACTCAGTGGGGTGTAAGTTATTAATATCCCCAGCTCAAAAGGGCACCCCTGTCTGTACCAGGTTGTGAACAAGTTCCCATGTAACTGCAAAGCTGCCAAGCGCTTGACACTTTAGTGACAGCTCTGTTATCACAGAAGCTATTTAGCCTAAAACTGCTGAACCATTAGCATACACACCGTCTTTCTACCATTGCTGTTGATTATTATTATTATTATTATTATTATTATTATTATTATTATTATTATTATTGAAGTATTTTCTCAGCTTTGCTGGTTTCATTACCCCTGTAGGTTTTTTTTTTACATTAAATAGTTTTTTTAAGACTGGCCTTGATCCAAAATTTGTTTCCAAATAGCATCTGCAATCCTGTTTCTTTCATTCACACACCTCTTAAAACTTAAAAGGGTATATTTTAATGAATGCTTTCGCATGGAGTTTCCATATATCAACCTGTTCTGCAAGATTAATTCCAATCAGCCCTGCAGATTTATTTAATTTTTTCCAGGAACTTCGATCTTCATATTTGCATTACTAAAATATTTTATGGATGTTTTCAGCTGCTCTTTTTGAATAACAAGTATATTTTGTCTGTAATGCTCTCCAGGCAGCGATAAGGGCAATACAGCCTGCTGGATGTCTCCTAAAGCATTATGGGTCGCTGTACTTTTTCCTTTATTTTCCATATGAAAAAAACAACACTGAAATGCAGCCTGTTAACATGCAACTGCCAATAGGGAGGCAGGCAGAAGGAGGCAACAGCCCTTCGGGTTAGGGTGGGGCGCATGTACTGTTACGGTGCCTTACCATGCCCACTGCATGACAAAACCTTGGTTGGCAACCCCCCAGGTCTACACGCAGTCCAGTCCCACCCTCTGGAAATGGTCATCTCTCGGTTGCAGCCAGGTGTTACGTGGGCGTCCCCTCAGTCTGGTCCAGCCACTCGGGCTCAGTAATGAGGATCCTGTGAGCTGGATCACCATCAGGGAAACGCGCCACGTGGCTGAAGTGCCGTACCTGACGCTCCCTGACAATGCAGGTGATGTGCCTCACTGGGGGATCCCTGAGCAACGGCTCATTCCACACAAAGTCAAACCAGCGATACCGAAGGATTGTCCGAAGAGACACGGTACCACAGGAGTCCAGTATTCGTCTCAGGTCACTGGATAGCATTCATGTCTTGCAGTCATACAGCAAAACAGTGAGCACCAGGTCTCTAAAGACTTGGATCTCTGTCCTCTTACTAAGACATTGGGAGCGCTACATGCCTCCTTCCAGCCACCTTTTGTCCCCTCATGCTCTCCCAATCCATCTATTGACTTCATTGGAAGAGTCACCATGAACGTCAGTGTCGAGGTAAGTGAACCTCTCGACAAGATCGAAACTCTGCAGACTGACACGCTGTTGGTGGCTGTGCCCAAGAGGTTATTAAAGGTCTGAATGTTGGTTTTGAACCAGGACATTTGCAAAGCCAGACACCCAGAATCCTTGTTCAGTCTTCCACGAGCCCTGATCAGAGCCTCCATTGATTCTGCGAAGAACACAGCATCGTTGGCAAAGTCAAGGAACATGGAACCACTTTCATGACAGTCGTCAGATGCATGGGGATCGATATAATCCTCACAGCAAGCCCTGTCATTGTCAGTGGTTGCACTGAAGTCACCCATGACCAGAGGAGCACCACCTCATGAGCACCCATCAACCACCAAAGAAATTTGTGAAAAGAATGTCTCCCTCAGCGAGATATCACTCACCATGATCAGAGCATATCTTGAGACAACAGACAAGAAAACCAGAGAGTGCCTTAATCTGAGCTTCATAATATGCTCCTTAAAAGGAGAGACATCGGACACTATAGGGAAGAGGTGGCCCACCACAGCAATGTCTCCTTCCAGAGTATAGCAGCCATCAGGGCAACTACACCAATAATAGGTGTACCTGCCTACTGAGATCTGGCCATTCCCTGGTCTGCGAACCTCAGAGTGTGACGGCACTGAAATGTAGAGTTTATGAAGCTCCTCTGACAGCAGTGGAAGATGGTCATCATGTTGGAGAGACAGGATGTTCCATACGGCCACGGGCCACCTCAGAATAGGACCTGAGCACTGCCGAGCAGTGGGCGACACCTCAGCACTGCACCAGTTCCGACCCCCAGCAGGCCTGGCCCCTTTGGTCTTACTTCATAAAAATTAAATTTCCAGTTAGAGCAATTCATGCATAGAGAAGGTCTGAAGATGGTCTGGACATGTCTGGCTAGGTGCCATCAGGTGCCACCATTAAAGGCGGCCATGAGTTTAGAGACAAGGGATAATGGTATCGATGAATTACAGGAACACAGGAGCAAACGGCACTGCAATAGGAAATGGACCATTCTGCAAGTTATGCCCCCCCCCCCCCCACACGAACACACACACAGCATAAACAAGCAGCATGTTCAAAAAGCCAAACACCTAAGACACCATTTGAGGGGATTTTGAATGGAAGTGGAAGACTCTTGACACTTTCCCATAGCTTTGCATTTTCGCAAAGCACAGGACGTTCATTGCCAATGTACCCACAAGTAAGGCAAGTAGCCTGAGCTGTTGCGGTAAAATGTCCAGTGACAAGAGTTGTAGAGTTCAAGATTTCAGTTCTTTATTAACTGTTTGCATTGGGTGCATTGGAATTCTACTTTGTCCGGCAACGTTCAATTGCAAAGGGATTAAAGATGGTGCACAACAATACAGAGAGTCCAAAAACTAAACAGAGATGGATAAATCACAGTAAAGATGCTATAAAGTGCAGGTGCCATGGATGACGGGAAATGCATTTGTTGGAAATGTGAAAGGCTGGTGGGAGAAAAGCAGTTCTTCAACCTGGTTGTCAGTGCTGTGAGTCCTGTGAAAGACTGCAGTCAATGGGAGTATGTCAAGTACAGGACATACAAGAGAAAGAGAGCTACTGAGCCACCAGCTACGTAAGCAAATTTCGGAGGGAGAGGCTGGATTCTGAAAGCCTGTCTGAACTCACACTTCCCCCTGAAGAAAGGAGTGCCATGTGTCACCCTCTCGCCTGCCCTCTCGTCGCCCAAAGGCTTTTTTTAAGACTCTTTCAGTCACATGGCTCCCCACAGGAGGTCCAGTGCAGTTTGGCAGATCTAAATCCCAGCTCTCTGTGGGGAGCCAAAAGCTTGCAGGTGCACAAAATATCCCAAGGAGGTACCGACGGGGCAGCCAATCAGGACGCCCAGGCCAAACGATCAACCCCCCCTCTCCAGCCCACCCCAATGCCTTTTCAGCAGAATGATGCTGGTGTGTTCCCATCTTTGACTGCCCGATGACACAGCTCAAACTTTCTCATGCATATGTCATTGTCACCGCAGACTGAGAATCTGCACGATAGCTAGGATAAGAACGGAGCAAGGTCAGTCACACAGAGTACTGTTAGGGTGCCTTTGTTCTTGTCCACATCTTCATTTCTCTTTTTTTCTAATTCCTTCGTTCACTTTTTTGCATCTAATCCAAACTCCTTTCTCTTTCGTGGCATCAAACCATGTTAGACTGTGTGGTGATTAAAGACATGTTATTGGTTTAATTCCATGTGGGAATGCCACTTTGCCAGAAAGGTAACTTGGGAAAAGGAATTCTGATTTATTTTTAGTTTTCCGAAAAATGCTGAAGAGAGTAATCCATGTAACGAAAATGGGGGGGTGGATCCTTTGAAGACAAATGAGAAGGTTCTTCAGGTGACTAATAAAAACCAACAAACTCAGTCGTTGGTTTAGTGGTTTAGAGGATTGTGGCGGTCATATATGCTGATCAGGGGAAACAGAAGCACGCAGTGGAATAAAGAACCGGAAAAAGGATGATGAATGTGGTACAGTGACACAAATCCATGTGGTCACCTGACTCACCCTCCCAAGAAATAAGGCTCCAGGTTCTAGGTAGCTATTGGCAAAATTGTCAGCAATTAAAAAAATGGATTGTTTTTTTCCTGTAATTTTTACATTGACTCAACCATAAAAGGCATTTTTTTAACTGTTGAGCTTATCTGTTTCAATTTTTCTGTTAATGTTTCTTCATGTGGACGTGGACAATGAATGGAATATAGAAATTAAAAGTTAATTACTTTTAGAAACCAGAGTCCCAGTTATCTTAAATAGCCATTGGTGGTTGGTGAAAATATACAAATATATCTTTTCTTTTACAGAAACCAAAGACAAAAATGTAAGATTATGGGGTAATTCATTATACACCCTTTTTCATTTCCAGTTTCCAATGAACCTTCCTAAGTATTATAAATATCAAATCATCACCTCTAACTTTTTAATCAATTAATATGTTTACTGCACCATCAATAAGATACAATCAGATAAATCATCTTTAGCCCAACTCAAATAAATCACAGTTTACAGTGTCTCAACTAAGAAATGAAATAATAATTTGAAAAAAATTGCTATTACTAGGTGACCGACCTTTGTAATAATTGAAGTTGAGATTTTGTAAAGTAAAGTTTCTTTAATAGGCAGGGAAAAAAAGCGACAGTGTCCTCGACCCAAAGTGGTGACATACACATTAAAGAAACACAGCAGATTATATAGCGTTTTCAAGCTTCCCAAAAAAACTTATTATGATTGGCTGCTTCCGTGAAAAGCATTTCGCCTATCAGAAAGCTCATTGACTATGATTGGTTAGTAATTTGAGAGGTACGTCCATGAAAATTGGTTGCTATATCAAGAGGCACATCACCTAATCCTAGTTGCCTTGGTTACCCCATTAGTTACTCCGTCCCATAACTGTGACCTTGACCCCACTTCTGAGCACCTGTCATGTTTTAGCACACCCTGCACTGCCTGACCACCTTAGACTTCATCCCTCAAGGGTTGTCAGAAACCCACCCATTATCCAAATATCATTGCTGCTATTGTGATCTTATGCCTATATGTCCCTTATTCATACAAAATCTTCTGCATTAACAAAGGTTATCGTATTGCAGTACATGATCAATAGCATAGCTTCCTCTTTTGCAAGAAACACCTTCTAGTCCGCCCCTCCTAACCTCAGCCAGTTGTTCTTGTCTCGACAGACTCACGATGTAACCACAAGTCTCCTGTGCTTCTCTTTATCAGCCGGCCTGCCCCACCTGCGACCCAGCCGTTTGCGACTAAGCCCAGAATACGTGTCAGAGAACAAGCCCATGCGTCTTGCATACTTTGCAAACAGCACGCCACACAATTATCTTCATGTCAAAGGCCTAAGACATTGACAGCAATCCCATAATACTTCACTCAGGTGTTGGGGGCAGTGTGTGGCTCAGTAACCTAAGCCTCTTGCTGGTGATGAGGCAAGGCCCTTATTCCCCAACTCCCTGGGTTCTACAACAGGTGGCTGCCCTTTGCACTCAGAGAGCAAGCTGGGGGAGGCATAGAAAGAATTTTGCCCCGGGGATTAATAAAATATCAATCATTATTATTATATTAACCCGTCAGCTCACCTTCCACACTTACTCAATTAGGATCTAATACTATAAGGTCTTTGTTTTCAGTTAAATCTTGAAAAATATTTATTCTTGGTGTAACTTTATGTTATTGTGATTTTCTCCTTTTAAAGGCTTTTCATGTTTTACTTGTCTTATAATTACTACCTTTCTTTGATGTTTCCTTTCATTTTGTTTGTTTGTTTACTTATTGGTTTGTTTGTTTGTTTTGTTTTGTTTGTTTATGTAGCACATTTGACCTTCACATTAATCTCTGAGAAAGGGCAGGAAGAATTGGAATTTAAAAAAAAAACTTTGGCATTTGTGTCTCAGTCAGTCAATGAGAAACAAACAGAAATCAGCATAATACTGTAGGGCACATGACATGAGGATCTTGAGCGCCCTCCCAAGGTGGAAAGGAGGAGTTCCCTGGCTTATTCGTGGTAAAAACTCTAAATTTCACAAATTGATCTATGCCGATGCCACCCAATTCTGTCTCAACATATGGCAAAAAATTGCCATTACTCCTAAAATGAAACAGCAATGGCATATTGTTGAATGGGGGTAGAATAGTTGGGGTTGGAGGGGGCACCCAATTACAGTGATTAAAGCCGTATTACTGCTAAACTTAATGATTTGTTTGTTCCCCAAGGAACTATGTCATGTTAATGCTTCATACAGGCATGGTGGTGGAACATTTTAATTATTTTCTCAAAATATATTTAATTGAGAATGAAGAACACAGTTTAAAGATGAAGGCATCCTTATTGGGAACGGAGCGGTTCTGCCTTCTGCTTTCCTCTTGCCGTTTTCTGTCTCCCAGCGTGAGAGCTGACTCGGAAGGCCGCTTGACGTGCGATGGAGCGCACAGTTACAGATCTGACTCGATATATAAAGGCAGGAAGTGATGCCCCCCTGTCCCCCCAGCCCCACCAGAGTGTGCATTCATGTGTCTTTGCTGTGCTTCTGGAAATGGAGTGGGGGGGGGGCGGTACCTGAGAGACAAACTACAACAGGAGAGTCGCCCTTAACGCCCATGGCGCTTGCCCACGGAGGCTGTTCTTCCAGCCTCCTCTTTTAATTACTTAATTAGCTTCATCACTCTGGTGTCTTTCATATGTTTCGGAAACATGGACCCCCCCTCCCCCATCCCCCCACCCCAAAAGATCACCGCTATGCAGAGTGTGAATATTCCCCTACTCCACCCCCGGGAAGAAGTGTGCAGATAATTAACCACTAAGCGGACCAATGCCGTCAGGGGAATAGACAGGAATTACACCCTGAATATGCCCAGCCCTGCAAAACCGCTGCACCCACTCCCCCACCCCCCCACGGCACAGGCAGGACGATGGGCCTCTTTTACTGTCTTAGCTCTTTCCCTCCCGATTCTCCCTCATTGTGAGCTTAATGGTTTCTTGTGATCAGTTTCTGCGCTATAAATATGTTAAATCATGTTATGGGGTGGCAACAGCAGCAGAGTCTGTAAAAACCAGCAAGCGATATTTTAATATCGCTTTGTGGCGAGCATCCGGTAAAGTATCTCTGATATAATGTATCAGCGGCACAGGGAGTTTTATTACAAGGATGTTTATTTACTCTCCCTCCCCCAGCTACTGTTCCTGTGTGGAGCATCTGGGTAAAATGCGGTCCTGAGGACTGTGGCTCATGCTACGGAATCGGCATGTCCGTGGGAACTTTCCTAAGGGGCGGCAGTGCTGGGAGTAGCTAACAGGAGAGCTAACAGGCTCTGCCCACGTTAATGACGTCCAGCCGGCCCAGCAGAGTCAGCGGGAGACTAAGCACTGAAAGAGGATCATCTGGACTGATGGGCAGCAGGGATTACGGGTGTGTGAGGAGGCCAAACTAAATTGAATTAGTAACAAGAAGAATTTTTTTTTGTCCCTATTTTTCATTTATTTATATTTAACTGTGTCCATTTAAAGGGGCCTCGTGCTTTCGGGCTGCTTTTTATTAGTCACTGGTTTTTGGCATTTATACTCCACGGTCATTTCTCAACAAAGCGCTACAAAGTTGACCGATATGCAACATCTGGTGAATCTGCGGGCCAAGTCACACTGAGGCACTGGGCTTTGAAGGGACGGCTTGGGGCCTTTACGCTCTGCTTTGTTCCCG
>JABFEA020000041.1:16421778-16433320 GCA_019775915.2 Cyphomyrus plagiostoma | reverse complement strand
CCCCCCACCCCCCCCCCCCCCCCCCCCCCCCCCCCCCCCCCCCCCCCCCCCCCCCCCCCCCCCCCCCCCCCCCCCACGACTTTCAGCACTGGTGTTACTCATAAGGCTGGCTGCCTTATTTAGTGACATTCTGCATTGACGACTCGCCACCAAATCAGCAACGCCATTTGTGCAGTCTTTTGCACACCATTTTCTTCCCCAGGAAGGAACAGAGAGCCATGGTGCAGCGGGATTTAGTGGGTGGGATTCAAAGAGGTTTATCTTCATTTTTCCCCTCCCAGAATTAGCCTCTCCTCAGCTAGAAACCACGCCAGACCAGATCTACTAAGGAAAGGCAAGAGACCAGAATGAGCAGAGATAATGTAAAAATGCACCCGGTCCCATTTACCAGACTCCGTCTCTGTAAGTTACCCCTGCCTCAGCCGACAAGAATTTTTCTTCCCTAGAAAATATTTCTACATTGCGGCTCTTATTATAAGAAATTGTTTGGGAATCTCCAGAGCTGGGGGTCTCTAACCTCATTTACCACAAGAGCTACTTCTACGAAGAAAATAATCTGGGTAGCTATGTTTGATACAATGGTAAATTTATTGACCGGGCAGGGGATGGCGGTGACGATGGAACTTGCTGAGCAGATTAATTTTCCTGTCACGTCCACTGTGCAGCATGGCGTGACAGTGCAGAGCACGCCTCACCTGAGTCAGAGTGAAATCCCTTATAGTGTTCCGAAGTATGCTTGTATGAGCAAAAAGGAGAAAAAATGAACTAACATAATTGATAGTATTTCTTAGAACTTCTACATGAGCTACTCTTTGGCTCCTTGCCAGCTACTCGTAGGTTGTGAGTGAAACACTACTCCAGAGTAACACGGCATGGGAGATGAGCTGTGTATCTTGTAGTCATCCTGACCTTTCCGATGAAATTTGACCCCTGATTTCTCTTTTTGTCCCGATCTTTAGTGATCTGGTCTATTTGGTGGCCATCTTCCGTTATAACTCCGTGGTGACGTACACGTTACATGCGTGTTCTTAGGTGTTTATGAAGTGTTCATTAAGGTAACAGTCGGACGTGTCAAGTAAACACCAAACCGATCTTGCAGAGTCTCTGAGTTCTGCTTCAGTTTGCAGGCATTAGTCTTGTTATAGATTTTTAAAGATGGCGGGATGGAGGCGGGCGGGGGTGTGGGTTGTCTTGTTTTTTGTGCTCCAGTTGTTTACCGCAAATCTGGAGTCGAGCGCGGCCCAGTGGGACAAACACCCACACCGTCGTTTCAGTTTAGCTTATCTCCGGAACGACATTTTCCGCCTCGCCAGGAACAGGATAACGATGCGGTCTGGTTAGCATAAGTATACGGCCGTTCGCTCTGGCTTATAGCGTCACATTTTGCTCCTTCTGCCAAACGTTTTGCAAAACTTGATTTAAACCAACCGAGAATGAATGACGTTACAGCACCTATGCATCCAGGAAGTTGCTGCTTTAAACAAACTTCAGGGTACGAACTTCATTTCTTCATTCCGCTGGCAGCTGGCTAAAAGCCCAATGATGGCGAATTACTTTGCTTTAGTTCGGGTTTTATTTATGAAATGGGTCTGCGGACTGGCTGAGGCTCGCCAAACGTGTGTCTCTAAGCTCTGCTCTCCACATACTGTATCCATTGTAAGAAATGCATCCTTGTTCTTGCAAGTTGATTTTGTAATTTCATGTCTGTGGTGGGGGTTTGTGGTTTAAATGTTACTGACAGTCACCAAAATTACGAGCTCTAGCCTCTAGTTCTCATATATTATATTTGCACTGGCAGATTTTCGTGTTCCCAGTTCACCCCCTCCATCCTTATTAAACAAAGCTGTATTTGTAAAGTTTCAGACCGAATGGTGATGTTTTCCAGTTCAAACAGGCATTTCTGGTCACATATAATAAAAGTCATGGTCGCAGTCATGGTAACAAATGGGGTAAAAATGTACTAATCCAACTGATGACCTGTGACATCATACATCACGTGTTTCTAAGCTGGGTGTCAAAGTGCGTCTACACATATCAATACTATTGTCATTATATTCACAGAGTCATTGCTATCTATCTTTCTGTCTGTCTGTCTAGAGTGAGCAGGGATAGGCAGTCCCTGAAGCGTTTGGGGGTTAGGGGCCTTACTCAAGCGTGACTTCACTCTGCCAGTTCTGTAACTCCACCTAACGGCCTTTCGACGACAAGCCCACAATCATGAATCATGACTCTCACAATATGTATTAAAAAACCTTCATATATATTGGAGGTCATTAGGTGCCTCAAATGGAGGCAGCTCAATTTATATTACGCCCAAACCTTGCCTATACCAGTACTGCACTTAATATTACAGTGGCCGTGTGAGCTGGGCCTGTTAAACGCTTCTGGCCGACGGTGGGGCCAAGCCTGCTTGAAGAATAAATTAAGAACGCAGAAAGGTGTCATGCGGATAGTTTTGAAATCAGGTGATTTGACTTCTTGAATGAGTCTTTGCACACGCAGCAGCGCCCACCCCCTTCTTGCCCGCCTACGTAGTGCCCCTCCCCCTCCGCTAGTCCAGCGGTGTTTTAATGTCACTGCCAGAGAAGACCAGATGGCCGAGAGCTGCCTCCAAGAGGGAGCGCCTTCACAGGGCATCTGTGTGCTCCCTTTGTACGCATACACAATGGCAGCCAAGGGAAAGCCATTATTGTTCAATCTCCCGCCTTACCTTTTGTTTGCTTCCTTTTGGGGTGCGTAGGTACCCAGATAAAAGGTCATGTGTCGCACCTCCCTACCCCATACCGCCGCATTTTATCCTGGAACATTTAGGGGCAGAGGCAGAGAGGTAGCCAGCTGCTCTTTGAAGGAATGCCTGTCCTCTTGCTTCCACCCTGTCTTAAAGGAGGGATGGCTTAGGCACACTAGGGAGAGGCTAGAGAGACACGGTCTGCTAGCTAAGTGCATCCTCTCGTCTGCCGCCTCCTGCCTCGCTCGACATTTTCACGCCGATTCCCCTTTTAAGCGGCTGCAGCAGATGCAGAGTCAATTTTAGATGGAAAATCTCGCTCAGAGGTACAAATTACGAGCGTCCCTCTGTCTTTGAACGTAACGCTTGTTGTTAACGAGATCCGTTCCTTAACCGCTAGGCTTTCCGTGCCCCAGATAACCAGATAAACCGTGGCTGTACGGATCATCTCGTTTACCGTAGTTGGAGGTAACCAGACAGAGTCCAGAGAATTCAGTAGAATTCAGTGCACATCTCAGAGAATTCACTAGAAACCGGGAGGTACAATGGTACCTGTCAGAAGGACGGGTCACCATGGATAGTTGCCCTTCCTGACGGGTGATCTATAATATAATATAATATCATATCATATAAAAGAATATAATATACTATAATATAATATAATGTAATACTTCTCATATCATATTCTATCCTAAGTGCATCACCCCACTCTCATGTTCCCGATGTAGCGTGAGGAGTCAGCACCTTCAGGTCAGAAATACAGATTAAGGCTTAAACCATCATGTTTTCCTGACTCACACAATCAGTCAAGTAGGAGGCAGTCCAGGCACAATGGCAAGGCGAAGTAGATGGGATACTGGTTTGGCTGTCATTAGTTTTGCCCCTTCAACACGTTCATCGCATCCATCTCTGTCTGTGAGTGGGGGGGGGGGGGGAGTGTGGACTTTTCCAGAAGGATCCACACTCATGGTCGATTGCAGTGTCCAACGTCTATGGTTGTCAGTTTGGCTGTTAAAAGTCGGCAGAAGTATGAGGAAGCCCTATAAATTCTTTTTTGAACATAGCTTAGCCCTAGGGGGTGAGTTAGGCAGGGATATATGAGTAATCACTGGCCTGTAGCACCCTTGGAGCAACCCTGCCCCCCCCCCCCCCTCACTCTGGTCAGCTGACCCAGCCCCCAGTAGCTGTCTCGCTCGCTGCAGCCCTGTGGAACTGTGTCAGCAGGAACTGTGGAGCTTGAGGCATCTCTTCAGCGCCGCCCCCCTCCTCGGCTGCCCCCCCACCAGCCTATCCTCTGTACTGCAAACAGGCACCAATTATCGGCCGACATGCAGGCTTATCTGGGGTGAGAAGAGAGGGAGAGGCGTTGAGAAGCCCCACACACCACGGATCTCAGAGGGTTCAGCTGTGGGGGTCAGCTGGACCCCGACCCCTCTACTTTATACTTACACACACAGGTTTGTAATTACGTCTTTGCGGGGACGCATCATTCATTTCTATGGGGGAAACACTCTAATCCCGACACGACGACCTTAACCCCTATCCAGCCATAACCTGAACCATAAATAAGCAAACAAAATATGAAACTTTTGGCATTTTTATTTTTTTTGATTGCATTCTCAGATCTTTGTGGGGACCTGAAATATGGTAAAAATGAGAAACAACCAGTTTTTATTACAAACGAGCAAAGTTGAGCCATCTTAAATGTCCGAGAGCAAAGGGCGTCATGGGCCCTGTTATGCGGGAAGAGGAGTCTCTGACCTACGGCCGCCCCCCCTCCGGGGGCTCCGCTGAGGTCTCCCTCCTTTCTGCCATTGATCATTTAATCTGCCTTTAAACCACAATTGTCACGGCTTGCTGGTAACTCCCCACGCCCCGAAACGAGTAAGGCTGCTGTATTTCATTGTGGTGACCGTGTTCCCTGATTATCTGTGGCGAGGCTGCCCGGTGACTTCCTCTTCATTGGGCCCGCAGGCAACAACGCCGCTTAACATCCACTCCTGGCACCCCCCTGTACATTTTCTCACTTCTGAGTAAATCCCAGTTTATTCTCGTTCTGGGTTGCACGCCTCATTGTAATTTTAATTATGACCGCGGGATCCGAAAGATGGGAATTGTGAGTATGAGGCGCTGCCACCGCTTCGGGCGGAGAATCCGACCCGCTCTGTCACGCGGTGAATAAAGGCAAGCTTCATCAGACAGCAGATTGTGGAGACCTTGTCAGGTCCATTTATAATTCAGGCGGTGGATGGCGCTTTCCTATCTGTGTGTCGCTCTCGCTTCCTCTGCTATCCACTCATCGGTAAAAAAAAATTAAATAAAAACTTCTCTTACTGTGCCAAACTGCCAGGGACTGTCGCATTTTCCCCTAAATTGAAAATCACCTCCTCAACATGCAAGAGCTGATGTTAGTTTTTTTTTTCCCCCCCGAACACGTTTCTGTGTGTGTTTGTGTGTGTCTGTGTTTCTCTTCATCCCGTGTCTGTTTTAAACCACCTAATCAGTGAGTTTGCACCAGACGTCCGCTTTTTCCCAGTCCGCCCCCGCCGGAACGCTCTCCGGTGCTGAGACAATGGGACGAGTCAAAAAACAGCCGGAAAATGCAAGCCGCCGATGGATTTCCATGCAAAACGCAACTTAGCTGAAGAAACTAAAATGCTAATGTAGAATATCTAAATCTACTTATTTTTTTTTTGCCTCCCCATGTGATTTAATGCCACGACGAGTATCGAACACCTTATCTCTGCTGCCACAGGCGCATGAAACCGCCTCAAATCTTAAAAGCGATGCCTGTAGTGAAGTTGATATCGAGGTCAACAGGAAGATCTGTAGTAAAGTTCATAATGAGCTATATAATTGGGCTCATTTCACAGTGCGGCATTTGTCGGTCTCAGAGGCGAATGTCGTTCCTGTCTGTCTAATCTAAGTTTATCTATGTGCCAAGGTTTGTTCCTGAAAACCAGATATCATTGTCAAGATAAACACTCAGCAGATGCAGAAAATGAAGCTTGTGTTCAAGATACTGCATGTGCTGTCCCAGGATTTACACTAAACCGCCCCATATAGCAGAGATAGTAAGATGGCAAGAGGCCACCATGAAGCCACACTGTCCCATATGTTCCCAGCCATCGCCACCTTAGCATGGTCACCGAAGTAATTCAGACACAGCCCACCCATATATAATGGAGCCCAAAGCTGAAACGCAGTGGCAAAGAAAAATCCAACCTGGTCCATTTCTGCAGGAGGCTCATGCACTGCCCGTAATCCATTGGGACTAGAGTGAATCACAGCAGAGTGAATCTGTTCATAAGAGGTGGAAAGTTCAGGTTCAGACCAACCAGTTCAGTTCACTGAGACTCTGACTATTTATACTCAACTGGTTAGTTGAAACCTTGGTCTGGATTTTTGCTTTCTAGACCACAACTTTCCACCTCTCCTAAGAATCAATGTACCCAAACGGTGTAGAGTGTTTTTCCATCCTTCAGCGATCAGCTAAAATTCAAAGATTCCTCCAGTTCTAGGTAATTCACTAGAACCCATAATATTCCGGGACCTGGCCCCTTTCATGACGAATGCTCTTTGCTCATAGAAATTGAAAGCAAAGTTGGACCAGGGTTCCATAATGGTGGATAGAAAGCAGAAGCATAATTCATGAGATGGAGAGTCGGGCGACAGCGATCTGCAGGGTCTGGGTTGGGGTGCAGACTAGCCGGCGTATGAAGGCACAACCATCCGGGAGGGGGGCTTTGGTTGCGGTGGCCCGCAAAACGAAGTGGTGAGCAGGCGCTGCATGAGATGCCTGACAGTATCGTCCGACTTGCCGTCTCATTTGGAGATAAGCGTTAGGTCTCCAGGACTTGCATCCTGCCCAAGGGTCTTCCTTCCTGGGCGCTTGCATGAATGAAGTAGGAGCTGAGCAACTACTTTCAGTAGCTTAATTAGCATGACTGCAGATAAAGGTATGGAAACAGACAGTATTTTGTTTGCTAAAGTGTACCTCTATCATGGGATACAAAATGTGGAATTCAGAAGCTCACACTGAGTGCCGTTTTATAGAAAGGCAAAGCTCTTCATAGGTATTTGAATGATGTGATGGTCTGGAGATATGGTGTCCCTTTGTGTGGAGCTTTTCTCTGCAAACATCTGTCTCAGCACTTTTGATGGAACTCGTTCCAAGGAGGGAAAAAACAAGAATCAAAACAACCATTTTGTTCGTGAGGATGCAGGAACAAATGCTGTTATGTTTCACTTCCTCCAGGGGGCACTGTAATAGAGTTGCTGGTTTCACGTCCTGATTACAGAATTAGCACAACGTTTTCCGAACTTTAAATACAGCAGTGGTGTGTGTTCACCGGCGACCCTCAGGAGCTTGATTTCACTCTGAACGTCCATCTCCTTGAGTGCCATTTGGGTGTGTGTGTGTGTGTGTGTGGGGGGGGGGGGGGGATAGCTTGCGTGACAAAAGGGGACGCTCGGACAGAGATGAAGATTGCATTGCCACATGGAACATCTTTTGAGTAATTTTGAAGTCAAGGGGCAGTGCAGGTCTGCAAGACGGGGTGTAAGAATTTATAATGAGGTTTGAGATACCTAATATGTGGGGTGGCGATATATGGTAAAAGAATAAGAATTTAAAGTTTAAGAATGCAGAAATGCAAAAAGAAGGATGCATAGGAGAAAAAGACCTTAGAGGCCGTCGCCTCCTCCAGTAGCCCTGAGATCTGCACGCATCACCGCTTAAGTCGCTGCCTTACATAACCTCATCCCCCGTCAGCGACGGCACCGGAGGCACGGCAGAGCACGTGTGTCGGGTGGGAGACGCGGGGGGAGCCACACTTCAGGCAAAACAGGCCATAAATATTCACTAGGCCGCTTTCTCTGCCTGCCTTCCAAACTTCAGAGAACATTAGGCCGAATATTACTAATTAAAACAGCCAGAAGAAGGATGGAGAATGTGATTTATCTTGGCGAGAAGAAGCCACATTTAGAACGTGCTATTTTCTGCGTCGTCCTTGAGAACCGAAAGAAGCTTTTTTATCCGGGAAATATGATTGTGAACATTAACCAGGTAGAGAAGGAACCTTTTTGGGGCTTTTGCTGATGACTATTCCCAAGCTCTGCTAGCTGACTTTGGGACATTTAGATGCTGTTGACTGTCATTTAGGTTGTACTGGACACGAAGGCAAAAGGTCAGTGGTGTGCGGCTTAGCATGTTAGCATGTTGTGCTTGCAAACAGAAGATTGTCGGTTCAAGGTCAACTAAGCGGGGTCACTCTTGGGCCCCCGACCCTGCTTTCTGAAATGTGTTTGTTGCTTTGGCTAAACGCATCTGCTAATATAAACAGGGAGAGTTAACAGCGATGCTAATGGTGTTGAAACCTGTTTGACCTGTCTGAGCGGGAGTTAACAGGCTAGCTGGGCGTGCGTCTGAATCGTCGCTATCTTTGCGCACCATCTCCCGTTCACCTTTGCCAAAGGCACGTCAATCTGTGGCCCTGCCTGGCCTCCTGGCTTCTCATCCGTCTCCTCTAACCCAGCATAAATGATTTAGCGTTCTGCATGACCAAGCCGCTGTATGCCCTGCATGCAAATGCCGCGTAACCCCCCCACCCCCGACCATGTGCCTTGTGTCTCCTTTGCCTTATTTTCTCCAGTCTTGGGCCACACCGCTCTCTCTGGCCCCCTTCACCCCGACCCCAGGTCACCGCAGTGAAGGCCACGCCGTCAGAAGCTAGAAGAATCCACCCCATTTCCCCGTGGCCCAAAACCCACATATGCATGCTGCTCAGGGCAAAACCGGCCGGACAATTGAAATTCCCCGGACGTTTTCCCACGCTTTCTCTATGCTAATTTCCCACGGATTGCTTCTTCGATCCACCAACCACACACACACACACACACACACACACACACACACACACACACACACACACACACACGCACACACACACACACAGGAAATTGTCCTCGCTCTTTTGTACACTGCGTAGCGTGATGCGGAGAGTGTTAATGTCGGCTAATTTGATCTGTTTCAATATATCGTGCGTTTTCAGAGAATTCGGTTTTCGCATATTAATAATGCAATTATTGGCCTTCCAGTCTAGCCCGTGATTAATGCGACGCAGCCACAGCCGTTTTGGTCTGCATAGGAATTGCTCATTGTGATTAATTTGTTTTAAGAGAGAAAAACTCTGGCAGAGTAGGCTTTACTGGTGAATTTATTTCCAAACAATATCCCCAGAATTAATCCTTGTAGGAAGACATGCCCTCCCTTGTTAACTAATGTATAAATTTTTTGGCAACTCTTGTTTAAATGATGTTTAATCACCTGTGAGATTTGGTATGTTCGTAGAACATCTGTCAATCCGTTCATCACTCATCCAGTACAGGGGGACCTGGAGCTTGTCCCAGGCAGCGTGGGGTAGCTGTAGACCCTGGACAGGATGCCAGTCCTTCCCAGAGCTCACACACTCATACACACAATGGGTATTTTCAAAGCACCACTTTACCTAACATCACGTTACTGCAGGATTAAATCCGCATAACACAACCATGCAAACACTACACTGACAAATGATTCTTTTCCTCTGCCATCAGGAACCAAGCTTTGCAAACTGCCGTTTTTCCATTGCAAAGTATGCAAGCCGCACCCGCGCTGACATAACCCTGCTCATTTGCAGGACTGAAAGCGTGACCACATGAAACTGGTCGCATCACCGCCATCTGATTGGTTGAAATGTATGGAGATACTGGTGTTCCGTGCATAGATGATCTGTAGGAAAATATGCTATATTCTATATATTATTCATTATTAGTAATGTCGCTCATCGCAATGTATTGATGCATCCCTGATCATTCGGAACTTGAAAACTGCCTACTTAAAAAAAAATATTATAGGACAGCTGAAGGGAATGGATTCATGCTACCAGAAATTAGCACACAGTAAAAATAATAATAATAATAATAATAATAATTTCACACAGTAGATCATGATGTACATGGTGTAATCAGTAAAGAAGCATCTCCAGTTTTACACCATTGTCGCTCTCCAAACCCAGCAAAGCCTTTACTGACCTAACCCGTCTGTGGTGGAAAACCGAGGCGAGCTTGAACCATGGATTCATCTTGAATGTTGTTTCATCTCTCTTTGTATAGGCATGAAGCTGCTGATGACAAGAAAGTCACCTTGAACCTTGAACCTTGACCTGTGGTGTAACTAGTCTCTGTTCACGGTACGGCTCAAGCATGGGTCAGTTCTTATATGCCGGAACAAAAGCATCAAAACACGCATACAGACAGCAGAGAAAGGATTTCAATCCTTTCTGAGGAAATCGTGTCACCCAACTGAATGTCCAAAGAGCATTTTTGTTTTCTATCGCAAGCAGATTCAAAACTATTGGAACATTTTCGTTCCATACTTAGCAAACTGAGGAAATTGTATTGCGGGTTTGAAGTGTGGGTCCTGCCTCTATTTAATAGCAGAGAGAGGCAGGACTAGGCTTTGGTCTGATGTGGGCGATGTAGGTATCTGGATTCGAAGAGCAAGTTGGCGAGCCACATTGTAATCTGAAGTGAATGCGTTTCAGAGTGACTGATCAGTCAGCATTGGCTCGAGTGCCCCTTGTGAAGATTAAAGGGCCTTTCTAATGATGAGTTTTTAATTACTTATCTGGTTTAGTAAACACCTGTTTAACATGCCTGTCGACAGGCCTGATCAAATCTGTTTGGTGCTTGCTAGCCTTAGCTTTCCAGTCAAATAAATAGGAACGTTTCATATTCATCTACCTGAGTGCTCCGCTGATGAATTAAGCATATTTTTCATAACACTTTCACAGTATTTTTTCATGTTGGTCTGTGTGCTATTCAGGGTGTGTGTGTGTGTGTGTGTGGATAATGTTTAAATCACATTTTGGGGACCAATACAATGTTATAAAAACCTATTATTTCAACGTTGTGGGGACCATTTTTCAGGTGAATGCAATCAAAAAACGAAAAGTCTCGTATTCAGTTTGGTTAATGGTTAAGGTTAAGGTTGCGTAGGGGTCAAGTTGTGAGTAGAGTTTTCTGCGTAGAAATGTGTGTGTGTGTGTGTGTGTGTGTTCAGCAGCACCTGAATGGATGGGGTTTTTTTGTGTTCACTGGCATGCGTGCCTTGTGTACACGCATGTGTTTGTACGCGTGACAAACATTTGCTTAACCTTCCTGATGGGTTAATTAAAGCGTCCTTGCTGTGAAGTCTGCCGAAGATTAGCTGGCAAACAAACATTTCCCACAAGTGCTTTGCTGTATATGGACAGGCTAGTGCGTGCAAGCATATGGGCTGTGCTGCTGTTGGTGGGAGGGGTCGGTACTGGTGGGTGGAGCAATGACTAATTACGATCATATAAGGGAGATTAGAGGTGCCTGCTGTTGATGCATTTGCATGTGCTTGTGTGTGGGAATATGTGAACGTGTGAAACAGCAAACCCACAGAAGGCAAATCTGCGGATGAAATGAACATGAGAAGTGGACAGGCAACGTCCATCCATTTTCCAACCTGCTTATCCTTCTCGCTCACGGGGGGCCTGGAGCCTATACTGGAAACTACAGGCACAAGGCAGGGAACAACCCAGGATGGGGGGCCAGCCCATCGCAGTGCACACTCACACATGTTCACCTACAGGCAATTTAGTAACTCCAATTAGCCTCAGCATGTCTTTGGCCTGTGGGGGGGGGGGGGGGGGGGAAACTGGAGTACCTGGGGGAACTCCCAAAATGCCATGGGGATAACATGCCAGCACTAAACACAATTAGCCCAGGTGGAGACAAAAACCG
>JABFEA020000041.1:16363111-16381667 GCA_019775915.2 Cyphomyrus plagiostoma | reverse complement strand
TATATATTATAAAAACATGTGAGTGTGTGTCTCAAAGGAGAGCATGATGGCTATGTGAAATTCAGAGCCTTAGCAGATCAGGGGTTTGGAGGCGTACAGAACTGTCCACTGCAAATTTACAGGTGTCTGGGTACGAGGCTGGTGAAAGGAGAGCCAGAATATGAGATGGGAGGGGACTCACTTTCATAAACGTCTCAATTTCCAAGACGTGTGTCCCACCATTGGGATTTGTACTCTGACTCGCTGTTCCTCTTGAAATGGTGGCCTCTTCTTCAGGCTGAAGCTTTGAAATTCTCTTTCTTTAGAGAGTAGAGCCGTGCTGTTTGTTATGCACAAGCCCGGCCCAACCCTTTTCGAGGCCCTAAGCACAATTTGATTAACTTAGTTGTCATTTGTCATCTTCCGTCCCATTCTGACAGGCTGATCAGATGAGGGGGGGCCCCCTGGTGGCCGCTGGGCCCTATGCAGCCGCTTAGTTCACTTGCGCCTTGGGCTGACTTCGGATATGAATTCATTACAAACACCCTGTTCTGTCTTGCCTTGTCTTTTTTCTGACAGGATGACACTGTCACAATAATCCCATCCCTAACACCAACATGATGAGTCAATGGCAGCAGGTCACATGGTTGTGCGTGGGTAAGCTGCCTCAGATTCACCTCTACGCAATGACACAAAGCCTGTCTCGAGTCAGTCATACTCTTGAGAGTTCACTGTCGACAGAGTCTTCTGTAAACATATTCCTGTCCCTCCTTTTGCGATGGGCAGCAGGTCTGCTTTATGATTCGGATTCAACGTGTAACTCCTGTCTCTGACAAACACGGACAGGCTGGGAGTGGAGCGCTCCCACAAAGGCACCCGGCCGAATCACAGGCGAAGGTAAGACTCACAGTCCAGGCCTTCCCCCCACCTTCAAAGGCAAGCCCTTCGTAGCTTAACGTTTGAAGCTCAGAGGAGGTCCCAGGGTCCCGACAGGGAATGAAAATAACTTCAAAAATTGAGAAGCACAAATAGTTTATTTTGTTTCTTTAGAGAGCATCAAAAATTGGTTTCTGGGATGCAATTATTTTACTTTCCTTACGGGGGATTACTTGCTACTCAAGATTGACATCAAAAAGTCAGCAGGATTCACTGAGGAGATGGCATTTGATGTGGGGCTTTCGAGGCTTAGTTCCCGCTAGGGAGTGTTTTATGCAGCGTTCGAGATACTGTCTTCTCTCGCGGCTACGAAGGCGGCATCTGAGTCTCGCTGCTCTCCTTTAAAAACTGATATCGAAGAAAAGAAAGCCTTCCTTCACCTTACAGGACGTGTCCCTGCACACAACATTAATGTCTACAGCTGCTTGTTAGAGGTTAAACGATACAGCAGTCCAGAGTTGCTTACATATATCCTCTTCCTGGCCTTAAAAATGCAAAATCAAGCTTCTCCTTTGATGAATGGTCAGGTGTAGTTTTCTTTGCACTTTGTCTTCATAGACTAAGCAGAGAGGTACAGCAGCTTCATGACAAGGAAGCTTCTTTCCTCCCCTGGTACTGCCGAGTGATATATATCTGTAAGGGGAAAAAGACAAAAATGACATTTCATGACTTTGAGTGTCAGTCTCTTTGGACAGCGCCAACCTGCCAGACTGCCTGGGTTTTGTTTTGAGGAGCCAATTACAGGGGATAAAATAGGCAGCGCCTGTCCTAGCCGTGTTTACCCCAACTGGATGAGAGGCCACCCTAGGCGAGGGAAGGCCCTGATTGGCCATCAGCGTCCCCTTCAGGTTTCTCCCCGTCAAAAATGGCGGTTGCCTCCTTGACCAGAGCGACGGCAGCAGGGAGGCTCCTGGCGTCCTGCTGCGGTGGGAGGTCATTGTTAAGGTGTACAAGGGGAAGGCATGCGCCAACAGGCCGGTGACACAGATTGCTACTTATTTACTCCGTGGAGGATTTTGTTCAGAGCCTTTTGCACAGCCCATAAGATTCAGCCATGATAGGGTTCAGATTAAGAGCCTCATTTTATGGTACAAGAGCAGCTCCCGCCTGGGACTCGAACTGGTGACCTTCCAGTTACTTGTGCTGTGTAGCTTGGCCTCCATGCAGTAAGTGCCCCCCACCCCCCACCTCAAAAAAGAAGAGCATCTCCGTCTTTTTGCTCCTGCTTGCCAACCAAGGGCTGTGAATTTCCCTGGAGAGGTCTGTGGTTGCTAACCGTGTAAACACTCTGTTCATCCCGGGTCCATTTCGCAACCGCATGTTTGGTCACAGCGAATGATGCTTCATCAGTGACCCATAAATACATATAAAATAACAATTCATGGTTCCCAGGTGGGCCCAGTTCACCGATGACCGTCCAGATCTTCAGTTTTTATTTGTGCATGTGGAGTTGAGAAAGGTCACCACACTTAACAGAGGGTGGCACCATCAGCTAACTGGGTCACGGTTGATGAGCTCCTTCGGATCTTGGAGATTGTCAAGTGGGAGACGTTTCAGACAGGATCCGGAGCCCCAGTCTGCTCGGCATCTTGGAGCTCGGTGCCCAGCTCATGAATTTTCATTGGCTCGCATTCCTATTCATTTGCCCATCACCTGGTCTAAAAGAGCATCAGAGGCCCCTGGAATGACACATCTCCCTCTCTCTTGGGTCCTTTCCCTGACTCCGCCTCCAGATGATGTGGCTTCTTGCCGAAGGAGAAAAAACAAGGAATCCGACCTTCTACAAATTTCATCAGACCGAAAAATTAATTTATGTGAATTTATGAATCGTACTCAATTCCCAGGAGTGCCCGGCTGTTGTCCCTTAGAGCGAAGGTGTTTAACCTGAATTGCTCTGGTGAAATATCCCACTGTATAAATGGGAAAGAATTGTAAACTTGGGATAAAAGCATAAGCTTAGTGACTAAATGTAAGACGCGCAGATGGTTAGAGTTAAGCCACAAATATGTTCCCTACTTTGTCCTCTCAACGACTTTTACTTGCGTATATTTTTTTTTAGAATCCACCCTGCATCTGAAAATGGAAGCAGAAGTGCCATTTTGCTTTTGGTATTTATCCTCAAATTCTTCGAACCACCTAGCGTTCATTATGGCAGCCATCATTATGCATCGTCTTGTTTACCACAGAGGTGATGATCTTGAAGGGCTGGTCATTTGTTTTCTGGTCAAGCTTACATTGCAGGTACTTCCCAATGGTTAATTTGACTTCATGTATCTCCCCAATAAATAGACCTTTGTATTTAACTGATTAGGTTGTGCCCCTCCCAATATCAAACTCTCTCCTATACACGATTGGGTGGAATCTTTGCCTTGCAAAACATAGATGAGCAGTGCTTATACAAAGTTGAATGCTAGTGTTAAAAACAATTTTTTTTCGGATTGTCACATTTCCATATGGAATATTAATGTGTCTTTATTGGGTTCTGGGCCTGTCATGTTTCACTGAATGGCTTGGAGCCAGTTTCTTGCTTACATTAGACTTTTGGCATTGCCCAAAGCATGACAGAAGAAATCAAATCCCATTACTGCAGCAATGACAGGAAGGGGAGGGGTTGTGGCGAGGTTCGGGCCTCCCTTGCCTGATGTACACATACGAAGGCACGTAGACTTCACACACAGCCATGTGTGAGCTCTGCCGGTATATCCATCCATCCATCCATCCATTTTACAACTGCTTATCAGGATTTCCGGGGACATTAATAACTGCATTCCACAAAACATCCATGCAGAGGCCTAAACAGGCAAACATGTACACATGCTGTATACAGGTACACAGATGCACACATGATGCATACACTCGGTAACTTGCACACGCCAGCAGATCATCAGCTGTTGGCCACATCCGTTATCTCCAGCTATGTGTGTCCCCTGCAAGGCACTGGGATGAGGGTCAAACGGGGAAATAACCAAGCTTGAGCCAGAGTTAAAACAGAAGGAATATTGGGAGCATTTGTTTTCTTGAACAGTATGGGGTGGTGGCTTGCATGGTGAGATTCCAGGCCTCTGGAAGAGACAACAGGGTTATAGGTGATCAGTAAGCAGACGTTCATATTCATTAATTTAGCCCAGGCCCCTGCTCAAAATGCCTGGCTGAGTGATAAGCCCACAACAGGGATCTAAGGGTAGTAGGGGCCATAATTCATATATTGTTAACCAGTGATGTGTTTGGAATTGGTGAGTGACAGGGGATTGGGCACTCTGGGGCCAATCAGCTTTCAGCTAGTGCCAGTGCTACTGTGGCCCCACCCTTGTGCACACCCCTGCAGCAATGACAAACATCATTGTAGTCGTAGGACAATCAATGTGTAGGCTTCAGCTGCATACCGATTTTTATGAGCTAACGGCTAAAAATAGGAAAAGACTGGCTAACACGCTAATGCAAAAGTAATGGATGAAATGATCTGCTGTGACAAATGCTGCAAACTGATATATAAGACTTACGAATGGAGGACTAATCAGTTACTCTGTTAGAAACACCGTCAAGGAGCTAAATAGTGGACATATGGACTCTGCTTGGTTTAAGTGTCTGCTTGGTGTTGTGTCAATTGTCTTACTGTGTTTAGTGGGATGTATGTGCTGTCTGTTTTTATTGGTAGATTAAAGATCAAATACTGACAGCTTGAGTGGGTGTATCACATGACTGAGAATGTTGGTGTATCAGAATGAATGGTCTGCTAACCACTAACAGGCTAATGCTAACATTTGTCAGTGGTGTGACGTTAAGAACATAAGAAATTTGCAAACGAGAGGAGCCCATTCGGCCCATCAAGCTCGTTTGGGGAGAACCTAACTAATAGGCCAGAGTTGTTAAAATCTCATCTAGCTCTGATTTAAAGGAACCCAGACTATTCCAAACTCTAACTACATGCTGTGTAAAGAAGTGCTTCCTCAAATTTGTTTTAAAATGTTCTCCCGCTAATTTCCACTTATGGCCACGAGTTCTTGTTTTATTTATTTATGTTGGTGGATGGCATTGTCAATGCTTAAACACACTGTAGGCTGGATTCTTTTCCTGCTTTCTGCAGTGCGGGTGGGGAAAAAAAAATGTTGCAGCCGATTCCTGGATCCTGGCAATGACTGGATTCTTTGTGTCAGTATTATGGTCTAGCCCGTCCCTTGAGTCTAGTGTAAAAAAAAAAAAAAAACTCCCAGTGGACAACAGCAGAAAAAAATATCTGTCACTGCTCTTCAGCATCATCCAGGATCCCAGGAGTTCCTGGCAGATCTGTGGGGCAGGATGGTGGGTGGGCCGGGAAACTTCTGATGGTTTTTTTTCTGCTATCGATGTCTTTGGGGGAGGTGATGTGGGACAGCCAGGCGAAGCTGTTAAGTTTACCCATCAGGTCTCACAGGGGGCGCCATGGCACCCGATCATGTGATTTTGTCCTTGGAATGCCCTACCTGTCATGAGTGTCCATGAGCATACGGCCCCGTTCCCACCGTGACGGACCCCCCCAAAGCCCCCGCCTGCCTGTCCCTCGCCTCGTATTCGGCTCTCCCGAGAACGCGTCTGTTTTTTCAGACGTGTCCCATCATAGCACCACTGCCTGTGCCTGGTCGACGCTGGGATAAGCAGAGCTTCTCAGCGTGGTAAACCTTTCAGATTCCATACCGGTGGGGGCGGTAATCATCGGTGGCCCGTCAATGATTTTCAAACAGCGTCTCACTCTCCCGCCCCCTGTACCAGAGATCAGGTTAGCAGAGTGATTACCTAGAGCTAGGCCCTTGCCCCCCAATTCCCTCTGACCCTGCTCTCCTCAATTGCACGTCGCTTTGGATAAAAGCATCAGTTGAATGGAGGAACCACAACCTGAATCAAATACTAATGACACGCAATTGTTAACTTCAAGACTTCAAATGTGGTTTTTCAGAGATAGGAGTTGCTGGTAAATTTTGAGGGACTGTTTCACCAGGGGTCAAGTTGTTGCATGGTAACAAAGTAAATATGGGAAAGAGTTTGCAGACAAAGAAGTTTCACTTAAAATGTGCTGATGTAATGTACCGTGAATTGCGTACGTTCCGCTAAATGACAGCGGGAGGAGAGCGCCCACTCCACCGTCAGGCCTGTTTCTCCAAGGCCTTTGTGCAAATGAAGTCACTACAAAAACAAGGCGAGGTATAAAACGGGCCTGCCGTTAAGCTGGAGGATGTCCTTTTTCAGTCGGCTTTTTCCCCCACACGCCAGCATATTAATGGCGAGTTGATGAGGTCTTTGCTCTGTCAGCATAGTTTTTTTTATAGTAAAAAGATAGCTTTCCTGATCGTGGGGGAGGATTGATCAGAATTTTCCGGAAAACCCGCCGAGCTCGTATTTCCCGACGTTCTGGTAATCGCAAGCTCAGAGAACGTCCCACAAGAAAAGCTGCTCGTTGAGTCGTTTCAGCCGAAATTCCTCCGACACTGAGATTTGCTTTCTTTATTTTTCATCTAAAAATCAACCTTGGATACTGACCGACCAGCTGTGTGTGCTGTCCATGAAGTTCACAGCATCTAACTCTTTCCCTCTCTTTCTTCTCCCCCAGGTGAGTGTCAGAATGGTGACGAGAGAGGTCAATAATTCCTTCTGCAGTTTCAGTGAGTATATCTTCAGCTGAGTGAAATCTCTACACTGTGCGCTATCAGGAGTGGGACTGCACTGTAAAGCTGAATCGTGAGCGATTACTTCCTGTACCTTATTTGCTGATTATATTTATATATAGCCATAACATTAAAACCACTGACGTCGGAAGTGAATAAAATGAACTCGTTTTAATGGCATCTGTCAGGGGTGCTATTATATATTAGGCAAGCTGATATGATGGAAGCAGGAATATGGGCAAGTGTAAGGATCTGAGCAACTTTGACAAGGGCTAAATTGTGAGGGCTAGACAAATAGGTCAGAGTATCTCCAGAAAGAGCAGGTCTTGTGGGGTGTTCCCAGTATGCAGTGATTGGTGCCAAAAGTGGTCCAACCCGTACTAGCAATGGGGTCATGGGCGCCCAAGGCTGATTGAGCCAAGGCTAGTCTGTCTGATCCAATCCCACAAGAGAGCTACTGTAACACAAATTGCTGAAAGAGTTCATACTGGCTGTGATGGAAAGGTGTCCATACACACTGTGCATGGGGGCCTGCTGTGTATGGGGCCGCGTAGCTGGCGAGCGTCGGAGTGCCCGTGCTGACCTCCGTCCACTGCCGAAAGCAGCACAACAGCCACATCGGTGTCTGAGCTATATATCTGGGGCGATTCTTGGATTTGTAGGCATATCCCTTTGATCTTGGGATTTGTTTTGAGTTTTACATGGCGTTCAGCCGCATTACTGACTGTGGTACACTATGAATGCCAGGGATTGGACTGGCTGCCATTTTCCGGTACTTTCTGATGGCCGCAATCAGAGGGAAGGAGCTTGGTACAGATCACCGTTTGAATATATCTGGGTGGATCGTTCAGGTAGCCTGTCTACCGGGAAACGGAAAGGGGAGTGTTCTGTGAGGCCACACCGCTCAGGGGTACAGAGCTGCCGTCCTCGAGAGCGGGTGGGTATGAGAGCAGGAGCCGGTCCAAGCTGTGTGTCAACGTAGGAATGACGAAAATACCGGCCTCTGCGAGCGATGGGAACAGCAGATGAGTGTGTGGTGTGTGTTTCTTACATCCACACCTACACCTTGTTCTGTCGATGGCTACCGACAAACAACTGCAATCTGATAAATCTTCGTTAATAAAAGCCTGAATTACATCTGTTTTTATACAAAAACTGCCCTTCCCCCCCATTCAGATGCATCCGCTGGTTTACACCATTTCCCAATCCAGTGTGCAGGGACCCACAGGCAGTCATGGTTTTGTTCCCTTATGGAACTGGGAAGGAGCAAAAACGTGGACTGTCTGTGAGTCCGCGGGGACCGGATTGTGAAGCATTGGTTTACGCTAATTAAGCAGAACGTTATCTGACCACCCAATACAGACGGGCCAAGCAGCTGGCATGTGGGCAAATTATAAATAACATCGCTAAACGAATAAGTAAGGAAAGGTGGAGGAATAAGGTGATGTTAGTGGTGAGCGCCGGGGCGGCGGACGATTCAGCAGGCAGGTTACTGTGCGGGTTGTTGAAATGTCCCCCCTCCCCAAAGCCCTCCCGGCCATGAAGGAACGCGTGGCTGCCAAGTCAGGGCGGCGGACTGTGACAACACCCTCCCCCCCCCACGCTCCCACACCCTTCATCACTTTGATGGAGCGAATATGTTGAGGAAGATAATGGGTACTCTCTATTCAACGAGGAGCATGGGAGTAGAAGACCACCTCCCGCTCGCTCGTCTGCATGGGTCGACACGGCAGGCCCGGTGCGGCGGGGGAGAAGAGCCACGGGCCTGACCGGAGGGTGCTTCTGGGAAGGCGGCCAGAAACACACCAGGCCTCCAAATGAAGGGGCGCCAGCTGACAGAAGCCGTTTTGAGGTTCCGGGATCCCAGTTCTTCGCTGGGCGTGAGGCTGAAAAAATTCTCAGTTTTGACTTGCTGTTTTTTATTTTTTTATCTGTTTGTTTTAATGAAATGGGAGATGGAGGTGAAAACACAGCTTTTTATACAGCAGTAATAACTACCAGGTACAGCCTTGTTTTTCCTTTCCAAGGTCGTAAACAAAGACGACCACGAGGGATTTTACACGGGCCCTAACAGTTAAATCATAGATGAAGTTCTTTTTGGCCGCGGTTCGAGACACCATTTGGTAAATCTGATTGGGCATCACGACCGTAACCTTGACCACAGGCTGTGGTCTCCGACCTCTCTTCCCCGTAACCACGGTGAATTTCCAGCAGACGGCCAGCGGGAATGATTACGGAAGGCCGGTGATGGACCCCGTCACTGCACTTCGCTCACGGATACTGCCTCTGGGTATTTACGACACGTAGGGACGTAAAAGCTGCCTCTGCCGCCTTAACGCCAGTACCTAGCTAGCCGTAATTCACCTTTATGCCATCTCCATAACAACCGGGCCATTTCCACGGGCCGCGCGCGCTTTGCCACACATCGATAGCCCTGTGGTGCCTGTGAATCCGCGCGCCTGATGAAGGAGCAGGCTTGCGGCCTCACAGCGCTGACCCGACACACTTGCCCCTGCCTGTCAGGAGGGACCATCTGGCTGGCGGCGTCCGCTGGAAAAAAGCGAGGGTGACTTTCGGTGTTTGCTCTGGCCCGTAGCAAGGGCTGCCTTCCAATATGCTGTTTGTTGCATGTGTGCATCCGGCCCCATATGCAGTTCTGCTCAGGGTAGGCCTGTGACAGTCGAACGTCAGTTCGGTGAACAAGACCAGCTTTACATCAGGTGGCTGAGCGATGCATTAAACCGTCACTCCTGTGCAACTCCTGTTCGCAGTTATTTAGTGAACGGGCATCTAGCAGACGGAGTCAGTGCTGGGGCGTTGCCCAGAGGCCTGATCCGTCTGAGGGTCATCATATTGAATTTTCTGTCTAGAGTTCTGATGATTATAGGAAGGTTTTGGGAAACAGCCCCAGACAAAGGCTGTCAGGCCCTATGGTTGTTAAAGCATCTGAGCTAAACAAATCATTTAGGGCTCATTCGGAATCGTGCCCCAGGCTTGTGAGGCACCTTAGTCAATGGCAGGTAACTTTCAAGAGGCGGAAGGGTCACAGCAAGGCCTCCCCCTTAATTTCTTCTGTAATGGTACAGTCCCAATTTTGAGACATTTTAGGGACGGCTGGGACGCAGAAGTCTTCCTCAGCCCGGGGGGACATGAGAGTGAAAGTGAGTCCATGTCCAGAGGTGGCTGTCCCTTTATATACCTGAGCTGCCATGCTGGTGGGAATTATGGGGGCACAGGGAGGGTTGTGGGGGGGGGTCAACTCGCCTGGCCATAGAGAAGATGAAAGCACTTGCCCTTGTGGCTTCATTAGGTGGTGTCCAGTGTGTGTGTCCTGGGGGGTGGACGTGAGGAGTGATGGATGAGAGAACAGAGGGGGCAACCAGACAGACCATTCTCTGCTGGCCTGTTCCCTACGGAAGGGGGGGGGGCTGTAACAGCGGACTTTACAATGTGAGTACCGCGAGAGGGGATTGCATCCGTATGCCTTCTTCGTCTGTGCGGGGATACTGAGTTTGTTCTGGGTATTTTACCCAGACACCCAGGGGACCCTCTGCACAATGTCTATTTCTTTCTTTAAAATGGTACCTGATAAGTACGGCCATTTTCCCGGAGCTGCTCATTGGTCGAGGTCTGTGTTTCTGCCCAGCTTTGTGGCATGGGTGGCTTCCATGCGCCCGTGGTCTGTCCTACATTAAATCGGGAATTGGGAGACTCTTTCAGCATCTGCCGCTGGCTTTAAAGTGTGTGCGTGCCGGTTTTATTATTACTGGAGTTAATGGGGTCTACTGGTCTGGACAAATTCCCAGTTTCTCCCCGCCCATCCTGAGTCCTCCACCGCCTGCCTCATAAAGGAGGCGTTGTCTGTCGCCGGCGGTGTCGTTTCGGTTGGAGCTAGACGCTATTGTGTGGTGTGACATTGCGTGATGTTTTTCCTTTTCATTCTGTTGTGAATCAAGGCAGCCATTTTATTTGTTTAGCAGATCCTTTTAGCTAAAGGGACAGTTAGGAGTGCCGCTACAGATTCTGGGACCCAGGGGCCTTTGGAATTGTTTTAGCTCTCCTCCATTTACAGAGCCCTGGCAGGGAGTCCCTAGGGAAATTGGGGGGGTTAAGTACCTCACCCAAGGGCCCGATGGTGAAACCTCTCCGCTGACCCTAAGATTTTAATCGGCGACTTAGTGATCACGGGCGCAGACCCTTAAACCACGAGCCGCAAGCTGTCTGACTCGCGCGTTCTCCAGTTCTCATGTTCTCCTCTGATTTATCGCGGAGCTCGGCGTTCTAATCAGCAGCAGGTTGGCCAGTCGACACTCGCCTCCAGGTTTGAGGTGGGTTGTTAATCAGCATTAAGAGGGAGATCGATGCAAGGAGGGACCTTCCTTGTCGCGCCTTTCCCAAACCTGGCCGACGTTGTTGTGAATTATGATTTTAATTTTAATTTGCCGCAGCGGTCTTACTCTCACCTTCCCGCTGCCGTTTCCCGTGGCCGTCTGCTCGTGGCAGCGTCGTTCCGTGGCGCATCTCAGCGTGATGAGCGTAGAGCGCTTTACGCGCAACTCAGCGTAAAGCGGCGGCGATGAAAGGTAAACAGCTGCTCGGCGATTTTACCCCAGATACGGCCACTATTTTTACGGCCACTTACTTTTCCCCATATGGCGGGTGGGGGGGCCGGTGATGGCTGTGGGCTCCATCTTGTCACCAGCAAATCTCACTGATGGTCTTCAGTCCCGGGGAAATCCCACGGATACCCTTGCACAAAATACAGTTTTATTTGGCGCTGTCCAGTCTGTCACCAATTCAAGGACACTCATTTAATATCCTGTTCGATAATTTGCTTACGTGCACTGGCACATTCACACGATTCACAGGGTCACAGGAGGGCCGGCCTGCCAGGATGCAACGTCGCCCCCTGGAGCCCGTAGCTGTCAATCACACACAGGCTGTGCCACAGTAACACAGAGGCTCGGCACTGACCTTTCGCTGCCTCTCTGGGTCTCACCCTCCCCCTTCTGCTGCCACCCCCCACCCCCCGGCAATGCAAATAGGGACCCCAAGCTTCTCAGTTTACACATGCTCGTCTGTGCCCCGGTCCTTAATGGACTCCTCCAGACAAACGCGATTATCTCCCTACTCTCGGGTGGAGGGTGCAGGTCAGGTGTGTGGAGCTGTGAATGAGTGAGAGGGAACATTGAGCCCGTGTTTGATGTGGCTCCATTTCAGCTGGGGGGGGGGGGGGGGGGGGGTGGTAGATGTTTACCCCCCCAGCAGGGCTATTACACAAAAAAAACCCCACAAAAATAGGCCGGAAACCAAACATGCACCGGAAAGCATGTGCATGGGGGTAACGTGCATTTTTCCAAGGCATGAAGTAACACACACACCCACGCAGATGCGCACACACACGCGCTCAGTCATGCGCGTACGCCACGGCGATCTCTGTGGTCCAGCACTGCTAATTCATGAGGGCAAAGGCGTCAGAGCCCCGGACGATGCTGCAAATGGACTGGGCCGTGCAACTTTGCCATGGCACTCGGCCCCCTCGTACCTCGGCATCAGATCGACTCGCCATTTGATCTCAGAGCCATATGGTGACATTTAAGCATCAACCGTTTGAAGGTGTGCTATCACAGATCAGTTACCATACATCCTGCTGGGGGGTGGGCTCCACTTAGCAGAGCTTCTGTATCGCTGGGGTGGAACGTGGGTTTATAGCATGAGGGCCCCGGTAGCTGTATCCGGGGGCTGCGGGCTGGCGAATCGGCGAACGGCATTCGGAAAGCCCCAAGGGTTAATTAGATTCGTTGCCTTGCCTGCCGTCGGCGTGCTGACTTCCCACCCTCTGTGTGGGGAGGAGGGAGGGGCGGCTGTGAGTTGTTTGTTTTCCTCGATATCAGTGATGTCATCAGTGGGTAACCGAGTGTGATGTCCGACCGAGCAGTTGGACACACGCTCTCTTCCCTTTTTATTCCATTAACATCCCTGAACCCCAAAACACCAGATCTCAAAAATAGGGCTTCCTTCCTCCTTTTCAAGTCTTTCCACTTTTCATGTTGTTTTTTAGCCAGAGGTGCATTAGCCTTGTGGACGTCACACCTGCCCACTTATCTGGCTTTTAAAGCCTCATGGACACATGGGTCCTCATGTGATACGTAGACACGTCCTTCCTGTTTCTGTCCTCGGTGTTCGAATTGGGTCCCCTGTGGGGGGGATGCAGTTAGGGATGGCGGCAGTGGTCCAGGGTAGGGGGTGGTGCCGCTGAACCTTGTGAGACGGGCATTTTAACCCCCCCCCCCGATCCCCCTCAATTCGAATACTGCCTCTCCTCCCACATGCGACCACAAGGAAAGAACCGGGCAACATCAGCGAAGACGGCGACTGCAGAGTGTTAACCTGTTAACTAAGCGGTACTCACAGCCCGCCAGGCTGCGCGGTAACGGCGGGAGGCGTCCAAACAACTGAAAGCCCTTCCCTGTGTGGAGGGGTTAAACCAGCCTAACACTCACAGCTGCGTTCACGTGCACATGCTGGTACACTCGCTTTGTGAAAGACGGAATGCCACGAAACACCTTTCTTGTCATGGTACATCGATACTGAGAGGTGTGTTAATTAAAATCGGGGCTAAGGATGTGTGGGACTGGTAATCACAACGGGGGGGCTCTCTCTGCTCATGTCTGCAGGGGTCACAGGCTGTTACGTAAAGCGGAATTTCGGCAGCTGAGGACTCTCTGTTAGAGGCCTTCGAGCTGAGCGGAGCACAACTGTGTGGCCGCCACGCGAGCCAGTCCGCTGCTGCGACTTCCGAAGGGTGCTGTGTGGCTCAGTGGGTTGGTGCCTGTGATCAGAAGGTCACCGGTTTGAATCCCATCCTCGGTGGAGCAGTAGCATCTCCATTGGGCCCTCGAATAAGGCCCTTAACCACCCCAAAATGCTCCAGGGGGCAATGGCCTGACCCTCACCCTCAGCTGCGAATATATATCTCTCTAAGGAGAGCATGATGGGATATGCAAAAAGAAGCATTCCGATGTACTTGTGCAAATGGTGAATATAGCATGATTACGTGTCAATGCAAGAGGTAGCTTCTGCTTTTACCAATATAAAATCTGTCTTTTAATTTTCCCGACGTTATGCATGAAATGCTAACGTTATTAAAAAGCAGCCAGTTGCATGATGGGATTTCAGTCTGATACCGAACATACACAAGCCCTTGCTTAATGCCAACATTATGTCTGAGTCACGGCTGCACTTGCCTGCCCTTGGAATTCGGCACTACGCTGTGGTGTCTGTAGCATTGGGGAGCATAAGAAGGGCCATAATTCATACAGAGGAGCAAATCCTATCCTTAGCCAACGATACGTTTTGAATTGATGAGTGACAGAGGAGGGGGGACCCTTGGGGCCAATCAGCATTCAGCCTGGGCCAGCACCCCATGTGACCCCACCTTTATATAAACTCCTGGCACTCTCCTCTTGCTTCAGATGCATACGTTTTGCAGAGCAGCTCAAATAGGTCTCCGGTACAGCAAAATTACCCTGTTAGACTTTGACAGCACCATACTTTGTGTTTCTTTGTGGCAGCCCACAAGAGTTCATGGTGGCAATACTGTCGGGAGCGTGGGTGAATCGAAGTTCCTGCGTGCTACAGTGTGTTTACAGTGGCAGGGTATTCCAGCGATCTCTCACAGTCCTCAACGATTATCACACGTGAGGCCAACCAGGACTTCCGCTAAAGATCGCGTGCTAACACGTGCTAGCTAACGCTCGCTAGCTAACACTCAGGAGCTGGCAGATGATGAGGTGAAGCTGAGCGAACGCTCATCTTACAGAAAAGAACAAAAGCGCCTGAATTAGATTTGGGGAATATTGCTTTGGTGCGATGCACCTCCTTGATCCTGTATGTTATAAAATGGTGAGTGTGTTGGTATTGTGAAGTCTGACAGAAGATTTCAAAACGAATACAAAATTTACAGACTTACAGTATCTGAAATGAGTATCAGTTCTTGTCCAGAGGCAGTTGTAAGATTTTTTTAAAGTGGGGGTCATAATTTATATAGCGGAGCCACCTTTATCAATAGCCAATGGTATGATTTGAACTGGTGAATGACAAAGGAAGGGGCACTCCGCGGGTCAATCAGATTTCAGTGGGGCCAGTGCCCCTGTATCCCCGCCCCTGGTCTAAATCCTCACCACTTCTACCTTTCTCTGCTGCCCTGCCACATTTTTAACACTGCCATCCTGATGTGTGGTATTACTGTAACATTTTGCCAGCTGGCTTTCAGGGTACGCAATGGAAAATGGGAAGGTGGGATGGTGTAAACCCATCGGATGCCGACCACGGCGATGGAGATGCTACCCACTCACAGCAGGGACCCGTTTTGTGCAAGTCTGTTTGACAGCGTTTGTCTTCACGCTTAAGAGCGAGTGAGCTAGCGGTAACGAGCTAAGTGCGCTCAGCCAACTGGCTAGGAAGCATAATTAATTCACCTAATAAGATCGGAGCTCAGGATTTCATTGCGAATCAGATGAATGAATCAGTTAACAAGGCTTTTTATTGTTCTGGTATGATAATTGTAAACACCACCCTTAGCAATAAAGGGATCGCGGTTATCGTAGCTGTGGCTTTAAGATAAAAGGCGTGATGTAATCTGGGTGGGCAGGGGAACGGCTGACCCGAAGCTCTTACAAGGAGGAGCTCCTGTGTACCCGGTAATGTGCTCAGGCTTCCAGAGCAAGCTGGTAATCCTCCTGCCACCGGCAGATAAGCAAAGATGCAGGATGTGGGAATCCAAGAAAAAAACAAGAATTGGCAGAGATAGGCGATGGTAGCCATCGCTCCCCTCCGCGCGGCAAGCGGGCCGCAGTCGGCCTGAAAGGGTGGAAACACCCGCCTCCCTCCAGCCCACTGGCTGTGTGATTTCAGATCAATAAGCCGCTATTGGCCGACAAGGCCAGCCCACGCTCCTGTCGAGGGTCTGTGGTGGCACAAGGTACTGAGCACATCACTGGTGGGGGGGTGGGGTCTGTCTTCACACTGTGTGGAGGCGGAGCGGCACCGGCCCCCCGATAGTGATCGAGCACCGAGCTTGTCGACTTCCTGTTTGTGATCCGGTGAGGCGGACGTTCAGGTTTGAGTAGGTGCCGCATCGAACTCCGCTCTGCTCGTGTTGAGAGGTCAGAGCTCAGCCCCCAGTCCTGGGGAGGGGAAAGGGGCGGGGGGGGCTTTCCTATAGGCCCAGACGAAAGGGGCTGGATTGTGGCGGCAGGCAGGTGTCGCTGGAAAGCGCTGTGATGGATGTCGGTAGCGGCGCAATGTCACTCGGACAAGGAGGCAAGGGCAGAGGGGGAGGGGGGCGTTCACACCTCTAAACCTCTCTGCACGGAACAGATTGGGTCTCGCCGGCCAGCCGTGCCCCTGCTGGGATCTCAGTGTTCCTTCCCCCGCCTCTGTGGGGCGGGGCCCCCGAAGGTCGCCCCTGCGTTAATCTTTGTCAAAATCTTTATTATTTTGCCGATGGAGTCATTGAGTCCGGGTCTTCTACATGGGCGCGGACCATGTCAGGCCAGGGGTGTGAATTACGGTTCCACCTTGCGCTTGAGGAGAACACACAGAACCCCCCCTCCCACTTATGGAACGTTGGATTGAGATCAGGGATCAAGGTCACCTTAAAAGGCGGCAATCCAGTGTCCGGTTTTGGTGTCCTTCTAATAAATTTCCTTATCTGACACTTTTATGTAAATACAACTTAAATATCACCTGCATACTGCTATGGGGTAAATGAGGTCACTACCCTGTATTAGTGTACAACAGAATTACCCCAGGGACTTTAAGCAGCTGCTTCTAGGGTAAAATTGTATGTGTTTGCCCTGCTGCCTTGCTGTCATGGTAAAAGCTGATTTCGGGGAGGGGTCAGTGTGTTTCATTGAAGGTTACTCTGACAATACAGCGACCTGCAAGGCTTAGCTGGCAGGTAGGCGACAGCTCACTAAGCAAGGGGGACCTCAGCACAGATCTCAGATGGCCTCCTCATGGATATAAAAAGATGGCAACCTTGAGATGCCTGCAAACACGGCTGCTGATTCGATTACTTAAAAACGAAAGGACTCCGTTTATGGATTAATGCTCCTTTCGCCCGGGTAATATTCTTTCATTACTCCCATTCATTTTCCTTTAATGAGCGCAATCACTTAAAGGCCCCAAATCAGCACCAGAGAATGGGCCTTGTTACAGGTGTGGGTACCATCGAGAGCCTGCTGGTGGGGGCGGCTGACTGTCCTTCACAGGGGAGTGGGGGTCCAGAACAACCAGGCTCCAATGGCTGCGTGGCAGAAGGGATTTGATAGGTCAGTTATTAATCCTTATTTTATTTTCTTTATATTTGACTTTTCTTTTACTGTTTTTTTATTGCTACTATTATTGATTATGATCTTCATCATGCGATAGATGGCTGTTAGCAGGGCACTTGTGAAGAATAAAGGTGGCATTGCGTGCCAGAATCTGTGGCTGCTGGGTACAGTCCCCACTCCCTCTCATCTCATACCCCCACGTCATGCCCATGTGGTGGCTGCCCTCTCACCCTCTGCATGCCCCCCCGGCCCATGGAGTTCTATCAGTGATGGCCATCCATCGGCACCCCCGCCGTGGAGCTCCACCCTTGCAAATTGGATCTGTTGGCACTCTTATTCCCCCCCCACCCCCATACATACAGATTTATTAACATTCCGCCGATGAATCAATATTCATTTCCGCCTAAACGTTCTTTAAGGGTAATGTATGAATCTCCTCACTGCGAGATGAGAAGTAATTGCTCCGCGTGCCCTTGGTTTGTGGCGCCCATGTGTGCGTGAGCGTGCCAGTGAGCGTGTGTCGGGTTCTTAGGCCAGGGAGTGATACACGCTATGGCAACAACAGCGCCAGTGGCCGGGTCTTTAGCTCCGCCCGCAGGCTAGACTGATGGCCAGTGTGCTAGGATGGAGGGGGGCACCATTCATGGGAGATTGGGGTGGGGGGGGGGGGACTGAGTACCTTAAAGCCCCACGTATCGATTGGTGGCATAGCTATGCATTCCAAATGTTTTACCCCCGCCCCACCCACCACACCTCCTCCTCCTCCTGCCCCCCCCCGAGAATTGATGTTCCCCCTGTCCATCACACTGAGTTACGCAGACAGCCCTGTGCTGAGCACAGCCCCCACCAGTCACGGCCAGGGGAGGAATTAAAGATTTAAATAAAACTGAGTGACCGAGCATCCTAAATACCCAACTTATTATTTCTTGGATTTAATGGATTGGCCCATTTAGTGCTCCTAGCTCGTTTGCATATTTAGTGCCATATTTTTTGGCATATTCTAGCTGCAGTGTTTGTGCCTCCCACCAGTGTTTCAACAATGATGCTTCATTTGCTGATTCCGTTGAGTAATTATTTCTTTGAGGTCGTCCACGCGCAGTGATCTGTATTCCTCAGCATTTCACGCATGTACACGGAAACCCCACGCTCAGCTTCTCTTTCATGAAAGCTTTACATTTCACTGTCAGCCAGCCCTTTCCGATGGGGGCTTGCTTGCCCCACGCTTTTTGTAACATCTATTCCCCCACACACTTTGGAGTTAAGGCAGGAGTACATTTTGCAGTTCAGATCACACTTGTATATTGTGCATGCATCACTCCATTTAACTCACAAATCTAAGTCTCACCTTCTTTTATTACTGCTTAATTACATGAGTGTTAATGTGCCAGTGGCCTCTATAGTGCTTTTGAATGAGCATGAGACATATATGACAGAATACTGTGGATACCTGAGGACACCTTCCCTATTCTCACACAGGCACAGATAGGGTCACCTTCCCTATTCTCACACAGGCACAGACAGGGTCCCCTTCCCTATTCTCACACAGGCACAGACAAGGTCACCTTCCCTATTCTCACAGACAGGGTCACCTTCCCTATTCTCACACAGGCACAGACAAGGTCACCTTCCCTATTCTCACAGACAGGGTCACCTTCCCTATTCTCA
>JABFEA020000041.1:16321155-16336385 GCA_019775915.2 Cyphomyrus plagiostoma | reverse complement strand
CTTCCGGCAATCGCGTTCGTTGGTTGGGACTGGTGTTGAGTCGTTTGCTGTTCCGATCTTTGAATACTGTCCCTCCCCATTATCTACCTTTTGTCACCCCCCCCCCCCCCCTCCCCCCAGCGAGGGAAGAGTCACCTGAGTGACATAATTTCCTTGATGGTTTCATCGATACTCCAATCAGTTCGATGACAAAAGCCAGCCGCTTACCCCGATATCAAAGGTGTGGCAAGGAGTAAGAGTGTCGAGGCTGGGGCACCTGTGACGTCGTTAACAGGCGGTTCATTCCGGTCTGGCGAGACACATGCGGCCAGCTGAACAGCAGCGAAAGGGCCGCCGTTTGTTTGAACAGCTTTCTGCACTCCCTGCACTCTTCTGTCAGTAGTTTTACTGCATTCAGCACCTACAAAAGGAAAGGTTTTCCTTTAAGGCTTTAGGTTAAGAAAAGAAAAATGGCAGCAGAGTATAACTTCAATATCAATTCCTTAAATAAAACAATAAAGCAATTGTGCTCTAGGTCAATTCAATTCAATTCAGTTTATTTTTATATAGCGCCCTTCACAACAGAGTTGTCCCACGGCGCTTTACATGGGTGTGCTAGAACACATTGATATACATATGAAATTAAATACATAAGACAGAAGAAGGACAGAATAGAAAAGAATGAAAAAGAAAAGAAAAAAAGCCAATTGAACAACGATTGGTTGCAAATGGCTGCCAAAGACTTTGTTGCAGTGGAGGGTGGGTGTTTTAGACCCAACAGGACCCCCTCTTTGCTTACTTGCCCGCTTATAATAATGGACAAATAATCTCACTCTGCCTTACTGGGGCAACACATGTTGCTCTCTTTCATCTGCTGACAGACAAGGAATGAAAATCGCTAATAGATCTTGGTGGGTAATTAAAGAGTTTGTGGAGGAGCAGCAGAGCTCAGATGGTGCCATGATGCCTATTTGCCTGTTTGTTTTTGGTTTTGCATGCTGTGGATCCCTCATGGCACTGGGTCAGTATAATTATCTCACGGACTGCGGCTCATTTCCTTGTGAAGGTTGTTTTCTGGACCAGCTTTGAACCAAATGTCAAAGCAAACTGGACAGAATCACTAAGATGACCTCCTGACTGAGCAGGGGCATTGAAAAACATGTTTTTGATTATAAAAATTATATAAAAATCAGGAAACTGTACTTCTTTGACAAAGTTAATGAGATGTTTTCCAAGTTAGGACATATGTCGGGCATCAGAATGCTTTTTGACTACACAGTTTTTGTCAAACTGCCTTGAAATGTAAAATGAATGTCTCCCCCATCTCTAAACGACTTCCAGTTGAGAAGAATATTGTTGTGGCATGTTTCTGTGGCAGTTCTGTGCCAGAGAAGGAGCCAGGATGAAATTAAATCAGAGGAATAGCAGTAACCCTTGGTTCCTTAGAGTTTTGCATTTATTGATATCACTGCCCTACGATTTTTCCCTCATCAATGCCACCCGCTTGCTGTCGGTGCCACTGATATAAATTACCTTTTTCTCCATCCCTCTATTTATTTGCTCATTCATCGATTCATTTATTTATTGCAAACACACGAACATTTGTTTGGACAGATGCTTGGGCCAGGATCGCTGCCAAGCTGCTGAGATCTTCTCACGATCCGCTCGGCGCTGCGGCTTTTAACTTCGCCAGCTTCCAAAGACAGCGGCCCTGATTGAAGCTTGGGTCCGGGCGCATCCAGGCTGTTACCAGTCAACAGTTGCAATGTAGTGACTGCAGCGGAGCTCGGGGAAGGTGCTCTTGGGGCACCTTCCTTGGCACTCAAACTCCTGGGCATTTGGCACCTTTGACACAAAAAAAAGTTTAAATGAAAAACATTGCTGCTTAATTAAACAGATGTTTGGTGGGATATTTTCTGAGCTTGTTATAAGTGACCATGCAAAATGGTGATTTATGTTATATATCTGCCATAAGGCTGAGATCAGTTGGCAAAATTGGTACAATTCAGGATGGTCTTCCAAGCAGGCATATCTGTCACCAATCGTCATGCACTATCAAACCCAAATTGGTCATTTAGGTAACATTAGGCATAACTTACGGTCCTTTCGTGCACGTTAAATGTGCTGTAAATCTATGTCGTCAACATCCAGACTGAGTGCATTTTGCAGCAGAGCATTTGCACTAATTTGCATCTCGTTTAGTGCATTCAGTTAATCATCATTTGACTAAATATGTACATCATTTCTTTTATGCTTATTTATAGTATTTGCTCCAATAGCACTGCCTATTAGTGCATCCATCCAGCCATTAATTATCTTTTACGCTAATACCATTGTGTTAATTGCTGCCATAAAGGCCATCCGCAATGGTTTGTGTTGTAATGGCTGCTGGAATGTCGGAACCCTCATTAAGCAGGTTGCGTACAGGTTGTTTTTGACCTGATCGCTTGCGTCATTTTAATGAGGCTATGGAAGAATGCCGAAAAACAAACGTAATGCGGAACAAATTAGCATACGGGCAGAAAAAAAAAACTTTTTAAAAGCAGTTGGCAGGGCAGCTAGGTGGGTAGTGTATGGATTGATCGATGGTTTGTCAGAGGATAGCCGGAAAGGTATTCTGTATTTGGCAGACACCTTGTCTGCTAAAGGTTTATGACCCTAGGTTAATTTATTTGGGAGGCAGTTAATGCACTTAGAATTGTAATCCTTACAATTAAAGCTATAGGCATCGGCACACTAATCGGTCAGTGGTGGTTTATTCTTTGTTAATTAATGAAACCAGTTGGCTGCCAATGTGCAGTTTTCATCTCTTAAAAGATTACAGGTTAAAGTCCCAGCAGGGTCCTGTTGTACTGTTCTTTTTGAACAGCTATACACATTTGTTAACCCAGAAGGCTATGCAGCTGGCTGTACAATTGTATAATAGTGTGGAATAATGAGCTATGTAATTTGTGAAATGGTAATTCTAAAGTTAACGTGTGGAGTAGCTGCGACATGGGCTTCTGTGCCGAATGCTGTGTCGCAATGAGTGTCAGTGACCTTTGACCTGTGAGCCACGGTCCCCTCTGTGCCAGTGGTCTGTGGTTCCTCGCTGTGCCGTTCTCGGAAGAGCGATGGGGACTGTCCCAAACGTAACCCCGGCTGTTTGTTTTCAGTGATTAATCTTGGCCCGTGGGGAACTGCACGCATATCTTTAATTAATCTCCATTAATGAACAACTGTCCTTTGCATTGAGAAGATGTGACACTTTGAAAATAATTATGTCGCATTGGCGAGGACAAAAAAATAAGCCCTGGTGGTTTGTCTTTGCTTGGGTGCGGGCGGAGTCCTCTCCTGCCCTTGTGCCGCTTCAGTTTGTGACTCACGGGCACCCGGCTTGCCAGTCTGGTGTGGCAATTCCTGTGGGAGTTGAGCAGGCACACTAGGACGTCAGACTGGGGGGGGTCTCATGGTCCAATGCTCATCACATGACCACTGTCCTTCCACCTTCTGTAACAGTAGCCATCAAACGCCATGATGCTGGCTATGGCCATCACCAAGATTCTACACTGGACAAGCAGTGTGGAAGATGGATAGATGGATGGATGGATAGATGGATCAGTAGACATAGCGCAGTTATGTAATTGTCTGTATACCTGTCAATAACAAACCGATAAGGTTAGTCAGGGCTCTCCAGGTTCACGCATTGACCATGAGAAACACACGTTTCAACCAGTTCACACGCACACACGCCACACCTTGTGCCTCTCCTGCTGAGAAGTGAGGGATAATGCACACCAAGGTGTCCCGTTACATAGAATAAACCAACGAGATGCAGGCATATGGGGTGGAGCTTTCCGTTGAGTTCATAGCTGTCCAGAGTTATACAGTTATTAACCACATACCTGCCAATCAGAAAATAGCATTTGTGGTTTGCGGGTGAATTCCAAAATAAATTACATGCGATCCCGCTGCAAGCACATTATTAGCCAACTTCTACACAATCCGAAATTAGCATTTGTTGTTTCCAAGTATATTCCAAAATAAGCTACATGTGATCCCACTGCAAGCATGTTATTAGCCACCTACCAGCCAGTCAGAAAATAGCATTTGTTGTTTCTGGGTAAATTCTGAAATAAGTTGCGATCCTGCTGCAAGCATGTTATTTCATGGATGCGCACACACAAGATGGAAGTGGAAGAGCAAGATCCAATGAATGAGACACGCGCTCCGCCCCTAACAGATGTAAACTCACTCCAAACTTTTGATTAAACATGAGAGCCCTGGTGACTTTTAACCCTCTGGCGCATAGCGGTCACTACAGTGGACAGCTGTTTTAAAAGTAATTTTCTCCCAAATGCGATACTTTCTATGGTGGAATTGCATTTCCGCCATTAGAATGTTTCATAATTCATGCATCAGAGGGTTAATGTTACTTGCATACCAAAATGTAAAGCTAATTTTAATGCAACTGTTAATGTCATTCAGTGTTTTTAATATTATTTTAATGTTTTACACTGCAAGGAAATTGAGCCCGAGTGCATGTGGTCTCCTACCGGTCATTTCGGGTGAGCTGCCTTTATCCTCCGTGACATGGAGGGACGTCAAAGACAGCAGGTCCGCTCCCCCAAGGGGGAATCCCAGCTGCTTTTACATCTGCGTCGCGTCCGGCCTGTCCAAAGGCTCGGTGGGCAGCGAGCGCCCATGACAGGGCAGTCTCCAGTCTCATCTGTATCGCGATTTAATGCCAGCGGATATGTGTGTTTGTTTTAGCACGCATGTGTATAAATGTCCAAAGCTGTGCTGGAAGCGTTGCTAATGTTTGACATGATAATGGTATGTGTCCAGCTCCGTGTGGAACCTAGAGGAACATCCGGCTAAACATCCGTACCAGTCCTTCCCACTGTGGCCGGATCAGAGTGGCCCAGTGTGCAGCCAGGGACCTCTGGGCCTACTGATCTATAGCAGATGCAGTTCATTTTCTGTCAGAGGTGCCCGACAGCACCCCAGCATCTGACAGGCTACCTGGATGTAATCTGTCCTGTAAATATTGACGGGGTGCACGACCGTCCTCATTATTTCACCTTTATTTACTCACCTTTGATTGGAACAAACAAGGAGAAGGTTCCAGGCCCCCGTGCCCATGTTTGCCGTAGCGGTAAGAGATAAGCAGTCGTGACATTCCCACTGTGTACTCAGTGTGGCTGGCGGGTTCCACTGGGCGCTATTCACGGCGGTGACCTCAGTGTGGAGTCCCGCAGAACTCCGACGAGGCGGCTGGTGCTCTGTAGGGTTTCGTCTGCTACTTGCTGGGTTTCGTCTGTGCACTGGGTTTCGTCTTCGTGCTGGATTTCGTCTGCTCTCTGGGTCTTGATTGCTCTCTGGGTTTCGTCTGCGCAATGGATTTTGTCTTCATGCTAGGTTTCGTCTTCATGTTTTGTTTCGTCTGCTCTTTGGGTTTCATCAAGGCCCTGGATTTCATCCTCACGCTGGGTTTTGTCTGCTTTCTGTGACACACTGAAACCCTCCCACCCTTTTATCCCCTTTTCCTCATCTCGGCGGACCACCTGAATAGGACACTTTCCGTGTATATATTAATATATTTTCTTCATGTGCTTCCCTCAGTTGAGGAGAGTAAGTGGGTCAGTCTTTTTTTTTCTTCCCTTAGTAGCGGTTAATACCAGGTTTGTTGAGCAGGTCAGTGCATGTATGATCACGTATGCAAATAGCATGTGTTAAGGCTTGTGTGCAGCTGCCGGAAGAAAGTAAATTTACCCTCAAGGTTCACTGTTTTTTGGAAAGTGTTGGAAAAGCAGTCGTTCTCTTGCTCCTTCTCTCTCTCACCCTCTCTTTAGCTCCCTCTCTTCTCCACCCTAACAGAGGAGTGCCACACCAGGCACTCTGCAGGACAAGTGCTTAATTACTGGCTAAAAATACCCCGCCGTAAGTAATAATTACATAGCGTTTCCCGATAATCGGGCCTCTCGGATCCTCAGCGAAGGAGCGAGGCAGGAGTCGTGGCGTGATTCGACGTGACATGTAGCCGGTGGGGCCGCCCTTGCCCTGACCTTGAGCTCGCGCCCGCTGAAATAGCAGGGGAGGCACTGGGAGGGATTGGCAGCACCCCATGAAAGGGCGGGGGGAAGGGGAAGAGAGGAGGAGGAGGCAAGGGGAGGATAGGAACTCCATATTAATGCTAATGCTAATGAAAGGCAGACTGTGTGTTGGGGGGTGGGCAGAACACGGCTGTGCTCTCCAGTTTAGCTGTACTGGGGATGCAGCCTCTCCCTGTTTCCCCTTGTAGAATGTCTGTCTGAAAACCAGTTGCTTGGCCAAAGGTGACTATACACAAAGGAGTATAGAGGTGCGTGTGTGTGTGTGTGTGTGTGTGTGTGTGTGTGTGTATATTAGGTTTATTTTACATTGTGTGTCCACCAGAATGTAATGAAAACCTGTTTTTTTTATGTTGTGGGGACCATTTTTCAGGTGGATGCAACTGAAAAAGTAAAAATGATAAAAGTCTCATATTTAGTTTGGTTACTTATGGTTAAGGTTAGGGCTGGCTAGGGGTTAAAGTCGTCATGTTGTGATTAGGGTTTTCCCCATACAAGTGAATGGAGAGTCCCCATAAAGATATTTACAAACCTGTGGGATGTCTATCTGTGTGTGTCTATGTATGTGTGGGTCATGTTTATATTACATTTTGGGAAGCAAATTTCCCATTTGGTCCCCACAATGGAATAAAATCCTGTTATCCTGACCTTGTGGGGAACCAATTTTCCCGGTCGCCAAAAGGGGAAACCACATAGCCCCTTAGGTGTCATGGTAGAAAAAAAGTATATCTCACAATAATTAGTGCTCTTGAGGTAATAATTCGTGAGCTCGAGTTAGTAATTTGTGCGCTCTAGTTAATAATTTGTGCCGTCGAGTTAGTAATTCGTGCACTCAGGTTAGTAATTTGTGCGCTCAAGTTAGTAATTCATGCTATCCAATTGTGAATTCATTTGATTGCACGAATTACTAACTCAAGAGTACGAATTACTAACTCAAGAGCGCAAATTGCTAACTCTAGAGCACGAATTAGTAACTTGAGTGTCCGAATTACTAACTCGAGAGCACGAGTTAGTCTGTTAGTCTAACACGAGTTAGTCAGTTAGTCTGTAGAAATACAGAAACACAGTTTTAGGTAATAAAGAAAGTGAATCCAATCAAAAAACTAAAAATGTCACAATATTTTTTTTGGATAAAGTTTGGTCTGGTTAGCGGTTTTCCCATAGAAATGAATGGAGAGTCCTCACAAAGATATGAATAAAAACATTTGTGTGTGTGTTTGTGTGTGTGTGTGTGTGTCTGTTTATATGCCTGTGTTTATCCTAAAGGCTGCTTTGAGAGGCCGCCAGCAAGCAGACAGAAACGGTAACAGAGTCTCTGCAGCTGCGGTAATTCCTGTAAAATGAATTGCTTTGAAATGGGGTTTTCAGATGGATGAGCAGCTCTGGATTACTCAGCAGGATGTCTGCCGGCCTGCTTGCCGCTACAGTGCAGCTGCTCTATCCCACACGAAACCACTAGATCTGTCGGCCAGTGACACAAACCAGTTCAACCATGTAACAGCCCAGTTTGTAATGTCTGCCGGTTTCTCCTGGTGTGTTGCTTCTTCGAAGGTCCACTTTCGCTGAACCTCTGTGGTTTTGGTACACTGTTCACTATGGGTCCTGCATACGGTGCCCTCCTCGGAACCTGAAAGCTGAGTCAAACAAGCAGGCCACAGAACCTGAGCCAGCAGAAGACCAGACCAGACCAGGCAATGAGCTTAATAAACAGCGGTACCCCTTCACTCTAGCATTGTGACATTCTTCCACATCACCTATATAGGAAATGTGCAATTGTTGAAAAAAAATCATTGACTCCAAACAAATCTAAAAATGTCTTTTTAAATCAGATAAGTTTTTTAATAATGCTGCATTTTTCAGGCGGAATGAAGTTTTTGCCTGTTTTATTTGTTTTTTTTGTTTTGTTGCGCACTATGCTACTTAATCCCCAAATCGTTATGTGCTTCCCCATCACATGCACATGCGGGGTTTTGCATTTCGCAAAATGGCGTTTCGTAAGCAGTCTACACAGAGATTCCTGACATTTTAAAAACTGAGGATTGGCTGTTAATGTGATGCTGGACTGGACTGATACATGCAGCACATGCAGTCTTGCTGATTGGTGACATCTTGTAACATTAAGACCTGATGCACTCGAGCATCAGTGGAGGGCGGGGTCACACATGAATGTGCATGTGATTGGTTAACGTGAACAGTAAAAACGGCCCTCATTATATCAATATCCCAAGAGCACTCAAGAAATACATTTACTATAATTGTAAAATAAATAAATGTATTAATGTTCTGTAATATGCAGTAGTAATATGCACTTTATGCAGGTGTATCCCGCACTGGAAATGCTGGACTTTGAAACAAACCAGTGGGTAAATCAGCAATCTGCCAGTGTTGTGTGACGTTGCTGAGGGGCCCTAACTTTTTTTGCCTCATGCGGCTGGATTGTATTCTTTAATTACGAGTGGCGTTGTCTCTGTACCAAGACGCCATCTGCACTCAAACGTAGAGCAGCATCAAAGGCAGAAGCAGAGATGCACAACATGGCGGTAAACATATCAGCATCAGGCAGTGTTCATTAACGATCCAGACATTGGCATTTGTCTTAGGCATCAATCCTTGTCAACTGCCAGCCAATATTTAAACTTTAGTTATCACCAGGACTGAAGATATATTGTGACTACTAAAATAATGGAGATGAGATTGAATGATCAGCCAATCAGAATTAGGTTTAACGTCCAAATATGTTCTGACTAAAGGAATTTGTCTGTGGGTTGTCAGCAGCGATGAAACGGTGTGAAAAATTAATGCCATGATTATAGTGACTAAGATTATCATGGTTATCAGTATTATCACGATATTGTGGAAATGAGCTGAAAATGTTCAAGAAGTAATGACTCCCCAACTGGAATAATTTCACTAAGTTTTATGCTGAAAGAGTTCACTTCATTTATACAATGTATGTGTGTGTTTGATCAGTGTACAAACAGTCCCATAATGCAATGTAATATCATATTGTCATTCTCTATATTAGGGTCTGAGCGGAGAGTGAATTTTCTTCCCATGTGCCCGTACTGGCTTGTCTGGTACAACCCTTAATACATGACTTCATGCAGGTCCACATGTGCAGTGTTTGGCATTTCAGGTCCAGAAGGTACAAATCCAGGCCAAAATTTTGTTTCTACCAAGCAGCTGAGTTACTCTGTGACTGTAACTATTTATATTCAGCTGGTTGGTGGAAACAAAATCTTAGCCTGGATTTGTAGCTTCTGGACCTGAAATCACTTGTATGAGTCCTTTTAGTTATATATGAAACTTGGTAGTTTGTGTGGTGACTGTCACCTGCAAAAACATCACGCCGTAGTCATTCCTAATTACACATCATGCAACAGCATGTTTATAACGAGCCTTTAATTATTGTCACAAATGTGGTAGGTGGTAACCTTTTAATTGCTGTTCTTCTCCTCATTGACTCGCATAGAAGAGATATCTGTTCATTTCTGAATTACAGCAGCAATGCTGGATATTAATTCAGTTTTGGGAAAAATGTCACAAGGTTTATCCAGAGTTAAAGAATGCTTTTAGGGTAAAGAAATGAAATGAGGATCTCAGGTTCTGAGGGAGAAATTTAATTAAACTAAGCTGGAATTTTACATTTTTCGCAGAGAGCGAACTGGATAGGTTTACTTAACATCGAGTCTTTTATACTTTGGCTCGCTTATCCTGTCTGGTGGATGATCGATTTATTCAATGTTAATCGCCAATGTCTCATTCACACCGCACGCGAGACCCAGCACGTTCTGGCAGAGCCCTTTAAAATCAAAAAATGGCGTTGCGAATTAAGGAGCGAAACGTTAAATTGCGACAAATGTGAGTCAGCCAGGATGACATCGCCTGCCAAGATTGCGTAGGCTGTTCTGCCAGGGAGGAGGGACACTACAGAGTCTGGGATGTTACTCACCCCCCACCCCCCACCCCCCCTTCACCTCACTGAGGGTCTTGTTTTTCTAGGGTTCCCATACAGTTGTAGCACAGGTACCTCTTCCGCCTGCCCAAGAAGCTGTTACTTCGATCTGATTGAACTCAGATCTCATCCATTATATTGCTCATGAGTGACAGGCTGTATTATAGTTTAATGAGGACTTTCAGTTACCAGCTAACTAAATTTGTCTGCCGCACTCAGGCAGTATCCCTATAGGGTCTGCCTGATGTCAGGAATGCAGCAGTGATAGACATGTCCAATCCAGTCAGTGAGCCTCAGTTTTTATTAAAGAAAAATAATATAAAAATGCTATGGAAGTGGACATCATTCAGAAAACTAATGCTGGTTTAATGTGATCTGACATGTTTCTATCTCAGGAAATCTCACCGTTTCTTCTATGTCGAAAATGAGCCGCTAACATTTAATGTTTCTGGGGCCGTCGCTATCAGCCATGGGTGGATGGGTGTTATTCTGATTGACAGGAGTTCTGCCACACAGATATCGCAGCTGTGTTTGCGTTCCTATTCTGACAATGCGGCCTATGCATTGGTTAATGTCCACTCCATGCAAACCAGTCTAATAAGCTCCTCCCTTCTCTCCAAACTCATATCTTGTATGTAATATCCTCAGATTCCTGAGGTCATATCTAAGGGTGGGGCCACAGGGCCACTGGCCCCAGCTGAAAGCCGGTTGAGTCCTTCCTCCCCGTCAATCACTAGCTAAAAATATATTATTGGCTAATGATAAGATTGGCTCCTTTGTATGAATTATGGCCCCTTTCGTGCCTCCCCACCTTAAAAAAAATCCTAGAATTTCCTCTGATCATCTCACGGCATACATTTGCATTGATAAATGGATAGAGATGTCCAACAGGATCGCAGTTCTGCCTCCAGGGCTTTTCCCCCCCAGGACTGAATCCCAGAACCCCCTTATTCCTCAGTGTTTCTCAGTTCCTCAGCCCCTCCTCCCTGTGTTTGCTTTATGTCTGCCTTAATTCCTTGCACACACCATAATTTCCCTCGCCATAGGGAATCCATCACATTGCATAATTGTTCTATACCTCATGCTCCAGCTTTGTGCGAGAAGATGAAGTACCTTCTACAGATTACAGAGCGAGTCCATTGCTCCCCTCCTCCTTTCCTCTCACGCCAAACTCCTATTTATCCACATGGCTGCATTTGTGTTGAACAAGATTTTTTATTTTTTGCTCAGAGACATCAGATATGATGTGTGACTCAAAGAAAGGGCGTAGTCTCTTCCCGAATCAGGCTCCACTGGATAGCCCTGGATGAAGCATCTCAAACCTTAGAACTATACAAGTGTTCGACTGCGAGCTGCCGGGGCGAGCTGGATGCTGGAGCGAGCAGAAATTCACGGGCGTCCAGAGATGTGGATGTAGAAATGTACCTGAAAAGTTTGGTGGTCCCATCTGTCACTTCACACAGAATTTCGTTGGCTGTCAACATTTACCAGACATCCAAAGTGATGAGGCTTTTGATGGCTGCCGTTGCTGTGACCTCACGCAGCCCTTGGGCCAAAACGGATTTGGTTACTTCAGCGGGTTTAAGCCCTCTGGCCTGTAACCAGACGCTCTTCATCCCAGTCATAGCCGTAAGGTACCCTCAGGTTATTTTGAAGGTAACGGTCACTTCCCAGTTCCCTTCATCAGCTCAGGTTGGGTGTTTTGATGGAACCATATTATTGACACTGCATACTGCCTATGATGGTAACCCATCATGCACCTTGTCTTTTTTTTGGGGGGGGGGACAACATATGGTTTTACAGTGAGAAAAAAGTTGCAACCCAAGCATATACAAACTGGCTTTACACAGAATTTATCTAAATACTGTCGATAGAAAGAAAGAGTGGGACAGTACCCCCCACCACGGCGATACGTGTGCACCAGATGCGTGTTCTTCCTGTGTCGTCGTGTGGCCTCCTCAAGGTTCTCCAGTTCCCCCCTTCCCTAGTCCAGAAATATGCTGAAGGTGAATGATGGAGTTGCCAAGTTGTTTGTAGGTATAGATGTTGTGTGTAAATGCCGTGCGAGTAAACGGCACCCTGTCTTGTGCCTAGAGGCTCTCTACCATTGCGACGCTGCATTAGTGGATTTGGAAAAGGAACAGAAAATCATTCATTGTTAGCAATGATAAGCAGATGCATTGTGTGTCACTATATAGTAGGCTTAAATATAGGCTTTTAAAAATCTAACAAATTCATGTAGTGCCTGCTTCCCCAATTTCTATGGCCACGGCGCCTCTGCCCACCCCACGGTTACCTACAGGGAGTGTCTCAAATCAGACGACCGTCGGTATGCAAATTGCGATGGGACACCATTTACAGCTGGGTGTTCGGCCCCCCTTTCCCCCCCTCTGAGTTCCGCAGACGCTAGCGTTAATTTTTGGCTCCGTTCCCAATACTCCCGGTGAGCAGATAATTACTTCCTAACAATCAGGCGATGTCCCCTGATCGATGGCGCTGATGTCGTGAGCAGACCGTCGCCTGGGCCGCTTAGCGCCCACGAGTTCCATTTTTATACGATTTAGCCCCAAACACAGTTAACCACTGCCATCCATCATGGCCGAATCGGAGGCGGCCTTTGTGCCCGCCGTGCTGAGTGAACGTCGCCCCCGATCGCTCAGGATTTCGGTTGCCCGCCGCAAATTTGAAACGGTGACGCCTTCAGCGGCCCGACGCATTATCGGAGGGGGACGACGCGTTCGTGAAGAGGAAGGGCGAAGCAGTTCATTTTGCTGAGCGCCGCCACATCTCAAGTCATCAGAGCATAAAAGGTGGGAATTATTTTCTCTTTCCGCTCCATTTTACAAGCACAAAGAGGTCTGGGGGATGTATCGATAACGCTATTACTCCCCGCCATCTTTGCTGGTGCACGGACGCCACAAGGACAGCGATATGAATGAAGACTTTTTCTTTTTTTCCCCCCTCCCTCTCGCTCTGTAATAGTCCTCGAAGAATATTCCGGCACATTCCCAGCAGCGAGTGCTCGGGAGATTCTAATTATAGAGTGAGGCCCCGACGTACGAGGAAAAGGAACGTTCAAGAGGCCTCCTCTGATTAGGGACTCTTGCAGAGCCGTAAAATGTGCCGTTGATCCAATCGGATGGATCAGTATTCATGCTGGGCCCTGAGATGGCAGGTTAGGGAGGGGTCTAGCTTCACCCTGCCTGGGTGGCCATGTCCATCACTGGTGCATTTTTGAGAGGGGGTAGGGAGCCCGTGGACCAACCATTTACTCACAACACTGGGGGGGCGAGGGACCCATGAGGAGCTTGGTCTGTTCCATTTCAACCACACAGTAGGCAGGGTGAAGGTGGGACCATTTCTCTCACTTACACTCCTGGACTAACACTGTAGCGCAAGTCTCCCCACGACTAGTCTATACATGTTAACTGTGAATACAGTGACATAGGTGATAAAATGCCTGTAAAATTTGGTGTAAACAAGTGAAAACAAAAATGGCGTTTCCTTAAACCTTCCAGGGGTGGACGTGATAAATTCGACGGGGGGATGGCAAGATGAGCTAAAATTGTGAGACTTGACACCTATGCTATTCCCGTGTCTTCTAACCATTTATCCTTGACTAGGCCACAGGGCAATTCAAAATTACTTCCCAAATGTTTAATTGTCCTTGGCTGTGCAGGTCCAAGAGCTACCATGCCTCTATGGGCAGGCCTACGTTAGACCTATGGGAAGGCCTACATTAGATCGTTACTTCCCAAATGTTTAATTGTCCTTGGCGGTGCAGATCCAAGAGCTACCATGCCTCTATGGGCAGGCCTACTTTAGATCTATGGGAAGGCCTACTTTAGACCATTACTTCCAAAACCTTTCATTGTCCTTGGCGGTGTAGGTCTGAGAGCTACCATGCCTCAATGGGCGGGTCAGGCAGCAGCAGCTTTCCAGCACATTCAGGCATAAAGAGGCTAGTGGGTGATTCCTCGCGTACACCACCAGCATGATGCAGTGTCAGATTTAATGCTTTATTATTGTGCGTTTGTGTGCACACGCGCATGAGAGACAGGTTATATTTTGCAATCTTCCTGCCGTCGTCCTCGACCTTTCGGTGACGTGCCCGGCGTTAATTCATGGCCGAGATCAGAAACTGGTGAGAAATGGGAATCCATCAAGACGATAATTGAAACTGTTCAGCATGATTGATGTGGCGGAGCTGTGGAGACGGACTGCTTGCTGGTTACAGTAAAAGTACTTTATTTCCCAAATGACATTGTCTGACCTCCTTGTATTTCCTCCCATTAAAAATTAACGATCCGCGGCTAATTGGACGAGCCATGTTGCTAATCACGTTATGTTTATATGTCGTTGCCACTGTGGCTCCAGACTCCAGTGGTCTGCTGGGTAAAGGTCAGTAAACAGATGTGTCCCTCGCACACAAGTTAAATGATTTATTTTGCCCTGAGGATGGTGTGCAGCCCAGGATACAGTGCTAATCCGTGTCTGAAACACAGACACGTGAAGCTGGTGCCTTTTTTAGTTCAAATAATCTGACTGGCAGGGCGAGCCTTGCTCTTGGAGTAGCCTGGCAGCTTTGAAAGTCGATATGACGGTCTGGTCCTAAGAGTCGGCTCATTCTTAGCAATAGTGTCTGGAGGATTTACTTATGGCCGTGGCACCGAGGGCATCTTTTGCTCAGCTGTCACTTAACGAGGTCCCCCCCCCTCCCCCATCACTACTCACGCAGTGTATGTGCCTCGCCAGGAAGCCACCCGCTTCCCGTGGCAGATGGGAAGCTCACCCCCGAGGGCTGATTTATCGCCCTCTGCTGGAGGCTGGGAGGTCACCACAGAGTCCAGGTGGGGGGCGGGGGTAAAATATCAGTACAGTGTTTGTTGTTGCTAGCAAGCTATGTGGCTTAAGACTGTGACCCAGCGAAGTTCCTCACCCTAATTTTCAGAATTTGGGTGGCATCTTCTCCCCTGGTTGAGCCAGCCTGCCTGGGAACAGCTACAGTTGATAGACCAGCAGCTTCGTACCACTATCAAGCTGGCGATGCGTTGAGATGTGAGGGACAGGGTATGCATCCACCATGTTGCCAGCGTCCTACAATGTGTGGCTCTCTGGGTTAGGCCTCGCTTCCCATCCTTGTCAGAATAGCCACATGTCCATTGGCTCTTTGAACAAGGCCCTTAAGCCCCTCTGACCCTAAA
>JABFEA020000041.1:16283681-16295937 GCA_019775915.2 Cyphomyrus plagiostoma | reverse complement strand
GGATCTGAGGGGGAGAGGAGTTCAGGGTGGAGGATCTGAGGGGGAGAGGAGTTCAGGGTGGAGGATCTGAGGGGGAGAGGAGTTCAGGGTGGAGGATCTGAGGGGGAGGAGCCAAGTGAGCTCTGTGGCTACAATAAAGATTTCAGGAAAATTACAAAATTCTAGAAGGAGCTTTCACACTCACAAACACAACAAAATGATTAGTACTGAGGAATAGCCTATCAGATTCCTTGGTGTAGTGATAAAATAGAGATGTTTTAATGTTTTTTTTTTATTTATTACTTTATTAACTTGAGCTTTGTCCTGTGTTTCTTTCTTCCTGTGTTATACATTACTGACTTTGAATTTGTAACTCCTCCATTTTAACCTGTGGTCATAGGGAATGCCTGCAGCAAAGTGCTCCAGCAATAACAGTGAGTTCTCAGTTCAGCTGTGAAATTCAAAGGACACGTCTGCCTGCCGGTTATTAGGCAGTTCTCCATTTTAGAGATTTATCGTAGGGGAGGTTTCATATTTTAGTCTGCAAAGACAGTTTTCACATGCAAGTCCTGGGCCTGAATTCAGCCGCGTGTTTAGAGAATGCTGTAAAAAAATTAGATGGATCCTGAGTCCACTGGTCTGGAGCACTGGTCTCATAATTTATACAGAGTGGCAAACCTTGTTTTATTAGCTAATGAGTTGAATCAGTGAGTGACAGGAAAGGGGGCACTCTGGGGTCCAATCAGCTTTCAGAGAGAGCTGGCGCATCATGTGGCCACACCCCTGTATTCGCATCATTCCTCAGTGTCCCTGTGCTTCTACTACAGCTTGTTTCCTTCAGCAGGAAGCACAGCAATGGGTTTAAATTCATACCACGACAAGGGGCTTTTTTACTTTCCGTGCAGTACTGCCATCTCCAGTTCCGAGGAGATTCCAGAAAATTCTGAGCCCTGAACGGTGAGCTGAAATTGGGGAGCAGGTGAGCCAGGGTCAGGAATGTTGAGGGAAGTATGGTTTGTCTCTCGCACAAAAAAACAGGGAACCTTTTGGCTATTACCCCATGCCGGAGTGAAACACTGTCATTACTGTCTTTGAGCCATTTTTTTGTAGACAATTTAGGAATTCAAGGATCGTTATTTAGTAAACTAAGCCTTGTGATTCATGCTTTTTTGGTTCACGGTGAGCACAGACAGCCGTTTTGTGCGTCTGTCCCCTTAGGCTGAGAATATAACCCAATCAGCCAGCCCAGGAGGACATATACGGTGGAAATGTCTAGTGTGACCTGTCGTAACTGCACCCTTTTGTCTGCCACACTCCAGCAAACACCCTTCTGGTGTTGAGAGTCTCATGATACCAATCTCATGGCATAAATCCCGGATTAATTCATCCTCATCGTCATTCACCAGCAGTAGTGGATAGTTCATGTGCAGAGAGTAAAATTCCAGACCAAGATTTTGTCTCAACCAAATCTTGGTCTGGATTTTTACGTCGTGCAATTAAACTATCCACATTAGTTCATTTGCCACTTTAAAACAACATTCCTAATGTGGAATTGGAGTCTCTCACATCTGGATTCAAAGTCTTGGTAGAAATCTTTCGTTTTTGTGTATGACAGCTAATCGTATGATGAATGAAATGCCATTTGCCATTTATACAAACAAAAAAATACAAGAGTGTGTTGCTGTCCAACATGAATCATGAGTATTAAGGAAGGCCCCTGACCCTCTGCTGGATAAGCGATTGGAAGATGGATGAATGGATAGTGAAGGCAAAATAGTTATTCCACCATATTGGTCTTGGAGAACTAAGGGAGACAACATCGTTCATCTCTGCAGTCTGGTGACCTGAGTTATCATGATGCTTTGGTTCTCCTGCCCTCGTTTCCGGTGGTTACATCTTACAGTGCTTTTTTTTTGTTCCCTAGTAACTGGTTCTGTATCCCATCAAGGTGTGTTTTTGTCTCCAAAATGAAATGATGCTTTCCATTTGCAAGCATCATGTTTGCCATTTGCACAGGTATGTTAGAATGCTTCTTTTTGCATATCCCATCTTTTAGACATATACAGTTGGGAGCAAAGTTGCAAGCGCAGGGTCATGCCACTAATGCGACACTGCTGGAACATTTGGCGGGTTACGGGGCCTTGCTGAAGGGCCCAAGGGACACCTCACTATACAAAGGCTTGATTCTCCCAGATTTGTTTACCATACTAACCTCACAGTGTTATGATGAGAAAAGTAGATTTTAAAAAGTAGCAGCGTAAACCCATCCTGTTAGCAGACTTACAAACAATCAATGAAACAGCACATGAGGCATACTGTATATGACTCTGGTGTACATAAGTCCAGGAGCTGAGAGCTTCTGGTTAGTCATTAGTAGGCTGTCTTTCGGCTTCAGGTTTTTCTGTAATTTTCAGTAATGGGCACCAATAAATGGCCCGTTCAGGACTGTGCAAAAGCCCGGTCTCGCAGGTGATAAATGAAAGCGTCTGAGTCTGTTTACGCCAACGTTCCAGCGATCGCAGACATCTCCACACTCGTCCGTGACTCATACTGTCTCTTAATGGAGCAGAAACTATAGCAACAGATAGTGTTTCTATGGAAATAAAGTGGCTGTTGTGTAGCTGGTCTTCGGTTCTGCTAATTACCTCTATGTTTTCTGTTTTCTCGGTGCTCCTGGGTAAGCTTGTGCTCAGACCAACTTATCTATCTCTTTCCCACTCGCAACCACAAAGGCTTAGCTACTCCAACATCAGTGCATCAATCTCCACGCCTGTCCCGCTGGGGCAGTTTAATGAGACTGTGCACAGAGAGGGGTTAACGCATATGAGTCACGCCGCACTTGACCTCATCTAAATTTCTTTGACCCTCAGCTGATGTATCAGCAACAGTTTGTTGGGTTTCTCATCAACGTTTCAGGTTATTTGAGTTAGATACGCTGAAAAAAATGGGCACAGTGAACCACTGATTGACACTGTGGCTTCTGACATCTAGGATTGGGGGTGTTCTCCTGCAGTTCAGAAAACTTGCTGTTGAGTGAATCGTTATCTCAAAATTCCCCATAGCATGTGATTGTTTGTGTGACCTGTGATAAATTGGTAAGACATTCAAGGTATAATAAAGTCATATACAGGGGCAGGGTCACATGGGACACTGTCCTCCGCTAAAAGCTGATTGGCCATCGGAGTGCTCCCTCCCCTGTCACTCACCGATTCAAAACATATTATTGGTTAATGATATGGTTGGTGCTGTCTATATTCTTCCCACCATAAGAAATCCTGGTATGACTCTGAGGGTGTACCCCAGCTGTGTGCTTCCGGGAACAGGTTCCACCTTCACCATAACCCCGTCTTAGATAAACAATTATGGAAGATGGATGGATAAACAGAAATCCAATCTGTGGCTGCTTTCTTCAGATTAATTATTGCAATAAGAAGCTGCACTCAAGTCAAGAAGCTGAGCCGTAACTATGGTTGCCGTTTTTGCTCTATTAATGTTCTGTTGGAGGAACGGGGAGATAGGGAGCGTGGACATGCTCTCCAGCGCTGCCCGACGGAGAAGGCTCCTCCTCTGCTCTCAGCCACCCAGCAGTTCTTCACTCCGGCCATTCAGGTCTTTGGCCCTTGAGGGGAGACAATGAGAAGCATTTCACAGATGGACCCACTGCAGTGGGAATCGATGTCAGGATATGAGTCCGCAGATGCAGCTATGTGAGATCATGAGTGAGGGGCTGTGTAACTGTCCCACCCTGGGAAGACACCAAGTGACATGGGAGGGGGTGGCAGGGCAGTGGGACAAGACAGTTAGCTTATCTGGGCCTCAGGAAATAACCCATAGTTATGTGTTGGCATAATCTGGGACCCTCCGGGTCACAATTCTACCGTACATCAGAAGAGTACAGCCATGCCCAACCCCTGCTGGAGATGATGAGTACAAAATCACGGTTGCGACACCCGGTTAATGAAGCACACATTAACAGGAGCAGTAGTCTGGGAGTGTCCCTAGAGATTTATGAAATGGGGGGGGGGGAACCTTTACTAGGTGGGGTTAATGAACATGAATGAGAACATAGCATTTAAACTAATCAGTGGACATTTGGGGGGGGGGGGGCAGGCAGCTGAAGAGGGGGGCAAAGTAGCCCAGTCCTTCGTTCTCCAAATGCACAACAATCCAAGACAGGCCTTAATTTCACCAGCCATCGCATCAGCGGTCAGCCACCACGGCACCTGGGGGACTCAATGATGCGCAAGGCAGCTCCCTGTGACGACGCCACGGCAACGGGCCACCACTTCCACTTATTTATTTATTTATCGCCTCATCGCATTATGAGCTGCGGCGAATGGATTAATCAGACTAGCGGGGAGCAAATTGACTGAAATTGATTTGTTTACCTCTGAGTTTGCGCACGGAGCAGCCTTCCCACAGCAGCTCGTCGTGACGGGAAATTCGGAATTCACGGGGGTCGCTCAATAATTGCTTTCATTAGATCGCTTCCTTGCACCTTTGGGTTTACTGATGAGGGGAAGCAGGTCCAGAAAGCGATCTGGTCTGGAGGATCCAGGGATGGAGCCTGTTTGTATGTCTCTCTAATTACCACACGCTGTGTTGGCCAGGCAATAGTTCATCCCTGTTTTTTCTTAAATTATTTTTATTTTTAGCATCACTCTGCACTTGGATTTTTCCCCGGGACAGTTTCCTGTCCTGGGTGCCCAGGGGGGAGCTTCCCAGTTTTATTTGTCACATTCCTTACCCTTGTACTCAAGGAATGGAGTCAGTCAATGTTTTGGATCAGTGGAGGGCCACACTTTTGGTTTGACTCTGCCACCCCCCACCTACCTCCGCTGGATGGTATCCAGCTGCACGCTCTCTCAGTCAGCTGACCCCAAACTCCATTAGAATCTTCCTGATTGGTCAGTGGGGGCTGAGGACTAAAGCTGCACTACTTCAGAAACACCTGCCTGTTATTGAGCCACGTAATGCCATTCGGGGGCAACACTGTCTAGTGAAGTCAATCAGTTTTTAAACCCCAGAATGTTTGCTTTAAATGAGGTGAGCCTTTGTTCTGCCAGCTGAAAGTATAAAAAATTGAAGTAATATTAAGTGAAATCACTGAAAAAAACAAGAGGGCTTGTATCCTCAGGCTAATAGGAACAGGTAAATCCAATGGGATGTCAGTCAGGGGTATCACAGCAAAGCACTCTGGGTATTCCACCTCGACACATGTCTTTTCACTAGTTCTGTGCCGCACAATGGCGAACTTGCCTTTATTAACCACTGCAACCTCCCTACCAATAACATGGCATTATATCCTGAAGTTGACGTGGGTCAGAGACTTGCTAATAGTTTGGGGATTTCAGTCTATTCAAACTTCATTTTAAGTGCCTCAAGAAATGTCCGGTTGTTTTCCTTTTCCACAGCTAATCACATTGTCTTTAAAGCTCACTGGTGGTCAAAAATTGCCCTCCGTCGTGCTGCCTTCACGTTCTCAATGTTACCACTTGCTTCGCAAGATTGTGGGAGTCATATGCCGCATTCCATTTACCTCAGAAGGAGCTGGGAACAGCATCACACCCTAGATGACCGCATTCCAGTACAGCAAGTTAGAAAGTCATTTAGCAATACCAGGGATTGTTTCAAAAAGCAAGATTTCTTACTTAACCAGATAATTTGTCTGATTTAAGGTACCCCAATTTAAACAGCTTTTATCTTCATTCATTTACATTTAGCCCAGGCAACCTTAAATCTGACAAGTTATCCAGCTAAGTGAGAAATCCTACTTTCTGAAACAGCCCCCATTTCTAGCCTGGTTAACTGTTAGCAATATCAGTTGATAACAACACATTACCTGCCATTTTACATATAAAAACACCATAGCAATACGTGCACAGATAGCAGTTGGACAGTACTGTGTGTAATACTGATTTAATGAGCCACAAATAAGCCAAAATGCTAATAAACAGTATAAAACTACAGCTTTTACTTCTGTCGATAAAGGGTGCAGCCATCTTGAATTCTGAGGTTGGGCTTGTGTAGATTCCACTGACTTTCCAAGCAGGAATTCTGACTCAGGGGGTGTTCCATTTGAAATGTCTGACTAGGAATTCTGAATTTCCACGTTCCAAGTTCAGATGGAACGCAGCAATAATGAGGAGCAATGAGCAAATGCACTGCTCGCCAGAAAATGGTCTCCAGTTTAGCATGTGCCTTACAAAAGATAGCGTTACGTTTTGGTGCTCTTGGAATGGGGTGCAGCTTATGTGATTGATATGAAGTATCACGTTAGACACCAACAGCTAGGCAGCTGGTTCCTAAAGGCACAGGAGGGTTAGATAGAATTGGGACAGATCCAGTGCTGCAGGTCAGAAAACACAGCAGGATGGAGGGGGAATTAAATCACATGCGCTGTAGGTTTTACCCACCTCTGTGCCCCTTTAGATACCAACTCACTGCCTATTATATTGTGTTTTTAAATGCTTTATTACAGTTATCACATGTTAAAGTTAGTTGTTTTGCTGAATTAGTAAAAATATTTACTGACAGTATTATTGTTGATCTTGACCTTAACCGCCTGGGTAATTGACATCTTAACTTGTTTGCCATCTGTGAGAATATGAACTCCTGTTTGGGAGGCACTTTGCAGGGGGGCGTAAAGGCCTGGAGCGGCAGAACAGCCCTCATACAGTGAAGCAGGATCAAGGCATGATGGCATTTCTCAAAGACCACCCGTCAAGATAAGGCTCCGCAGCAAGATTGATCCTCTAATCATTCAGTGATTCTATCCCGTCAGAGCCGATCATGCCACAGCAGCAGGGTGGGGCCCTGTGTGGCGCACAGGCAGGGGAAACCAGCGAGGCTCTTTGTGGGTCTCAGGGAAGAGGTGGTTTGAGGAAATGGACGCGTTGGTGCAAAGTGAGAGGTGATGTGAGGAATCATTTCAGAATCCCTTTTATGGCAGATATCCTGTAATATGTCTCAGTTATTTCATGTGCATGTTTAGCTCGTGGGAATTTTACTTACACAAAAATGCTCTGAGGGAAGAACAAAATATAATGGGTTCAGATGGATAACCAATCAGATTGTAGAGGAGGTGGGACCAAGACAATTAAATAAAGTTATCTCTTTGAATCAATCGTTTTTTGTTCTGCCTTCAACATTAAGCAGTAAAACTCCCATGAGTGTGTTTAAGCATTTATAAGTGAATACTGAGTCTCCAACGTGCTACTGTACCTCAATGCAGCTGTCAGCAAAACTAAGGCTTTGATTGACTGTAGGCTGGATAGGTAGAAAACCCAGAATGCATTGCACACCGTAAAACAAATGGTGAACTCATCTATGACACGTGCAAACCTCAGTGCCCCTATTATTTCCGTACAATCTCCAACTCGAAATCTCACATCAGGAAATGAGTGTGCAAGGTTCTTTCGGCATCTATTTAAATTCCCTGTGTTCGCTGATAACAGGAATGTCCCTGCACTATGGGTCACCTAAATGGAAAACATATTTGAGACTGTTCAGTAGCATCATTAAATAGAGATGGAAAATGTTTCCCCTGCAGCAGTGATGCCACAAGCCCCTTCAATTTACCCCGTACATTCTGTGTAATCTATTCATTGCAAACTACTTACAGGAGGACATCGTTGTCCTGCATGGTAAGCGGGATAGATGTGAACCAGGCAGGTACGGTACGTTTTCATTCAGAGAATAGCAAAACAATCCTACTTTCTGGCCACTGGGTTTTCACTCTTTTTGCATGCACATGTTTACCTGTCCGTGCACCAAAGCATAGTCGCCCTCCACAGTGCCTGTTTGGGAGAATATCGCAGGTAACACAGCATTTCAGGACATAAACCCTTTCTGAGATGTGTGTCGGCACCTCGCTCGCGCCTCATCACGGCCCTCGCGGGCAGCAGCGGGCGGCGGACACCCGACTGCGTCCAGGAGAGTTTCTGCGCGGCTGCACCACTGCTCTGCACCACTGCTCTGCACTGGGGTCCCACCGCAGAAGCCTCTGCGGTGTCGGTGGTGACAGATCCGTGCCGAGAAAACTAACAAGTCCCACCGCAGGTGTGCGCCGCTGCCAGAAGCTGCGGCAAATTTTATTTACTAAATTAATATTTATTCAGCCTGATATCGTTTCAGAAGCGGGAAGTTTTTTTGCGCTGCCTGCCGGGGAGAACTTGTACGGAGGTTCCTGTTGCTGATGTCCAGTGATTGTACGTGAGTGTCTGGCCATGGACCATCCGTCCAGAACATACCTTGTGACCTATATGTACCTTGCTACCTGTCTGGTCCTTATTGGATACAGTCCAGCATGTACCCTGCCTTGTCCTTATTAAATAAGCTTCAGAATGCATTATATCAAGCTACCTTATAGTAGTATCCCTCTTATTAGATAAGCTGCAAATGCCAATGGACATGTGTGTTTATCTTCTTAATCACAGAATAGCAAGCATGTCCACTCTTTTCTATTTTCAGTAATGCTATTATTCCCAAAGGGGGGGTGGGCGGCCAGTTGACCTTGGACCCCCAGAGGTTTTTTTCTCCCTACTTGGGAATTTTTGGTTCTCCTCCTCCGTTGTCTTCTGGCTTTCTTCTTTCTTTATTCAATTTCTTTCCTTCTTTCCTGTTCTCTACCTCCCGCTACTTACATTGTATGTATCACAACACAACCCTGTAAAGCGCTTTGGGACAACTTTGTTTTGAAAGGCACTATATAAAAAAATTGAATTGAAACTTCATTTCACAGTGTTTGACAGTATCTGTGTGAGGACGGCTCGCAGTCCAGTGTTTGGGTTTTAGAAGTTAAGTTCAGCGCCTGTTTCTCCATAAACAGCATCTCTGTGCACATTCTAGTAAATGGGTTTAAAGGGCAGCAAGGGCTTAAGTTTGGTTACAAAATTGGTAGGGGCCAAATCAGAGCCAAACCCCCCCCCACCCCCCCAAACACAAAGAGGACACCCATAACATTGGTAGGGATCTGTCTCTATCGTCCATACCCAAATCTACAGCCATGAAAGACAGTAGCGAACTATGGCATGACCAGATATTTCCATCAATCACAAATCCGCTGACAGAACAGTAATCAAATTATGCAGCTTAGCTGTTTACATATTCAACATGCTGGTACAAATGGGATGTTTTCATGGTGATGTGCAGGAATCCAGAGTGAGAAAAAAAGTTGCTCAAGGTAAAAAAAAAAATGGCTCAAGGTCAAGATGAAATTGACTAGGGCTGTGGGGGTTCTACAAACTCCCAGAGATATAACTGAATGTGGAGGCAGGGAGAGTATCCCAGTAGGACCAGTCTGACAACACGCAGTCCAGTTTATAAAGATGAAAATTGCTAACTTCAAATATGTGATCTCACCTCCCAAGCAACGGAGAATACACATAGTGGGAAGCAGGCTACCTCTCCCTCAACTTCAGGAAAATATTATCTGGGGAAAGAAACAGATAGAAACCAGACCAAACAACAGCTGATGTGCAAAACAACCCTCCCACACCTGCCTGTAAACAATAATAATCTGAGGAAACTCATTGGAGCCTCCAGCCAACAAAAAAATCATAACAATTACGGAATGGAAAGCTAGGCTACTGATGGCTTTGCACAGTGGCTGTGGCTCTTCATCTCTGGCTTTGTGATTAAATAATAAAAAGATACTGACATTTTCATGTTAACGAAGTTAACGAAACTCAATATACAAGACAAGTCGATGAATTTCAGCCATCCTAGGACAGCAGAGAAGACAATCTGGTAGATATGGCATTTGCTGCAATATTATTTGAAATGTTAACATCGACGATGGTATGTAATATATTAATGTCTTACAAACACCTCAGTGATGTCATTTGGGGTTAAGGTCACAATTTTCCAAATTCATTCAAAGTGTTACATTTCCCGGTAAATTGTTCCATCACCTCTGTCATTGTTAGGTCTCCTAGTAAGCAGCACGAAAGCTAACGGGAGAGGAGACATGGGTTCAGGAAGGTGAAGGGAACCGCTTTCAATCTCAATAATATGTGCGGCCTCACGGCAGAGAACGTGGAAACGGAAATGTGAAAAACTGAGACAGGGCCACTCCTGGAACAGTCACCAATACCCCCCTCTCTCACCCTGCCGTCTCTAGTACCTGCACCCTGAGGTTTAAAAACAAGACAGATTGGTTAAAAAATTGCCCAAGTAATAACTTAACTTGTAGCAGGTGGAGGTACTGTAGGCAAACAGAGTCAATGGCTAATTATCTGTCTGACAGCCAGTTTGAAAGGACACTAAAGTTACCCATTAGTCTGATATTAACTGTGCTCATACAACGAGGTGGTTTCAGGGTGATTCATGACATTGGAAAAAGATGCAATATCAGCAACCAGGGCCATTCAGCCCTTAAACATGCAGGTGAAACGTAACATCATAAGATTATATTTCGTAATACCTGGGGCGGAGTGTAGCTCACTGCGCTAAGTCTCTCTGTCTGTCATCAGAACGTTGCTGGTTTGAGCCCAGCTCTGCAGAACAGCCCCTTGTTCACCCTTACATATGTTTGTGTGTCTTGGAGAGCAAGATGGGGTAGGCAAAAAGAGAACTTCCCCACAGGGCTGAATCCACTAATATTGTTGTTGTTACCTATCTAAGAGGGGGTGCAAAAAACTTTCAGTAGCTCCTGGCTTGGTTCTCCAGGTACCTCTTGCACAGCATTTCATGGGGTCTTCAAGCAAAGGGGTGCCCCTGTGAGGAGACAGCATCCAGTCTGTATGCTCGGTGATGTTATTTCAGGCCTCTGGCATCAGGAGCGTTTTGGCTCTTGGATGCATTGCCCCCCCCCCACAATCTCAGCTGAAGTGCCCCACTGTTATCAGGGCCGACGGGGCTCCGGTGCATGAGCTTCGAGAGATGGAGATGGGCTCCATCGCCACTTATCGTTCAGCGCTTTATCTCTAGTGGGGAGGCGTTATGTCACACGCGCAAACGTGCTCATGGGGGAGGGAAAAAAAAAATCTGCAAAATAAAGGGGGCATAAAAAACAGGCGTAGAGTTTGTGCAGCGCGTGGCGTCAGATGTTGGAGGAGGAAGTGCTGTCTGGGCTGTTTGTCTGTCACGCACATCCAGATGGGAGCGCATACGCACAAACAAGCATGCTAGATTGCAAGAATTCATTAAACGATTTGTTAAACGGCAATCGATCATACTCAGCTCAGTGAAATATTATCCACGCGCACGGCACAGATTTATTGGCCTGATACGCTTGTTATGTTTCCCATGCTTTTCTTGACCCAATTTATCCGTCTTAGGCATATTTTAATATTTTTAAATTAGTGCGTGTTAGGATGCATTATTTTATTAAAGGCCGTGTTTACACGCCATTATCTGTAACGTGATGTCTCTGTGGAAATCTAACCCTAAGTACCAGTGTCTGCTCGTTGGGGGAAGCCGTGTCTGCTTCACGTACTTGGGACAGGATGGACACTATGCAGGATGATTCCAGAAAGGACTGTTGTGGTTGTAGTTGTCGATTGGCATCCGATTTCAGGGATCGAAGGCATGGATGGCTCTTCTCGCGTATTCATTGTTGTGACCCATGCAGGGTCCACATCCGACAAGGAAGCGGGAAACTGGAAGAGAGGTTACCGGTAAATTCTGAGGGTGATGGCACACAGCTTTTTCAGCAATGTTTCCGGGCAATGTTGCTGACCAGTGCTGCTCTGGCACTTTCCCATTGATATTGGGCAACAAATTTCTATTTGAAAAACTTGCCAGTGGGCAACATTTTGCAATCATCAAGATCCAGATAAGTAGCCCTTTGTCTCACCTGGTTGGCGGTTGCCTGGCAGTACTGCACAAAATGTTGCCCTGTGTATCATCACCTTGAGATGCATTATTTTTCTCTAATTAACACATTTAAGTGCCATTCTGTGTCGTTCCATTGTATAAAGTGACTCTTGGATGATTTTGTCAACAAGCGGCAAATCCCGCCTCGACCACTGTAATGTATGGAAAAGGAGACCAACCAACTCAACCAAACACTTGGTCCACTGTAGAAACCCCGCAGATCCATCCCGCAGCAGGCCGATACTGTCACTGTTAGCACAGTTGGCTCTGGGGGTGGATTAGGGGCAGCGTGTGGTTCGCTGTGTTAGGATCCTGTCCCTGTGATTGGTAGGTTGCTGGTTTGAGTCCTGGGCCACCAGAGTGATGCCACTCTTGGGCCCCAGAGCACAGCTGTTAAGTCGGGGGGGGGGGGGGGGGGGGGGGGGGGGGGGGGGGGGGGGGGGGGGGGGGGGGGGGG
>JABFEA020000041.1:16270774-16283671 GCA_019775915.2 Cyphomyrus plagiostoma | reverse complement strand
CCAGTTATTCCAGGGTTGCTGCATGCGGGCTGACTGTCCACTGTACCCCCTCCCCCCCCCAAAAAAAAAAAAAAAACCTGTTAACACCCGTCTGTCATATGGAGAACAAGGTTAGGCTAAAAGAAAAGTGGCCTCAGATGGCATCCATGAATCTGTACCATCAAAGTATCCATGTCATTTGTGGCTTTTTAGAGGGGACAGTCCCTTTGCCCTCAGTGCGGGAATTAGCAGGGATGTTTGTAGTACAGATTCAAGATTCTTTATTCGTCACATACATAGTTATATAACAAGTGCAACTTGTAGTGAAATGAACCCTGATCGATCCAAAGACCAAAGTAAACAAAAATTTAAAATTACAATTTACAATAGTTTAAAATACAAAAAGTGCAGATAAGTTATATGAATGAATTTAACAATATATAAAGTACCTGCCTGCAATGTCCTAGTTAATGTGTCCGTCCTGCTTTCCAGTGTAATAATAACAGCCTGTTCATGTCGTGACAAGCAGGTGTTTTGGTGACAGCTGGACAAAGCAAGAAAAATTACCTGAACGTCAGTCATCCGTAAAACATACGTAGGTTACACAAAGTGAAAAGCTGACTGTCTTACTTGCTGCGGCTTATTGGTACATACTAGTATGTGCAGTGAGGTCGCCACATACTTTGCCCTTTCGAACATAAAAGATCAAAACATCATATATCACGCATCGTCTCTCCGGCTTTCTTTGAATCAGCGGTCACATCTGGCTTTATCAAGCACCTTAACATTTAGAAACACCTGTTTCCCTCCCCTTGTGAAGGTGCAGACAGAGAAGGGAAACAGGAGATAGAGGGAGAGAGAGAGATCAATTTGTCATGGATTGATTTATGAAGCTGGTTTCCCAGGGATGTTTACTCTGTCAAGACTAATGCATAATTCGCAGCTCTACCCACACATTCATTATTGTGGAGCCAAGAGTGTGCACACTGAACCAAAGAAAAGGGAAGGCCAGTCAGGGCGTAGAGGTCACTCCCAAGACACACGGGGCCAAACTAATTAGCAGCTGCTCTGAATGCCACCGGAGACCCAAATCATTATTCTCCCACTTCATCAGCATGTGCTTGAGCAATTATGTGGTTATTTACCATATATTAAGGCTCCAAACATATTTGATTAATGCCTGATGGACGTTTCATTATGACTTAATGCACCATGCATAAGCGATCAGAAATTTCCAAAATTAATCATGAATAATGACACCGTTGGGCCCCCAGTCGTTGGCGAGGACGAGGACTCTGTTGTCATGGAGTCAGGGGCAGGTAGCTTTTCCGGAGGTGCCAAATGGTGGGTGTGCGTGGGGCAGTCCTGGTAATAATCGTCTCTCGGTTCATCCTCTCTGTCAGTGTCGGGGCAAAAAGCCAGAGATGAAGACACAGCCATTTTGTCGTAGCGCGCTCTCCCGGAAGAGGCAGCGGTGTCTCGGGAATGTGCCCTGTTGTTAACTACGGCATAATGAGTCCCGTGGAGACCGGGCGGCCGCTAAAAAGCGCGTATTTCAGTGACTCGGATTCGGAGACGACCCTGCGCAGAGGCGGGGGTCTCAAATGTGGCGGTGCCATGGCTGTGGCTCTCATTCAGTCGACGGCTGACTGTGCTCTGCCTCTATCCCATCCCTACATATGGCGGATGGTACGATAAGTGATAAGGTCAGCCATGTAAAAGCTGCTAACTACATGTGGTACACGCAGCGAATCAGAAGCACCCTGAGAAACGCGCCTTCCACCAGCGTCGATCCGGGGCTCAACGGCATGGCAAATTCTGATGGACATTTTCATTAAAATGCAGTTTTTCCCAGGGACAAGGTGACTTACATAATTTTTACCATGGACACGAGTGTCCTTGTATGAACAAGTTAACAATGCATGGTTGGGTGGCATTAGAAGCATTATTTCACACATTGGCGCCACCCCTGTCTTTGACCAATGATATGTTTTGAATCGGTGATTGACAGGGGCAGGGACACTCTGGGAGCCATTTAGCTTGCAGCTGGAGCCAGAGCCTCTGTGGCCCCACCCCTTGTATACACCCTTTCCCCAAATGCACACAGTCCAGGCCTTTTCACTTACTGAATGAACAAGCTCAAAGTTGAATTAAGTGGGTCTCCTTCATCAGTTTAAAGTCCTTTAAAGCCCTTGGATTATAGAGTTTTCTATCATCCCTCTCCGATCGCTTTACAGAAGGTCCCCCTGGGCACTGGGCCCTAGCTGTTCCCAGCACAGTAGTTCAGCTTTATGTCGGAGGGGTTCAATGTGTTTCCTTGCCCAAAGATACAAGATATATTAAGGCATTGTGCACAAGGACCCCAAGGTTATTGTGAGCATGATTTTGCTGTGTGGTTTTACCCACAGAATGTTTATAAGCCTCATCTGCACCCTCAGTGTCCCATTTGAACGTGGACCTTGATATAGACAAAAAGTAAGAAGGGTTTGGGCTGGAGCTTCAAGAAAGAAAGAAAGAAAGGAAGGAAGGAAGGCAGGCAGATAGATAGATAGATAGATAGATAGATAGATAGAAACACCTCTCATTTGATCATTTCTTCTGAATTTAAGGAGATAAATTAGAATAGCGTTTTATTTTCTGTGCAACCCATTAATTAAGCATGTAGAAATGCTTTGGTGCCCAAAATAGATTATGGCGAAGTAATGTTATACCCCAGACTTGTTTTAACCCCATGGGGAAAGAATCAGAATGTTTTCCCATTCATACTGAAAGTTTCTGAGTAATAATCATTCCAAGCACGATAACTCTACGTCCCTTTACATATACAGTCCATTCTTGTTCTTGGAGAACTTGGAACTGAGAACCTTGCCTTCACAGCACATTGCTGCCATATATATATTTTCACATTATTCTCATCCAGCGCCAGCAAATTAACGTAATTAAATAATTTAATTCCGGGTTTGTTTTATCTGACAACCCCACACACACACACACCGACACACAATTACATCTTCGAGTGGCCCTGATGACAGTCACAGGCTAATTAGCATTTGTCTTCCCACCACTAGATTGTTAAATTACAGACTGACAGGCTGAGCAGCAGCTGTGGGTATCCAGTTGAGTCATCATCCTTTTTCCTTAGTGCTTCTCGCCAGGATCACCTGTCGTAGACCATGTCATCTTGCTTGGTAAAGGGGTAGTAGGTTTTCCGCCAGAGCACGACCAATCTAGGTATCTTGCTATGAAACTCCTTACTATGCAACACCAACCGTAGGTCCAGCCTGTTCCCCGTGGAGGAGCAGGAATCTCAAGGCCTCTGGTCATTCAAGGACATCCCCTGAAGTCTTGGCTTGTTGATTAATTTAAACCATGTGGTCGCATCAGTTCTGGAATGAAAGTCACCATTACCCGCTCCACTTCCCCAGCAAAGCAGTCCCAACAGGTAAAGAACAGGCCAAATTTTTCCCGTGCCAAATTGCTCTAGTGGTTAGTGTGTATGTCCGAGGGTTTGAGCACTGTGGCTGTGTCTGACATGCTGTGGGTATGAATCCCATAACTAACAGAGGAATTATATCATGGTTGGACCCCTGAGCAAGACCTTTAACTCCAGCTGACACTGTGCCATGGCCCCAAAACTCACTTTCATCTCTACACGTATATCTGAGTGTCTCTCTTGGAGTGCAAGGATAAGTGAAAACAACCCAGTTTCCTGAGAGGGTAGAATGAAATGCTGCTGTTTGTTTATGCCCTTGCCGTTATTCTTCACTGAGAGGTTTGCAAATCCACTGTACAGCCTGGGCTCTCTGTCTTGTTTGCATCCAAACACCAGGTAATGGTGACCCTGTTTCAGTGAGCCACATACTGGCCAATGCCTTGACATCAGAATATGTGGTTAATTCATTTACCACTCCTAGAGTGTGTTCGAAGTGCACGTATTATCCAAAAAAGACAGAGTGGTCATTTTAGGCAAACCGATACTTATTCCTGGCTCCATCAGCTCATGGGAGTTTTACTTACACAAAAATATTCTGAGGGCAGAATGAAAAATGGTTGTTTCAGAGAGATTACCAATCAGATTTTAGAAAAAAATCAGATGTCTTGGTCCCGTAGTTGCTTGGACCCACTACATCTACATGTTGATTGGTTATCTCTCAGAACCAATTATTTTTCATTTTGCCCTAAGAACATTTTTGTGTAAGCACAATTCCCCCAAGCGCTCCATCATTGCCCCCAACTCCCTTAAAGAAATTTTATGCAGTAAGGTAACACGATTTCACCATCACCCTAATGGCAATAATCACATACACCTAAAGTGACAAGAGGTGCACAAAGAAAATCTACGAGTAAAACAAACAAAAGGATAAATGGCAACAGGCAGGAAAGGGAAATAACACAGAGGTTATGTAAGCAAACCACACAAAATTAAGGAACAAATACCGTGACTCATCAAAATACCGGAGATATTTGAAGCCACTTTTGAAAGCATAAAATATGTATTTCTGTAGTAAGGATTATAAATATATAGCTTAATGGCTAACATTATTTTAATGTGTCTAAGTAAATCTATAAATTCTAAGGAGATTTAGTGAATTACCTGACGGAGGCCTACATCTATATTTTGCTGCTTAAGAAAGCCTGTGGCTTGCAGTGTAATGAGACCTACTAGGAGTTTGTCTCCAAGTAAACAGACAAGATCAGAGTGAAATGCCGAAAACGTACATTTTAAGTAAAACATTTGCTTGTTCCTTAGCCGAATATTGAAGTTAAGCGTGGGTAATGTATCAAGCGGGCTTTCCCCTCTGAAATGCAGCAGGACACCTCTGACCTGAGAGAAACGCAGGTTGTTTTCATGGAGATTCTTCTCCTTTAGAAGATATAAAAGAAACAGACATAAATGGGAGAGGATTGCTGTGTTTTTAATCAGAGAACTGTATGGACCCTAAAAGTCGTAACCCACGAGGTTGCCTCAATGGTTATAAAAGTACTGAGCGCTCCTAGTTCAAAGTCCGAAATGTCATCCGAAATGCAGTTCAGATCCCGGCAAGGGTACAGGGCCACTGTTAGCGTAACATCTGTGATCCGCAGAACTGAAGTCAATTGAATGGAGGCTCCTATGGACCATCCCATTGTAATGCAAACGAACTGTTTGCCTTGTGCCATGTAACGTAATTACAGCTCCAGCACATGGTCGTCTTTGTGACTCGCTTCACTAGGGGGGGAGCAGAGCCGGCTATAAATTTAATTAAAAAGGGGGGGGGAGTCAGATCCAGGCTGCCGTTAGAGGGTCTAGTTATCGTTCGGCAATAACGCCTTTTTAATCCCGCCTCTTCGAAGAGGGCCGCGTCGGGATCGTTTTCTTGGGTCGGCTCGTTTGAACGTCGACAGGGTGCCACGATGGAGGCTTAAGTGACAGCGTTGATGAAAGCCAAGCTACCGCTCAAAGCAGCTCCCGCATTAGGCAGGAGCGAATCAGGCGCCGGCGAAAAGCGTGAAAGAACAATGAGGAGAGCCGACGTGGACGTCAGCCTCGCAGTCACTCCTTCTGCGGAACGGGGGACAGAGTGAGTTGTTGGCACATGGCAAGGTGGGAACTATTAATGATGTAATGATGTAATGATGGATTGTCACACACCCTTGGCTAGCACTTTGGGGAGACTCTTGCTTTATAAAAATAAATTGAATTGAACGGGTCTGTGTGCATGCGAGCTTGCCTGCTCATCACTGCAAATACTGTCAGATTACTTACGTCAGACATATACGTGGTTTTGCTTATTTTGCCCCCAACACACACAATCCAGGCCTTTTTCACTGAATGAACTACAGTAGCTCATTGTTTAAATAAATACTGTGCATAAATGGTTTTTATCACAGGCTAAAACAAACAAAAAGATCACTGTATGGAATTTATCCCCATCTGCATTTTCCATCCCTTTTCTATTTATATGTATTTATGTAGTAATAATAAGTATTATTGATGCCCATGGGGTAATTCTCTTTACACCTTCCCCGACTTGGTCTCGGTAAGTGAGAGCCAGCTGGCCGTGAAGGGCAGCCACCTGTTGCAGCAGCCAGGGAGCTGGGGGTCAGGGGCCTTGCTCAAGGGCCCACAGATGAACAAGTGACCTTCTGGTAACAGCCACAGAGGCTTAGCCCACTAAGCCACACGCTGCCCCTAAGTAGTTCTTGTATTTGTTTAATATGAATTTGTTTAAAAAGTTTTTTTTTTTGACTATTCTTGCTTTTACAAATATATAGGAGTTTTTCTTCTTTTATTTCGATTTTCTGTGGTATGTGCACTATAAGTAGCGAAACACAAAGTGCAGCAATGACAACACCTAACTAAAATTGTGCGTCAGTCAAAGACATACAAAACGGGAGCCTCCACAATAATTTCAGAGTCATTGCGTTATTTTTTTAAGCATATTTCGATACATAAAACCAATCGCATTAAAATATATGTGCAATTAGGTAGGGAATGGAAATATGAAAATTGGGCATTACGGGGGATGAAGGAAAGAAAAAATAGCAGGATCAACAGGGTGAGAAAAAGTTAATGAACAAAACTATGAGAGTGAAGAAATGGATTATGTTATAAACAATACGTACAAACACATGCCCAGGCACTTAAATTAAGTGCAAGATGAATCCATAGATAGAACAACAATAGAAGATGTCTGTACAAATTGAATGGAAATTAGTGCTAAGTCAGAATGATAGAACTGGTCTGTGGAGCAAGTAAAAACGGATGAGAATGATGCCTGTGAGGGGAGATGGGTCACTGATGCTGGCCGGCTGACGGCTCCATCTCTGGATGAATGTGTAAAGTGCCGGAGCTGGAAGTTTGGCCAGAAAAGTCCCCCCAGGGGATGTACTGCTGCATGACTATCAAGCTCGTCACCGAATTTATTGTCGTACTCTTGCGCAAGTTTACTTCAGTCCTCAGTTATATAACTATGTTTTTGTTTGTGGCTATATAAAGTAAAACAAGCAGAGAGCCTTGCAGTCATATCAGCCGTTTAAACATTTAGCAAGCAGCCTTACGGAGAGGGATGCACAGGGCTTACATAACAGATTGCAGATCTACTGAGTCCTCCGTGAGCCATGGAGGCCTGGGTTCAAAGCTGTCTGTCTATTAATAGACAAAGAGAGCAGGCTGTCAACGCACTAGTAAAGAGGGTGGAGTGAGACCCCAATCTGTTTATAATGTGATTAAAGCACTTTATTGGTTTTTGGGGGAGCCATTTCAAATTCCTGACAGTAGGGGTATTCAAACCCACATGAGGACGGGAACGATAAGCCAGCACCTTAGACCACACCACATGTAGGATCTATGGTCTATACACACTTAGCTACATGGGAAGTACGTACATGCATTTGCTCCATGCAAAGGGGAAAGGGTGTTTATTTATCTGTTCGTATGTTTATTTATGCCTTAAATGAAGGTGTGCTGCTCAGGAAAAACCACATTGATGCATGGACAAAGGGGAAAGGGTGTTTGTGTATTCATTCATTCATTCATTCATTTTCCTCTCACAGATCCTAAACAGGCAAAAGGTATTGTTTCTTCTTTAAGGTCAAAGCAGTGGAAAATGCATATAACTACATTGTATAGGCGCGGTATATGTTTGTGTACGTGACACGTAAAATTTGAAACCTGACTGGAAAGGGCAGACTTCTTTTTTGTTCGCTATACTGATCCACCTATTTGGCTGCGCGCGAGCCTGGCTGTTTCCCCAGCAATTGCCCCCGACCCCCTCCTCAGCACTCCATCTGTTCCCCCTGGCTTTTCCCATGAGTCTCTGTGTGCGACCACAGGCAGCCAAAGTGGTCAACATGCCTACCTGACCACAGGCCACACAGCAAACACAAGCCTGGGAGCGGAGGGGGTGGCGGTAGGAAGGGAGTTCTGGCTGGTGAACCTGAACCAGAACCAGAACCAAAACGCATCGTCATAATGGAGGGCCAAACTTAGCTGGAAAGGCCTCAGGATTATTGCTCGTGTCTGGCACTCACGTCTGTCGTGGAATTTTACAATGCATTAAGCTCTTATTCTTTAATGACGGGCAGTTAAATGAGCATTGAGCATCGCCCCAGTGCGTCCCATACAAACTAATGGTCTGATCCATAACTCTTTATTTTGAGATTGAAAAATAAACATGTACTGTATCCTGAGAAACACTTGGTATTTCGGACCTTAGCCAATTCTACGCATGCTGTGTTTTTCATATCCAGTCTCACTTATTTGCCACATGCGTGTGTCATTTTATCTAAGTCCCGCCTCCCCTGCCTACACAACCACTGCCTATTGGGCAATGACTAGTGTGCTAAAACAGCTCCTGGTCTGCCTGTGTTGGAGTAACACCACTAGTAAACACAGAGAAACCATTCGGGTAGATGTCTGTGCAATGGTGGAGTCCTTCCAAGGTTAATTGCTATTTGAATGACTGTGGTACACAATACCTATTCAATTAGGTTTTCATAATGAGAGGTTAAGTTCCTCCCTCACTCATTGGCTGGGCATGAAAGAGCCGTACATGGTAAATGGCATCTCTTTGTCCTGCCCCCATCCCATTCTCACATTAACCTCCTTCACCGTCAAGCAGACTTGCGTTCTTCCGGAAAAGAAAGGAACCAACTCTTCGATTGCAAGGCGGCACAGCAGGTCACAATTAAAGTATGACGAGGGGACATCGCTACCTTCCTGTCTATTTCACTGTCCCTTTTGTGGGAGTGATTAAGGCTCTGCTACGAAACACAATGGAACTTAAATGTTAATTAGATGCTGGCCTGGATGAATGGTTTGGAAATTCAATCTAAAAAAATGCATTAATTATAATCTGTTTCGAGTACAATTATGGATTAAAAACCACCACAAAAGCCCCCCTTTGTACATTACGTGGGATCTCTCCTCTCATACTCCCCAGAAGTCCTTAGAGGCTTCTGCCTCCACAGCCAAAACTTTTTGTCCGGGGGGCGCTCAGGATGGGGCTGTAATGAGGCATTAATAGTAGTCACAGAGTAGCCATCACACGTACTTAAAATGGACAGCTAAAAGCAAAGATAGAAGTAGATAGTGCTTTGTCCGTAAAACACATTCATGCCCATTCTTGATAATACAAGTCATCGTCGACTTATGACTGTGGTCGGTTCCGACTGACCAGTTGATCAGTTGATTTGGTTGTAAGTCAGGCCTTTATTTTAAATGCAAATAATCGTCATATATACAATATATTGTATAATAGAATTATATTATCTTTAAGTCATATTGTTTGATGTTTTTTAACCTTTAATCACCATTTTCTTAGTTCATAGCTGCCAGCAGTCATACACTGACGATGGGCATCACTCACGCTGCCAGTCACAACGTAGTCAAGGCCACATGTTTGCCATCACAAAGTCAATCAGTCGTAAGTCACATAAGTTGTAATTCGACGACGACCAGTATTAACATTTCCCTGTGTTGTCTGGAGGACGGATTGGGCACTTTTGATGATCTTGAGGAGTCTGGACTCCTAGACATCAAACAAGTTATAAAAGTGACATGCAAAAGGGCAAAAAAAGCATTTTTTTTTATCATTTTATTTTGTTTGAAAATGGTATGTGGCTCAGGCAGTTTAGGATGCTGTACCTAGTATCAGAAGGTCACTGGCTAAAATCCTGCTGCTGCTACCCATCCATTTTCTGTAACCGCTTGTCCTCTTCAGGGTCATGGTGGGGTCCGTTGCCTGTGTATCTGCTAAAGAAATGTAAATATTTGCCGAGAGTGAGCTTATTCCAGGCAGCACACTGTGGACAGGCCACATGCTCACATAGTCTTATCCATGCACACCAATTAGTCTACCTGTGTATCTTTGGGCTGCAACAGGAAACTGGAGAACCCAGCTCAGAAGAGACCCTGCATGACTCTGGGGGAACTTGAAAATGTACATATAGTATGGAATGAGGTGCATATTTAAACGGACTGTATATGCAAGGGTATAATTTTGGGTTGAGTATTGGACAGTTGTGGTGGCTTGTATTTGCTGGTTTTGAGTATTGATGGGGTAGGGGGGTGGGTTACAACCTCCCCACCCCCATAATTTACACCCAAGTGTGTATCACAACTGATGGATTTGAAGTATAGGGCGCCTCCATTATATACAAAGTTTTTATACATAAGGGGATGTGCTGTGATAAAATAGCACTGTGTTTATTAAGTGCTTGGCAACATGGCTGATTGGCAATGAGGGGAGATGCACACATCTGTAAGGACACCGTGCGATGAGCCGTTTGGTTTGTGTGAGGGGGGACTCATGCACTCACCTTCCACTGTTTGTTTGCGTGGGGTGGGCGCGCCGTCCTTTTTATACTTGCCTAATTTTCCCCTAATTCTTTCCGGCAGTGTCAGGAGCCTTTAATATCCCATGTCTTGGGCGACGTGTGGCTCGCAGTGTGGTTCTCTCCGTCCCCCATTCCGGCAACTGCGTGTAAATACAAAGGGAAGATTAACGGGTTATAATAGAAAAGTAGCCTTTTAGTCAATATAATTAAAGCGAACGTGTTTGATCACGTAGAACCCACTTCGCCATGGGCTATTAGGGCTGCCGAAATCAAAATATGCTTATATTTAACGTTGTTTAGATATAGGAGAGTCATCATAAATCTCGGCTTGGTTTTGATTGACTTACTTTAATCTTTTAATTGGGGCTGGGTTCTTTCACCCCTCTGTACTGCTGGCATTTACTCTCTGCTTGTTTATTGTTCTGTGTCTCTTGATTTAAATTTGTCCCGTTTGCATACAAAATTCACAACTTACCGTCGCAGATAAATTAACACATCCTCCTAGGAACCTATTATAGAACTTCTTTTTGGATATGATAATTATCCACGCCAGTTTTTTTTTTAAAGCGCTATAGTGAACCTTGTAATGTGTTTACGGGAACTTTTAGTGAAACGTCTAATGAGGACATTTCAAAAGTAAGAAATTAGTAGTTCCAGAAGCATTTAAATGACTCTCTTTTCAAAGGAATACGTGTTTTAAACAAGCTGAGTACTGTCATCAAAAGCGGTTATATAATGCTGACTATTCCGTTTATCCGTTCTTTGAATTTACCGCTGGTCATGAGAAGAAAGGCATCTTTAATGACGTTTTAGTGCAAACCACTTTTAGCACAAAACAACACAAAGCTGCCTTCTCCTCTGCAACAATGAATGTAGAAATTCACACAGTAAACGCAAAATAGTTGCTAAATTAATATAAAGGAGACGCGGTCCATGACTCCACCAGACAATTTGGGATATTGTACTTCAAGTTTATTGCGTTGCGAACCAAAAAAAAATGAGCTCATGTTTGGTAATTAATTATATTAGGATTTTTATGATGTGTTCTCTGATCTGTGGGCAGTTTCCTTCTGAGTATTTCACCAGTAGATAGACCAGTCCTCTTTCTAACAGCTAGGATAAAGTGGGGGATTTACAAAGATACAAAGAGCAGAATCAAGTTGCTCTTGTAAAGGAGATACAACACATTGGAGAGTCGAGTTTAAAAGCTGGAAGCGTTGTTGGGAGACAGGAATGCACGTGTCTGGTAGTGTTATGGAGATGAGAAAAATTCACCTCCAGTGGTTTTCAAGAGGAGTCATATAAACCTTTCTCCAGGTGACATCAAAGGGCGACACTTTTGTAAAGTAAAGCTGTGTATGCCACTTCCTGTGCATGTCCTGCTAGTTCCTCGGGACATTTGGGGTGAATCTCAATATGCATGCTTGGCCATTCTTGTTTCCTTATGTTCCTGTTTACATTACCTTCCATTGCTAAAGAGCACTTCCAATGCCATGAACACAAGTAGGATGATAAAAATCCCCAGATGCTGAGGTGAATCTCAATGCCAAGAATGCAAAGACCCCGGTAAGACCGGACTTGCTAACTTGCCTCAGTTGCCTCCTCACCGAATGACACCAATCCCATGATTCATTGTGGCCAAAGTTTGTTCTTGGAGGGCAAGTTAACAAGACCGGCCTTGCCAAGACCACAAGTACGGTCTTCGTGTTCTTAGTATTAAGAGCTGCATTTCCATAGAAAAATGTGATTGTTAATAGCTACATTAACTGGACTGGCAAGGAAGCCAGTGCCAAACGGGCACAGAGTCACTGTCTTCCATCACACTGCCCATTGGTAAAGTTGGTCCATATGTAAATTACACAGAAAGAACTTGGGAAAGCAGCAGGTTATGACTCATATTCTATCCTCCTGACATCATTTTTTTTCTTGGACCACCTCATCTTATTTTCATGACATTATACGGTGTTTGCTATTAGTGGTATGGAAAGTCATGCTTGTAGCGCCCCACAGTGGATACAGTGCCGCACAAACTGTGTCAATTACCAGTTTTGTCATTTTTTTTCCCCACAGCATCTTGATAAATTATATATGAACTTAACGAGCTGTGATCAAATTCTTGATATCAGTAAACACCGCCAGCTAAAATGCCCCCCACCCCATCCAGTTTTGGTTGGCTGCTATCAGTTAACCCGAGGTGTGATGCCTCGCCTTTCATCGAAAATGTGCAAGTATAAATTTGTCGGTGTGTGTGGGCATGTATGACTGTATAGAATTTTCATACTTTTTTCCAGACATAAAGCTATATCAGTACCCTACCTTATTTACACTTTACACATATCCTATATTTTCACACTGTATGCAACAATATCAGAAATGAACAATGTGACTTTTAGTTCAGCAATAATTAAACACGGTCATTTGAAATACTCCAGTAATTAAATCTTTAGAAATTACTAATTTGGAATATATTAAATTGCCCAAAGACCCCAGACTTGACTGTTTCTAATTTATTTTAATTTATAAAGCTGTCATTTTTTTACTGCAGATAACAATACTTTAATATGTGTGTGTTTGTGTGTGTGTGTGTGTGTATGTGTG
>JABFEA020000041.1:16212903-16236123 GCA_019775915.2 Cyphomyrus plagiostoma | reverse complement strand
GGGATGCAGTGGCGCAGTGAGGCTGGCTCACGGCCGGGATGCAGTGGCGCAGTGCGGCTGGCTCACGGCCGGGATGCAGTGGCGCAGTGGGGCTGGCCCACGGCCGGGATGCAGTGGGGCTGGCCCACGGCCGGGATGCGGTGGCGCAGGAGATGGCTCATGGCCGGGATGCGGTGGCGCAGTGGGGCTGGCTCACGGCCGGGATGCAGCGGCGCAGTGGGGCTGGCCCACAGCTGGGATGCAGTGGGGCTGGCCCACAGCCAGGATGCAGCGGCGCAGTAGGGCTGACCCACAGCTGGGATGCAGTGCCGCAGTGGGGCTGGCCCACAGCTGGGATGCAGCGGCGCAGTGGGGCTGGCCCACGGCCGGGATGCAGCGGCGCAGTGGGGCTGGCCCAGATGCCGGTGAAGGGGGACTTCAGAAAGCGTGCCAGTCAGCTGCTGTTTGAGGCAGACTGTGGGGAATGTTTACCTGTTGATCGTGGCTTAGACACAAGCCCTCCATCGTGTCTGCGTGTTATGATATGATCCAACATCCGGTTGGCAGTAGCAGCAGTTTGAGTGCATGGAATCGTGATTTAAAGTTTGCTTCTTTCTGCCTGCATCAGTGCCCTCAGGACAGAACCCTGGTGGCTTTTGCACAATTTCACTTCATCGGACTCTCCATCGTTTGTCCCCACCCCCCCACCAGACCTCAGGGGTCCCTGTAAACTATGACATTGCCTGTCGGAGAGCAGAGGCAGGAAAATTAGCAATCAGGCTGCATTGTTTTTGTCACCAGCGTGCCGTGGTCATGCTGCCGCAGCCACACACAGCGATCTCAGTGTGCTGTTTTTTTTTTTTTTTTTACGAGCCACAAAAAAAAACCCCATTTCTTTAAAGGAAAATAGCTTTGTTATAAAGGGGGTGTGCCACTGCACCTCCACTACAACAAAACTTTATTTCTGCTGGTCTCAAAGTAGTTAAACGGTTGGATGGTTGGATGCAAGGACAATTCGAGGATTTTTTAAGGTGGTGGCCAACCTTATTGCCAGCCAATGATAAGTTTTGAGCCAGCGAGTAGCGGGGGAGGGGGCACTCCAGTAGCCAATCAGCTTTCAGCTGGGGCCAATGCCCTTGTGGCCCTTCCTCTATATACACCTCTGAATGGGAAGGGGAGGAAGCAAATGCACCCAACAGATGCTCAATAAATCAAAATCAAAGCCTGGCTGGAATTGTTACACGCTATTTTCCGCCTTGACAGTAAGGCTCCTGCAGCACATGCCCAGAATTAAGATGGAGTTGGGGGACTCGGTTGAGCTGTTCCTCAGATGGAGCAACAGAACTGTGCTTCACCTCTCAGCACCCCTGGCTGTTGCAGTCACAGCTGACCCACCGTAAAAGAACCCATTTTCAATATTGTATAGCTTGCTATCATCATGCTTTGAATTCACATTTGTATTTTGCATGATTTTCAGAATAGACTCAACATAGCCACTGGCTGTTGGTAGATATTGCATGTTCAGTCCTCTATCCAATGATCCTAGCCTTGGTTATTGGACAACACAGATTATGTTTGTAATGTTCTTTATTATTATTAACATTCATGGTCACATGAATGCGATGACTCGCAGTGGAATGAAGTGGTTCGGAAAAAGGCGGGAATGGATTTAGATGGACAGATAGAAAGAGAAATACTCTAAAATGATTGAAACGTCTCAGGCCAGTAGCGGGAGGATTGGACCCTTGCTGCTCACTTCAATGTGAAGTTCTCCTTAATGATGAGTATCAGGTACAGCCAGCATATTTACTGTGCATTCCCCACTCCTGGGGGTGTACACGGAGGCGGGGCCACAAGTGCCCTGGCCCCAGCTGAAAGCTGATTGGCTGCAGGGGCGCCCTCTCCCCTGTCACTCACTTCAAAACATATCATTAGCTAATCAACCTCTTATGCTCCCCTCCTTAAAAAATCCTAGAATCGCCCCCCCCCCCCACTCCTTACCCTCCCATAGCACACACGACCAGACATGCAGACAGCTTAATAAAGTAGCATTTGCAAGAGCAGTTATCATACTTATATTAGTGATGTCCTACATTAAGGGGATGTAATAAATGCTGAGATTATTATGCAAAGCCTTGAGACAGACCGTAAAATGTCACCGCGAGCTTCCTGCATCTCCCGGTTTCTGCAGCTGCGTTTTTTCTGCCTTTTCTCCTTGTTTTTTCCTCCTCCTACCCCTCTGAATCACGAGTGTAATTCTGTAGGTCAGGCAATTTTTCTATTTATTTAGTCATTGAGAGTAATTGGCTTTTTTCTTCCACTACAATGTTCAGTGATTGCCGCAGAATGCTCCCTGCACAGCCTCTGCGTCCTCTCCAGCCCTTTCTGGGGTGTATTACTGTGTCTTTTATGGGATTTCCATCCCCCCCCCCCCCTACCTTCTAGCCTGTGTGGTTTAGCTGGTTAGGCACTCAGTGCCACAGAGGCAGAGGTAGATAGTTCAGGTTCAGGAAGTAAAAATCCAGACAAGGATTTTGGTTCAAGAAAGCAGTTGAGTATAAAGAGTCACAGTCACAGAGAATGGAACTGGTTGGTTGAAACAAAATCCTGGTCTGGATTTTTACTGGCAGAGAGTACAATGGCAATAAGACATTAGGATCCCTCTGGGGTTTCTAATAGGGTTAAGGTCTGTGCAGACACATGTAGCTAGTAAGTGTAAGGGCTGGATCTCCTGAATGTGACATAGAGGTAAGCATGGGAGATGAGGTGGAGGGACCCGATTGGCTAAATGGTAATGCATGCAGAAACAGTATGCAATGCAGACTGTCAGTGAACCCTAAAGCCAGGCCTCTCTACCATCACCATCCAATGGTGTGCTGTTGCTCAGCTCTCCCTCCCAATAGGTGCCCAGCCAGAGTCCCTGCTTCCAACCAGCATCTCATTCTGAATTAGAGTCCACACAGGGAGGCATCTATCTAAATAATGGGGCAACAAGGGCCGTCCAAGAATTCAAAAAGAATCAGTCAACTGCCATTGCATCTGGCCCAGGCTCAAGGTGTGTGTGGGGGGGACATGTGCCAGAACATCCATCTTGTTTATTCCGCTTATTGTTGCCATTTAAGGGCCGAAGGCCTTGTTCCTTGATCACGGCTCAAATGGTATCAATAATTCAGGACGTGAATAATTCATGCTGCTCTGGCCACAGGTGAACAGAGAGCGGGTTATCGTCCGTGTAGCGGCCTATATATTCTAATGGGAAAAAAAGAATAAGACAATAAAAAACAGCTGTCGTGTCTGGCGCTTTAGGGAGGGGACGACGCTCCGATCCTCCTCCCCTTTTCCCCTGAGACAGGAAGTCACTGAGCTGTTTGTTTAATTTATCCCCCATCACTTTAGCCGTGGTTCCCGTCAGTCAGCGCGCAGCCCAACCTCTAAAACAGGAAGTGATGCGGTACGAAGTGCGCAGTGGGGAGGAAAGAGAATGTAACGGCGCCAACTGCTGTGAGCGTACATGGGGTGCCTTTCATTCAAAGGCCTGAAGTTTGATGTTTATTATCCGCAGGCGTGTGGTGGGGGCACAATGCCATGCGGCGGAACCGGCAGCAGGCGAAAACGTGCGCGCGGTTGGCGCTCGATTGGCGCTCGATTGGTTAGGGTGTGTGACACAACATCACATTCGCCTGTACTGTAACACGTGAGGCGACACAATCGGATTCCCTCGGAGACACCGGAGACCTCACAGTTCTCAGGCTGTTTGAAAGTGGAGGTGGCAACATGGGCTTCAGCAGAAAATCACGGCACCATAAACTTATTCTCTCAGGGGGAGGTGATCTGTCCGCAATGTCAGGCTCAAATCAAAACTGGTCAAATCCAGTTGTAATGGACAAGCGGAGAACAATGTTTAGATCGTTAGCGTCTCCCCGCAAAAGGCCGTCGGTTAGACAAACGACCATGGGGCCCGTTTTTGAGCTCCAGGTCCCCAGCTCTTGATAACAAATTAGGACCACCCCCCCCCGGCCCCCAGCAGGTCCCCGCGGCTCCAGGATGCGGCGGAAAGGTGAGCTCTGGTAATTGCAGGTTGGGAAGCACCCGACGAGGCCCCCACGATTGGCAGAGCACCGGAGGCCGACATTAGTATCGTCCTGAACTTCATAGCCATTTGTTACACCCTGAAGGGGCCAATCGCTGGGGACAGAACGGAGGGACACTGCCAGAAGCGAAAAACCGGAGGCTGCGGCAGAGAGCTCGGACCTACCATTAATCACTACAGAAATCCCTTGCACGTTGTGTAGATTAAGTCTGACAAGTACACTCGGCCACCAGGGGGGTTACTGTAAACACAAGTGAAAAATTATGCCGTTCGAAATGACGCCCACTAATAAAGCACAAAACGCAAAAAACAAGCAGTAACAGTATGGTGTTAAATAAGCCACACGCTGCCGTTTGAGGAGACTAACATATAAGAGCTTTTTACGAAAAGCACTGCAGAAATTCACTATAATGCACTGCAGAAATTCACAGGGATGGACGTTCGGTCCGGCTACGGGTCATTTTAATCTAGTTGCGTCCTCGATTTTTAATATTCATTCTGCTTTGTCGTTTTTTTTGTTTTTTCTTTTGCTTCCCGTGCCGGCAAACAAATAGGGTGCAGAAACAAACAGCAAGGAGAGACTTCCCATAGGAATTCTGCGATTCTTCACGCACCGTGGTCTGCAGAATTGATGGATCTGCTCAGTATGCTTTCTGTGTGTCTCAAACCTTCTCGCCTCGCAGCAAGCAGAATCTTATCAAGTCTTGACTTTGTCCACGCTATTAGATTTGGAAGCCCGGGGAGTGTGTCAGAGATTAATAACAGCCGTGTAAGATGAAAGGACCCAGAAAAAATAAAAAATAAAAATACATTTCAGCATTGTCCAAAATAAATCCCCCCCCCCCCGTGCCTAACTTAATGCAGTGAACAGGTACTTTAGACCACTGATTAAGTGAGAAAATGTTCTCTTTTGTTCAGAACAGCTGATAATTCCTGCTTTTATAATGTACTGCTAATTTTAATGGCAACCTTTGAATATACAATCTTATGCATTTGTATAATATTGTACTTTTTATAACAGTAAGTGTTGAGGGAAAATTGGAGAACATAAAATATGTATTTTGTTTTTTTTTTTTGAAGGTTAATATATTCAGCATGAATCAATTGCATTTGTATTGGTGTGTTGCTTCTACCCTATACCCTGTATTCCACAGAGCAACTACAAATTACACGAGCCTGCAATGTTGTAGTAGGCCATGTTTAAATAAAGCATGTTGTGTTTCACTATAGAATGGATTGAGTGGTACTTGCAAAATGTTCATATATGGCTTTGGTTTGGATCACAAGGGAAGGGCCTGACAAAATCTTGGAAAACAAAGTTTTGAAGTGTTTTGTCACGAGCAAAAAGCAGAACAAGATCTTGTGCAGTTTGCACTGCACTGCAGCCAATATGGCAACACCTGGCATTGCGTTGCAGCTTAGGGGCACTGATGTCATACATTTTGGCAAAGCATATAGACGGCATCAGCGAAGATGAAGGTGCGTAAATGCGTACATTTGGAAATTCCCACAATGTCTCCACAGCTACCACCAAAGCAAACGAGGGCTTGTGTGGGTGGATGGGTGTGTTTCATCTCCCCTTTGTCGCTAATTGATTTGCTGCAAACGAATGCGAGGTTCATATCCAATCAATAACATTTATGGAGGTAATAACACGGGGGATTTCCGAGATGAGGGATGAGAATGGCTTATCGTAAGCCCTGCTGTGTGGGATCCAAGTGTTCCACTGCTATGGCATGAGCAGTGTTTCGGAAGTAGTTCATAAAAATGACACAGGATAGAATAGAATAGAATAGAATAGAATAGAATATTGTCATTGTACATGTAAAACAATAAAAACTATCAACAAAGTAAAAATAAATACAAAAATAGAATACGATATAATATAGGTAGATGTACAGTATCGAGCTAAATGAATTGAAGGGCAGTTGTGCAATCACAGACTCTTTTAGCAGCATTAAGGAGTGTAGAGCGACAGCAGCAGTCATGCGGATAAGAATGATAATAATTTGCAGCGCTATAAGCGGTTGTTGATTGGGAGGTGCCGGTCAGCATACTGGTGCATGCAGAATGCGGGTGAGGGTGTGGTGGGGTTACTTGAGGTCGTTGCCCCTTGCTTGGTGAAGTTGATTGATGGCTCTGGGGTAAACGATATTTAGGCTGGAAATGCAGAAGTAAATATCTGCAGCATAGCCGGCCGACCCTTATGGAGTGCATGATACACAACGGACAGGAGTATGGTGCATTAATGCTCATTGCAGTGCTTTCTAGCGACAGGGAGTTTCGCCCCCGGGGGGGAGTGGGTACAGAGGGCCTTCATCTTGTCCTGGGACTTCAGGCTGATTAATTACAGCAACAGCTTCAATGGAAAAACATAACATCATCTGGCTGTTGACCAGGAAGTAGCCCGACTGGTAAATTACTCGCACCTGCAAAAGCCAGGTGATGCCATTTTCCAGTCTAATGGAGATTTTCAATTAATCAGAGTGGGCAGCGTGACACGCGGGCTGTCCAGGGGCACAGCTTCCGCGCCGCCGGCCCCTTGCTGGCGTTCCGGGTCGCATTTGAAACTGCTGAACTTTACTCCGGCTCCCGCCACGCAGACGAAAAACATTCTGTGTAAACGTTTCGGCTGAGAGAATGATTAAGGATTGGGCTGACCCCAGAGACGGCCTTCTCTCTGTGATGCGGTCGGGGAGACTCCATTGCAGCCTGAAAGCCAACACTGAGTGACTTAAAACAAGGTAACTGCCCTCAGGCTGTCACTACACTAAATAAGGCACCCTAATGGCCAACGTGCTACTCTGCACACTTTCCTTACTTTTTCTTGATCACTGCCTTCTGTAAATAGTCACGTCCGCCATTACTTTGTAGTTATATCAACTGATTTTACTGTTTTATTTCATTTTTAATCCTGTGGTGGTTTGGCACTTCCGCCCCGAGATGCCCTGCCTTGCAGCAGTACTAGTATAGACTCCAGACCCCCATGACTGTGGCCGCCAAACGGGTCCAGAAAATGGATGGGCAGGTGTTATTTTAATCTTATTTATCTTTATTTATCTTTTTATATTATTTTTCTGGGCACTGCATATTTCCCTTTAGAACATAATCCATGAAGCAGATGGAAAAAATGATTTCACTACACACACGTACAACGTATGTTTGTGCATGTGACACGTAAAACTTGAAAGGGCAAAGCCGAGTGTGGCAGCCGGAACATACAGAAGCGTCCATTCATGTATACGTGACTGTAATGTACACCTGTCATATGTGAAAGTTAGGGTAGCATTAAAAAAAAATGTTCTTTGTTGTACTGCTATTGCCATAAAAAGAGGTTTGATGATTTTTTGATCGTGTTTTTTTCTCCAGCGTTCCTTGTCGTCAACATAAAAACGGCGCGCCGAGTTGCCATATGAATTACGGATGCGAGTGCAGACTTCAGAATACTATTTGAAAAATAGGAGAGGTCTCAGTGGACGAGGGGGGAGGGGTGAATCTTCTTTATGGAGATTCGTGGCTTTGTGTATGTATGGAGAGGCAGGAGATGCCTTCAGCTTCAGTCACGATCCCATAGTCAGGACTGCAAGGCTCCAGGGAGACCTCCAGGAAGTGAGAATGAAAGGGGTGATTTTATCAGCCTACCTCGTCAGCCAGAGATAAAGATCACACAGCAGTCCCTCGCTCCTCCTCCTTTTCAGTAGAACCTGTCTAATCTGCTCTTCTCTTTTCTTCTGTCTCTCCTTCCATCTTTGGTGCCTCCTGACCCCGCCCTCTGCCCCCCCCTTCCCTCTCACCGCCTTGCTACTTCCCAGTGGCTGCAACGAAAAGCAAAGTGAGAGGTGAGTGGTGATCTTCCCTGTACCCACCACCATACACCCACCCCACACACACCTTGCCATATGTCACAGGAGTCCGGTGTTAAGATAACGGAAACAGGAAGTGACGTCACAGAGATGACCATACTGAAGGTGTCCAACCCATACCCCTGATAACACGCATTCGTCTGCCATCGATGTAATACTCAAGTCATTTGCTGACTGGCAAGACATCTGAGCAAGGTCACGTGTATTAGGCAACTTTAAAAACATTGCAGGATGATCGCAAACGGGTCGTCATTAGCAAACAACTTGAGTATTACATCATATGCATGTAACTTGTATACGTCAGGCAGACGTTGGCCAGACACATGTGTGGTATGTTGCGCTTGTTGTCATCGTATTTCCCATTTTCTCCAGCTTCTGTTTGGCCCTGTCAGATGGTATATTGGGCCCCTGAAGTGAAACTTTACACTGAATTGGTTCTAATAAGTTACTGATGCGTTGGAAGAGCATTGATACCCTGGAAGATTCAGGGGGCCCGCACTGTATAGGGGCCCCAAAATGTAATGGAGGCAAAATCTATCAAGGGGAGGGCGGCAAATTTTTGCTATACCCCTGACCTGGTGTATTAGGCTGTAGTGAAAGCTGCCCACTTTCTATTGTGAGCTCTACTTGAACTCTTTGCCCACAGGCTAGCACCGATAGCGAGCAGATTTGTGCTTTGTGTGCAAGTGATTAAAGCCTGTATTTACACTGCATGGATCTGGGGAAGTGACTGAGCATGGGATGGGGGGGGGCATGCTGCCTGGGAAGAGGAGGTCAGCTGACTGGGTGTGTTGTATTGGTTCAGTCCAAGATTTGTGGACAGAACTGATTGTATTCCTTGCCTGGTGGATCCATTATAGAAGTCTGCCATACTGGGGGTGGCACAGTGGTTAGCACAGGCACCTCGCACCTCTGCGGACCAGTGCCCATGTGGGGCTTCGCCTATTTCCTTCCCACAGTCCAAAAACATGCTACGGTGAACTGGAGTTGCCAGATAGACGTGATTGTAAAGGAGCACATGCATGTGAAGCAATGCGTTGGTGCCCCATCCTCGGTTATTCCCTGCCTTGTGCCCTCGGCTTTTAACAATAGCTTTGGAGAGAGAGCCTGATATTGGGGGAGACGTCATTTAATTACAAAATTCAATTTATTAGGAGTGATACACATACAGATTAGACTTCGGGTTCAATTGAAAACATTCTGGCGGGGGGGGAACAGGATTGAGAACCACTGCACTACGCCAATGAAGGTAGAAATGCAAATGAATCCTTCTACTATTTTTGGCTCCGGTGTCTCTTCTATTCTCGATCGATGATATTTGCGTGGTCAAGTAGGACGCCGGTCACTTTCCAGGAGGTCATGAGTCACCCCATTATTCTATTGCCCTCCGCTCCAAACACGCGGCTTAACACGGTGAGGCTGACAGCAGAGAGAGAGAGAGTAACAAACGAAAGGCGATGTTCTGTGTTTGCTCGCAATTACCGGCTGCAGTCCTCAGGGACGTCAGCAGCATCAGTTGTTCAGGTTGGCTTTTGGTTGCCATGGCAATTGATTTACACCTAAAACTCCAGGTGGGATCGCTTTCTGTTAGAAATGGTAATTAAACCAAAGGGGACAGAACGACATCCAAGGGGGCCTGTCGGTTTTGGGGACCAGGGCTCCTAATGTGGTGTCAGAAAGGCGCATGCTGAGTGCATGCAGCCGCATGTTTTCACATGTGTATTTTTACGTCAGCTGAACTGATAACTCACAGCTGAGTTAATGTCACACAGTGGTGAGCTCTCACCTCAGCCAAGCCTGCCCTACAGGTACTCTACTGCAAAAACTGAGGGGACAGTTACAGTGTTCTATCCTAGTGGGAAACAGGAGCAAGTTAGAGGGATGCAGAGGAACACATGATATTTAATTTATTTATTTAGCTTTAATTCAATGCGACATGCATTTTTTCAGTAAGCAGGGTCACAGCCAGTCTCTGAAACAGTGGTGGGTTACGGACCATGCTCAGGGCCGCAACTGCAAAATCTGTCTGCTGGGTCTGGGTTTCGAACCAGCATCCTGTCCTGGCGCGCCACGCACATCTCAGATCTCGCGTTGTGAGTTAAAGAGCTTTTGGCATGAACGAGTTATCGATCAATGGCATCTCATTCAGATTCAGTCATGGGGGAACCGTGACCGAACCCCCAAATTTGCACTAGACTTTCCCATGGAAGGCAGACACCAGACGGTTTGATTGTAACTGCTTTGCCCTCCACGTTTTTCTGGTTAATTTGAAGGCAAGTGCACCACGGCAAAAACCCCAGTATCCGCAGCAACATGCAGAACCTCAACGGTCAAGTGACGGAACACGAAACAGGAGTCATCACCAGTCATTGTTCATTTCCGCGCGGCCGTATAGGAAATCCATCCTGGCGGTAATAGGGAAATGATTTGCACCACGGCTCCGCAGCCAGGTTGGCGGATGTTCGGGCAGCTCGCCTCACGACAGGATCTCCCCTAATGATTGTCTCGTGGAAGAGGGAATTTCCTCAACACATGCAACTGGGGGGTGGGGGGACAAAGGGAGCAGAAGTTGAAGCAACTGTGCACGAATCACCCCGAGAATTTTCAGCCACCACGGCACGAAGCCGCCAGTGATAATGGAAGATGTGATAAAGGAAGGCATCACAGATGAGATGTCTTGAGTCAAAGCTGCACGAAGACCGGGGGGGTTTAACAAAAAGAACAGAGTGCATTCCATTTAAAAATGATTCCTGTAAAATATCTGCACTGCAACCAGGGGAGACATTAAAAAGAAAGGCATGCAAGGCGCACAACGTGGTATCGATTGCTTGCGCTGGCCCACGTCCTCACACGTACGGTAGCTTCAGTCACCCGATGCTCACACTCCCCCTGCACCAGGCCTGCCGTTGCAGCCGCCATCCAGGGATCAAGCAGCATCAGTTTTTCATATTTTTGTGCAAAATGCCTTTGGGTTCGTTTCTGCGGCTGGTTCCCGAGAAACTACAATGGGGGCCAACGTGTTAAAGGAGATGTCATGGGCAGAGGAAGGACTGTATCCCGTGTGGGGTTCTGGGTGAAGCCCGCGATAATGATGAAGGACGCGTGAGTAGCTCAGATAGGAAGAGAGCTGAAGGACGGGGTGAGCGTTATGATAGATAGATAGATAGATAGATAGATAGATAGAATGTAAAGCGAATAAATAAAAATAAACAGACAAATAAATAGATTGATTAATGAATATCAATGATAATTAATGTTAATGATAAAAATTAGACAGAGGCAAGTGAGAGCAGAATGGGCTGACACTGATGGCGCAGTTGGGGTGCCTGTCACTCATTTAAACCTGCACCCACCCTCAGTGACTATGCAGCAGGTCTGCCCCCCCAAAATCCCCCAACCCTCACATCACAGATGTCTTTTGGAAACCACGTAGGGACTGGGTATCTATTCCCCCGTCTCCCATTTGTGTTCAGCTATTTTTGGAGGCCCCCCTTTCTGTGTCACACCCCCAACTCAACGGCACTCAGCTTCCATGGTGATATGGGTGGGTGTCACCCTTAAATGAAAGGACCGAACAGAGAAAAGGACACCCTTCCAGGTAAAGATGGGGGTGTCACACCGAGGGCCAAAATAGCTACGAGCTGCGGGAACGTACAGATATGACAGCATGTTCTGTCAGGACCGGAAACCCCACTGTGGCTTTGGCCTCCTAACTGGAAGTTCTCACAGATTGTGTTACATGCGCTGGGTTTCTTATTTTTGGCGTTTTTTTTCCTTTTGTAAAGTGGCTCTCTTCTCCTCATATACATACAGCACGCGTCGATCTCAGCCGAAACGCTGAAAGATAGGGGAACTTGAAAAAAGTCTATGTTGGCCTTGTTATTAATCCTGTAAGTTTACTGATAAAATGGAAATTACAGATGGAACTTCAAGTGGCTTTTTAGCTGGTTTGTGGTATGTCAAACAAACATGAAAGAAGCACTTTACCGTGGTATAAAGCGATGGTTTTACTCTAAATCCACACACAAGCAGTTTCAGTTTTATCAGAAAAATAAATTCTGGTTTTGAGTGTGTTGAATTGCGGGAAATCGATCGGAGAATTTGCACGGGCCCCTGCCCATACGACTCTCTGAGCCGGCATTGTGATCCATCCCTTAGCTCTGCTGAGGGTTGCGCTTCTTCAAGGTGGGTGTGGAATCACTCTTATTAGCAAGCTTGAGAAAATCCTGACGCTCGATGTCGTGTGCCTGCCAGAAAGTTCACCTTTCGTCCATGTGAAATGTAACTTCACCTTTTCGTCCTTTCAGAGAAGCTGATAGAGGTTTAAATAAAGTTCGGTCTGGGAATCGGTAGTTATAGCCAATTACTGCGTTGTTGACTCTGCGTGGCTGAATTCTACACAGGACTATTCATTATCGCACATTTCCAGGCACTGAAGTGTGCAGCGTGACGACCTTCTACTTTGGGGTGGAAAATGAAAGATTTTGACAAGTCATTAAATGTAATCTGTTTAGAAAGCTTGGAAGGAAGGGGAGGTGGGCCCGGGAAGCCAGCCGACGAGAGCGGGAGTGCTTTAAGTGCTGATACGCATTCTCAGCGTCGACGTGGGTCGGGGCGCGATGTGGAACATGTCTCCGAGCTGTCTGAGTGGGGGTTGCCCGTCCATGATAAACTTCCCGCGGTGGGCCCATGAGTGGGGGTCTTTGGCTTTAAGAGGATGTCGGGGGAGGGGGGAAATCCAGGATGAACCGGGTTTAGTCGATTCCCCACGTGTGTCGCAAAAGCATGACGGGATGTCTGATAGCTGGCCTCTCCAGAGCCAAATGAGAACAGGCTACGGAGACTGAGCTGTGATTACTAACTGTGGTCTGTGCATTCATTAAAAAATGATTATATTGCTCTAGGCTATATTACCTTTTACAATAACAGATTAGATAATATGGCAGCAATATCTCCTTGCACTGAAGCTCTCAAAATCATGACAATATGATAATATTTTTCAACATTATTTTGGATCGACTTCAAAATGCAAAGTAGAGGCTCTTAACCCATCTGCAGCAGTGCTACAAACATATCCCCACGTCTTCTCAGCCGACTCTTCCAGAACAATCCAGACTCTGTCACTTGTAGTTTGCAAATGGCACCCGTTATTGTAGCCCGAAAAAAAAAATCAATCAACCATTATGGGTGACTTTTTTGAAAGAAGAAAAAAAAAAACAATGGGGAGATAATTGTATTGGCTTGAGAATGACAAGAGAAGGACTTTAGCATAAATGCCACGGCAGTGCCATACCTAAGGGTGAGTCAGCTGCCCCCAACAGGTCAGGACATGCAAATGCGCGCCACACCCTTAAGTTTCACAAGAGACTAGTCAAGCCCTATTTGTGGGCAGAGGCCCTCTATCACGCTTAGAGCCCCCTGAGCTATCTAAGTTGTCAGTGGACCCCCTATGATTTCCTACAATGTTGTAATTGTCGACTGGGGGCAGGGAGCTGTGATTGTGATAGATCGGGAGAGGGTCCCGACATGAACATACATGCCACATCACATCCCATTTTGCTTTGAAAACTGACACAGCATTTTATTTTCCAATACAGGACCCCGTAGAATACCGCGAGGTTTAAAATCTTATTAAACACAGTTAGTTGAGGCCTCTGAGCTTCAGCTTGGCTGAGCCTGTGCATTGAAGTGCCCCATTTTCAGGAAGACATAACAGGGTTTTAATTACATCCTTTATTATGTTTTTTTTCTCTCTCTCTTGTAAAATTGTACAATATCAAGTTAAAAGATTCCGGGAATCTTCTGGAATTGTTTAACTCACAAAATCACAGTTAGGACTGATTATTTAAGGATGTCAGTGTTATCTATGCCAAGACTCTCCTAACCACTTCTCCTGTTTACCAACAAGCTACTTTGTCAGCCAGCTAAGATTGTTCCAGCAGCGTAGTGGCCAAAGAATGCGGCAATAACACACTCTACCCCCAGTGACGTTTAATCCCAGGGATTTCAGATACCCAATCCCCTAACCCCATGACGCGTGACTCCTTCTTTAAACTTGAGATTAACAGCACCATTACTGTTATACCCAGCCCCCCCCTCCAAAAAATGCTTCGGCCATGATTCAGCCAAACCTGCCAGCTGCCATTGCAGTCACTGCACACTTGGAATGAGTTGAAACGAAGTGCAGGACGTGGAAAACGTGGCTTTTCGCAAAGAGTTCTGTGACCTCGCCTGGGATTAATGATCTGTGGCGTGGCTGTTACCAAGTCACAACAGATGGGCGCTAAATTTATACCGTATTTACTATAAGATATGGGAACGCAAACTCAAAATGAGCCCTATTTTGATGGTGGCTACAAGGCAGACTGGTCTTGTCAGAACTGAGGTTTTGGAATTTGACACAGCTGAAGGAAGAACAGGCAGAGGAGGCAGAAAGATAGGAGATGGGGGTCTATAACTGAAGGGCATGCTGTTGTTGTTCTTTGGCAAAATTTGTCTCCTCTCATCTGCGGTTTTATAGCGTTTTGTCTTTATTGGTTTTTTGTTTTCTGTACTTTGTTTCCACAGGAAATACGGGCTGACTTTACCAGCATGGAATTCTGGGATGGAAATTTAGAAGTGTTTTGTTTGCCTCTGAGAGATCGTTAAAAAAAAAAAAAGAGAAAGAAATCTATGCCTGGAGACTTAATGGATTCCTCAGGCTAATGGTGTACATCCCCCACCCCCACCCGGCCCTGTCCACACCCCCACTGTGTGTATTTGGCACTGGCCTTCCTGAGAGGGCTATTATGTCTGTAGTTCTTGTTTGTTTGTTTTGCGCAGTGCAGAGAGTGCAGTTAAATACCGTGGCTGTTTTATTGCTGCGCGTGTCGTTCTGGGGTCGCAATCTGGTGATTTTGACAGGGCCCCCGCACCCAGAAAAGGAGTACAGTAAAACGGAGAGTGGGGGGTAGGCACTGTGGGGGCATAGTGTAGCTCCACTGGTCTTGTCTGGTTCTGCCCTTCAGTCATAAGCGTGGGGTGTCAGCATTTAAGTGACCGCCCTGAGATCCTTACCCAAGCTACATGCAACTGGATTCGGTTGGAAAGGTTATGGGCAGCCTTGGGGCCTGTGGTTCCTTGACCAAAAGTAGTTTAAGTAGCAACCTGGAACTCACAGACATGGGGAGGGTCCACAGGGGCACGCTCCCCAACTGAAAGCTGATTGGTCTCCGGAATATGCCCTACCCTGTCACTCACCGATTCAAAGCAGATCTTTGGCTAATGATATGGTTGGCCCCGCTATATGAATCATGGCCCCTCTTATGCCCCCCACCTTTAAAAAAATCGTAGAATCGTAGAAAAACGGCACGCTGACAGTGGTGAGACTGTATCTGGCCCCGCTCTGCTCGACACCATGGTGGAAAAAAGGCAATTGTTACAACATGCAGCCGAAATGTTTGTCTACAAGGACTGAACAGCTGCGCATTGACATAATCGCGCAAATCAGAACAGAACCGTCTGTCATGTCCGCGTGCATATTCTCGTAATTGATTCTGTTTCTGGAGTTCAACATTATGGCTTGTATCCGTGGTCCCCCCCACAGAGTAGGGCAACAGGAGCCTTTGGTGGGTTAATTGAAATTGTTTATGGCATGACAGCGTGCAAACAAACGCACACGCCGGCCTTGATTCCTTTGGCATGCACTGGGAAAATCACAGCAATGTTAATTAAAAGAAAACTTGGTGGATTTGTTGGGTGTTACACACAGGAGGGCCTCTGTACACTCGCCTTGGAGTTCCTTTCGGGGCGTGCGAGTACGCCGCGGGCAATAATCCAGAAAGTCAAGGGGGGGGGGGGGCAGGGTCAGTGCTGAAGGTGAGGTGGGAATGGAAGCTTTAAGCGGACTGCCTGGTGAAAATCGCACTTGTGAAGCTGATCAGCTGTTATCCACAGCTAACACACAAGCATCGCGTCATCGGGAAGATGAAGAGCGGGAAGGTGACATGGGGACTGGAGAATGAGAACATTCCAATTCCGTTTAGACCTGCAGCCACAGGACGAACATGCATGGACAGGGTGACATTTCACCATCCCCATCCCCCCCCCCCAGGCTAAAGTCATTGTTGAGGCCGAACCTACAGAGGCGCAGGAGGGCCATTGATGCCCTGACAGATTCAGAGTGCCCAGCACTTTACAGGGGTCCTTGAATACGTAAAATAAAGCATTTTATTGGGGGGGTGGAATGCTGACATAAAACCTCTATGAGCCTCTATGAACCTACAGTATAAAATGCCGCTGTAACAACCAAAACAAACAATACCCGCCCCACACACACAACACAGGGCCCACGTTTGATTCATGTCATGGGGAAGACCCGCATTAAGCAGTTCCTGTTTAAACTGGAGGTGCTGGTCTCAGTATTCATCTGCTTCCCTGCTACACCTGTCAGGATATTCGGCCGAGGTTCTAGACGCGATGAGGGTGATTTTATGTGTGTTCATGAGGCTCCAGGGGATTTCACAGTGCGACCCAGAGGTCTGCCTAACTGGCCCGGACTGAGAGGCGGGGGCTGTTTTTGTTTTGTTGTTTGTTTTTTTTTGGACTGCAGACATCCCAGAGGTACAGAGGTACCTGAGGCATTGGCATGGGCTTCGCATGGCAGCCTTTAACAGGGACCGTGCCCCACCTCACATGTCGGGGGTCACGGGGTCGTGCGCTTCTGCTTTCCAAGCAAAAAAAAGGGGCTGGTGAAAGTTTGCCATTACAAACAAACAAAAGGAGAGACATGCCTGGAGTTGGCTGGAGCGGGACACAGTTATGTCGTTAATTTAACCTCATGGGGAGGGAGGGGGGCAAAAGGACAAAAAGGGGAATTTATAGGGGGAGTTTCTGGGAGGCGAGCGGTGCCACGTCGGGCGTGGGTGATGTGGCAGCCAAATCGTGCGAGCGAGTCTGTATGAAAGCTGGTGTCTGCATGAAAGCGTCCAGGAGACACTAACATCCGGACTCCAGGGATGCTGCTGGCCATCCCTACCACCTGCTGGGGCAGAGTGCAGCGGAGAGAGGCCCTCCACAGCCTTAATGAAGGCTTACGCATCCCTCTCCCCAACACCGCCCGCCCGCCCGCCCCTGAGAATGTCGGAGGAGATTCACCGAGAAGAAGCAAACGTGTCCCCAAGCACTTAGAGTAACAGGCCCAACTCCTGCCGAGCCTAAACCCAAGACATGCCAGAGGTACAGAGGACACCAACAGCCACTAGCTCGCAGCCTACACCCCAGTCAAGTCACTAACGATCCGCAGTGCATGCTCTGGGCTCCGGAATTAATGATAAGAATGCTGGCTGACTTTACTGGACGTAAGCTGCTGCTTCATTCTTAATTTATTCATTTGTAGACTTCAGCTCTGATGGCCTGCTCGTGAACGGCTTTCTGCCACGCTGACGGGACCTGGGGGGTGAGATTTTTGGATCTCTTTTGGCTCCCATTTCACTGCCACAGTAGTTGCCCCATGCAGCCACACACAGGCCACTTCTAGAATCTTTTTTCATGTCTCAGCCTACCTATATAATATTTTATCTAAAGCCATTACGCAATTTGTCCTGCATTTGGCAATACGTTTCATATTGCCCACTTGGCAAATTTTATTTGGGGCATCCCCCCCACCCTCTCGTTTGAGAAATTTAATCATGAGGGACCCTGGGGCGCTTGAGTACCCTTAAGGGTCAAATCCCAAAATCAGCCCTGGTGTTACCACATCCTGGGGCCTAGCAGGGCTTTACCTTTCAGGGATTAAATAACTAGTAAAGTGAATTCAGCTTTGATGTGGTTTGAGTGGGCGGGGTTTCCACACACTGTCAGTCACATCATAACCCACGTGCTATTGGCTACCTCGTTGGATTGGACCCAGCAGTGATTGGCAGCCCATGCTAATCCCGCTGACAGGAATTTTTGCGGTGACTCATTTCTCAGCACGACTAATTCAAAGACTGATGTTGATTAAGGAGTCCTTTTCGGGTTTGTACAGACATATGCCACCTGGTGCTTTTTGTGAGTCTGTGGATCGATGCCACTGTGCTCCTCATCTTCTTCCTGTCAGGTTTTACAGTCACATATAATTAGGAGCTACCATGTTATTTGGCTTTTTTTTTTTTTTTACCTCTAACATCGCTGATATTATACTTTTGACTGCTGATAGCCGAATGCACCCAGCTATTTAATAATCCCCGCACTACATAAAATTAGATTTTCTGTCTGGCAGCATTGTGAGACACCGTCTCCCCACCTTGCGAATGTACTGATTTATTTATTGTATTAGCATTTGGGGCCCGGGCCATGCGCGGGTTGTCCGTCACGCGCCATTTCGCGCACCAGACGGCCTGTCGTCTGAAGGTCACCCACCCCTCCCCCCAGCTACCTTGAGGTGCCTCCAGCGCGTCTGAAAGCTCAAGTTGGTTTGCAGACAAAGGTCAGGCTGTTCTGCTCTTTGCAAAGGTTACCAGAATGAGGAGGACCGGTCCCGCTGCCCACTGCAAGGGCGAGACGTCTTCAGCTTAACGCGCACACGGACCACAAACACACACATGTGCGCCGCACGGCGTGTGGTTCAGAGACGCAGCCGGGAATGATAAAGAATCAGGTCCCCATGAGGGGGCACAGCTTGTGGTCCATTAACGGGAGGGATCCAGATTGCCGTCTGCCAGCGACTCAGGAATCCTTCACGGCCGTAACTTACCGCAAGCCCCTCATCTCCCGTTTTAGTGAGCGGCTTAGTGCATCGCTGGCGCCCATCTGCCTCTGGATGGCATTTGTGCCACCTGTGCCTATTACCATGCCTCCCTGATAAAGGGGGGGGCATCTAGGGGAGGAGGGGGTGGCTGGGCTGGGGGTTGAAGGTCTTGTCTATTTTTCCATGTTTCTTCCTCGACAGGGGACACAAGCGGGGAGGGGGGCGCATGCTTGGGCAGCTCTCGGGGGCATACGTGGACTCGCTTGTTTGTTTTTATTAAACTGAATGGAAACGAACGATGGCCAATGAAGTGAATGATGGGCAACTCGTCCAATACCATGTGAAACAAAGTATGTGTGCAAGACCGAAAGGGCCTTTGCTTGACTGGGGGAGGCTAAACTGGAAGGGGGGCGGGGGCATCAAGGTCTCGCCAGCTCACGGAAAGCATTACCAGCATGCTGTTGGTGGGACGATCTAAGAGACCGCATGGTCCACACACACATATGCATACATGTGAATCTGTGTCATGTACATGTGTTTCATGATGGAATACATGAAAGGAAAGGATTCCATTGTACCTGTACAAATAAAGCATCGTTTCACTTAAGCCTCCCCACCTGTTGTTTTGCTAGGTCTTTATTCCCATTGTTCTGATGTAGACATGCCCCCATCCTCCACACTGCTATCCACCGGGCGATAAGAAAGGGGGCCGATTTAGAAAAACGCGAGAGAACGGGTAAGAGAGCACGCGAGTGACAGACAGGTGTGTGACAGTGAGTGATGTGCAGTTAAGCTATGGTCTTGTAGTGTGTGGAGATAGGGCAAGGTCAGGGATATTCGTTCCACATTACAGTATTTAACAGAGTGATAACACACCGAGATGCTCCATCGATGTTTATCTCATCCCTGTTTGACTCATCATCAATTTACACTTTTATCACGTCACCAGATTTCCCAGCAGTCTATTAACATGGCGCCGATGTCCCCTTTAACTACGTGGCCCCCGTGTGATAAACTTCCTGTCGAATTCCCTGTTTTCCAATGCCTCTTATTTCCCGAGGTGCCTGTTAATATTCCGACGACAGCCGCTGCCCTTCAATTGCGGCTTGACTCACCACTGCCCTGAGGCCTGCGGAGGGGAGGCTCAGTGTGGGTTTGTTCTGAGTCAGAGCAGGCCGTTTACATATCCCCCCCAACGACGTGTTCAAGGTCACCCGGATCTGTATTCAGGTAAACCAGTGTTCCTGCCGTGGTAAAAGACAGCTTGATATTTGGTTTCACGATACTGACGAACACGACGTTTTAACAGACGTCAGGGGATTCTGAGCCACGCCTGGAGATGGAGGCCAGGGTGGAGACGTGCACAGATGGGCACGGAGGGAACCAGGCAGGAGGAGTGGGTGGGAATAAAGGGTGGATGTTACCAGCGAGGAACCAGAGATCGTATGTCATCGCCAGCATACCTCTTAGTCAGGGAGTGGAGGAACCTGAGGAGCATTCAGCCGGGCATGCTGTGGAGGAACCTGAGGAGCATTCAGCCGGGCATGCTGTGGAGGAACCTGAGGAGCATTCAGCCGGGCATGCTGTGGAGGAACCTGCTCCTCCCAGAACAGCACGATGGCCCCTCGGACCCTCAGGCTCACTGCGAAAGCGTTGCCATGGAAGTTTTTAAAAGCAGCTCCGTGAATTAACAGATGAGACGTGGCTTTATATTTGTAATCATTTCTGACCTCCATTGACTGGATATGCAGCTTTAAATATGGGCTTTTCCCTTCATAAAAAAAAAAAAATCTATTTGCTGGGTGTTTTCTTATCTCCATTATAAATGCCTTTTGATTTATAAAATGGCTTTTCCGAGCTCTTTAACCACTAGTGGGATGGATTTTGTGTGGAGTTCCGGGTCGGCCTGCCCTCCACGTCATGCTGGGCTCCGTCCCTGGGAATGGCAGAGGGGACAGACACGCTCGCCTACGGGGGATAGGGTGCGGGGGACGGCCAGGTCCTGCTCTGCCCGGAGCTGCGTGAGTCGCAGCTGGGAGGCTGTCAGGATCCATTTGGGTCACCCGGGAAACGGGAAAACAGGATCGGGTGTCAGCTGGTGCCCCCCCCCCACCCCAGGTCTGTCCCTGTGTTGTCGTATTCATCCCGGACCCGGCAGTCTCTTATGTCTGATAGATGCTGCTTTCCGCTTCAGTGGAAATAACCAGCATCAGCACAACATGACTGTGACCGAGTTTAGCGCACCCATGCTGCCCCCCCCCCCGAGGGCCAGGCCACGCTGCCCCCGGCTCCGCCCGCTACCTGTTGTCGCAGCAAACCCAGCTTCCCAGTGTCTGTTCATGGAGGACCAGGTTCTCATTACTCTGTGCAGTCAGCTGAAACCAGCCAGGGTTATTTAATTTTATTTATTTATTTTTTTCCCGAACAGTGTGCCTTATTCCTTTGCCCTTAATTTTATACTCCCATCTAACGAGATTGATCTCTCTCTCCCTTGTCTCATATCCCCCCCAGCTTTAACAAGCCAGCCCCCGCCACACTCACAGGCCCGGAAAAGTCGTGTGTGGCGTTGCTCTCCGCAATTAAGCCGGCGCCCTTCCACCGGTGCTGAGGGATGCTGTTTGCAGGCAGCTGGCTTGTTTCTTGACTTGGGGGGGGGGGGGGCGAAAGGGATTTCATACTGGCAAAAATAATTGAGCCCCTCTATCATTTTATGTTGTTTTGTTTTTTTGCCCTGCTTTGTACGTGCGCGCGTGTCAAAATAAATTTCAAACAAATAAGTCGATTTATGAATCATTGTGGGCTAGCTGGGTGAGGTGAGAGATACCCCATCAGGCCACGTCGCACAGAAAACGGGGGGGGGGAAAGTTGTTCCCAGCGAACTGCATTTTTTTTTTTTATCCTCAGTAGCTCTGATTCTTGCGCTGGTCTTTCTCTAAAGTTCCCAGTCCGGTTCTCGAGGACAAACAGACACACAGTGGGCTGTCTGGCAGGGAGCAAAAACATGGACCAACTGTGGGTCTCCAAGGACCAGACTGGGAAACAGTGTTCTAAAGCATCGTTTTGGACAGAAGTGTCTGCTAAATGAAGTAAACGTAAAGCAGGGTTGTAAACAGCGGGAAGCGTCATTAGGGCCTGTAATTACTTGGGTTCTGCTCTTCACCTGTTTCCTCTAATGCCCATGGGGTGACAGTGAGTTATGGTCTGGGTCAAATTTACCCAGGGGGTGGGGCACATATATGGGAGGGACCACAGGGGCTAAAAGCTGATTGGCTCCTGATGTGCCCCCTCCCCTGTCACCCACCCATTCAAGGCATATCATTGGTCAATGGTAAGATAGGTCCCTTGATATGAATTGTGGTCCCTCTTTTGCCCCCCACCTTAAAAAAGTCCTAGAATTGCCCCTGCCAGAATGACATCAGACCCTCACTCCTCCCAAGCTTCAAGCTTCAACACACCCATCCCCCCTCCCTGCCAACGACTGTGCTCAGATCCAAAGGCAAGGACAGGGCGGGATGAGCCAGCAGGCATGTGGTGATCCAGGGCAGCCGTGCTCTATATTAGCGCTGCACTAAGCGCTCTGCGGAACTGCATTTAGGGACACAATTGTGCCACCCTGCGTTGGTGATGCCCAGTATGGTTGGGCAACAGTGACTAATTTAACAAAGTCACTCATTGGGCCCAAAGACAGACAGAGAGCATCACTATGCCACTGTGATTGAAACGATCATGCACGCTGGGACCAAATGGCGTCCCTGTACCCGTATCGGGAAACAGCGTGTGCCGACCCAAGCTGCGATAATCAAAAACCTGCACGCACAGCGCCGCTGGCCCGGGCGTACAGAACGCGGTGGGCCCACGATCCGGCACAATGCCCCCCACCCAGTCAGACCTTGTATCTCCTCATGCTCAGCCCAGCGTCGTTAGCCAGACTGCTGCCACATAGCGATCAGAGCTGACGCCGTGTCTGTGGGTCTTTATTCCGGAATATACCTGCGGTGTTGAGAGTGAGATAATGGGATCTTAAAAAGAACCTGCAGAGCTTGACAGACAGACAGACAGATAGACGTGGCAGCCCTTTAAGGTGCAGGGTTTGAGGCCCCTTCCTGGCCCCTCCCATCTTCTCATCATGGGGCTTCCTCTGGTTTCTACTCACAGGTGTGAATGGTGTGAGTACCATGCGATGGGAAGTTCCCTTTCCCCTGGCTTGATACCTGCTGGGATTGGCTCCACAGTAAACATGTTTCCCCACCTTTTCTTTTAAATATAAAATGCATGTTAAAAATAAAAACACCCCCCCCCCCCCCCCTCCCGAGACGCCCCTGACAGCCGTCTGTCTTTGGTGCCGGGTTCCTGTCTGTCTCATCAGAACTGGGCTGGTGTGTCTCCTCCTCTCGTCCGTTTTGGCTCGACCCGCATCGCCCCCCCAGAGAGTTTTTAAGGGGTCCGCGCCTCCACTGCTGCAGTCTGAATACGACCAGGCACCGCAGTCCTGCCCCCCCCCCCCCCCCCCCCACACCCCCCCCCCCGCAGGAGGGAAGAGCAACACAGCCCCGGGAGTGAGTGAGGGTTGGATAAAAAAC
>JABFEA020000041.1:16190410-16202703 GCA_019775915.2 Cyphomyrus plagiostoma | reverse complement strand
CCCCCCCCCCCCCCCCCCCCCCCCCCCCCCCCCCCCCCCCCCCCCCCCCCCCCCCCCCCCCCCCCCCCCCACCCCCGTGGTTGGGGCCTTACTTACAGTATAACATGCTGCTGGAACAACCAGAAAAAAAAATATTTTTGGCCCCCTTTACAACTCAGGACCCTGGCCTACAGCCCAGTTTAGCCTTAGTTTGCCCATGAACCTGTACTGCAGTCCCAGCTCACCAAGAGGTGCATGTTGGGTAGTGAGCTGGGAGAACAGGACAGAGCCTTAATGAAGATGCACCACACCTCTGCTTCTAGCCGTGAACATCTCCATGCCTGGGGTCAGGCAAGCCAATCACGCCCAGTCAATGTCCCAAAAGGATGTATGTGTGTGTGTGTGTGTGTGTGTGTGTGTGTGTGTATATATATATATGTCCTGTTTACACTCATATATAAATAAGGACAAGATTCTTACCCAGAGCCCATCTACCGTCAACAGGCTGCAGTCAGCAAACCAGCACTGAGGCATTGCTGAGTGCTGAGCCTTGGGGGCAGTTTAACTCCAACACAATGACAGATGAAGCACAGTTGCTGGGGCCGATCTGACCCCCACACAGCTGGGATTTATCGGACGGTGGAGCCACGCTTCTGTCTCTGCGAGGGCAGTGATGGGTTGGCACGGCAACAGTGGGGTTCAGTTGAAGCATTGTCATCTCTAACCCCCCCTCCACACAAACACACACACACACACACATACCACCTTTCCAAGATGGCTAAATGGAATTTGCTGTGGTTTTCGGGGGGGGGGGGTTAATCCCCCTGTGCCAAATTTTTAAAAACTAGAGAAAAAGAATAAAAATAGACCCCACAGCTGATCAGCAGGGGGGGGGGCGATAGGAGGAAATAAAGTTAGGTATGAGAGCAGCTTTGAAGCACATCCGGCTACTAGGAATCACGGCTGAATGGGCGGCGGGCATGGCAGATATAGCAGCCATGGAGGGCACGGTGGACATGGCGGGCACGGTGGATATAGCAGACATGCCAGGCATGGATGGTGAGGGGATCCGTGCATCACCCTGCCTGTGTCAAACCTCGTCTGCAAAAAAGCCACCATGGTGAAAAGAGAAGAGCCTGGAGCCAGAGAAGTAGTGGAGGAGTGCAGACTTTGTATAAATACACATATCCTACGGAAACCCCTCAAACAATCTGATAGTGAAGAACAGCTATTAGACTAGCGATTTTAATATTACATTAGCAACTTTTCAAACATTAAATGGGACGAGATAAAACTATTTCATGCAACAAGCAACTCCATGAAATATGAAACATATATTATTTATTCCTAAGTATTCTTAAACTTTACAAAAATATACTTAAAACTGAGGCCATACCCTGTATGACGCCTACTGTTGGAATCCAAATAGGTTAATATAATTTTAGCTCTCGCATCGGAGAGGCCGGGAGCTTCCGGAAAGCATGTCTTTGAAGTAAGCCTGGGCAGATTCGAACTGTCGGCTGACCACAGGCTTTTGGTTCCCAAGCATGCGGGGCGGGGTTGCAGGCATCCCGTCGTGGGCACAGATGGAGTAGCGTCCTGTTCCCTCAGCGGGGGTGGGGGGCACTTGTGGTTGAGCTGGAGGGGCATGCTCCACGTTTCCAGTGAGTCTGGTCACTCGTTCTTATTTACAGTACACACCATCAGTCAGGGTGGTGCAGAGAGATGGGGGGGGGGAGGGGGAGGGAGACGATGAAGACGGACTGCTGCCTCGCGTCACCTCCTCATCAGCGGCTGGAGGATCTGTCTTCTTAGCTCGTTAGCAGCAGAGCTAACCCCAACTCTGGCCCAGGAAGTGTCACTGACGTGCAGGGGGGGGGAGGGGGGAGCAGCTGCTCCCCCGCTCCCAGCGAATTGTACGGAGGGTGATAGATCACCGGAGTACTTTTGGGAGGGGGGTGGGTGCAGGGGAGCCACAGGGCCGATTGGTGTGTGCCATATGTGTTCTGTTCATCTGTAGGATCACCTCTTTCATACGCTGCCAGCTCACAAATTATTACAGTCATTGGACAGGACACATGAAGGCCCAGTTGTCTGAGGCAATATTCATTACAATGTCCCCCCGTCCCCCCCCCATCTCCTCTGGGAACGTAATGAATCCAATCGGAATGCCGTTGCCGGGAGTCCCCCGTGACTCGGAGTAATAGCGATTAAAGTTCCCTTGTTTGTTAACGTTTTAATCAATTGAGAGCCATAGCCTCATTCGTAGGGGATAGAAGACGTCGTCCTCAAACCGCGTTAGGTAGCTCCTGTTTTTTGGGTTCCCCGTGTTTTTTTGATCTGGCTCTGAGGGCGATGGAGGTGGGATTTAAGACTAACGGCTGATAATTTTCCTGTCTCTGGAAGACCGGTGACGTGAAGTAGTACCGATAATTGAATTCCTTAAAGCCGAGAGCGAAAAAAAAAAAGGCTGTATCACACGGCTGGTGGCCTGGCCTCTGCGCTGATTAAAACGCTCAGAAGATCATGGTGTCGCGCTGCTAAAGCCGAGGGCAGTAGGGCGAACGGATGGAGCTGCACGTGGCGGTGGCCGCACTAGTGCGCTCGCACCACCGTTACACGGAACTTGCTGGTGGGCCTCACAGAGGGGCCGGAACCCTCACCAGGCAAGCTGCAGTGATTACACGGTATTCACTGGCCAGGGTGAAGAGTACATGGTAGATGTCATTAAATGATAAAGGCCGCACCTCTCCTCCTCTCCCTTCATGCTTCCTCTGCTCTTATCCTTTCATATCTCCTCTCCATTTCTCCCTTAATTTTTAATATCCTCTCTGCACCTTAATTCATACCTCCTCACCTCTCTTCAGCTCATATGTCCTCTCTCCATTCAAATCTTCTCTCCATTCATCCCTTCACACCTTCTCTCTTCCCCTCATATCCCCTCCTCTCCGTTCCTCCCTTCAAATCTCCTCTCTGATCCTCCCTTCATTTCTCATCTCCTCCATTCCTCTCCTCTCTTCCCACATATCCCCCTCTATATTCCTCCCTTCATATATCCTTTCTCTTACTCCCTTCATCTCCTCTCTTCCCCATTTCATATCTCCCCTTCTCCCATTATATCTCCTCTCCTCTCTGTTCCTCCCTTCATTTCTCCTCCCTGTTCTTCCCTTCTTCTCTGCTCTCCCCCCCATACACCCTCTCCTCCTTTCAGCACTCTGCTAGGTGCATCCATTCATTTAGAGCCTGTAAGACATATGACACAGATGTACTGGATCTAATTCTTCCCCAGGATATTTTTTCATTTCTTTCTTTGTCTGTTTTTTTTTTTCATTCTCAATACAGGCCAATGCATTGGCGGCCAGCCAGGCCTACAGCTCACTGTCCAGCCAACACCGGCCTTCCAATGCCCAGAGCTTTCTGGGCCAAAAAGGTCAGCAGTCTGGCCTTGGCGCGGCGCTCGATACCGGCTTGGTGTGGCCCCCACCCTCAACTTCTCAGTGCCTAGAGTTCTGAGCTCAGGATAGGAAAGCCCTCAGGTCCTCACACCTACCCTGTGGTCTCCATGGGAACGCAGGACAAGCCAGATTTAGTTACATAATTAATTACGTGGCATTTGCTTAGCACATTTGCACTCTGTGAGTTCCTTGACATAACAATTTACTGTTTATTTATCTGCAGGTATTTTGTACTGAAGTAGTCCAGGTTAAGTACCATGACCTCAGATAAGGAGGAGGGCCAGAGCACAGATTCAGCCGCTTCCCATAGCTAAGCAGCCCTGCACCGTCCCAGTGATGCCCTCATATACTCCCAGGTGCCTGTCTAGACCTGAATCTAGAGAGCCTGGTTGGTATGGGTGCAGAGCAACTGGCCTTCAACTCAGGTGAGGAGGAAGTGGTGAGAGCATAAAGGGGCTTGGGGACCATGTTGTGCACATCACTGGTTGAGCAGTCTCAGCCTGGTAGCGCCACCTGGAGGTTTGCGATGCAGAGGCGGCAGCTGTTTGGCCATAGATTACCTTGGCCTGACTCATTGCGTTCGGCGTAGCTGTTGATTTTTCTTGCGCTTATCGCCTACCTCGCAGATTGTTATAGAGACACCGGGGAACCCCGGCAAGGTGCTCTGGTGAATGTGCACGAGTCTGTGTTGAGAGGGGGATTGGCTACTCCACCGGACAGGGGAGCGTGAGATCTGAGGATATTGGCGCATTGCTGACAAAGGCGGGCCAACGTCACGCTCCTGACCAGGGCGGCGGCCCGCTTCCCAGCCATATACCAAGCCGAGTCAGGTGCTGATGTGAGTGCTCCAGTTACCTTTAACCACGGAGGTCAGTCCAAGCAGAAGGGAAGCAGCGTGAGATGTCTACAGGCCAGGATGAGGCCAGGCCGGGCCATTGGCTGGGTCTCCACCGTCCTGCTGCCTCGAGCAGGGCACCAACATGCAAGGCCGTGTGCTTCTGCACTTTAAATAGATCTCCAAGCGGTGGCCACCCCTGGCCCACCCCAACCGCCTCCACCCATCCTTGTGGACACTCAAGCGTAAGCCATTTAAAGTGCTCTGTTTGGCCCCCGACTGCTTGATTCCTCCATCAGACCACAAGAGACGAGAGGAAATGAGTGCCGGCGCCTTGTGGGGGGGGGATCTAGCCCAAAATCCACATTCTAGCCCTGATGGGTCCTCTAAGTGCGGGGCATCACCTGCACACCAAATGGACCCATAATGGTCTTGCCTGTATTTCCCACCCACTCTTTCAGACACATTCCACTTTAAAAACCTGAAGGCTGCTGAGGATTGCCGATCTATCACCTGCGCTACATATTTAGCTATATGCTAAAACTACCTTGGTGTCTTATGACTGGTCTTTTTTTCACCCTGTTAAATTAACATTCTAATTTATGTAATGCTAGGGGCACACCTTGGTAAATTTTTGGATGATCGGTGAAGGAAGCACAAGTACTGATTTCTGAAGCCATTGAGCTGAGAGGTATGAATCTATCCACGTTTGTGAATATCAAGTATGCAGCTCTGTGCCCCCCCCCCATTTCTCTTTCTGCTTGGCCTCCTTGCGGCTCTCAGGTTCAGGGAAGAGGGCTGTAGCGCGTCCAGAGGTAGCTGGGTGTGTGGAACGCAGGAGAGAGGCTAGCCCTTGGCATTGTGGGGGAAAGTATGTTAAAAGAAAACAACTGACAAGAGTGTCAGAGATAAATGTCGTTGGGGCGAGGTCTGTTTTTGAGTCACACAGTGGTGAGGTGCCTCAGAGTCAAAAGTGCTTCCAGTCACACCAATTCCCTTGGAGAACAAACGGCACAGGAGGAAAGAGCACATTGTAAATCCCCCAGGAATCCAACTGTTTGAGGAGAGGAGAGATCAACTCAAGTGCATCGCAAATTCGAATCTACTGAATTTAAGAGTCCATTTCATGGCCGACAGTTAGACCCCACTGCGGCTCTCCGAAGGACAAAGAAGCAAAAACAAAGCCTTTGGTCAGTCATAAAGCCATCAGAACTTGAAGCTCAGGTCTTCTGCAGAGGTTCTCTCTTATTTCTTACCTGCTTGTTATCTTCGGGTCAAACGACCAGACTCAAGGCAGGATCAGTGAACAGGAATAATGCGTTCTATAGCAGGCCTTCCAAAATTAGGACCAGTGGTACACCAGTTTGTCATGGCTTGTATTTTTTTTCTTCACTAGAACCCTTTGTCTTGAAGGCAGAATAGCAATTAGGGAAATTGTTTAGTGAGAAAGGCCTTCAGATTTCAAAAGCAAGGACGGGGCTGTGGGAGAGTGATGACATCGCTGTTGCCCTTGTCAGTCTTCATCAGATTCAGAATCCTAGATTTAAAAACTGATCCCCTAAGAGTGATTCCAAAGAAGGATGCAGACTTACCTCGCCAGTAGACGCTGACATTAGCAGCTCCCCGTGACTATGTGAGATTCAGTTTCCTCCCTTTTGTCTTAAGCCTTCGGCACTAGCATGTTAGTGTGTCAGCCGACTGTGGTCAGATACCCAAAGTGCCATATTTACAGCAGTATCACTAATAGCGCCATTGCTGCCACGCACATTTATCACTCTAGATTTGATGATTGACCTGCAGTCTTCCTGTAAATGCACCAACAAAATAAATAGATTCTCTCTATTGGTATCCCTTTAACTTTCCTGCTTAAGAAGGTGTACAGCTAGCATCCAGCTCAAACAAGGAGCCAAAGCTATACATTGTAATTCTGTGACTGACTCATGGCCCATTCAGACACCATGGCAACCATTGTGGAATTTGCCATGTTGGTGCTTGTTACGGGGATCCATTCCTCTGTTTGCCACATCTCAATGGATATTGCAGGAACTCTTACCTCTCCATGACCTACCCAATGGTCTAGGGCTCACGGAGGAAGCTATATATCCTGGTCATGCAATGTGTCCCTTAGAATACTGTTTTCAGCTCTGAAAACACTGAAAATAGCAATGGGGTGATATGCCTGAATGAGTAAATGACAAAAAGCTGAATAAATCACACTGACTGGACTTTGATTTCTGTGGATGTTTGGAATAATTCTGCTGAGTTTTGGCGGCAGGAAGAACTTTAAAAAAATGCCACTGTTGACACTCCATCCTCAGCAGTGAATCCCAAGCTACCGGGTGACCAACATGCCCGAAGCTATGCTGTCACAGTAGCTTTTTAAGGCTCCATTCTGGGCCTTTTCTGGTTTCTCTTTCTTGTGCATGCAAGCGACGGCGTTTGCCTTTTTGACAGGCCGCAGCAAAGGGGGAAAATCAACGGGGCCCCAAGACAGCATGAGGCTGTCGCTCAGTAGCACTGTCCTGTTTTTTTAAACCTTCCAAGGCCCCCCGGTCTGTGTCAATGCATTGAGAAGAATTGTGGAATGACCTTAGGAGTAGGGAACATCTTCTCTGGGGGGAATTGACTAGCCTTGGTCTGCATCTGACATAGACCTAGGAAAGGCTCAAGGATCTCTTTATGGATTTATGGATAGGTGCCATGCCAGCAGCCCTCTCTGGGCTCCCTTAAGCACCAGCACTTTATCAGGTCTGTTGAGAGAAACTTTATCTCAGACCAAGTTCATTCAACTCTTACCACTGTAGGTCTGTTAGGCACATGGGCACCTTGTTCTCCAGAGCTAACTGGCCCTTTTTTGTCCATTTTAATCTCTGCAAAGCAGAGTTTTGTGGTTCTGTTCCTCTGTGTAGGAACCCTCTATCAGCTCTAAACATAGGTAGATTGCTGTCCTCCAGAAATGTGCATGAAGGACTGTTATGATGGCCGCAACACTGTCAGCAGCATTATTGTTATTGATATTGTGTTTACTGTGACAGCGAAACTATTGCCTCAACTGGACAAATAGTCCAAAATGTCGTTTATGTGACTATAAAGCACAAGCCAAGGTTTGTTGTCAACTCAGGGCCATGAATTTATGGCCAGGCAGTTCTCGTTTGGGCGCCTCTAGATGTCCTCACATGATCATCCAACCAATGGATGTCTGTGATATGCCCACGCTATTTTGGGGGTTTCTCATTGCCAAGTTTATGTGTCCCCACAAAGCAGTCATTTGTCATGCTCATGGAATGGGACGATGATTTTAAGCCCGAGACACAACAACAAGAGAGAGCTCTGATGGGGTTGACGCTGAAACATCTAATGCTTTACAGGATCAACGCAAGATGGATTTACGCACATCTCTGCATAATTTTTGGGTGTGATTTTGGTACTCCTTGACATAATTGAGGTGTCCATTAACTTCTCTGAATGCTGCAAGTATTTATCACGTGTTATAACCGATGGGTTAATTATCAATGATAATTAGAGAGTTGTTCCTACACTGATGAATAGATGATGCTATTTTTTGAATGTACATCATTTAGTAATGAGATGAAGATGGGGAAGGCTTGACAATCCGCACACGTTGCCGGGTGACCATCGGTTTGCCAGAAAACGTGTGTGAGCTCCATTTCAAAAAGGGGGGGCAGCTCGCAACTGCATTTTCATTTGTCGAGTGGGGCTTAATTTAATCTCATCCAGCTTCCATGGAAGCCCAGAAGACACAAAGTTATTTAGCAAATACCCCCATGGCTATGGAAATAATTTTCTGCTCGTTTGTGGAATTTTATTGCTGTCGCATTTTGGTTTCGCTGTCAACAAAAGTGCGGCAGTGCTTTTGTGATGCTTCCTAGATGGTTCACTGGCTATGTTTCAGCATCTTTTGGCTCCTGGGGAATAAAGCAAGAAGAAAGAAAAAAAACAATTGCAGCTCCCGTTTGTACTTAAACTGGAGATGTGCGAGTGGACTGTGTTTGATGGATGAGATATCAGTGAGGCAAAATGGTTCTGCTGGGTCCCATCGCTAAGCAGCGGCTGGCTGGCTTTTAGCTGCTTTAAATGCCTACAGGCTTTATTTCTTTGAGTCATACTTGCTCCTCTCAAGCACTAATGACCTTCTGAGGAAATTTCAGGCGATGCCTCATTAATTAATCGCTTTAGGCTAACGAGATTGGCACCTTCCACAATTCTCAGAAGTTCAGACGAAGATGACTCTCTATACACATGAGACAAGTCTTTCACAGATTGTGAGGCTTAGATCTGAAAAGGAAAGTATTCTCACGTTTCCCTGTTATTTTTCTATTCAGGTCAGCTTGTATAGTTTGTCGATTTACCCCCAAAAAGTTTTTTACAGCTGGGTATTTACAGACGCTGTGTGGGCTCAACCTTTTAATCCTGGCTTACTACTGAGGTTCATGCTATGATATTATGACTGCAAGCCCCCTCTTCTGTCAGTGGCCCCTGCAGACAGAAGGGCAGAAACTCACATGAATCTACAGTATTTTCCTCATGTTTGCTTTGCCTCTCAGTATAACCCTTGTTTGCTCAGGAAGCCAACTTCCTGTTCATTCTGTTTTTCTTTTCAGTCCACTTCCTGTTCGGTCTGCCTTTCTGTTTAGCCCATTTCCTTTTCACTCTGCCTTTCTGTTCAGAAAGCTAGCTATTTGTTCTGGCTTTTGTTTGTTTATTGCCACTGACTGCATGTGTCTCCCTGGATCTAAAATGTCAAATGCTGAAGCAGATTGCTCATTAAAAAGAGCAAGGTTTGAAAAACCACCCTAGAAAATTTGTATCCAGGACAAGCTATCACTGAGCTTGACTTTTTGTTCAACCTCCAATGTAATAGTATCGCTTTTCTCTCCCTGCAAATGCAGCATGATGATCTAGTAAAATAGGTTCAGAACATTTACCTTCGACTTTTGGTTCTATAAAAGAGAGACAAATGTGTGTGTCTACAGAAGCTATTTGGTGTCCCTTCTGCAATACAAGTTGAATAAGCAGATCTACATACTACCAATACCATCTCATTCCACTCTTGTAGCCGTACCCTTCCTTGTTGACTCTGCTGTTTACCGTTGCCGTTTTAGAGAGCCAGAGACGTGTCAAATCATTTATAAGAAAGCACAATATATTCTGTGCAGGTAGCACCCAACTGCGGTTGTGTGAAGAACGTGTACTTCCCAAACTGAATATCAGACCAGCCTGCGGCTAAACATTGATTTGGAATATATACTCAGTTTTCAGCTGGCAGCTGGAATTACCCCTCTTTTGCCTGAGCCAAGAGATTCAGACATTTCAGGAGACCATTTCCAACGAAGAAAAAAGAATATTCTCTTCCTCCTCCCCCCATCTCTAAGAGATTTGTCCAGGGGAGGAGCTGGAGAGCATTGTCCCACCATTTGCTTCTGCTTCTTGGCATCAGACGTTTCCTTTCTTTAAAATTCGCTTTGCACCACCGCACTGGATTTCTGAGGCCCCTATACATGCTCCCTCCTGGCTCTCCATCAGAGTCGGACGATCCTAGAGGCAACTCAGGCAGCCGCCTCTGGCGCCATCTTGTGAGAGGGCATCGACATAGCCAGCGATTTCACTTACACCTGGCATGCACTGTCTGTCCCTCTGGAAGCACTCACACCCTGCGTGGTGCTGGCACAGAGAAGCTATGTGATCTGGGGGGGGGCTATCAAGGACACTACTAGGGTGGGATGGCGTGACCAAAAAAATGGTTAATAAACTGTGAAATGCAAAACAGCAATGGTTGCAGCATTTCTTTATTCCGGACAACAGAAATTACAATGCTACACATAGAACTAAACACACTTTGGAAGTTTTCTTTTTTCTTTTTAATAGAATAGAATAGAATAGAATAAACCTTTATTATCCCACGAATGAGAAATGTAGGTGTTACAGAGCTCTTACACAAAAAAGTAATGTAGAACAACAAGAGCAGGTAGGTCAGTTGTCTATATACACAAAGATAAAAAATACAAATTTACAAAAGTTTTAGAAATAAATAAAAAATGATGTTATATGTTACTACAAACATGTACAGAGTATTTTGGGTGTTGGGAAGGCAGCCATTTCCATCATGGTTGTCCTGTTGCAGCTGTTGGCCCAACCTCATGTTTTCATATACATCATGTTTGATATCCTCCTGATGTATCGCGATACATCGAGGACATAATCCTGCTCCTTGCCTCAACCGTCGCAAGAATCTGCTGGGATGTCAATACAGGCAGCATCCGCTGCAGTGAGTTAAGAAACGTGGCTGTGTGGCTGGTGACAGGCAGTTTCTAATTTTTTCATCCAATAAACCCTCTATTTTGGAACTATTTCCCTCATATTTCACCACTGAAGGAACCTTTCTGACAACTGCATTAACATTTTTGCATGTGATGATTTACAACATGCACGTGTGTTTAAATGTTTTGCGGCATATTAGTAAAGAAATGAGGAGTGTATACTTCATTTTGGCAATATGCCTAATACATCATGTTTTTGGGCTAATTCAAAGTGAATATACCTAATCCTATAAGAACCAAAACCAGTGGCGTCGTTAGGCCTATTTTAAGGTGGCTGAAGCCCTCCAATCCGTTCCAGTTGTTCACAGGGGATGCCCACATCACTGAAAATCCAGCCCAGGTTTTCACTGCTACTTTACACTCCGCCGCACCTGCGGACACACTAGGGTACATGCTGCACACAGCAAGACAACACGCAAGTTTATCAAGAAAGTAAATCTTCACCGCTGCTGGTAATAACAATTAGTTAGTTCCAGCTAACAGCAGAGAGTCCCATCCATGTAATTAACCCCCTGGAGTCGGCGGGACCGAACAAAAATATCGCAGAACCGTTTAAATAACTCTGCGAGTTTTTGTCATATACACGTTTAAAAAACACCCTCAGAAACCTTGGACGGTCTACTTTTTAAATATATATAGGTAGAATCTAAATATATTTTCACAATCTCGTGATACGAATAGAAAGAACAAGAGTGACTGACTTAAGCGTCTGCGTCTCGCAGCAGCTCTGATCGCCTTCCCACTTGCAAATCGCGCTGTTCGCATGATAATACCATGATAATCCGACAGTTAGTATTGGGTAAAACAGACTGAAATAAAACAACAAATCTATTGGTGGCCTAATCTGTCCAAAAAAAGTAATTTCTCAGTCTTTGTTTTCTGTTTGTGAAATTTTGTGCTCATGAGCTACGTTTGTTCATATCATGTGCATTTCTTGGGGGCTAAGCCCCCCGTCCTTAAACCCTAGTGACGCCCCTCACCAAAACTAAATCATTTGTGAATGAATGAAAACAATGAGAAATGACATTCTGTTGTGAGGCACTGATTTAAGGGTGTGCAGGTTTACATTTGTAGTTATTGAAAAGTACCATTTTCATTTGAGAATTTATCCAAAGTGACCGAGTAAAATCTGTAATACATAATCATGTCCTTCACAATTGCATGAAATTGGGTCAATACTGTTGGGTATAACAACTGTGTAACACAGAGTTCCGATAGCTGACAGGGGAACGAGCACACTTACCCTAAATCGATAAATGAAATGAAGATAAAATGTCTCACCATTGTCCTCATCCTGTGCATTGGAGTCTTCTTTCCAAACCCTTTTTATGTCTTTTTTTCCTGTACAAAAACAAATTTTGTGCCGTTTTTTCAAATTTATGCATGTTTTTTTTATTTAGCTGAAAGCAGATTGGTGAAAAAGTGAAAAATTTACAACTACAGTCACGGAAAAGGATGCCTGCTTATATTAAATGCAGGGGCATAGGAACCAGGTGGAGGGGGGGACTTGTAACCCCCTAGTATTTAATTTAGATTTACCCCCCCCCCCCCAAAAAAAAAAAAAAATCCAACTCTCTCTTATGCCATTGATTAAATGTAGGATTATATGTACAGTGGTACCTCGGTTCTCGAACTCACTAGAACTCGAATTTCTTGAAAGTTGAACAAACCAGTTTGACCTAGAAC
>JABFEA020000041.1:16167612-16188196 GCA_019775915.2 Cyphomyrus plagiostoma | reverse complement strand
CACCACCACCCCCCCCCCCGCCCCAAACCACCCCTCACCCCAATACCGTCACTTCAACAAAAGAAGGAAAACATGGACCTCAGTTGAGGTCAGTAAAGAGAACATTGCTTCCCGAACATCGCAATCGCTAAAATCTTGAGATGATAACTGCCACACTGAGAGCTGTGCTTTCCGGGAGTTAATGGTTTAACTGGAGGAGTAGCAATGTGTTTAACTGAATGTTTCAAGGTCAAGCATAAAAATCTAGAGTAATACGGCCGTTATTTTCTGTGAGCGAGGCACTAATATCCGCCTCTTCTTGACTTTCAAGCTTAACTGGGTTCTTTTCAGTTCAGCGTCTAAATTTATGCCAATTTAAGCGCAGATTTTAAAGAAAGTTTTAAAAAGGCTGTGGTGTTGATCTATATTCCCCTCTCTCCGAGCACACCTTCAGCGTAATTGATTCAAATACCAAGGGCCTAAATCTGTTACGACATAAAAGCCGCAATTTCGCCAGATCCATATTTTTTCGAGATTTCTGATGCTTTCTCATTAAAGTGCTCATTAGACCTGCCGCTTCGTAATTGATTTTTGGGCTTCCCGCACATTCCTGTTGGGAGAGGACTTTCAAAAAGTCAAATCCTTCACCCGCCCCACCCCTTGTCGCCTTTTCCCCGCCGACTGCTTGCAGACTGAGCGCATTAACAGTCAGCCCTCTTCAGGCATGCGTTTAATGCAGGGTGAAGAAATTGTGTCTTCTGTGGAAGTGTGGGTATTTTTTTTTAATCCTCTCTGACAGACCTTGGAAAAGACATGGAGCCTGACATTAACTAACTCTCATTTCTGATGTCCGTCCACCCCCCCGCCTCCCTTTTTTCCCAACAGCACTAAGGGACAACAGGATCGAGTTGGTGCGTGCGTCATGGCAAGAGCTAACCATCAGCATCAGCGAAGTCACGCTACAGGACGAGGGCCTGTACACCTGCTCTCTGTTCACCATGCCCATCAAGACAGCCAAGGCGTACCTCACCGTTCTGGGTGAGTGCTCTGCAGAGCCCCCTGGAGGCCAGAACAGGAGAGGTAGAAGGAAAAAATATATAATTTTACAGAATCAAAGTTTAAAGTGCAAACCGTCATGGTTACTTTTTTTAAAATGGGAAGTATGCAGGTGGGTTTGAGGAAGGGATGGAATGCCAGCATCGCGCCCAGTGTTTGCTGAAAGCTTATGGCGCGTCACTCCGCCAAGTTAGTGAGGGGCAGTCGGAGAAGGATGCAGATGGACACGTTTATTGTCACTAATTTTACCCAAAACAGTTACAGAAATGTGACACGTGCTGCTTAAAAAAAGGAGTAGTGAATATTTATAGTTTCCTGCCTCTGTCTTTGATTGCTTCCAAGAAGGACGGATTCACAAGGGTGAGAAATGTCCTATGTTGTACTACTGTACTACTTCTGATTGTCTGAAGCCAGCGTTGGCTTTGCATTGTGTATTTGAGGCCTAAGTTGACGTGAATTATTTCCATTGTACCTTTGGAAGTCACAGGCATAAACACAGGGGTAGACTCTAACAGCTATTCAAACTATCCAAAAACTTGACTTTTTCTCCAGGGGAAGGTGTCCCAGTCCCGTGAAAAGTGGGGGTGGTACTTTTTTTTTTTAACTTCTGGTTGGAACTTAATTAACAGGAGTCTTTCAGTCTCCTGTCCATCACTAGGTGCTGCTTAAAATGGTTCCTGAAGGTGCAATTATCTTACAAATCAGACAGCGTGCTTTCTCTCCCACGTGAAGCAAGCATCACCCCACGTGTTGAGAAACTGCCAGAATTATTTTTTTTTTAAAAAACAGTCATTTTGTTTGTTTCTGTAGGAATGACAGAGCATATTGTTACTCCATTTCCTGTAGCTAAATTAATTAGGTGTCCAATTACCTTGCCTGGTTAGCATGATTTGACATACTCCATTAAGTCCATTAGTACACTGTATAAGACAACTTGCATGATAAATGATTAAAAACCGATGGTGCAATAACTGTGTTTCACAATGTTCAGCAATATGAGCAGAAATCGATATATTGATAACAAAATGACAAGGCCACTTAAGATCCCCTTCCCAAAAGTAATTAGTGTCAGCTAACAGTCAGAGAGCAAATTCACTAAAGCGTAATTCATAATTGCTAATATTCGTCCTTAAACATTCGGACAAATTTGCACACGGGCCAGGAGACTCAGTCACAAAAAAAGGTACTTCCACTTCATCTGCCAAATTCCGAGGTTACGGCTCATTTGTGCGGAACAAATCTAAACTGGAAAAACAGAACTAATTTAGGAGCAATGCATGGTAATGATGTGACAGGTTGAAATCCAAAATCGATACCTTGTTCACAAAAAACTATCCAAAAAAAATCCTGAATAATACAGAATAGAAATATATAAACAGGAAAATCTAACATTTTAGTCATAGCAGCATGAACTCCTTTGGTTTCTGAATTCAGTTCTTGCAAAAATGTCTAACATTTCATGCAGATAATCGCACATATATAAAAGTTTTGCTACAATGTGGTTGAAGCATCTTGCAGTATATAGATTAAAGGAGGGCCCATATCTAATAAAGTTTACTTTTTCTTGCATAAATGGTAGCGCTTTACATTTATTAAGTGCACCTTCATAATGCATTCATTGAACATTCATAAGCAGCATGCGAGTACACCTTAAAATCCTAACATTCCTTAACAGCTTTAATATACATTAATAACAAACATTACATGATTATACAATTATAATATTTGTTATTATTATATAATGTTTGTTATTAATGTATATTACAGCCTTTAAGGGATGTTAGGATGTTGAGGTATACATACATGATGTTTATGAATGTTTTATGAACACATAATGAATACATTATGAAGATGAACTGAATGTTTTATGAATGCAATATAAAAGCATTATGAATGTGCAGTTAATGTAAAGCGTTACTGCATAAACTGTTCCGTATTTGCCTTTGTGTCATTGGGATGGTGACCTTTCACCCTCAGACAGACCCCCAGTGGAGTTCATAGCACGAAAATAGCCTACTAGCTCTCAGTAAAATGTTTTAAAATTAGTACATGTCAGACTCCATTGCTATCAAAAGTTTGTCGGCTGACACCCTGCTGTTGTTCCCCCAAAGCAGAGAAGCTAACCTGAATTTTTTCAGTAAAATATATCAAGCCAGCATGCTAATTAATCTTGAAGGCATTCTCCTAAGAGGGGACTTGGAACAGTGCAAAAACAGAAAGCAGTAATGCTATATTGAATTTGAACTTGGAAACTCAGAAATTCTGAGTTCCTAGTCAGACATTTCAACTGGTACGCCCCCTGAAGTCACAATTCCTGCTCGGAAAATCAGAAGAAGCTATACAACCCCGATTTCAGAATTCAAGATGGCTGCACCCTTTATCAACAGAAAAGAGTCATAGTTTTATACTGTTTATTAACATTTTGGCTTATATGTGGCTCATTAAATCGGTCGTACACACAGTACAGTCCAACAGATACCACATAATGTGATGTTATCAGCTATCAAATAGCTAACATTTAACCAGACTAGAACTGGGGCCTCAGTCAGAAAGCGGGATTTGTTGCTTAGCCGGGTAACTTATCGTATTTAAGGCTAAATGTAAGTGAACAAAGATAAAGCCCATTTAAACTTGGATACCTTAAACCCAACAAATTGTCTGGTTCAGCAAGGATCCCCGGTATTGCTAAATGCCTTTCTGACTTCTTGTACTGGCGCATGGTTAACTCAGGTGTGACATCATTCCCAGCTCCGACTTCCAACCTCGGAGGTAAATGGCATGCAGTATAAGCTTTAACACCTTCCTGCTGTCATCACTCTTTCACAGTTCTCCACCTAGCGGTTAGAGGACTTTACATAAGTGTGCTGTAGCCCTTAGTTCCAAGGTTAACCACAATTCATTGTCTGTCACCCTGCTTGGCATTTAAAATGAAGGCATCAACTTAGCCAGCCTCTGTTCTCAAACCTTTGGTGCCTTAATAGCACCTCGACAAGGTGGTAGCATAGTGTAACGCATTGACTTCAGTCGGAACCAATTTGGTTCAATAAAAATGTTTTTTAAATATTCCACTCAAAACCATCACAAATAAAGCGCAAGCAGACTTGAAAATCAAAACGTCTTCTGATTCTTTTAATTCGAAGGAAACCAACCTTTTATGTTAACCGCAGTGCATCTTTCATTGTCAGGAGGCGTCATTGCATTTTTTCTGAGAGAACATTTATTAACTTATAAAACAATGGGAATATTTTTATACCCCGAGCTCCCGTCACACGTTGGGGGGTGTGTTTACTAACCTTAGTGGCGGGTATTAAGGCAAGCTGAGTGCAGCATCTGTTTGAAAGGTTTAAAAAGCCAGAGGTACAGACACCTGCTAGGGGGCGGCTTTCCCTGCAACCTGTTTATTTAACAACAATAATAATAGTTTTTCTGTCATCTGTGTGCTTTTAAAAGTGTTTCCTTTTTTCGCTAAAACACTTAGACAAGTCCCCTGCCGATTCGTAAAAGAGAAGCAGACGCGTAATGTGATTTCCTCAAGTGTGGCTCTAAAACTTCTTAAATTCTTATTCTTGTTTTCATTGTTGTTGCAGGTGTACACATGCATATAGCTGTTTTCATTTACTATGCCACAAGCAAACTAAATTGGATTACTTATTCACACAGAGAATCTTCAAGTAAAAATAATTCAATTTTCAATAAAGCGTAATACATGAGTTCTTGACGACCCATTGGATAGGTGTATTGTAGCTTCATAGAGTTGTACCAGATGGTTTTTGTGAAGTTGATGAAGGTGCCACCTCACTTCTACATCTCTTTGAGCAAAAGTCACTGCTAAACAAATAAATGTAAATGTAAGCAATGTCATTTCTAAGGCTTCTGTTTGTTCTCAAAACGAGTGACATTTTCAGTGCTGAACTTCCTAAAGTGTTGCTGGGAGGACATCTATTCCCACAAGACAGGAAGTAACTGTTGGAAAAAGAAACGGAAAATGTCAGACAGGAAGTAGCTGCACATAAGGGAGATGGAAAATTTCAAACAACACATAAGGGTGATGGAAAGTTTCAAACAGGAACTAACTGCACGTAAGGGACACGGAAAATTTTAAAGAGGAAGTAACTGCATGTGAGAGCGATGGAACGTTTCAAACAGGAACTAATTGCATGTAAGGGAGATGGAAAATTTTGAACAGGAAGTAACAGCACGTAAGATTCTGAGAGCCACAGTCGAAAAATGAGTGTCGGAAACAGAATGAAAGAAAGGAAACAAATGCTGGACAGATGTGGCAAATATCCAACAGGAAGTAACTGCTAGAGAACAAGAAAGAGAGAAGGCAACCAGGAACTAACTTCTGAAGCACAGGACGGAGGGAGTGGTGGCAGAGCCTAACTGCCATTGGGTGCTGTTTCTCTTTGACTCCGCCCCCTTCGCTGGCTTCGCAGTGGGCTCCCATCAGGCGGGGATGTCAGCCAGGTTTCACAGACAGCCTCTGTGCTTTTTGTTCTGCACGCGCACTACTGCCGGAGAGAGTCAAGGCAGCTTCTCACAGGGGTTTGCTGGAGTACGGAGACACGTGGAAGCAGTGGCCAGATGCTGGAGGCACATTTCCAAACATAATAAAACTGGATTGATGTGCGAGTGCATGTTTATGTAAATGAGGCATGTGCAATTATTGTATATCTAATCAATACACCTAATTACGCTGATTAAATAAATGCATTCAAAATTCATCCTGAATATATATTCTGATATATTATTACTTTGATTAGCTAGCCAAGTACAATTTCATCTCCTTCAAGTTGCGTATTTTACGTCTATTTATTTCCCATTAACATGTGTAAATGAATTGTGTTAATTCAGTGTTCAGTGTTGACAGATTAGCGTTAAGCATGTGGTAAAATGATCATCGATGAGATCTGTCGCTGCACGCATCCCTCCCGCTCTTGTCGCGCAGGGGTGCCGGAGATGCCTGAGATCGACGGACTCACAAAACCCGTGAAGGAGGGCGACCACGTCACGCTGACCTGCATTACCTCCGGGAGCAAGCCGGCTGCCGAAATCCGATGGTTCCGCAACGAAAAGGAGATCAAAGGTGGGGCACTGAACCAAGTTGAGCTGGACCAAACTGGGTCAACTTTATCAAACCGACCAACCCACGTGGTCTCCTAAGATACGACGGTTGTGTTGATAAAGCTCCTCCTGGAACTCGCATTCATCATGCAGTTCAGTATTTTTACTTAGCTGTCGCTAAAATCTAATTATTGCTTCCTAACAAATCTCAATATTTAGACAACTGTTGATAATGAGGCGGCCTTTTCTGCGTTGTCTAAGGAGTCCATTTGTAAGTACAGTATTTGATTTTTAAATCGTTTCTTCTTGCTTCCTTTTTTTGTTACCTTCTGACTTTTCATAACAAATAGGTTAAGTAGGTGATACATGTACTAACATAAAATAATTGAATTATCTGTCCAGAGCAGATGACTTCCTTGTTTAATACCAGCCTTCTAAAAATACAGTCTGTTCTAATTAGTCGCAATAACACCATTTTCCTTGGGCAATTATCGTCTCTCCAGTGGACAGTGCCAGGGGGAGATGAGTTCTTTAGAGTGTTACGCGGATGAGAGGAAGTGATCCTTGGGTCACCCGCATTCCTGTGACATGTCGGCGTGACATTTTTGCTGAAATATCTGTCAGGAAGGGAAGGTAGGAGAAAAACGAAGATTTGTCTCGGATCTCTGCATTCAAAAAGTAGGATCAGCTGGACTCTGAAACAATGAAATGTGAGATTTTGCAGGGGGGGGGGGGGGATATGTGTATAGTTATTGTGTCACTTCAGGCTCACCATTCCTGGCAAAGCTGCAGGGATGTCGGTCTTTTGCGACGACTTGACTGTAAATGTTTCCAAGCAAATTATAGTTGCGCAAAGTCAGGTCTTCCCGCCTGCTTTTATAGTCTCTGAGACTGTAAATGTTCCCGTGGTGTCAGTCATATCTAATTTTGCAATGTGGAGACTTTATCAGGCAGGAATTAGTCCGAACAGGGGGCTGCAAAATGGACTGCGGGGTTTTGTTTGATTTTAATCAACTCTCGCCTTCCTCAAGTCAAGCTCATGATAAGACGGTAAGCTGTCAGATATGGTCACTGGGACTCGTCACTCTGTTTTCCTTTAAAAGCATTTGTTTGTTCTTGGTCATTTCGATTAAAGGATTGTTGACTCGAAAGATGCAGAAAGTCAACAAAATAATCTCATTACGATTCTTTGAGCTCTTGATTACACCCCAAAAAAGGCAATTGTCTGAGTCTGACCTGTCATTGATTCGGGATTTAACATCATGATTTTTAGGCAGTGAAAGGAAAAAAAAATAAAATAAATAAGGTCACTGGCGAAGTTGTCCTTGACACCGTAAACCTAATTAAATACCTGCTACTTGAAAACACCAACGGTATCCTTTAATTAAAATGAGAATAGTCCTAATTAAAAAACACATTTTTCAAATGCTAGACAGTTCTTGTTAATCACAGTGGACAGATTGATCATTGTAATTATTGGGAACAAAACATTGTGCTAAGATGGGCAATTATAGTTGGTTATTTATTTGCATAGGATGCTTTTGAGGTGTTGGTTTTCTATTTAAACACATCCTAAAGAATTATTCATCTTATGTATTAATTGTATTTCATTGAATCATGGTTTCCAGTGATTTAAATGGTCGGAATGCCTAACAAAAATAAACCAAGTCAACTGGGGCAACTGGTTATCAAGCTATAATGAGGTAACTGGTCCACTCTTATCCTTTGTCTTTGCTTCTAAGTGTCATCTCTGTTATTAAAGCAAAAACTGCCAAATTACCATCCCCATCCCTACTCTGCTGGGGGGTGAACATCCCTGTGCGTTGTGGTATAATGAGTACTTACACACAGGCGAGTCCGTGACAGAGAGTACGCCTCGTCCACCACACTACTATGTTACGTAAAGCTGCACTGTACCATGCTGCACTGCGCGGCTGGCGGCATCCCCACGCGTCAGTCCTAAGCGGTCAGCCCTTAGCGGTAGTCGTAAATAGACGGTGCTGCCTTGGTCAAGGCCGCGTGCTCGAGTTTGAGATTGTGAAGGTACTCCGAGGAACTGTCACACCCTAAGGCTGGGGTGAAAATGCAGGCTTCCTCACTGACACCACCTTGGAGGAGGACAACCTGGAGAGTAGCTGACTAACCTCGAAAACGAAGCTAATAATGGTGCTTAGACCTAATTTTCCCAGCCAGAAACAGTGCTAAGACTCGTAATTGGGTCTATGTGCTCTTAAATGAGCCTTTCTGGGGGAACGATTCCAGATGGCTGTTTTGTGGAGTAAGTTAGACCGTGTCTTTAAAGGTAATACTGAACTGTTAATACATCTCAGAAATTACATACACACACTTGCGCCTGGAGAACATTTGGACGTAGTCATGATAGCAATCACTTCCATTTATCTGAAAAAAAGGTAGGGCTTGCAGTACACTTTCCCTTTGTCACAGGTAAATAACTATGATTAGGTTTGTAAGTAGCGGGAATGGGGCAGTTCTGGCCGGTGTAAAAGTGCTTTAGCTCAAAGTTGACTGTCGACCATTACCTTGGTCTACAATGTGTCAATTACAAATAACAAGGTTCAGCACTTTAATTATGTCTTTTAACCACTTCTGTGGGGTCAAGATCCAGGAAGGGGGCACAGCACGGCTGATCAGATGACTATAGGAATAAAAATTATCAAAGACAAAACAGACATGTTTAATAACTGTAGTGAAAACTGTTAATATTGTGTTTGGGGTTTATTAAAATTACAGACTTAAAATTGATGTGAATTAGTCATTGTATGAACTCATTCCTGGGATACATTTTCAAGAATTTTTCTGTGGACTTAATGGGTTTTGGGAATTTCACGTTGGATACGTTCTTTGTTGGAGTACATGAGAACTGAGTGAGTTTTGGTTAACATATTATGAGGAAGCCTGACCTGCACTGGCTTTCCCATCTCAAAAACAACAAAAAAATGGATCAATTTTTGGAAATTTGCTCATCAGATGTGGTTTCACATTGGACAGTGGGGCGATGATCCCATGTTGATGGCCACCTCCACACATCCCTGCGTCTGACCCTCTCACACCATCAGAGACTGCCCATTGGGGGTCCGTAACAGTGATGCTATACATACTGTATCTCACACTCAGGACTAAAAGCTACATCTCTCGCTCTCGTTTCCCACAATGTTTCTGCTCAAATCTGGCTGTCACCACGCCAACATCTTCAGCTCCTCCTTTGTTCTGACGGGACTGAGACATCCATTGGAACCATGTGATGGCTAGGGCAATATTTCACCCTCTGCGGATGTGTCTTTGGGAGCCAGTTTCCATTCTAATGGCAGGGCTGTCTGCAGTGAGATTGTTGCTTATTTGTGGCTCTTCATTCCGGTACGTTCTTGCAGACAGTGAGAAAATAGCAAGGGCTATGTTTGTCGTGTCCAGTTGTTCACAAGTCTGCAGTGCAAATGGGAAAACACTGTGAGGCAAATACCAGTTTCTTTCTGTGGTTCTGTGGATTTGTCCTTTGCCATAGCATGACTGAGATTGACAACTGCTAGAAGAAAGTTTGCAATTTCAGCTGCCGGTTTAAGTTTGGAACCCGGTGAATAAAATGCAGTCTTTCTGCCTACATTAAGCTCTCGATCTCAGCAACCAGCGTGCCAACAGATGCGGTACCCCATGTATATTTATGTACTACGGAGTGCAAACTGAACATTTCCCATGAAAAATGCAATCCCAAATCCTCAGAGTCATGCTTCTGATGTGAATAACACATGTATCATAATGCTGTTTTCCGTCAGATTTGAACCCCTGCTACCAACGACAAATCTCTTTGGAAATTGTGGTTTTAATAACGATTTACCACGCTTTTCACTTTGAGAAAGGATGCTCAGAGCAAGTGGATGTCCTTTCCTCGCCATGGCAACCCACACGTCGTTCCTCACCATTGCCTGAAACACAGGTTAGACGCTGTCGTAATACGTTTATACGCAAAAAAAAAACACTACAATGGGAAAAATCCATAAATGGGCAAGAGCTTGTCACCTGGTAATCCATGAACGGGGGGCCCGGTGACTTTAAAAATAAAGGTTAGAAAAGATTCGCATGTCAAGAAGGGCCAGTGATTTATGTACATGCAGGGAATCGTTATGTAGCATGAGTGATTCTTCTTTTCCAGCTTTCACGGCCTAAACAGGGTGGCAGAGCTCCATAGAGGATGCTAACACAAAGTAGCAGGCTATTTGTAGTGTCTCTGTCGTCTGAGTCAGGGCGACAGAGGTGTGGTCCCGGAGCAAAAGACTAAAGGTGACCATTACGATAAGAGCTATTCACACCCATCTCCAGCGCAGTGGCTAATTCGTCTCTGTGACATCTTCGGTTGTTTGTCACTGTCACTGCTTATTACTGGCCTTCTGTAACGCATGGGTTATGTCGGCAGTGTCGGACTCCTGAAAATGGCCTATTTGTGGGTCAGAGGTCCTGACTAGCAGGTTATAGCCAACGATGTTATTACACTAAAGAACGTCATTTTAAGGACGGGAACCTAAAAACTATGTGACAGCAAAACAAACAAGCTACATCCTTAAGTGCTATAGCTGTGTGTTTGTTGCAGTATGAAAGTCTCCTTGTTTGAGACATTTTCTCTAGCCACTGTGCAATTTCCTAACGCTGGAGGAGTTCCTCACCTGTGCCATAAAATATACAAAATTATATAAGAAAGCTTGGAGCAGAACTTTGTTTATTTGCTTGCAAATTTCACTTGAGGAATTGATGGTTTATTTCCAGATTGATGCAGACTGATTATGTAAGAGTTTGGTTAGATCAATGGTATAAGCTTTCGGCTCTTTGAAGTAAGTGTTACAGAACCCCCGACTGGTGCTGCTCACACTATGTATTTCATGGTGTTAACACCAGTCTCTGCCTATTGCCGTAGGATTAGTGGGGATATTCACCCACCACCAGCAATTATGGTACCTTTAGTACCATTTAGTATAGGACTAAATCTTAAGCACAGTTCAAACCTTCAGGCCGACTAGGCCTGCATGGTGACAAGGTTGCTGGCCATGCTCCGAAAAGCCAGCAGAAACTGCCTCAGATGACCGCCCAATTTACTGACATTTTCTTTGTCTCGCCACCTTTTTTCTCTCATTACGGAGCACTTTCTTAGTGGAGGGCAGGCCTGGATGGCCTGCAGACACATGACTAATGGAATAGGACCCAGATCCGAGGTCCTTCCCTTGAAATGCTGGGAATATAGCTGGCAGAGAAAGGCCAGCGGTGACACATCGCTTCTTCAGCAAGCAGTGTGTGCAAGCCTGTACTGCAGCAAGCCCTCATTCAAAGGAGAGAACAATGTGTGCAAGCCTGTACTGCAGCAAGCTCTCATTCAAAGGGGAGAAAACTGTGTGCAAGCTTGTACTGCAGCAAGCTCTCGTTCAAAGGGGAGAAAACTGTGTGCAAGCCTGTACTGCAGCAAGCTCTCATTCAAAGGAGAGAACAATGTGTGCAACCCTGTACTGCAGCAAGCTTTCATTCAAAGGGGAGAAAACTGTGTGCAAGCTTGTACTGCAGCAAGCTCTCGTTCAAGGGGGAGAAAACTGTGTGCAAGCCTGTACTGCAGCAAGCTCTCATTCAAAAGGGAGAAAACTGAATTCAATCCCCAAGTGTTTTTAAAACGTAAAGTTTACAGACACGGATACACATATATATACACAAACACATATACACCCAGACACACCAATGCATGTTTGTATTCATATTTTTACGGGGACTCTCCATTCATTTCTACAGGAAGGACCCTAATTCCAACAATAACCCATTAACCCCTACCCAGCCCTAAACTTAACCATAACTAACCGCCCCCCCACACACACACACATCATCATCTCACTCTGAATCAAAAGGTATTAATATGAAGCTGGCCAACCCTTAGTTGCTATAGTAGCCTGTTCTCTTCTGGGAAGGCTTTCCATTAGATGCTGGAACATTGCTGGTGGGATGGATTTGCTGCCGTTCAGGTTGGGTATTGATGCTGGGTGATCAGGTCCCTTTCTGTGACCATGTGCGGCCCCCACCTCGCAGCTGAACTTGCTCCTAGATGTTTCCACTTCGCTTGCAGATGACCAGGGCAGCTCTAACAGAGCCTCTGGTGACCAGTAACGGTGCTGGGTTGACTAACCTCCTTTGTATGATTGATGCTGGAGATGCATGGCTGTTTGCTTAATTTTACACCTCTATGTCAGCAATGGGTGTGACTTATGTGGTCATGGGTGTCCCAATACTTTCATAGTGTATATATGGGACACCACAGGACAATAACGCTATAAAATTATTGCTTCATGATACTTCTTGAAAATGAGATTTTACCAATGGCATCCGGAAGATCCGAAGCCCTGAAAGAATACGTTTTTTTTGTCATGGTGCTGACGCAAGGTTATGTTTCATACCAGTGATAAGGCCAATCGAGTGGCAGCGACCCCCCCACTCCATCCCAGGAGCCCCCTTCTTGCTCCCCTAGTCCCCCTTTAATACTTCTTCCAGACTTTTTGTTTCAACAGAGCGCCACCAGCCTAACTTTTAGCTTTATCTGTGTATGAAGTCATTTCTCTCATGGAACTTTATATTTGCTTAGAATAATATTAACAATGCGTGACTGGTTGGTGCTCCGTCCTGCGTTTATTCCCTGCCTCCCACAACCCTGAGACCTCCTGAGACCCGAGGAAAAAAGTGTCCTTCAATTATTGGTTATTTGTCTTTGGAGGAAATAAGACATTTTACAATTTAGATTTTTTCAAATTTGTTTTTATTTTTAAATTCGCAGCATGTCCTCTTTAGTGTACAACAGGAATAAATATGTTTCCTTATATCAGTGAAAAGATGCAAAAACAACATGTCCACTGTGCAATGGACATAAATGAATGGGTGGGGTCTCAGGAGGATATAGGAGAAGCAGTACAGAAGATGAATGAATGAACGAATGAACAAACAAACAAGCAATCGAACAAAGAAACAAATTAAAGGAATGACTAATCTTAAAGATTATTTTAGAGATGGTGTTCATTATACAAGGTTTGAATGAGGAAATTAGAATTTTTGTTTGTTTCTTCCTTTATTCACAGCTGCCATCCTCATCTGAGTCCCTTCCGTTATAAGTCTAGACCGGACTGGCTGGTTTTTGGTACAGATGTCTGCCTGCGGTGACTCAGCCGCACACATGTAGACTCGGCGTGACGGATTTCTAAAGAATGTTCCACTGAGGCAGGAGACGATTCTGCCCAGAATCCATCCACTGGAGCGACTGACGGAGGTGGACATTTACGAAGTGGGGAGGGGGGGGGGGTGGAAGCAGTGGAAAGGAGTACAGAGGGAAAGTCAGAGAGAGACAGAGAGAGAAGGGTGTAGGAGGTTTGTTTTTGCTGTGTTGCTTCTGCCAAGGTACATCTGGCCATTCAGTCTCCCGGGCCCCTGTCTGCACAGTGCGTGAAGTCAGTCTGCATGGTTTCGTAGCGAAGAAGAGCCAAGTAAACAGCATTTTTAACACTAATGGAAAGCATCCTATGGTTCTGTTTGTCTACTTTTTTTTAGAACAGAATAGTGAGACTTTTTCAGTCCATGGGGAAATTCTCTTGTCACAGACACGCAGAGCTTGGGGGTCACAGCAGTAGATTTTGCTGACCAGGAGCAACATCTCTGGGGGGACTTAACCCTGTATTTTTACTACCAGACTTTGTGCCTGAAAGGAAACAAACAACTTTCTGGGCTGGGGGGGATTCAAATACATTCATATTTTAATATGTGGCTACATGCTTGCATGTGACCATTACAGTAGCATCGACTGTGTCCCCAAACTGGGATGTATCGGTAAACTATGCTGTGTGGATTGATGACCTTAGACTACTTTATTCACCCCTATAGGATCCCCATCTTACTCTCCATGAGACCAACCACAGATATTAGCTCATTTTATGCCCCCTGCCCCTTTTTTATTTCCCCTCATATCTTTTACTGTGCTTCTGAAGTGAGCACCCAGCTCCGGGATGGTTTCATGCCATCTGCTCATTATATGTAATATAACACTGGCATTCCTAGGATACCATCCTGGGGTGGGCACTTGGCTATATTTTAGGTGGGCACCATTGTTTCGAATGGCGTCAGAGACATGCCCCCGATATTGCATGACCAATATCCGTGGCAGCAGGACCCACACATTGCGTAGCTGCCTTGGCAAAACCGCAGGAACAGACTGGCAAATTGTGAGATAAACAGACTAGGGTAGGGCAGGCCTCTCTTGTCCCCTCAGATGCTCCGAATTCCCGCAGTTCCAGGTGGGGACGGGCATTTAAATTCCGGTCTGCCGCGTGGAAATGAAATGCTAATCGTCTCCCCCCCCCCCCGCAGGCGCGGCGTGTCGCGGCAGCTATCTCGAATCGCCAGGAGGGCGGTCACGCTCAGGCGGCACCAAGTAGGCTGTACCCTAACACCGGAACAGCGAGCATTGAAGGGTCCCCCCTCTGTGCACCAAACGCAATCCCACTATGAGTGTAATTACACAGGGCGGCGTGCATAATGAAGATTAGGAGTCTCGTTTTTTTTTTCTCCCCAGGCCTCTGGTGTCGATGCTCGAGTTCGATCTCGCTCGCTCCCTTTTCTCGGTGCCTTTCTTCCCACCGTAAGTGGACCACGTAACTTTCGCGACGCCTGACGTTACTTTCTCATTTCGGGCAATTCACAGCTAGCCCTGACAAACCTTGTCAAGGCCAGCTGTGAATTTACGATATACTTCTCTATCGGATAGATCACACTTCAGTAGATGCACGACAGATAATAGGTATCTGGGCGCTGTAGGAATATATGACTGAAAGATTTATGTAGACATAAGCACAGAGGGAAAAGATGGTGTTCTGTTTGGGAGAAGGTTAATCAGGGGCCCTAAGCGAATCTTTTCTTCGGATAACAGATCATCATTTCCCTTCCTCCACACCACAGGTAATTTGAGGGTCCTAAAGAACTGCCTATTTGGCCTATAGCTAGAGCATGAGGTCTGAGGTTAATCACAATCACCATTAAATATTACAAGAATCACTGGAATCAGCTGCAGCGAGGATAGGCGTTCGACTACAAGGTCTTACTACGGCACGGATCACTTTGTGTGTTGTTCGAGCCAGCCCAGGATGTAGCAGCGATGCTGTATTTACCTGTGGGTATCGTCTGGGGGCTCGAGAGCGCTGTGCACAGGGCAGTCGCTGCTCACTGCTATATTTGTCTGTCTCAGTGTGCCCTCCCTGACACACCCTGTCTTCCGAATGATATTTCTGCATGCTCAAACGCCCCCAAGCGTGACGCCCATGCTCCCAACGCCCACTGGAGAGCTCTGATTGGCAGCTCTGTGGCATCCCCACTGACCGAAGAGAACTAAGCCAAGGCCTATATGCCGATTTCGTAACAAGTCTACCTGGGCCCCCATTTCCGGCGCTGATCCCCAGTATTTCACACGTCCGTCTTCACCTTCATTCTTTCTGCCCGTGGAGGAGAGTCCTGTGAGTTCAGTATGTCATAGAGATGAAAAAAGTGGGAAGAAGAGGAGTAATATGAGAATGAAAAGACGTAAAAGAAATATCCAGGAGGATATCTCAAAAAGTAAACAGAGTATGTCTCAAAAACACGTAAACATCTTTGTCACAAATGTTTTTAATCTCATAGCTATTGTAGAATTGAAAGACCCTTTTAATTATCTAATGTCTTAACTCTTAAACACCCTACATATATGCCCACACAATGAGATAATATGCCCAGTAAATAACAGGTATAAAGTACTACACAAGGTTCTTGTTATACATCGTGTCAATATGTCATTTCTTGATATACACCAAATATATTTGCACGTATGACGTTTTTCACCAAATTTTTTGCATGAATCGCTATTGTCCGGGAAATCCCCATTAGGGCCGTCACAGGCTGGAAAATACAGACAGTGCTGTACTCAGAAAACAAGACAGGTGAGGTTTAGCTATATGGATTACAAAAAGCTATTAGTTCTACTGTTTAAACCTCAGGTAAACATACCCCCAGACGTATTTTAACATTGGGTATCGGAGGCCTGTATTTAATTCAAGTAATACATTTTACAGAACTGTATAGCAATTACTGTTTACTGTACTGTAATGCAAATCATAATGTAAGACAATATATATGTAATAAAAAGAAAATAGATGATAAATAGTACATTCTAGAAAATAAAATAGGTCTGTGACATCACAAAGCATCTCTCAAATACCTTGTCCAAATTAATCTCCGATATGCATTGTTTCGTTATAATTCATACTTGTAGAGACATAACTATAGTGTATATCAAGGACCCCCCCTGCCTTTGCACAGACTCCCCCACGCACACTTATGCGGACACATACTAGTGCAGCACCAAATATCGTTTCCGCATCATCATCGTAATGTCCATTGCAGCATAAATAAGGGAAATTAAATCAGGCATGTCATGCTACAACATTTTTGCTTTTCTGATACAAAAGGAAAACGCGGGTCTCATTTTCCATGACTAATCTACAAGATAAGACTGTTTGATATAATTTATTCCAATTTAAGGGTTTTTGGATACACAGAGTTTTTCGCTAGTGAGTGACATGCACAGCGAATCACTAATCACAATGGGCCATATGCGATAATAATAGACATCGCATGTTATGCACATGTAATTCTCACATCGCAAGGAGTGCAACGGTGAGCTGGGTTGAGATCAGGCTATTTGATACCGGATATTGTCCGGGCCACAGTATAGTGTTTTCAGAAATAATGCTATTTTGCAATACATTTCCGGTATTTTGAAATCCTGGTGATGAGATTTGCCCATGGAGGGGTTAAGATTTCGCTGAAACATGTTTTACTCTGTCATAGTAAACACAGTTTAGCAAATGTTGCAATTTTAATGATTATTCCTTTTCAAGATTATGTTAAAAAAATAGTTTAAAGTTTACTATTGCTGCTTTTGCATGAATTCTGCTTTGGCCCTCTGAACCAATTGTAATCATTTCCATCCTTGCTGTTTTAATCGTTCGAGGGGTTGGTGAGAAATTTATTTTGAACTCCGTCTTTGCTTTATAAATATTGCAATATTTATTGCAAAGAAAATCACACTGCGATATCCGAAATTTTCCGATGCCATGCAGCCCTAACGCATAGATATGTGATGTTCTGACAATCCACATATGATCCACACATACTAAAAATGATCCACGAAGTTCAAAATACCCACAGATACAGGAAACAAAAATAGCTGAAGTCTTTTTTTTCTTCAAAACGAGGTTCACATCCCAAATGTGAGGAAGGGGTGCCCCCCCCTTCCCGCCCGCCCCCACATCCTCCTGATTTAAATTACTTTACCCGCAGCCAGCACTCCAGATTCACTCCTGTATAGATTCAAAAGGTCTGAACTATCTTGTACCATGTGACACATTTCAAAGAAAGTGAGGTACCGTGCTCTATGAAATTGGTCTCATGTAAAGATCAGAATATATTCACTGCCCCCCTCCCCCCACCACTACCTTATTGAAATTCATAAAAGATCACGTACATACTAGGAACGAAACTGTGTGTTATAATTTATGTATTAAAAAACAGGGGAACTTTCCACTCTGAGTTGGAAATCTCGGTTCAGATGGAGACAACGTAGAAGCCCTTTTATCTAGTTTGTCTTGACTGCTTTCTTTTAATAGCATTTCTGCCTCATTTAATCCCATTTAATCCTTGATTGTTTGAGGTGAACCCCCCCCCCCGCCCAACCCATGGTGCTCAACAAAACCCGTTGAAAATTAAAAAAAAAAAAAAAAACATTGAAAGATTCTTACTGGGACAGTCTAGAGGGTGACCTTGCCACTTAACCATCATTATAATTCAAACAGAACAGAGGATCCACAGACTAAAGGGATTAAATGACATCTTTCCCTCCTGACAGTTGTTAATAGTGTCTTTTGTACCTTGGAAGTCATTTAAAACAGGGATTACAAAGTTAATGTTTTATTCAGAAATATGTTGATTTTATCCAATGATTTTTTTTTGGCGTCCCCCTCCCTTGCTCAGGTCAGAGGATATTGGCACTTCTCCATTTGGTCTTGTAAAAGGACGAAAGCCTCCCCCTGTGAGCCATTCATGCACTGAGTGGTGAAAGTAGTTCTTGTAATTTCTCGATGCACTGGCTGTGGTACAGTGACGGGCTGCCCCAGAAAACCAGTAACACTATGCGATGTGAGTCATTTTAAGAGCCCTCACCTATCGTGTCGGTGAATTAAATGGGAATTAGTCTGCAGTACAATGAAATTCTGCCTCATTTTGCACCGTCCGAAACTTCTTAAAAGTTTCAGCTGCTTCAGAACATCACCCCGTTCCGTCCAGCTGTCACCCACGCGGTATCTTATCCGGTATATGACAAAAAAGCCGTGAAAGTCGCATTTGCACTTTCCGCACCCGTGCCTGACGGAAGAGTAGTTCCCATGGAGCAGCGGTGAAAAGTCGCCGTCTGTAAATACTTTGGATTTGGCACGTGGAACTTTCTCATTTGCGACGACTTCAGGGGGCCTCGTTTCCAGGCCCTTTTCTCTGGCTCAACCGAAAGCCCTTTAAATCAAGAGGGGAAGCAGAACAAAAGGCAACTTCTATGTTTGCGTTGCCTAGATGCTAGTGTTACGGTGGCAGGAGGTGAGACTCCCACACTTGTTGACGGGGGAGGGGTGGGGAGGTGGACTCAGTCTTGGCTCTTCGGGGCTTCATCCATCACAGGAAGGTCTTTGTCCCATCTCAAGATTAAAGATCTTTATCGGCCATGCGTAACCGGTAAACTGGGATGCGCTCTCAATCAGCCACACTAAACACAGTGCAAAACAATACAAGGCAATGGAATATAGTACAGACAGTGTAAAATAATAATTCTTTACAAGAGTAAAACACACAACAACTGTATATTATATCAAAATTGAGTTTTGAGAAATAATCAAAATCAAGTCTCTTGGGCAGTATTTTATCTTGTGGCAAAATATCTGTGTTCAGCTATGCTAAATTTTGAAGAAAACACAACGTATTACACATACGGGTGAACAGTCAAAAAATACTAAGCCCTTTTTCTTAGTCTTAGTGTCAGCATAGTTATTTTGTCTTGCCTTTGTAGTGTTGAATACAGTGCAAAATGATACAGGTGGTTCAAAACAGTGCAAAAACTAAACAAAATGCTGATACAGTGGATGATAAAGTGACTGATAAAGTACAGTGACAGGGCTATACAGTCCAGGTGCCATGGATGTCACTGTCACGGTTGTTGGAAATGCAAGTGGGAGTGACGCATGTTTCAGGTGGGCAGCATTCTCCAGCAGTCCGACCGCTCATTAGCGCTATAATTCCATCTTTTTGGTTTATGCACCACCGGGATTATGGGTAACGAATAGCATCCTGTCACTGTGAATAGCACGCCGTGACGGGTTGGTGTCACACTTATAACCAGGTATTTCACGACAGCTTCCAGTGGCTGGTATTAGGATAGCTACTCTCGGGGTTTTATCTGATTATCTTCACCTGGAAAAGTCAGAGGCACTTGGAAGAAACATGCCGAGGAAGAAAAGCAAGGAAAGAGCGTAGCAGGCAGAAGTTTGGCGGAAGCGGAGAAGTAGCAGGGAGTTTGGGGTTCACCCAGGAGAGGATGATAACGTTTGAATATTCATGCTGGAGGGGTGGCTGGGAGGAAGCTTGGGGTTTTTCACACCTAGCAGACAAAGACTTTCGTTTCTTCTCATCACGAGTATGTTTTCAGGGAGCACCATCCCTGGCAGCTGCCCCCTTATGGTTTGGAAGGATAAAAAGGCAGCTTGTTTCTACTGGAAGCTGGGGAAGTGATTCACATTTATGATAAAATATGTCCGATTCGGCTAAGAAAATTAAACTTAATTAAAGAAAACCCAGGACGAATGCAGGTGGAGCTCTTATCACCTCCGGGGTCCTCCTCCAATTTGAAGGTGGATATCTTCTGCCTGAGTTTTGTGTTTTGTTTTTTCTCATGCTCCCCACCTCCCGCCTACTCCCCCCCACTCCACACCCCCCAACCCAGGCGCCAAGGAGGTGAACGCCAGCGGGAAGACCTTCACGGTGAAGAGCTCCGTCCAGCTCAAGGTGGACCGCGATGATGACGGTGTGGCTTACACGTGCCGGGTGGACCATGTGGCACTGGCATCATCACCGCAGCAGGCCACGGAGGTGCTGGAGGTGCACTGTGAGTATCCGGTGCATATCGCACATGTGGCATGGACGCACAGAAGGGAATAGGATCTATCACTGTGTAAGTGCATCAAAAAAGCACAACAGCAAGATAAATTATGACCAGGGGGCTCAGTGGGCAGCCTTATACTCTGTGGCGTGACACGGGCATGGGCGGCAGTTTCTTCAATGCATTTAGGGGTGTGGTCCTGGTCAAGACAATCTCCTGAACTCCAAACTGAATGTCAGAATG
>JABFEA020000041.1:16131702-16145071 GCA_019775915.2 Cyphomyrus plagiostoma | reverse complement strand
ATAAACAGGCATGGGTCCGGAGCTAAAGCCGGTTATAAACAGGCATGGGTCCGGAGCTAAAGCCGGTTATAAACAGGCATGGGTCCGGAGCTAAAGCCGGTTATAAACAGGTCTTTTTAAACAGGTTATAAACATTTTTTCCGTGGTCTCTGGTATTGGGTTAAACATTGAATAGGTGGTCAGTTCCTCCAAGTGGTTTGGAGGGTATGCAGGTGATCCGCTAACTGAATGACTCATGGTTCATTAACCACCAGCTGGGCCTTGTGGCTACATGCAACAGTTATAGACTATCAGGGTAGCTGTCTTGGGTATGCCAGATATCAGCACCACTTTCTGTGTCCCAGTAATCTAGCCAAGTGTTTCCCAACCCAATCCTCAGGGATCCCCAGACAGTCCACGTTTTTGCTCCCTCCCAGCTGCCAGCCAATCAGAAACACCAGATACCTGGCACTGGTGAACTGGGAGCTGACAGGAAGCAAAAACGTGGACTGTCTGGGGTTCCCTGAGGAGTGGGTTGCAAAACATTGATCTAGCCTATGGTTTTTGGCTGTTTGTAGAATCCTTAATTTTTTCCACTTTTTGGGCTGCTGTGATGCAACCCCCCCCCCCTTTTTTACCTGCACATCCTAGTCTCCATGGCAACACAAGTCCAGGGGTGCATTTCCCAAAAGCCCCCTTTAGCACCTTACATGGCTGGACCTATTCAGTTGCATGGTTCCAAAGATGTAAGTTGGTAAATAGGCAACCTGATTGGATCATCTGGTTCCAAGCCACCTCTAAAGGCAATGGTACCCACTCAGCACAAGCTCATGCTGGTTCTCTAAAGATGCTGTGCTGGGGCGTTACCTATAAGACTGCCCTGCTGTCAACTAATGCACAGAGGACCCTCTTCCAGCCCCATTCATTCATACGCCTTAATAACATGCTTAGGAGTGCTAATCATCACAGATGCTTGCTGTTCTGGATGCTGGAAAAAGATACAATTAATAAAAATATTCAACATACATGAGCCGTATCCCAATATGCATAGCGTGTAATCATTGTTCATCAATATAACTGCAAAGAAATATTATCCGTACTGAGCCTAAACAAATTGTAAGGATTTTCTGATAATCTCATCTTCTGTGCAGAACAATAGGAGCCTGTGAAAGTCGCTTGTTCTTTCTTTGTTAACATGCTACAGTATTGATTCTTATGAGAATAATACGATACAGTTCCCATGTCTGTGTTCAGGATTTTAGCCCTGGAAGTACAAAGCATGGTGTCTGCTGTAGACAGACCGATGGGAATTCATTTAGAAGGGGGGCTGTTTTGCAAGCATTTATTTCTGAATTCAGGTCTCCGGTTCCCTGGTTGATGGTACCGAGATGGAATAGGATGATCATGCTTCAATGACTGGATATTCTGAGTTAAAAATCTCTATTCTTTCCTGATGTAAAAGCATTGATTATCATCAACATGATACTTCATAGAGGAAAATCAATTTCTTTCCCTCCCTGCTCCCAGGAAAGCCACGTCGCAGGTTTTGTTTGCTGTGGTTAAATGCTACCACCCCCCGAATGCTAGGAAAGTTAAGCTAATACTCGGCTTATCTGGCCTTGGGCGCATTATTTCATTGCAATGAGGTGGGTGGGTGCTACAGCCCAGCATAGGGACGGGAACGCGATGCCATTCGGAGAGAGAGTGCCATCGCTGCCACACCTGAAACCTCTGGGTCGACAAAAGTGCATCTTTCTCCGACAGCGAGACAATTCATGGCGGCTAGACGGCAGCGGAGAGAAAAAACAGAGTGGGAGCGAGCCAGACAGAGGCACAGGGAGCACAGAAGAGATCGCATGCCACTGATAAGCATAATGAGATACTGTCATTTCCTCACATCAATCTTGTATCAGCTGGGGTGAAATATTTACGAGGAAATAGTAAGGGGAAAAAAAACTATGTGCTTATGATATTAAAAACAGCGAGAAAAAAAAGTGTGAAGCATCCAGAATCGATAAAGAAATTAAACTTGGCAGGTCAGATGGTGAAGTAAATGAGTGTGTTAAGGCATTTACTGAAGAATTTATGAAAGTGTTAATTAATATTTAAATGGATGGACAACGTCGGATTCATTCTAATCTGGTTAGTTACAAAGCCTGGAAATATTTGATCATCAGTAACATATATAACGGCCTGGAAATGCACAAATTCGGTGGTATGAGTGCGAGAGACAGAACGTGGCATCTCTCAGCATATAGCCTGAAAATGGTAGATCCCATGTCAAGAGCCTCCACAGTGCCCTCTGCTGTCTGTCAAACATGCTCCCCACGGGCATCTCTTTTGGCGGCCTGGCGGACCGCAAGCCTGTTCTTCATGCAAATCCCGTCATGTTACTGTCAGATGTCACCTGGCCAGCTCCCGGGGGTGGGGGTGGTTCCTGTGGCTGTGTGACTGTGGATGTGACCTTTGCCGGCCCTGGCCCTGCTCGTGCTCACCGGGGTGTTCAGCGCCCTCCCAGAAAGGGAACAGGAGGTGGGGAACGGCTTTGTAAAGTTAAAACCCTGTGCTGTCAGGCACATATCAGCATATAAAAGCCCCCACAAATTATTTATATATAGTACGCTTTGAGGAGTCATGCTGACCTTATGCTTGTTATGCTAATTGTGCAGTGAGGTGGTATTTCACTGTACAGTTTCAATCCATGCTGTTGAAACAGTGCCTTGACAACATGAAGAATTTTTAAATGTGAATACATGCCTGATAGTTTATGCATCCCTGGCTATAAATGATGTCAAAATGGACTCCTTGAATCACCTACATGCAGAACATCTGCTAGTCAATGAAGTCGACAGTTTGGATGGCAGTGTGTCATGTGAGAGATGGAGAGAAAACCATGGCGATGGAGAGAACCACGCCATCTTTGGACACAGCCGTCTTGCACACTGGTCTTGTGTAACCAGAACCATCATGCACTCGGACATATGACTGCAGTCACATGACCAAGAGAGCACTGAGACCTGGGCACCCAGCACAACAAGAATTAAAAAAAAAAAAAAAAACAACAAGCCCATAATGACGGCTTGTCCCCTCTATACCAGCAATCAACTATTCACTTTAACACCGGGCTAGATATGTGGCTCTGAGCAAACAGCAGATTTATCCTTGGGAAAAGCACAACATAGTGACTGGCAGGCATTATATTGTAGCAGGTAACTCGTGTTTATATCAGAGGGAAAGAAGTTCACGCAATAACCTCCAACAGTCTGAAGTAAAGACGACAGGTACACCAGTTTGTCATGTCTGCGGTGGGACCTGTCTGCCGTCAGTTTACTAATTTCCTGTGAAACAGGAAGTACACGGTCTCGCCGTGATTCCTAACCGACTTTCCGTGTTTCATCGTATGAAGATCCAGCCTAATACTTGTTTCTGTTGAGACGGCGAGCCGATTCACTTGACATAGGATTTGGAGGAAGCTACTTTAAGGGAAGGGGGTTTAAAATGCGGGGATAGCAAACAAGGGATAGCCGTTTTGGGTTTAGCTAAGAGGATACAGCCAGGGGAGAAAGCAAGATGGCCATTGAGCCTGGAGTGTAATAAAGTCTGGCCTGTTGAGACAGGATATGTGGTCTGGGCCTGGTGGGAGACGGCAGAAGTGTTTTCCATCATGGGTAACTGACTGCAGGTGAAAGCGACTTGCAGCCAAATTCGCCTCCCCAGCCATCCACCCTCAGCGATCTGTGCTCGCCCCCGCTGTCTCGGAAAACAAACGGCTACAGAGGCGGACCGTGTTCCACACTCAGAGCTGCCAACTGTCCAACGGAAGAGCTCAGATCATGCACTGTGAGTCACTGCGCCCAATCAAAAATGTTGTTGCAGAAATGTTACTCGTGGTTGTTTTCACGCCATATATAAACACAGTCACACACGTATGCATGCATAGACACATACAGACACACAAATTTATATATATATATAGACCGACACACTAAGGCATTCATCTACCTGTCCTCCAGAAGGTATGAGGTCTCAATGGCAGACGGCACTGTCATAGGTATGTGGCTCTGTCAGACCCAGATGGCTCTCTGACTGATCGTGACAGGTCTGCCACGGAGATGTGCAGCGGCCATGTTGGTGCCGTGCCTCATGATACTGACTGGGGAGCATCGGCGCCGGCAGAAGCGGGCTGGCGAGACGTGGGACATCTGGAAGTGCCGACTGCTCGGTGAGGGGCAAGAGTGGGGAACGGGATCAAGGCCCAAAGTGTGGCAGCTATCGAAAACCCGACGTGAAGCATGCGGTTCCGTTAAGCGGGGTGCAACAGTCAAATCAATTCATACCAAGAAAAGGGTGCCATTTGATGGTTTCAGTATATCTATCATGTGACCAGTTTCACATTAATTTACCCATTAAGGTGATTAATCCGAAAGCAATCCGAAATGCATAAGATTGTGTAAACCTTATCAACTAGATTTATACAAAATATGTAAAACTGCAAAATTCAAGCAGCAACTTCTCAAGGTGATTTGAAACAACAGCAGCACCTGAGGAAATGGCAGTTAACAACGATATGCAGCACTGGTGTTAAGGATCCTCCGGGTCAGAAGGGGGCGACCTGTCAACATCATCATAAAACGAGGCCACCAAGACAATATCGCAGCTCCTGCTGAAAAACTAAGGACACGCCCTCTAATTAAGCTTCAGCGGTATTATATTTAAGCAGCATTCAGAGCACTGCTCAGTGCTCAGCCTCCAAGCTATTCTCAAGGTAACGTCCAAGAATTATAGCCTGGAGTGTGACTCTACTGCTCCTGATTCAAATATTCGGCTCTCCTTGTCTGCCTCGTTTTCTGTTTTCCATGCCTGTCTCTTGGTTCTGCTTAATCTTCTAGTTTTCTGCTCTCCTGGGCTGTCTAACAACGCCTCACCGCCTGTTCCGCTCCTTCCTGCTTTTACACCACTCTAGCTCTCTCTTCTGCCACCTGGTGGTCATTCGCAATTATGTCCTGGGTTCGGATTGGTGCTGAAGGCTCAGTTCAAAGTAACCACCCACTGTTTTGGGTGCCTGGGTGGTTTGCAATGTCAAGAGTAAAGGAAATAAAAACTTTTATGGTAGCTTCCTCAGGCCACCAGGGTATGCAGTGATGCCCAGCAGGGCAGCCTGTTGTGGTTTAGCTGCTGTGGTGAGGATCAAGACCAGTCCTGGGTCTCGCTCACAGTCTGATGACGCTCATACAGAGTATGGCGAGAAGCGAAACCGACAGGGAATAAGCTCAGATAACAGGATAAGGCTTCTCTTACTGTAGTATCTCTTACCTACAGGACACATTAAAAATTAAAATACCGGACCATCAGATTAGTGAAGGCTGCCAACTCTAGACCTGAATCCTAAGATCGTGGAGTGCACTGTGGATTGCTCACGTTTATTAGATTAACCCCAGATTCATCTGGTTTAAATATACAATGGCTAGATGCTGAAAATGCCATATGAGCCATAAGGATTTCAACGCATAGTGTGAAATCTGTTGCAGTCCAATTGTGTTCAACGACAATGCTTCATTTTGGTTATGATTCCATGAATTATTCCACAACTCGAATCAAAAACCATCTGGATCCATGTCGGGCTCTTTACATCCTGCACTCTCTATCTCGAACCATGTGGTATCTCACCCCCTTTACTGCCCTCAGATCCACTGTCATGCTGTGTGACGCTGATCTGCTGTGTCAGCCCCTCGCCCCCCCCCTCCTTGTGACAGTGGTCGGCAGTGACCACGACCTTACCTGTTGGCCGACACACTCCCACGGAGCAAGCACACAAACACACACGCCCGAGCGGGTCACTGGAACAGCCGAGCCATTAAGTCTTTGATCCTCAACAGAAGCTTGCTGGTCCGTTAACATCCATTTTGAGGTCCATTGAGTCAAATGACCTTAACAGCAGCACTGCTTTCGAAAGCAACTTTAGACGACCCTATCAGTGGCACCAAAGTGGAACGATCCCCTCTTTAATCCCAGCTTGCGGGGTGGGGGCAGGGGGAGCCAGCACAACAGGGGCCAGTACAAGCTGGCCTTCATCTGTACCTTCTACGAAGGCAGCTGAGTGTCGCACACCCTCCTTATACGGGAAGGCTGGCACAACACGACTGGGGATGGAAATACCCGCATCTCAAGACTGAACTGTAGGATGGGCGTGGCTCTGAATAGGAAGCCACGCCCACGTCATAAATACTCAACAGCCATCATAAAGCCCAGCTACCTGCAAAAGTTTCATAATGCCATACTCCTACACTCCAAATCGCATTCAACAACATCCATCAATCCATTTTCAATACCCACTTGCATCCGTCACAGGGCAGACACACCATGTGGACTTACCAACTGCAGCATCGTGGGTGCAGCCTTCAGTCTGCCACCCTACACACAGCGGCATGGAGGACTGACTCACCGATAGGCTTCGGCTTTGACCTTGACCACGGTTTACACTTTGCTTTTAGCAAGCAAGCCCACTCTTTCCACTTCCTATTATGTTAGCGTGGGGGGGCCCTACTTTCAATTGAACATTAGGGGGGCTGAGGTCCCCACCCATTCATCATGACAAAATAATTATTTGGGGGGGGTTGTATTGGCTAGTTCTTATATCCCCCCTTATATCCCCTCCATAATTCACACCAATGCCCAGGGGGGGTTGACCTTGGACCCCCAGAGGCTTTTTTCTCCCTACTTGGGAGTTTTTGGTTCCTCTCCTCTGTTGGCATCTGGCTTCATTTCAGTAGTTACTTTATCTTCTATTTTCCCCCATTTTTGTATTATACTCCCTTAATGATGCTGTAATGTATCACAACACCCCCCACGTAAAGCCCCTTGGAGCGATTCTGTTGTGAAAGGTACTATATAAAAATAAACTGAATTGAATTTATCCCCTCCAACTTCTTGTCTAAGCATTTGACTAGTAACACCATGATTTTCGTCAGAAGAACTCAAACACGCTTCATTATTCAGCAGCAAGCTTTTCTCGCAGGACCTGTCGAATGGTATTTTGTTCTCACCTGCTCTAAAATCCTACGGCAGCGCTTTTTCTCATACAGGTGAAAGCGGAACAGGTCCTCCACCGGTCGGTAGTTCTGTGCGTCAGATATATTCCTGCAGTCGCACAAAAATCAGTAGGCCTGAGATTCGCTACACACACTAGTGTCACTCCCAATACCTCACTGCAACATGTACATAAACATCAATTTTACATTGGTGTGATAGTGATCCACACTCTGTAGTCATCAGACCAAACTATGAATTTTGATCTTGGTTAGCGATATGCCATACAATACTTTCTACTGATACCCAGCCATGCTTCCAGTCTCTGCACCGATCACAATAGTAAACATCTAATATGGTGTTTGACAACGTATCATATGGTTACTTTTTTTTTTCATATCATATTCGGCTTATGATATTTTCAACTCACTATCGTTTTTTTTTTGGAACATAACCCCATCAGAACATCTGTATAAATAATTTCATGACATTAGAGGTTCAGTAAAATAATTTAGTTGATGGTTTTATCGAAGGTGATGTATTAGCGTGGCAAGCAGTCATCATCCAGCAGGATCGGGAACTTACAGAGCAATTAACTCCAGAACATAGATCTTATCTTTTGAAAATGTAAAACAGTTGAGTATGTTCACCACCTTAGTTGTTGGAATGGCAACCATTTTCTGAAAATGGAGAAAAAAAAACAGGTTTATTTACAGTGGAGTTACAGATGGACGTTCCACCTGCATGAATATATGGCAGATATATCAGATAAACTCAGATTTAGCTACAAAGTCACTTACAATGTGGCACTAATTCAATTTTATTTTAAAAATCTCACAACACTATTTCCGACTCAATCTACTACCAAGCAAATTTTGTCTATCTAGGTTACAAAAAATGAGTTCATCAATTAATTGGTCTATATTACGTCAATCAAATTACGTCAATGAATTTTTACTTCGTTCTACTAGGGAAAGAATTTTAAAAATACTTTTCTGTGTTAATTATACAATAAAAGCGTCAGGCTCACATGTTGCATAGCTTTCACTGCCATTTTCTGCGGTTCTGCATAGGAGAAGTATTTCAGCATCTCCGTCACCTGCAGCGGATGAGAGCGGCGCGTCATGTCACACCTACGCGGGGTACAGCTGACAGCAGGGTACCGGAGCCGTGTTTACCTGCTCGCTGGAGAAATACCCGTGCACCAGCTCTATGGCCCTGATTCTCTGATCTGTCAGAATGCACTGCGGGAGGGGACACACCACAAGCATAATCCAGATTACCACGATTTAAATGTACATTCATACTTTAAACACAAGAATCCCAAAACGTGACATTTACAATCGAATAACTAATTCTTAAATGTTGCATAAATACCTTTCTTATTTCGTCCAGCACGATGTCAAAAGACTTTTTATCCATCGTGAAATGTTACTGTTAGTAAATTTGCTTAGAAATGAACACGATTTCAAAAATGTTGTATCAGTGTGATTCTACTGATTGGTAAAAAGTTAATAGCGATAAAATGCTATACGCACCTACATAATTGCATAATACCACCGGGTGGCCAACTGGCTAAATAACGTGAACTGTAGCAGTTGTCCTAGCGCACCAGCGAAATCAATGAGCCTAACAGCATCATGTTATCCTGGTTTAGCCCGTAACTAACCCTCACGCGAAATCTCGCACTCATTACAATATTAAATAAAATAGCTGACGAGTCGGTCGCTAACGAAAAACTGCTAGGACCTGTAGCTATATGCATACAGATCGTTAATGTTGATCGGCGACCGATAAATAACCATAGCTAGCTGGCTAGCTAATCACACGCGCGAGCACGCCGCCGCCTTGTGGAAAATTGGCCGTCCCAAAAAAAAGCGTGGCGGTCGTGTTAAACGTGGAAACTCGGGTTGCATGACGTTATCCTGCAATGGGTTTTGCGATTCCTCACCATCTTGTAAAATGAATAAATGGGGCTGGAAAATCAAACCCCCAGTGCAGCTCAGTTAAACTGGCTTCCTTTGTTGTGACCCATTATGGTGCGACGACCTTTCGCAGCGTTTTTTTCTGCTCTGGGTGTTGGGGGTAATCGAGGGAGTACAACAACGGCCAACACTACCCAGGAATGTAACAGATTTAAAAACACATTTCGTTAATCTAACCATGTAAAACGATCGATTGTTTAATTTACGATTATGCTGATATACCGTAATGTTCTCACTTGTATTGTTAAAAAAATAACTATATATTAAAGTCAAAGAAATCGGTTATGGGGATGGGTGGACCCCCCTTAAAATAAAGGTCCAACGGCTGCCGTGTCGCTTTTTGATGATGAGTTTGTGCGGTTTCGTACGATGACTAATAAATACAGTCAAATAATATATTTTTAATTGTACTGCATTTTTTTCACGCTTAACGTAAATAATTTTCTAGTACAGATTAAAAATAAAATCAAAAGGTCGAGTAATCCACAGAAGTGCGCTCTTTATCGTGCGATATTTAAACAGGCATTTCCAGATGCTGTATGGGAAGTAAACACTGATGTGCATCGGACGCGGATGTGCTTGGGAGGCAGGTGTGCAAATCCAGGCGAGTTGTTGTAGCGATGGACCGGTTCCTGTGGTCCAGTGGCTTGTTGGAGATGAACGAGACATTGGTGATCCAGCAAAGAGGTGTCCGCTTATACGACGGAGATGAAAAGGTAATGACGCCTCACGGTTAATAATCTTTATGAACAAACCTCGCACTTGGAATTAGGAGATCAGGCCCTTGTCACTTTATGTCTAACAGTTGTTTATATAAAGTTTTAGTCATCTGTCACTTGATGGCATGCTGTAAAAACCGTAAACCTTACTGGGAGGACGCGCTATTCACCTGTTGCCGATGTTTTAACAGATATTAGCGTTCAAATCCAGTCCATGCCATTCGTGTAATTCCCCATTTTTCCCACTAGGCTAAGCTGGATGTTGGAGTTGTCCTCTTGAGTACTCATCGTCTAATTTGGAGGGACCTCAAGAACCACGTAAGGTCTTGGAGGGAACTTAAAAATGTTGTAATTGTAATATGTCACTGTTACCTCAAACTGCTCTATGAACTGCATGAAGGTGTCCGTGTTCTGCTGGCAAACTGTTCACCCTGTCAAACTTTTTCCCTGTGCAACAGGAATGTTGCATGGCTATTCCTCTATCTCAGATCATATTCTTTGAGGAACAGGCTGCAGGAATAGGAAAGAGGTAATGTCTAAAAACAAGCTCTTTGTGGATACTGCAACGTTTGCTCAAGATAACTCCTCCTAGTAACAGACTATGGCTATATTATCAAAAATCGTCAGGTGGAAACTTGATACCTGGCTTTCTCTTTTCAGTATCTGAATCAGCTTTATCAGTAAATTTAATGACCAAATTTCTCATGTAAACTGAAGTGTTTCAAGGAATTCCATGCATGCAACGTGTGGCTCAGTGGGCTAAACCTTGGTGCCTGTGATCAGACATTCGCTGGTTCAAGCCCAGCCTCACCACATCTGCCCTTGAGCAAGGCCCTTAACACACAGCTCCCTGAGTGCTATTATGGGTGGCTGGCCATCATCCAACTTTTACACCTCCCTCAACTTGCTCTCTTTGTGGAGTAAGTTGTCTGCGAAGGGCAGCCACCTGTAGCGGCACCCAGGGAGCTGGGGGTTAAGGGCCTTGCTCAAGGACCCGCAGACATGCTGATGCTCGGTTTGAACCTGTGACCTCATGATTGCAGGCACACAGGCCTAGCCCACTGAGCCACACGCTGTCCACAATAAAGTATTTTCCCTGCCTCGTGCCCGTTGCTTCCGGGATAGGCTCCGGACCCCCCGCGACCCAGTAGGATAAGCGGTTTGGAAAATGGATGGATGGACATACATATATAGTAACTATAAAGTCTTATAACCATTTTTAGTTCAGTTCTCATTGTTGTGACCATTGTTTCTATTCTGCTCACCACAGTGCTAAGATAGTGATTCACTTGCATCCTGCCTCCCTCAACAAGGATCCTGGTCCCTATCAAAGCAGCAAGTTTTCCTACATTAAGTTGTCGTTTAAAGAGCATGGGCAAATTGAGGTAAGTTGCTATCATAGAGACAAGCTTTGTAACAACTTTGGATTTGTGTTCTGTGCTATTTGTCAGATGGAGCTCTCTGCAACCAAGGTGGACCTGAAACTCTCTTGTCTGATCAGTTCTACAGGAGACTGTCAGAAGAGATGACCCAGAAGAGGTGGGAGAGGACACCAGTGTCCCAACCTATCCCAACAGGAACAGGGTCACAGGTGACTGTTATGTGCCTCTTGGTGTCACAATTACAAAGCAAAGCATTGTAAAATTATCTCAGTATTCAAATTGCCAGTGCTTTGTAATAAACCGTAAGGAAAAAAAAATATCGATATTGATAACAATCCCGATATTTATAATGAATCTTAATGGCTGAATCTTATTTTCTTCCATTCATCTGTAAATGAACTTGAACAGGGCAGACACAAATTAAGCTTTTAAAACCTGTGCCATCTATTTGTATTTCCTATTTACAGTAAGTATGGGTTTCTCTTGATGGTGCAATTCATGTGAAGGCCCCTAAGAGGTGCTGTTTCTACATGTATGGCAAACCTGAAGCGATGAAACATTTTTTTTTTTTAAATCCTGCAGGTTTTTCATTCTGATAATTTAATTCTGTTTTTATATATTATACGGTATATTGTGCATATTTGTTATCTCAAGGTGTGTCAGGTGGGCCAAACGGCCGCAGTGGTGACTAAGGAAAGGCGGCGAATGCTGCTGTGTGTCCCCTGGGCTGAGCTTTTCCTTCCTCCCCTCTTGGGGAAACACAGGCAGGAAGAACGCGGGCTGTGGGGATCGTGGGCATCGAGAGGAAACTGGAAGAGAAAAGGAAGGAGATGGACAAGAACATTTCCGAGGTGAGCGAGAGAGGCAGGGAGGTGGAGACAGGCATGTGGAGGGAAAGAGTGCGGTCAGTCAGTCGGGCCCGTGCAAAGCAGGTCATGGGTTTTCCCGTTCTGCTCGGACTTGATCACGCTCTCGAGATGCGGCCCAGGCCGATGATTGGTCTCTGGCCATCGTGATTTTGCTGGCGCGTGCTTAGGAAGCAAATAAGCATCATTACGCCTTTTATGCTTTGACAGCCAAACTGAAATAAGCACCATTTTTGGCCCCTCACCCTTGGCCGTTTTTAACAGCTTGTACAGCAGGGGTTCCAGCATGGACAAATGAATGTCCCTGTCTCTGGAAGGGCACTGTTGGACTGCAGAGAATACAACATTTTTGATGTTGATGGGCTAAAATCTAATATTGTAGTTGGTGTCAGCTTCTTGGATGGGTGACCCCTTATGAATATTTTAATGCTATATAAATGCAAAGGGTGATGGAATGATTTGAAAATTTCCAGTTTCAGTGTTTGAGAGGTTGGGGCATACTATTTTGTATGTTTTATTAATTAGCTATCTTCTAGTGTGGGAAGACCTTGGTTTAATCTCCAGACTCTCTCAGTCTGTCTGTGGTCATTATCTGTAAATACAGAGAGCGTGACTCTTCGTCCAGCCTTATGTGGCCTAACTATGCCGATATATCACCGGTTTTCCCAAAGGTTTTTTTTTTTTTGCAACTATTTATGAATTTTTGCTCAGATAAAAACTGGAATTCAAGTAAAAGTCATGAGAGAGGCAAATAGCAAACAGACTAATCTCAACGATTATTTTATTTAGTCCCATGTGGGAATGCTGCTGTTAGCAGCAGATGTAGTGTTTGGAGCGTAAATGAAAGCTGCTTCTAGCGTATGAGGTGTCTGTCCCCACAAAAAAATGTGTGTCTGTCTTGGAAAAACACAACACTGTTGCACGTTTAAAAGCACATTTTTTAAAAAAATGAACCATACACGTAAGGCAGACAGTGATTCTGGTGCCGTGACTGTATGACGTCTGTGATGAACACCAGTGGGACGCTCTGGGTCTGCTTCTCTGGAAACAAAAACCAGAGACCAACTGCTCCCTTTCCTCTGGAATAATAATTAAGCTAAAATTCTAAGATATAAGATATCACTGATAACTTACAACAACACCATCCTTAATTATGGATTCAATGGCCCTCCTGCTATGAAGTTTGGGAAGCAAACAAGCCCTGTGGTTTTGAAGCAAGTTGCCTTGTTCATTTGTTGAATTGATTCGAATACCCCCCCCACCACCACCACCACCATCACCAATGTGTCTTCACGTTAGAATGTCCCACAGAAGGTGGGGTTGGGACTTCTCATTTACCGAAATCTTGTTTTCATTTGGGGGGGGGGGGGGGGGGGGGGGGGGGGGGGGGGGGGGGGGGGGGGGGGGGGGGG